>JAHLJT010004567.1:143860413-145060413 GCA_031308135.1 Acheta domesticus | reverse complement strand
GACAGGTCGGGGAGTCGACAGGTCGGGGAGTCGACAGGTCGGGGAGTCGACAGGTCGGGGAGTCGACAGGTCGGGGAGTCGACAGGTCGGGGAGTCGACAGGTCGGGGAGTCGACAGGTCGGGGAGTCGACAGGTCGGGGAGTCGACAGGTCGGGGAGTCGACAGGTCGGGGAGTCGACAGGTCGGGGAGTCGACAGGTCGGGGAGTCGACAGGTCGGGGAGTCGACAGGTCGGGGAGTCGACAAGTCGGAATGCGGCATGTCGGGAGCAATGAGTCCAACGGGAATAGGGGCGGGCTTGGTCGGCGTCTGACGGGCATCGTGAACGCTTTAGTGGTGGGAATGGGTGATGACGCTTGGGCAGGGCGCTGCGGGTGGAAACAGGGAGGCCCCAGTGAAGTGGAATCACGCGGCCAAGACGCCGAGAGGCTGCCCTCCGTCTTCATCACCGCAGCCCCGGGCGCCTCCGGCATCGCCTCGCTTCCACAACTGTTGACTTCGCCGGCGATTTTGTGTTTCTCTCTGCTCGACTTGTTGGCTCTTTTGGTAAATCTGCAGACCACAACTAGGTACAAAATATACTTCTTGTAACGTTTGAGGTTGTTTATCTTTCCAGTATTAGATTTGTTTCCTTAATTCAAATTGTGACCATTTATTCTTACATTCTTTTCATTCCATTTTAATTCTGTTATTCTAACAATTTTTAAAAAATACCGATTTAAAATGTTGAATAATGGACAACCTCTTAACCGAATATAAATCAACGCGCAAAATAATTTTCGTTTTTTTTATTAAACGTGCGCGACTAACGCGTAACTCATCTCCACAATTTTCATTAAATATAGGATCTACATTGTTATTTTTTTCTCTTAACTTTTTTATCCTTTTATTTTCATTCGATTACATCAGCTTTACTGCATTCCTATTAGATTTTATAATATTTGGGACGCGTTATAATTGTAATGTTTAATTCTAAAAGACGACAATTCTTTTATTCTGAAGTAACAAGCATTTTGTAATAATAATTCATGTTTCAAGTCATTTAAGATCTCGCAAAATTATCCAATAATTAATGTAAATCTTAAACTATTCACAAATTGAAATAGGATTTCGGATATGGTGTGTCTCCTGTCTCCACCACGTCCATAGACTATTAAGTTCAATTCAATTATGTCTTATAAAGCGCGGCGAAATTGAGGCCATCACCCCTGCTCTTCCGCGTAACCACGCAAATTCCGTTACGCTCTTTTCACAGTGTAGTGGGGGAAGGACGTATCACTCGGGGGACAAAACAGATGATTTGAATTTTCCTCAGAGGCTTCTTTTAAGTTTTAGATCTTTTAAATGCAGTAAATCTACAACACGAGACAGCCCACTTTACTTCCTCTCTGAAGGAAGGCGTACGAAGTATTTTTGCCCTTCAAAATTCACATCTTCGATCGGGTATGGACCCGCGAACTTGTATATAACAGCCCGATACGCTAACCAACGAACCGATGCTACGCTACAACGAACCAAAAAAATACTAACGAACTGAAGCTATGACACAAACCTACGAACAGCAACGAACCAACGCGACGATACAACGAACCAATAAGCCCCATCGAACCGAAGCTACGATACAACGAACCAACGAGCACCACCGCAACCGCTCCCTGGTAGACTATCTCCCTCTTCCTCCGGCTTCGTCCTCGCCTTCCTCTCGCCGGGGGGCAGCTCCTTGGCTGCGCCTCGCGGTCGTTGCGGGCGACTGCGCGGGCTCCCTCCGCCTTCTGCTCCTCCGCCTCCCCCGCATCCGCCTCCGCCCCCGACAGCCCCTTCGGGAGCTAATTGGCGCCGTACCCCGGTCTGATTGCCCCGCCCCTCCCGCCCCCGTCCATCCACGCTGCCCCGCCGCCGCCCCGGCCTCTGCCCCCTCTCCCGCTGCCTCCGCCTCCGCCTCCACCGCCGCCGTCGAGGCCGCCGGGTTCGGTTTTAACCCGAGCAGATATTTTATTTAACCGTTCGCTCGCGCATGTTGTATTCAGGACTGTCGTGCGGGCGCCCGGAATATCGGCGTAACTGAGACAGCAACGAATTCGCTTATTTTTGTTGTAAAAATAGAGAAAACGCGACCGTGTATTATTCATTGTGTTGTAATTTTAAAGAGACGTGAAATCCATTGCGGTATTTTTCATGCGCGGACTCGACTCGCGGCGGAGGTGGAGGCGGCGGTGGAGGCGGTAGTGGAGGCGGCGGGGGTGAGGCGAGGGCGCGCCGGGGGCGGCGGTGTCCGGCGAGCTGATCGATGTTCGGGGGCAGCTCACCCTGGGGGCGGGCGGTCGCCGCCTACACCGCTCACACCCACGCCCACTCGCACGGCGCGCGAGCCTCGTGGCTCGGCTGCTTTTACAGCTCGGTGGGTGACGGGCTGCTTTCTTGTACTTCCCGCTAGCGGACTCGCGGGGGAAAAGGGGGGGGCGAACTATTTTGCCGAGCGGAAAATTGAGGAAATTAGAAGCTGATCTATTTAAATGTTAACTCCGCAACCAGTGCTAAATACTGTAACAACTCTTTTGTTGCATGCGCTTTTTAAAAAAGAATACGTAATTGTCTATATTTGTATTCGCGATCTCCATTTGGACAACAAATGTTGAATCTTTTTTCTACCATTTCCACTCCTTCGATCGTCCCATTAATTATATTAACATTTTCAGCCGTTACAACTATGCGGTAATGAATTAATTTATGTGAAAATTGTTATTCATATGAAGTAGTGTTTGTCAACGATGTATAATGCAGCACACAGACATTTGTTGTCAAAAAAGATGAGGATATATTTCGGGACACATATTTTTTCTGTAAAAATCGATCCACGTCCTTGTGTCTATACATCATAACTATGTTCATAAATTCGTCCCTGTAGCTACAGTAATTATTAATCATTTTTCTTGGCTCAGAAATTAGCGTTTCGAAAATAGTATTTACCTCATGTAGATTTCAGACTCTCCGTCTAAATAACAGATTTTTCTTTCATAACTCCTTCCCCATTACAAATAAAATAGACGTCTGCATAAACTTTAGAAACATTTAATAATTCATTATATGTTTTCTTAATAATGCCTACTGAATTGTACGTTTCATGAACTGTTATATAACCTTTGGGTAGCAACGCCTTGATCACACATCCATGAAAATCTGTTTATTAAAATTTAAGCCAACGTCATTCACATGATTTGTAACTATTGTATACATAGATTTTATTGCTTATGCATCATAGTTACAACATATATAACGTAATTCAATATTTATTTCATTCATTGAAAGTTGTCATCTAGGTTGGTAAAATTGAGTTGCATGTATTAATTAACATTCTTAGAGCGTCATCAGAAGAATCAAAATTAATCGTTCTATTAAAATTGTTGTATTATCAAAAAATAGCAAATTCACAGAAACATTCTCCATATTAATGTTTACCCAGTCATACTCCACAATTACATCCAAATATATAAACTCAATTCGTCTCATTCCAAACAAATTGATGGATGTCATTTTTGTTCATTAAATACACTATACATAAATTAATTAGGCAATTCCTAATGACACAAATCATTCCGACCGAATTGGATCATGTGGCATTTTGCAACACATTTATATTACTGTTTAATTTCTGAGACAAAGAACGAGGTACGTGACGAACAAAATATTAGAAACACCACTTTTCAGAATTAAAAGTCGAGATTTTAATATCAAATTCTCTGTGTTTGAAACGAAAATCCCGCACAGAATTACGAGAAAAACAGTGGCATAAGCTAATATTAAGAGAAAACCTATTTCACTCATTTGAGTCAAAGATACTTTACTAGAATTAAGAGCATGCATAAAAACACATCGAAACCTTCTCCCTATGGTTTGTTTTACCTCCATCACCACATGGCAAGGGAATTAACGGGGCTTAGTCATTGTAATTTGTTAAAAATTGCGCGAACCCCTCGGAAAGAACAAACGAAGGCTTTGGCGCGGCCGTAAGCCCACGCTGACGCGGTGTCACGGCCGCCCCACATGACGAGTCATAGACACGTCGCGGGCAGGCCGCAAACTGATCGCCAAAGCCCCGTGAGCGATAGGAGGGGTTGAGGTGAGGGGGAGGGGTGTCTGATTAGCTGGATGGGACATGATCAGGCCGGGAGAGAGAAAAACAGAATAGCTAAGCGAGGTAAGCAACAATAATAACAGCAATATAAATAATAATTATAATACAACAATTTTCATGACAATAACAAGCCTAACTCTTGTGATTATATTAGCTCAAAAATGGAAGAGATACAGAAACATTATAACAAGAAAGTACTACTTACGCACGTTAGAGAAAATGAAAAACCCCAAAAATGTTGTTTTATATCGTTCCGTATTTATTCTACAGACTAGTGAAATGAGGGAGGTTTAAAAATTATGAAACAATTCAATCACTACACATTGTGTGATTTATTGTGAGTTAAATGTTTCTGAAAACAAAATTTGAATGTTATATATTTACCGTATTTACAGATATCTGTACTGATATGCTATGTACTGATATGGATGTTATACTGTACTGACCGTAGAAGGGGAATATGCTATCAATCGTACTTCAAAAATGTAATGCATCACATATGATTATGATCACTAGACAATTTTCTTGAAGGGAAAGACGGTCAGAGGATTGCCGGATATTGCGTATAGACTCAAAGTAATATTTTCATTTAAAAACAGTCAATCTTCGAACTTAAAAACTCGCTGTCTTTGTTTCGTCAACTGTCACCTCAATAAAGAAGGATCCTAGTAACACCAACTACAGTTGTAGTATATATTATAATTATATTATATAATTGGTCTTGAAAATGCCTTAATGAAAAATTACGCATTCATTCTATTACTACCTCTATTACTCTCTTTTCACTACAAAACCAGTTAAGTGCAATTTATAAAACATCTAGGAAGCACTATCATTTAAACAAAAAATAACGAAACTTTGTTGTGTAGGATGTTCATCTTTCTAAACGAAAACCCTTAATGTTTTAAATATATAATCTTAATAATAATAATAATTGTAAAAACAACAAAAATGAAGTCACAAATATTCGTGATTCGAGACATGTAAAATAATGTTAGTATTGTTGAATCAAAATAATAAAAACACAAAAGTAACAAAGTTTGCCCGTTAACTTCTCTTAGGTGAATTTTGATTATTTTTGAAACGTAGGTCAAATTTGGGATCTTATTTTTATCATTCTGATGGTCAATGTGACTCTGTGGTGATGCTTGGATACGTTTTCAACATTTTTAACAAGAGTTCAGACTTCAATAAAAGAGTTTATTTAAAACATTGATTTAAAGAAACATAGTTGTTTTGAATAGACTACTCATGAGAGAGTAGAAAAGGCACTTGTTTTTTCAGGGTATGTGCCCATACATATGTTCATATTTAAATATAACGAACAACAACAACCGGGAAAAAAGATGAAACGAAATCCTTTTAAAACACGGACCACCAGAAAATGTAGTGATGGAAATATTTCAAGGTAAAGAAAAGAAAAAAATTAAATATTTTTCATGACAGGAAAAAGAAACGCAGAATAAGAATTAAGGAATATTGGAAACAGTAAATTTATATAGTGTATGTATGTATGTATGTATGTATATGTATGTATGTATGTATGTATGTATATATATATATATATATATATATATATATATATATATATATATATACACATACAATTTTTGTATTTTGATCTTTCTCAGTTTTGCAAGGTAAATAGTTTTTTTTGTTCAAATTATTGTAGTTGTAAAATTCACACTTTTGAATATTGAAGTTCGACTAGAATAACTAATCTCCTAATTACGGACCAACTGATCATCATTGTTTGGGGTGAAGAATATGAGTTTTAAGGTGGTGGACCTTGTGATTAGGAATGCAACATCATCGTCATTTTCAAAACAATGGTATTTTTGTACCATAACATCTATGTATTTAACCTCGGTTTATTGAAGACGATATTTTTGTAACATTTATGATTTAAGTACGATGTTTTACTTGGTTGATATTTTATTTCTGAATTAATAAATGTAATAATAAAAAAATACAATAATTTTCAAGTTTCTACAATATGGACATTCTACAATCCGAAGTCTTGAAAAGTGAGAAATAAGTTGATTTCATTTTTATTAATAAACTTAGTGTATTATTTTTGCATTACACAATAAAATAGTACCCATTTTATTAATTGTACCTAGAATTTTACATTTTTAAAAATTAATAAACAGACCACTGTGATGAGGAAACTCCTCCTCCTGCATATGGACACTGATGTTAGAGATTACTAAGAATAGTTTTACACAACGACAATGTTTCAAAACAACAATACAATACGTTCTTTATATTAAGCTTCTCCACTTTGTGCCCGTTTGTTCCATTTTGTTGACTTTACGAGAGGAAGTAGCGGACACTGATGAAGACAGAGGAAGTTTCTCTAAAAATCAAGATGCTAATGCTGCAATGGGCAGGAACCATTTGGCCACAAGCAAGGAATCGAAGCATGGCACTCAATTTCTTCTTGAAATCAAATAACTAATAAATTTGGCTTACAAGCTTACACCAGTCCATCGTTCCAACTTATGCCAGGAAATAGAGGCCCCAGGCAAGAGAATGCTCTATGTATGTTTGTGAATGATCATTCAATGCTCATTGCAGGGAAAGAAAGAATATAATGCGTGAATTGCACGCGTGAAATGCAGTGGGTAAAATAAGGTACTGGGAATAAAGGTGAAAAAAGAACATGTTTTTCTGCCGTTAAACAACGCGTTTTCTTTTTTATGACTTACACGATACTTGGGTACTCTATTTTGACCTCGGAAAAGTAGCACATATTTACAAATTGGCAATGCTTCTTGTGCTTCTACCAATAGAAATGTTGTTGTTTTTGTTAACAGATTTCATTTTAGTTTCCATCGTTCACGTGTTTCAAATAAATTTTCCTGAGATGATCTACCGAATGACACTTCCACATTTTATGAAAAATTATATTGCATTTTTACGTTATATGAGAGAAAAATCTCTTCAGAATGTACAAATAACCCGCTACTTATTATAACCATGTAAATATGAATGAAAGAATGAAACTTTGAACGCTAAATAAAGACAAAAAGAATCCATATTAGCACCTTTCTGTGACGAGGTCTTAAAAAAATTTCCAAGATATATGAAACTTGCTCATACGTGTAGGGAAGAGATAATAGGTACGGATAACATGTAAAATAAAAAGATAATAATGGAAGACTAAGAAAAATAATGACTAAATGTGTATGACACGAGATAGAGAAGCAGAAAGAGAGAGACGGAGAAAGAGAAGGAGAAAGAGAGGGAGAGATGGAGAGGGAGAGATGGAGAGGAAGGGAGGGGGAGAGAGGGAGGGAGGGGGGAGAGGGGAGAGGGAGGGAGAGAGAGGGGGAGAGGGGGAGGGAGAGAGTGAGGGAGAGGGGGAGGGGGAGAGAGGGAGGGAGAGGGAGGGAGAGGGGGAGGGGGAGAGAGGGAGGGAGAGAGGGGGAAGGGGAGAGAGGGAGGGAGAGAGGGGGAAGGGGAGAGAATGAGGGAGACAGAGTGAGGGAGACAGTGAGGGAGACAGAGTGAGGGAGACAGAGTGAGGGAGACAGAGTGAGGGAGACAGAGTGAGGGAGACAGAGTGAGGGAGACAGAGTGAGGGAGACAGAGTGAGGGAGACAGAGTGAGGGAGACAGAGTGAGGGAGACAGAGTGAGGGAGACAGAGTGAGGGAGACAGAGGGAGGGAGACAGAGGGAGGGAGACAGAGGGAGGGAGACAGAGGGAGGGAGACAGAGGGAGGGAGACAGAGGGAGGGAGACAGAGGGAGGGAGACAGAGTGAGGGAGACAGAGGGAGGGAGACAGAGGGAGGGAGACAGAGGGAGGGAGACAGAGGGAGGGAGACAGAGGGAGGGAGACAGAGGGAGGGAGACAGAGGGAGGGAGATATAGGGAGGGAGATATAGGGAGGGAGGGAGAGAGGGAGGGAGGGAGGGAGAGAGAGGGAGGGAGAGGGAGGGAGAGGGAGGGAGAGGGAGGGAGGGAGGGAGAGGGAGGGGGAGGGAGGGAGAGGGAGGTAGAGAGGGAGGGAGAGAGGGGAGAGGGAGGGAGAGAGGGGAGAGGGAGGGAGAGAGGGGAGAGGGAGGGAGAGAGGGGAGAGGGAGGGAGAGGGAGGGAGAGAGTGGGAGGGAGAGAGTGGGAGGGAGAGGGAGGGAGGGGAGAGGGAGGGAGGGAGAGAGGGGAGAGGGAGGGAGAGAGGGGAGAGGGAGGGAGAGAGTGGGAGGGAGAGGGAGGGAGGGAGGGAGAGGGAGGGAGGGAGAGGGAGGAAGGGAGAGGGAGGGAGGGAGAGGGAGGGAGAGAGGGGAGAGGGAGGGAGAGAGTGGGAGGGAGAGAGGGAGGGGGGAACGAGAGAGAAACGAAAGGAAGAAGCAAAAGATAAACAGAATGAGGTACAAAGAAAATGGAAAGAGCCAGTGAAATTGGAGGTCAAGTTAAATGAAATAATGAATGTGGTCTAATGGAACAGGACATACTCTAGCATGAATGACAGATGAGACCGCTGTAAAGCACAGATGTCATGGAAGAAAAGGAGGAGCCAAAAAAGCTGAGAGAAACGGTGGAAATTAAACGAACAAAATTGTGAACAAAATACAGCATTCTAACGGGTGAAGTGTGAATGGTCAGTAAAACACAAATACGGCTGAGATATTGAAACAAGAATATGACGAGATATATTCTCAGGAAAGAAGACGGAAACCGAGAGAAAAATAGGCCATGAGAAAGTAAAATGGAAATAAGACGAAAGGGAGGAGAGAAGACCTACTGGCTGAAAAGTTGGACGGCCCGACGTAGACGTGATCTCTAGTATTGATTGGCAACACAGTAGTTTCAAAATTCTTCGAATTCATCCAATGATTGTATCGTGTAATGACGATTGCGATATAGATAATATTCTTATTAAAGTATGTAGATTAAAGGAAGGCAATTCATTTAATTTAAGTTAGAACTAAAGAACATACTTCTTTACTTTTAGAAGTTTTGATCGCTAATTATGGAATTTAAAAATGGAAAGCTCACTTCTATGGAATCAAGGCAGGTTTGTGTGATATTATTCTTGTTTATCTGTACTATGTGCTGCAAAATATTGTAAATGTTAATTTTATTCATGTTTGTTTCTTTTGTAAAAGTAAGAAATGACTACTATTCCTGACAATCGAAATAAATACAGATATATGCACCAGAGGCGCTTCGTTAAAGTTGTTCAATTGGACTTTTTCATGTTATACCTAAGGTGCTAGTAGGATAGAAATTGCTATATTTCAGTATTACTTAACTATTCCCAGTAGTGTGAGAAAGAATGTGCCGCTAGTTGCTCTTGCTATCGGAGTAGGCATTATGGCCCGTGACCTCCCTCATTCCGGTAAGCTTGACAGTAAAGCACTTTTCACTCGTTGCTATCGGAGTTGGTACTGCGGCCCCAGCCCTCCCTTAATCGGTAGGCTCAATCGTCAGACCCATCGAAGTTGGTACTAGAGCCCAAGAGAGTGACGGCGATAGCAAGCCGACCGAGAGGGGCGAGGGTGGGAGCTGGGCGACAAGGCGGGTGGGCTATTGGGCGCATAGGAAATGGGCAGACCGAGCGGGAGCACGCGGGAGGCGATGGGTCAGAAATATTGCAAGCGCATGGCTCGGCCATCCCTCCCGTGCCGCGTCACGCCACGCCACGCCACGCCACGCCACGCCACAAGCCGCCTTCGCCAAAGAGGTCATCGCGGTGGCTGCAGGCCGCGCCCGGTGCTCGGCGGCCGACGCGGAAAAGTAGAAAAAATATCGTCGGATTATTCACCACCGCGGGCTGGTTAAAAATACACGCGACACAACAGGTCGGCGGAATAAACGCTTGCGCGCCGTGCCACGCCGCTCGCGTAAAGCCCTTCGGAAAATTCGACGCCATCGCTCGGCAGCCGCAAACGACGCTGTCACCGCCGCCCTCGCTGCCATCGCCGGTGCCATCGCCGCTGCCCTCTCCACAGCAACCAGCGCGATCAACGACAACCCCCCTCCTCCGGCTCCCCCACCGCCATCTCCTCCACCCTCACCCACCTTCTCCATCACTCCTGCACTTCCTGTTGCACTGCCCCCTCTTCCATCTTTCCCAACTCAACGTTCGCCTTTTCCTTCACTGCCGCCTTCACCGCCTCCACCTCCAGCTTCACCGCCTCCACCTACATCTACACCTCCGCATTCTCCGCCTCCACCTACATCTACACCTCCGCCTTCACTACCTCCATCGCCACCTCCGTCCCCAAACCAATCTCCTTCTCCACCTCTGCTACTGTCTCCATCAACCCTCACGGTCGCTGCTGCCGCCACAGCCGCCGCTCTCCCGGTCAACAGCGCTATCGTCGATCAACGCGCGTTGCGCCCGCGGCTTCTTTCAGGTGAAATATAAAACAACCCCTTCCGCACTCAGCCATGCTAGCCAACTCGTGCGGACACCGTCGGCGAGGCGCTTGTATCAATGCGCTCTAATCGGCCCTCGTAAGTGCTCGCGGGAACACTCGTTCATTAAAAACTGGAAATATAGGCAACATCTGGCAATGATGGGCGGAGACTCTTGGGTCATCCTTTAATTTCCTCGAGCAAAGTTTGATTCACTTCGAAATTTCTGGGAAAAAAAATGTTTCGGTTCGTAATGTAAGGACTTTTCGTATTACCTCTACTTCATGTGGTCTGGATTCCAGACTGATTCCGATAAAATAAAATAGTAAAAACATACATTTTTATGCGTGACTATTCAGTCCCTGTAATATGTTGTTCTTTTTCAACAAATTGCGCTCATTTCGTTCGTGTCGTCTTTCATGTAACGTATTGGTGAGGGATTTTGAAATGGGGCGCTTTTGAGAGAGCCATCCACCTGAAAGTGGCTAGAGCGGGTCTAAAACGGAGAGACACATGCGAGTTGGGCTTGACACCCGTGTGAATGTGTGTTTCTGTGTGTGTGTGTGTGTCAAATCATAGGTAATTATTCGTAATAATGTTAAAAAATTAAAATAAATGTAATATTATAAGTAAATTCTTTGGTAAAATACTTTAAAATATGTGAATTTACTTATAACAGATTGATAGAGCATGGAAGGTAAATGGTTTAATTGAGATTTAATTTACAGTAAGTAGGTATTGTTAGCTCCTTGATTTTTTGCCACGTAATTTCTTTGTTAATAACTGAATTTACTAAATGTAATGATTTGTTTGTTGAAATATATTTAATTCATATAGCAATGCTTCAAGTGTGTACAGTTTTGTCTCAAAATCTGAGAGTAATGGAATACGAACGTAATAGATATAATGAACTATATTAGGGTACGCATTCTATATATTTTTTATGACTTTTGTTTAGATAGTTATAATAGATTATGAACAAACACACTTCAAATAATTTTACCATATTTTAATAAATGAATATATGAGATTTATATATAAGTACGTGTAATGGTTTATTATTAACTGAGTTATCTACTGATATATTAATGATTACTATTATATACAGCTTTGGAATCTTTAAGTAAACAACCGGGAATATGTAGATTTATAAAAGAAGTAATATGTCATATTCATACGTACTTTAATTAATATTTCATTAGACTGTTGCTTGTCGAGCTAATTGAATTCGAAGTTGCAATTAATTTTTTATCGCATCACATTTTTATCCACCTTACAATTCAATAGCCGTAAATACAGTTCGCTATTTAAGGCAGTGAATGCACAAGTACTGTATATTTATGTGAAACAGATTGCTAAATTGTTTGGTAAACCGGTGAATTGTTCAAGCACAAACAAAATTTGGAAAATTGTTTAGCACGGGAATATACATAATATCCTAATTTTATCACGATCAAAATTCGCTTTTATTACCTGTAATGTGTTTGCTTTTAATGTGAATATTGATACAACTAGTTTTGTACCTGAAAGAACAAACGTGAAGTTCAATTTTGCTACTTTCTGTATTTGTTTAAATTCTACACTCTACTTCTGTTCTCCATATTTTAAGTTAAAATCACAAATATCAAGGTTTCTTGCTTCACTTCCCTGGTTAAGCATTTAGAAAAACGAAAGCATATGTTTCTAACCTAGAATGGAATGAGCATCCATTTGTTTGTTTACTGAATTTCAGTATTCTTTATTTCCACTTGTTTTTATGAAAAATGTTATCACTCCTGGGGAAACTGCTTCCATTCAAACAAATGTTTTATCATACAACAAAAAAACTGGACAACGGTTTCACGAAATAATCGTCACTATATGTAGCTTCCAGGCAACTGTGAACAACTTGATAGTTTTATTTGAGAAAATTTCCGAAACGCTCGTGACAGACATTTCAAATTAAGCTCCGAGATAAATAAATGAGAACTGTCACTTATTTTATTGGTCACCGAGACATGCATACCGCGTAATTAATGTATACTAATTTGAGACAATAATATTTACACACAAAACAATATTTTTAATATTATAAAAAGCATTCTATCTTGTTCTTCTAAATTGTGTGTTTGAAATCATTAACAAATCTCATTTCGTATCCGAAGCATAATGTAAGGAAATCCTATAATACTGTATTTGATTTCCGACAGAACATAATGAGTTCGCTGAATATTCTTTTGAAAAAATAGACCTTTTCGAATTTACTTAAAATGCTGCACCCCAACTTATTTTATAGTGTTTCTCTTGTACCTATTTGTTTCTCAAGTGCTCATTTCATCAAATATCTCATTTCGAGTGAGTATTTGAAACAGCTGTGCACTTAAGGTGCACGAATCTTCTCTACTATCCGTAACGATTTATCTACTTAGGAGGTTTTTTGCAAGAAAATGCGAGTAATAAGAAAATTTATTATTATCATTATTATTATTATTTAAAAGATATTCGGCTATGATCTCACAGCTTCCATGCTAGCTTCCATGCAAGGTTGGCGAATCTATGGCAAGAAGCTATTTTTTAAATTAAAAAATATGGTTTAAAAAGCTTACATCACTTACCTTCGCATTGAGTTGTTGATTATTTCAAATTAACCATCTCCTCTTAAATCTTCTATTTCCTCTATCCCTCAAATTCAATGAACAATTTACTTACTAAGCGGAGATGAAAAATCCATAACGCCGTAGATCACGAATATTTAGGGTTTCTCTTACTTCTTCTTTCATGTTTATGACCATCGCATACACACTTTGTTAAATAAATGTGTCACGAAATTGTATTGCCAGTACCTTGCCTAAGTATAATCGTACTTCCAGCAAATGCACTAGTGGTACAATCTTCCTGCAATAACGCGATTGTCAATATTCACTCGTTCAAAAGCTTCACACGTCCTAAAATGCTTAAACAGTTTGTTGAAATTAGATTTGATATTTCATAGAACACGTAGGGATGAAAATAAACATTGAGAGACTAGCCTACATGCAGCATTGCGAGTCTCAAAAATTTTGAAAAACATCCCTGATTTAGAGTGTTAAAATATCCCAGATTTCTGTTAAACAAAATTACCTTATACAGACAATATACATCTAAACCAGGCGTAAAACTCTTTAAATTATATTCACAAGTAAAATATCGTTAAGTTATATTTTATGTAATCAGCAACTGCGTACAAAGACGTTTTAATTTTTTTTAAATCAGATGGAAAAGAATAAGTTGAAATTAATTCAATATTAATTTATTAAGAATTAATTTTGTCTAAGTCGATTATCAAGAAGACAAAGTTTCGAAAATTAATGTCCAAGATTGAAGAAATGGATTTATATTGTGTCCAGAAATCCATTGGGTTAATAAATGAGGTGGGGCTATTCGAATTATTCTCATATACTCATTACGTTTTGATAGTAGTGAAAAACTTTAAATAGCAATAAATAACTTCAATTTTCTCCAATATCTTTGATTTTAATTTCCTGTTTTATTATATTTTTAATTGAGTTTCTTTAATGTAGACTTTCTGAAATGCTTCAATGTAGTTTACCTTTAAACAAAATTATTTGCAATATTGACAGTTTTGTACTTTATTAATCATTACTCTTACATAACATTTATTACAGTCATACGTTACAAAAATAATAGTCTTCTTACCAAACATGAAATTAGATGACTCTGATTCGATATTGGAAATGCAATTTTCATTATGACATTTTATTCTAGTCCGGTTATTATGTTGATCCATCAAAATATGGAAGTCATTTTCAGCAATTAAGTTCTATTATTAGAGAGTCCCCGGTGACGTGTCTCCCGGACTCCGTATTTTATTTTTGTGCTAATTTGTGAATTTTCAAGTAACCTGATAGTACATTCAAACAAATGATACATTTGACGTTGCCGCTCTCGTTGCATCAGAACGCACAATATTCCAATACATTCTCATATCAATAAACAAAACAAGTATACACTTAAAATCAATAAATAATATATTCTGCATAATTAACATTAATTATATTGAACACATTCCACGAAGGTTGGCTAACTATAAAAGATTAGAATGTAAATTGCATTCATACAAAGGAAAATGAAGAGAAATGTATACTTTTGTGGAAGTTTTTTGTGTTATTGTACATACTGCTTGTATGATGTTTATCATGTCTGTAGAAGGTATAAGATCCCTGACGCAGCAACATTAAATTCTCTCAGTATTCTCGAATCAAATCCTATATACACTCACCAGGAAAGTACGCGAGTAATTATGTATCGTTTCTGAAGTGTAGAATCCCTTTTACCTCACACCGAACAAATCACATTAAAAGAGGTAACAAAAAGAAGAATTTTACCGATGTGTGACCAATTGAACTTTGTCATTACAAATATTAAGGATTTGGGTAAATCAAGCCATGCGCGGTTTGCTTCAAGGTCTGTTTCCTGTCACGTCAATGGTGCATGATTCAAATCCTGTGAACATCTAAGGTTTAACATCTAGTTGTTTTTGTGACTGAAGCTTCAAATTCTATTCCTCACTTCGTAACCTATGCAATTCGATCTTTGGGATCTTAATTACATTTTTGCTCTTCGGAAACATGATTTGACGACTTTTTCAATCAACAGTTGGGTGTGGGAAATGTGGGAAAGTGGATTACCACATGCGAAGTTCCTTGCGTAGGTACGATAGTGGATAAAATTCGACGAAGACGTTTTGTGTATCTCTGGCAGTGAATACAGGCTTCAGAATCAACTGTAACTTCGAAACGCCCTGGTGTCAAGGAAAAAATGCTCAACAGTGCTTCCAAAGTGAAGGTGTACCAATAAACACATTCTTCTTGTTCGGCATTTCTGCCTTTCAAGGGTGTTGATAAACATTTCACGATGAACCATCTTCAGGTCTGTCAATACACTTCCGGTATGATAGTTTGATAAGAAAAAGAGGTTGGTAAGCAATAGTTAATACTTGTCTGTGTGAGAGACAGAGTGAGAGAGTGAGTGTGAGTGTGAGAGAGTGTGAGTGAGAGTGTGCGAGTGAGAGTGTGTGAGTGTGTGAGTGTGTGAGTGAGAGTGTGTGAGTGAGAGTGTGCGAGTGAGAGTGAAAGTGTAAGAGTAAAAGTGTGAGAGAGTGAGAGAGAGTGCGAGAGTGAGAGAGAGTGCGAGAGTGAGAGAGAGTGCGAGAGTGAGAGAGAGAGTGAGAGAGTGAGAGTGCGAGAGTGAGAGAGTGAGAGAGAGAGTGAGTGAGAGTGAGAGAGTGAGAGAGAGTGAGAGAGAATGAGAGAGTGAGAGAGAATGAGAGAGTGAGAGAGAGTGAGAGAGAGTGAGAGTTTATTTTTACTTCCAATTTTTAAACTTTTTTCAAAAAAGGCTTCAATTTTTCTTAAACTGATCTCCTCGTATGTCAAAGGACGGTATAAAAATTGGTGCCCGCCCTCATTTTTCGGACATTATTTTTGAAAATTGCAGAAAGTTAACATTGCCAGAACAATATTTAATACAGAGACTTTTGCCTTAAACGTAATCTGTTCTAAAAAGTCAGATTTTAAAAAAAAGATAATGTATAATTTTTAAAAAACAAATAGTTCTTGGGGAATTTCTGTTGGAATTTAATGCAAAATACAAAAAACATTCTCAAAAACCGCTACAATTTTTTAAATGATTCCACGCATACAAAAAGGGGTTCTTAAAAGATCAGCGGCGGTCTTATTTTCCTTGAAAGCTCTAAATTTTTGATAATTGCAACTTTTGAAATTTTTTTAAGAATAATACGAAAACGTATTTGCTATGGCAGCACTACTAGTTACATTTGTGTTATGCAAATTTGTTAATAATGGTATTTTACATTTTAAAATGCCTATTTCTGGTTTTTTGTGCTACAAATCCACAGCTTAATGATAATATATACTTAATATTTGTAACATGAAATTAAGATGGAAAATGATGGAATGACGGTTGGGAGAACCCCGAAAAAATCCTACCGCGAACTCATCATGCCCGCCACAAATCTCTCAGTTCTATAGGGATTTGAACTTCCGTACGCGATGTGCACTACACCACGCGTCACCCTCGTATTAAGTCTCAAGGCCACACCGTAAAATAATATAAAATGGATTTCAATTGCAGCAAAGACGCACATAGTGGCATACCTGGCGCAAATTTCCGCCGCGCCCGCTGCACCCACCGCTCCCCCGCCGCCATTGCAATTTCCACCGCTCCCGCCCCCCAAGCCACCCGCAATGCCCAGGCCGCCCCCCACCCCCATACCGTCCCCGACGCCTATGCCGCCCCGACGCCCACGCCGCCCCGCCCCCGACACCCACGCCGTCCCCGACACCCACGCCGCCCTCGACACCCACGCCGCCCCCGACGCCCACGCCGCCCCCGACGCCCCCGCTGCCCTCGCCGCCCCGACGCCCACGCCGCCCCCGACGCCCACGCCGACCCTGACGCCAACGCCGACCCCGAAGCCCACACCGCCCCCGACGCCCATGCCGTCCCCGACGCCCACGCCGATTCCGACGCCCACCGGCGATCCCGACGCCTCCGACGCCCACGCCACATACGCCAACCTGCCGCCCCTGGGTCGCTCCACGCCACGCCGCGCCGCACTGCGCGCTGCGTTGTCCGCCCGCGCGCCATTGCACGGCGCGGCCGTCGCCCCGAGCGCGTGTGCGGTGGGCAGCGGGCAGCGGGCAGCGCGGCGGCTCCTGCGCCTGACGGTTGTCGAAGCGGCGGGGGCGAGCGCTCAGAAGCGCGCAGCAGCACAGCGCTCAGAGCAGAGCGAGGGGGAGCGGCCATGGCCCGGTGCTTTCCGAGTAGATTTTGCTTATTTGGAGAGCAGGAGGTTGTATAGGACTGGGGAATGGAGACGGGACGACTTGTGTTTGAGATTACAGTGGAATTGATGGTGTGTTGAGCTTGAGTGGAATTAGGAAATTCAGGAATTATAAGAATTATAAGGATAAGGATAATTATAAGGGTTGTGGATTGTGATAGAATTGATGTAGGTACGACTGGGGTCGGAGTACGACTAGGGTCGGAGTACGACTAGGGTCGGAGTGCGACTGGGGTTGACATACGACCAGAGTTCGTGTGCCATAGGAACTGCATGTGCGACGGGTTGCGTTACCACGATTTGAGAGCCTAGCTTTGGAAGGCGGAGGAGCGTTCCGCCGAGAGAGAGAGAGAGAGAGAGAGAGAGAGAGAGAGAGAGAGAGAGAGAGAGAGAGAGAGAGAGAATCCTTACACGAGCATGGGTAGGGTGCTGGAATCATGTGGCCCGGTATGGGTGTTTTATGCTGTACTATTTAAGTTAAGTCAGAGATGAAAACGAGGGTAGATAGGATCGTGTTAGCAACACACACTTCAGTGGATGTGGGAGGCACCAATACAGGAGTGTTTGCGGAATGTTCTGCATTCACACGGTCTCGTGCGCTTTCTTGCCCTTTTACAGTTCCCTATCCAAAGCTTCGCTTTTTATTTCTGTTTTATTTACTCGTCCCACTCTATTGTGATTTGTTGAGGTTTCCCTGATTTTCCTTTCCCGAGTCATCTATGGTGACCATGTTTTGCTGACTTCTCGCCATGTATTACCTATTTCACAAACTCCTTCAGCATCACAACTATATTCCAACTTTTTAAATCTCATTTCCGAATCATTCCTTAAAGTCTGCAATTGTATATTCCCTCTTGGTGGCGCCATCTTCACCTAAACTTTGATAGTCGTACTTGAAAAAAAGGGGGGAAAGCACCGTAGAAAGCATGTTATATACAAACATAATAAAAGATTCAATAAAATTCTAGAATAATTTGAGTTAATATTTTTCTTTCATTACAGCATAAGATAGTAAACCGCACCTCATTATAACTACGCATCTTATATTTTATTTTTCAGTACCCTCATTTTATCCCATTCTTTCTAGCCGTGCTCTCGCGCCTGTAAGTGTTGTGCATCTTTCACTGCTCGTTATTTCATCTTCTCTCTCCTTCCACCTAGAGACGTATCTACGGTATGGCAGACACGGCATGCGCAATAGGTGCCACTCGCAAGGGGCGCTATTTAGAATAACCTCCTAAAACAAATAACAACAATAATTTGAAGTATCCTGACAGGGGCGCAAATTCTATGCTTGCCAGGGGCGCCTGAATACCTTGATACGCCTCCACTTCCAACTACCCCATCCCTCCATCACACTTGTCGATTCCACTTCCTCACTGTCACTGCGCCAGCACCCTCCCAGCAGTGCTTGATAAGGCCGCGATCATGCAATATCTAGCGGTACGACCGAGAAAGACGCGAAATACCGTGATACATTCCATCGCGAAGACGGGCCTTGAGTGGCAGCTCCATAAAAGTCACACCATACTCGCGCGACGCCCTCGTCCTGCCTCACCCGCTCCCCCACACCTCGCCCCAAATCATTCTAATTCTACTTGATTGATTATATTGATATATTATTGATTATATTGATTGAATACTGATGAAAACCTGAAACTTATTTTATGTGAGTGCCAAATATATAAAGCGCTTAGATGACCATACCAAAGTGATGTATTATCCTTTCCAAATTGTCTCATTAAACTAAACTCTGAAAGATCTAACACTCTGTACAATGTTATTTCACCAATTCTGAAATTACGAGCATTTATTATCCATGAATAGTTCAAGCTAAATTCAACAGGTTGTCTCACTTGATACAGGTTGTTCTGTACATATTTGTATATTAAATTGTCTTAATTATTTTGTTTTTTATCTTATTGTATTATTTTGTTATTATGTTACTATATCATAAACATTTGTTGTGTTATTTATAATGTATCCTGTACTAACTACTTTATGCTATTAGAGGTTATTTGTAATGAAATTGTTTAAAATAGACCTGTGAATATACACAGCAATTTGTAGTAGTTAACCCTATAAACAAATTACTAATAAAATTGAATTGAATACTTTATTGATTAGTGATTCCGGGCGAGTCAACTGCTAAGGTCATGGATCATGTACGTATAATATATGTTTTTATTGCGGGAGGTGGCGGTAATCTCCCCCCGCTGGGTGGCGAGATTCAGCGCCGACGTATGACGGTTGTGGGGTTTTCCACAAAGTACCTCCCTCCAGCGGGGCATCACCTCAGCCGAGACAAGCTCTAAGCTCCCCACTGGCCTCCAGGCGTGGGTAGTAGTGTAGTAAATGAAAGTGTAAGTATGAGGTGAGGGTTGAGACATACCATGCTTCATGGTGTTTAGCTTATTACTTAAGTACCAAATGTACGGATGAATAGTGTTAATCACGGCAGTAAATGGCTTAAGAAAAGGGCAAATAGTGAAATAAAAGTTTCATTGTGACTAAAATATATAAAGGAACGCGTTAGTTCATTAGTTAATGCCTTATTTTACCTGGCGAGACTCGAGCCATTAGGTATATTCTTCCATCTCACCACAAATAAATTATTTTTCGTAAAAACAATCTTATTTTCAAATTTCGGAGATCTGGTCAATCACAAGAATTAAATAATTGACAAAAGACGAGGAGAAGGGAGAAGAAGGCTTTTGGAAGGGGATTTTGGAGCAAATTCGAGGGAAGTTGGAGAGAGGGTGGACCTGACTAAGGCAGTGCCAAGATTTCGTATGATGTTTATCGTAAAGGAAGTAGCAGATCAACCAAATTATTTGTTCAAGGCCAAGATTTGTTTTATTATTAAGAGAAAAGAATAATTCGGGCAATTTTCTGTTATATCTTTCTTCGAATGCAGAGTTAATTAGAAATTTTGTAAGAAAAATATTAGAATCATGCATAGAGTATGGGAGACGTTTCATTTCTTTGAATGCTTTAATTAAAATTTGTTGGAAAGGAGAAAATGAAAACCATTAGCAAAAATAATATTAAAATTTTAATTTGTTTAATGATGTACTGTATTGATTAATTTGTGTTGAAATGACATCATTTGATATTTGAAAAGATTTATTAAAGGCATGCGGAACTTATCTTTCATAAATGCAATTCTACAACTATGACTAAATTGTTAATTGCCTACGCATTCTAGATCTTTGCAATTATTTGTTTTTCCTGCTTCGTAATTTGCTAAATTGCTCGAGACTCCGTAAGAACGGGCAATATCTTCCTCACCTACAACAATAAGAAGTACTACTGCGTATCAGCCTTGGAAGTAAAAAGTAAATATTATTAATATCTTGAATGAAAGATGATACGGGTTTACGGAAGAACAAGGATGAGTTAGGAAAGATTGCATACGGCCCGTGACCCAATTTTTAGGGCACTGCTCCAGCATTTACTTAGTGTTGATCGGAGTAACCACGGAAAACTAGCGATTGGACCAGCCGGCCGTTCAAATTTTCCTCACACAGCGGCTGAATTCGAACAAGCCAAAAATCCTGTCAGTCGGGACTCGAACACAAGAACCTCGTCAGAGACAGTGCAGCGACATCAATTGACACCCTGAGCCACCCCAGTTGGTCTGATTCTTCCTTAATAAGTCAATTTAGAGAATAAGACTTTATTACAAAACAACATTCAACAGTTGCATTTGCAACGAGTATTTTGTTTACTTTTATTCTAGTGCAACGTGGTGAACTACCCCTCACACAAACTACCTGATATTTTAGTTTTGCATTTTTCTCCTTCACAACTCTCTCCAAACAATTCTAGTAGAGCTCTCACACATCTCCGAACCGTGCAGCAGTTTACCTCTCTCGCAGTGCAGGCCAGCCTGCCACCCATCGCCCCCCCCCACCTCCCCGCGCCCCGCCACGCCACGCCACGCCACGCGCACTCGCCCACTCGCGCGCCGGTCCGCCCCCGCCGCGCCCCTCACACGCCCCCGCGGCGCCTGTCCCCATACGCCCCGGCGCTCTGTTCCGCGCGGCCGCTCGTGCGTCGGCAGGGACGGTGGCGCGGGCGGGGGAGAGCGAGTGATGGGCGGGAGGGGGGAGGAGAGAAGGGAGGAGAGGGCAGGCGGAGCCGCGCGCGCCGTGCGCCGCCGTTCAATTTTATAAAAACGCGCTCCGCAAACGGATTACGGTATTATTATGATTACATTATTATGAGTGCCCAACCGCCCAGTCGAATTCCAGCTCGCTACTCGTTCTCCTTCAATCCACAAAAAAATTGTTTTCAAAAAAATGCGAAAAAAAAGATAACTAAAATAAATGAAATTCCCCAGATTTTAGCTCGAATGAAAAGCTGATTGAACATAAAATATTCACAGAAAATAAAGAGCGATTTGACAACGGCTTTGAACGTGGCTTGTTCGCCAAATTGTATTATGCAGTTGCGGTCGGAGGGCGGTGCGAGCGGCGGGCGGACGCTGGGCGCCGCGAGGAGCGGGGTGGAGCGCGGGGTGCGGGTAGGGGCGGGACGGGAACCAATCGGGACTTCCGTCGCTCTGGGAATGCCGTAAACACGGGTCTTGGCCGCGGGGCTGAGCCGGTGACGGACGGCGCGGCGCGTGGCGGGCCCCGTGCTGGGTGCGGCCCTCCGGTATCGTCGGGCTCTCTTCGAGTCGGTGTGCCCCAAGGCGCTTCCGGAGGCCGTTCGCGTGCTTAACAGCAAAGCAACCAACGCCGCCTTCATTTTATTTCAACGTCATTTTGAAGAAATTCGATACGAAACTGTCGTCCGCAAACATAAAATATGTGATTGCCAAAAAGGACCCATTGCGTCACAATTTGCATAAGATAACATGTATTAAAGCTAGGGTAACATCGACTATAGATAAACCAGTGTGTTCCAAGGAGCGGCCAAAGGCTATCCTCGTGCTAAAGAGGGGAGTTGCTACAGCAACGCAACTAAACGCCAATTCAACGCCATTTTGATGAAACTGGAAATTAAACTAACGTCAGAAAACATAAAATACAGTCAACTCTGATTGTAATTAACTTCTGGGGTCTAAAATTTGTGATTCACTACATCCGGTGACGTCAAAAATTTAATAGAATTTCTCCACAATGATAATTTTATTAAGAGATACAGCAAAACACATTAACCGCTCCAACTGAAAATTGCAATATCTTTATTTGCCCATATAAATAAATTATTTTCAATTGTTTGATTAGTACATTTTTCATTAGTAATTTCTCTAGATCTTTCTCTAGAGTTCCTGTTTTCTCCATTTTTGATTCTGCAATTTCCACTGTCTCGAAGTATTGTAATGTAACCTTGACACCCTTCAATGCCTCTTGCATGGTTGGAAGTCCCTCTCTTCTAAGGTCCTTTTACTCGCATAATAACATACGAGATCCTTTCAGAATTGGGTTGGCGCAAGGGGCTAGCGAATTTGTTCATTTTTCCGCGCGACACGGAGGGTATCGCCAGGATAGGCTGGGATAGTCGCCCGCTTCCTGTCGCCTACGTAGAACACAACGCGCTTTGTTCCGCAGAATATCAAGAAACACCGTGCTTGAACCTGAAGAAAGCAACCGCGTGACGCCGCCGCCAGTTGTAGTCCACGCAGAACACGGCAGTGAAACTGAGTGGCAAGATCATCAGTAAGGTCCCCATTTGGGGTCCGCTACCTTCATCACAGGGGAGACTTCTTCGATTATGACCTTTGGCTGACAATATTTTTTGAAACTGCCTTGAGTTGGAATTTGTGGCACTGAGGCGATATATTACTTTCCAAGAGGGCAATAATTTCGAGGTCGTATTTCCTATGTTTACTATAACCAAGGTCCAAGTTCACTATAACTGAATCATCTTGAGATTATTTGTAATGTAAATGAAACGGGACCAGTGACATAAGTTCACTATAACCGGAGTCGATTTATATGGTTGCCAATAAGGAACTATTTGTTTCAACTTACTAAGTTAATATATGTTAATGCTAAGGTAACTTTACATTTCCCGAAGGACAGGTGTGTTTCAAGGAACTACCGTAGACCGCCTTCATGCTAAGTGGTTGATGCTACGCAATTCAAACTTCGCCTCTTCTTCCAATTCTGTATTAACTTTAAATAAATAAATAAATATATATGCAGAGAAATCAAAAATTGTTAATTATATTGTAGAGTGTAATTGAATAATGTAATAAATATTTGTTTGATTATTATTATTTATTTGTTTGATTTGAGTTGCACTTAACATTTTATTTTTGTTGTATTGCATTGTTTATTAGTGCTTGTAGCAGAAAAGTGTAAATTGTATACTTTCTTACTGATTTAAACGTTTATTGTGGTTAGGAGGTTAAGAGTCCTGATGATCTTATACAAGTTTCTGTGAGTGCCAATGAGATACAAAATAAGCCAGACAAATAGATGCGAGCATGAGAGTAGTTTGCCAAAAGGCCGACAATGTGCAAAACATTACTAGGAAGTCCACAGAAAAGTAGGCAGATGTCTTAAATCGAAGCAGGTGGATTCGAAAATAATATTTCTAATAAGACGAGAAATAAGTACGGGCGTTTGATTAGGGTGGGACGATAACGCTGTAAAACTATAAGTTTAGAAATAAATGACGTAAAGTGTTATGAACGTGTTTAGGAGATATTCTTTTAACTTAATACAGATGTTTTGCCTGAAACATTGCTTATTAATTAAGAAATTAACAATTTTGTCGACTGTCACCACTTTAGCACACTTTGTTTCTGAAAACTATGACATACATTCCAATAATTGGCATGCACAATTTGCGTCTGAGATAGTTGTGTAGGGGTAAAATTAGGGAAACTAGGGCTTTGTCAGGATTTTTGACCAAATTAGGGGAATTTTGAATTTAAACTTTTGACCTGTGCACCTATATCACTGAAAACGATTAAATGTTGTTTTTTTTCGAGATGCTTCTTCTCTGATAGGTACAATGCAACAGGTTCCATTCTGTTCCAGATAAACAAGAAGTTATTTCTTGAAAGCCCCTGGAAGCTGTTGTTTCGTCCCACCTGTGACATCACAATAGCATACGGAGGTATGAGCAACTTGTTGGCTACTTCTGCATTGTGCTGGTCTCTAGCAAAAAAATATTGATGTTTGACTCACACCATTTTAGCCGGTGTTGGAACAATGTCCAAACCGTCTACCAGTGCATCTAACTCAAATCTTCCACAATTTGACTTGCACCACTCAACGGCTCAATTGTACTCTCCCTTGCTACGGTCTGAGCACGTATTGCGTAACCCACCATATGCCGAGGGGTGAGCGCAGCGATCACTTCCAAATTTCCCTGGCCCTTAGTCAGTGTTCGTGTTCCTAATGTCCTGGCTTCTAGCTATTATTTTGATATTGAACCCTAACTCATTTGTACGATTGATGTCAAGACCCGGTGCGAGAGAGTGTTTCGTACGCGTCAGACTGCGGAAGAAATGAGCGGCACATACACTTGAACAACCACGCCAAGAGTATTTTTGATAAAAGATTCTGCAATTAGAATTTTATAAAACTAATAGTTTATCACTGTACTTTTGAACATTATTTCAGCCTTTAATTCTAATTTGTTTTTTAGTAAAATGAATCTCTTTGGATTAAATATTGCCCAAAAACTAATAGAGGAAACTGATGAAGTGGATTAAATTACAGTTTATTGGAGTTTTACTGCTTTGAAATTCATATGCATTCAATTCTGTTACTATTTGAATAAAAAAATTAGAAACATGTATTTGCATACCTTGATAACAGCAATTTTGAAGTTATGTCCTCACCTTCTTTATTTTACAGCTGAAAACCGGGCTATGTCAAACGTCCTAAAAATGGTGGACCAGAGTAATTCTTGTAGAACTAAGTTAATTTCAAATGGTTTGTACCATGTCCAGAATTACTTTATCCATTTGTTCAATATGAAAGATGTTATTTTAAACAATTCTTACAAAAATGGCATAAAGTAAAAAAAGTTAAAAATTAATACAAAGCATAATAATTAGTGCTGCTTCAAGAGTAAAAATTTCCTCACATTTTAAAATTAGTGGTGCGACAGAATGGCAAAGGCTTCCCGGTACTAGCGTTCTATTTCCTTCTTTCTGGGCTATTTGGAATTGCCACATACTCTTCCCTGCTGCCATCTATCGCCGTCCAAAGTACATTTGTGAAATTTTCTCAAATTTTCGGTTTCCTAATAGTAGAACAGAAATATAAATTTTAGAATATTAAAGAACACAAATCCTCACCCTAAATGGCAATTTTATTTTTAAAATTTGTAGCTGTTTTTAAGAAAATTGCGTTTACGTGCCACTAAAAATGCAAAATTTGAAGCTCTTTTTCACTCACACTGACAAATATAATAATGTTGACAACTAACTGGTGATGTACATATTAAAGATGTGAGATCTTTCAAACAAATACAATTGTGTAATTTTTGAAAAAAAAACAAACAAAAAACCCTCAAAATTAGCTTTACGTCGTAATAAACAGTGGAATTAGTTCTACCCGTTCCAAAGGTTTGAACAAAAATTGGAGACATTTATGAGAAAATGGTGTTTGAGCTTTTCTGAAAATGCGGAATTTTGAGCACGTTTTCACAAAAAATGAGTTTAATTCTTGAGAAATTATACTTGATGTTATTTAAAGCACGTGTACTCGTAAATATAATGTGAACAAATCGCCGCTAAAGTAAAAATTAATGACGTGGGAGACCAGTCAAAAACATTAAATTTTTGTAATTTTTGAAAAAACAAACAAAAGAATAGAGCAATATGGCGTTTATGTCATCTCAGAGTACATTAAGCAGTATACCTACCAAAAGTTTAAGGAAAAAAATTGGAGCCTTTTTTTAGACAACTTTTTGTAATTTTTTAAATTGCACATATAGGAAACTACTAAAAGTTTAAAAAAAATGTATCTGACCTTAAAGAAAGAACTCACTATAGAGAACAAGTTTTATTTGAATAAACAATCTCTATAATTTTTGTAGTTGTTGAAAGAAGAAAAAAATTCAAAATTTTGCAATTTTCGAAAATCCAGAGTTAACTGTGAAATTCGGACCTATGGCACCTTTATAAGCGTATTTTACTCTATTCTTACGAGAAATTTGAAGAGAAAATTTGGAGCTGTTTTTGAGAAAATTTTGAAAATGTCCGGAGGGCTTTATGTAAAGTACCCCCAAATTTTACTGCATCTTTTTCAAAATCTCAAAGCTTCGACTCGAGCGAGATCGACAGGGGTTTCTTCAACTTGAAAACATCGTTTTTATGGTTTAGGCACTAGCAACGGTCACGGACAGACGGACAGACGGACGTTTTACTTTCAGTTGGTTTTTCAGCATCAAGGGCTTACAAAACAGGGATTCTGGCTACACCACGTGTAAGGAGATTTTTTCTTTCCCGTATACGTACGTATATACGGAGTAATATACGTAGTACAGGGAACGCTATGTAACGCTGCGCGAAAAAACGGCCAATTTTCGCCAGAAAAAAAATCGTTGCCGGGCCGTGATGACGAAAAAGTGTATAAATCCAGTTGCTAAATTAAGAGAAAAAAAAATCCCCTAACATGTGGTGTTGCCAGAACCCCTCTTTTGTGGGTCTTTGATACCGATAAACCAATTGAAAGGAAAACGTCCGTCCGTCCGTCCGTCCCTAAACCATACATACAATTTCTTCCAAAATGGATATTCCCCAGTCGATCTGGTTCGAAGCTTTGAGATTTTGAAGAAGATTCTATAAAATTTCGGGATACTTTACATGAAGCTACCCGGAAATTTTGAAAATTTTCTCATAAACGGTTCCAATTTTTTTAAACATCTTGGATGAATAGAGTAAAATACACTTATTAAGACGCATTGGTCCGATTTTCACGGATATCTCTGAATTTTCCAAACTTGTGAATGTTTGAATATTTTTCGGCGTCTTTCTCCAACTACAGAATTGCAGATACAGATTTTTCCTTCAAATAAGATTTGTTCTTCATAATTAGTTTTTTCTGAAGGATCATGTACATTTTTTTGAAAATTTTAGTACTTTTCGCGCAATATTGCGTGTAATATGTGCATTTTAAAAAAATACAAAAACACGATTTTCTCAAAAAAGGCTCCAAATTTTTTCTTTAAACAGTGGGTAGGTATAGTTATAAAAGTACCCTACGAGATGACAAACTCCATATCGCTCTATTCTTTTGCTTTTTGAAAAATTGAATTTTTTTGACTGGTCTCTCACGTCGGTAATATTTACATTAGTGGCAATTCGTTTACGTTATTATATTTACAAGTTTATGTGCTTTAAATAATGTCAAGTAAAGTTTTCTGGAAAACTCAATAGTTTCCTGTGAAAACTAGCTCAAAATTCCGCATTTTCAGAAACGCTCAAACTCCATTGTCTCATAGATGGCTACATTTTTTTTCAAAATTTTGGAACGGATAGTGCTCATTGCACTCTTTAATATGACTAAGTTCATTTTGGGGTATTTTCTGTTTTTTTCAAAAATTACACAAATGTAATTTTTTTTAAAGATCTCTCACATCTTTAATGTGCACATTACCAGGAATTTGCAAACACTATTGTTTTTATGAGGTAATGTGCTTCAAATGACTTTCAATGATGTTTTTTGAAAACTCAAAAATTTTCTGTGAAAATGAGCTTCAAATTTCGCATTTTTAGTAGCGCTTGAACGCCATTTTCTTAAAAATGGCTACAAATTTGCAAAGGAGAATTGCCATATAGGACGATGCCCTTGATGGATACAGAGAGAAAACTTAACGAAAAAATGTGGTGCCTTTTCAGAGAAAAATTTGCTTAAAAAATTAAAAATTGCCTATATTTCATTCAAAATTATACAAAAATTACTTATATTTTCGAAAAAATTGTGCATGATCATATTTTAAGATGTTTTTCATTAAGGAAACAAAAAGATTTCATTAAAGAAAAAAATATGTCTTCAATATTATTGTTGTAGGAACATCCTCCCAAAAAATAATGCACTTTTATCATTTTCAAACAATTTGTACCATTCTCTTAAGTGTCCTTTACGCTATCTGAAGATAAAGTTTACTAAACATTTAGTGACATTTTTTAGACAATTTTGAGAATGTTTTTGAGGCTTCGTATAATGCTTCATGTAAGACTTCATTTACCCTCAAATCCCCAAAAATCTGTTTGAAGCTTCGAAAGTCATGAGTTCGTTCAGATCGATTGGAGAATATAGATTTTGACGAAAATCGGCTGAACGGTTGAAGCGCTTACTTTGACCACGGACGGACGGACAGAAATTTGTCCGTCAGTCGATTTTTCGATATCATGGACCCACAAAAATGGATACTAGCTACACCACGTAGTGGGGTTTGACTCGAGATGCTGTGGTCTGATGAAGCGGAATACCCAATTAGTATCAACCACTTCCCACGTACCTTGACAACTCTGTTATAATTCGAAGGACCACCGTGCGGATTTTGCGGCACGGACGCATTTGCTTGTATTTGTTTATATCTGTAGGGAATGTTACTGTTACCTTGGGAGAATTCAGTTGGTATGAACTAAGTAGCGAAAACGTTGTAATTAATATTAGCAGAAGATTACATTGAGTTGCAATTGTGCAACATTTTCTCTTAAAAATGTTTAAATAACTGTAAATGGGGGAGACTTAAGAAATTAAAAGACTGATTGAAGTTATTAGAATTGGCATTCAGGATGAAACAAAATAAAGTTCAAAAAACACACTATAACGTGGTTCACTTTTACTAAAACGAAGAACATAGCACACTGCGTATAAAAGGAATCCGTGACGTGGATCGCTGTGTAAATTCTTCACAGCTGACTCCGCGCGAGAGACGCGTGACGTCATCTCCTTCGGAGCGGGCACGCAGGGAGGTCGTGGCGCGTGGGTGACTGCGCTGGCAGCGTCCGTGGCGATGTTTCTGCGACGCGTGGCCATGGCAGAGAACGAGACACCTTTCCAAGACTGAAGCGGTCAATAGATGACCACCACTGGCGTAAATCACACATGACAGTGCAGTAATTAAGTTGGCGTGCTGTGTTAATCACAATTAGCGATTATGTTGGCAGACACAGTGCGAACATTTGATTGGAATGATTACGCAATATGTTGTAACGATTCACAGTTAGTAGAACAACAGAAGAAACTGGCGTTCAAGAATGCCATGAAGCGTAACTGGGAAATGCAGAAAGTCACTTCGTATGCCGCGGAAGCAGACATTAGATTGTATATTGAATACGTTAATTACCTTCTATGAGGCAATATCGCACACACAGCACACCACGAAATAATAGTTTATGTTAGAAGCGTAACACAGTTTTGTAATTAGTATCGCCTGAGCACGATGCAATTCACATCTTGTGATATAGAATAAATTCACCATTACCACATACAAGCTGGAAAATGGTAGTTTTGCGGAGCGACACATGATAAGCGTGTAGCTCATAGAAACATTAAGAGCACGACTGAACTGGAATTGCTTGGCGAGCCAGCACTGGGGGGCAATTAGTGCTGCGTAAGGTGTAACTATGTCAATCAGATCCGATTTTGATAAAGTACTGAGTTCTAATTAACTAATAATTAAAGGAATTATATGATTGCATGTAAAGTTGAATGTTGGGAATTATAGTAATCTTTATCTAACTAATATTTTAGTTGAATCTGCGTCATGTGACCAGCGGCAGCAAACGTAGAGCCCCAAGCTGAAGAAGAAAAAAAACTAGATATTTATGCAAACGCAACCTGCTACACAGTCCGAATATATATCATTAAATAACTCCCACACGAAGCGTTTTAGGGCCTTAAAAACTAAAATTTTGAGGTCAAAGATCTCAAAGGAATGTTTCTTATAACGTATTCTACAGGATGAAATCTTTTTGATCATTCTATTATATTTTTGCTGGTCCGGCGATTCTCAATACCACCTACTTAAAGACGTGCAGAATCTAGGTAAATTAAACAAAGTCAAATTAATTAAACCATTTATAACTGAAGAACAACTGGACCCATTTTAATTATCTCCGATTTGTTGGATTCATCTCCGCCCCGAATAGCAGATTAACTATTAAAATATCGGAAAATTCACGAAAATAATTATGCATAAAATTTTATCTAATACATAAAAATCAATCTTTATCGGTTCGTGCTTAATGCGCTGCCGTACCAGGCTGCCAATTGCGATAAAATTGTGTCAACTTATTGCTTGCACTTGCGGGAAGAACATAGGCATAGTACAATTATTGTAACTCCACTAGAAAGCACTAGAGCACATGATGGTGCTTTAGTTAAATGCAATTCCCAATTCACGTGAGCTTCATTGTTGCTGGGCGTTACCGTGTGCCGTGGGGCGAGGTCGAGGAGAACACGAGGAGCAGGCGGCGCAAGTTGATGAGAGGAGAGGGAAAATGAGACAGGGACAAAGGGAGAGGGAAAGAGAGGGAAAATAGAAAATAAAATAGAAAGAGGGGGAAATGGAGAGAGACAGAGAGGGGGAAGTGAAAGAGATGGAAACCAGAGAGCGCGAAAAGAGAGACAGAGAGTGGAGGGAAAGAGACAGAGGGGAAGAAGAGACACAGAGAGGGAGAAGAGAGACTCAGAGAGGGAGAAGAGAGACTCAGAGAGGGAGAAGAGAGACACAGAGAGGGAGAAAAGATACATAGATGGAAAAAAGAGAGAGAGGGGGAAAATGAGAGAGAAGGAAAAAGACAGTGGGAGGGAGAGAGGAGAAAAAAGAAAGTGGGGAAAAAGTGGAGAAAGAAAGAGAGGGACAGAGGAATATTTCCTCAATTGTTTCTTCTGCGGCAGTTACGCGTCAGGTACCAGCTAGTTTTTTTAAATAAAATCGAAGTATAACAAAACTACATAATACAAAATACTTGGTGAACAGGCACTATACAAGGACTGCTGTGCTCGAGCTATTTGACCGGGTGAAAATAAGAACCTTTTATGCCTTGTCACTTCGCACGAAACATCTGGAGAATTACAGAAATATGCAAATGGAAAGGCGTTCAAATGAGTACACAGCAGGCACCACAACATTTAGGAATAAAGGATCTCACGAAACTGGGTGAAAATACTTCAACTACTACTTCTAGAGGCAAATTCTGAACGTGATGTTGATAACAATGAATATAGAAATTTCAATTTCTTTTTCCAAAAACTATTAGGTGATGGATGGTAATTTAGATAAATACACAAAATAGAGGCTTCCCTTTGTCTGCCACTCACAAATGAAAAAAACAGCATTGAGTTGATTCAAACCAACTCCACAGCAGATAACGTTACAACACAATCGCGTTGTCTAAAGTGACGAGAGGAAGCTACCTATAATATATCAATCACGATATACATGGAAGTAGGAAAAGCGTTCGTAAAAATTACCAATGGCATTCGAAGATATGCAAACGTGAGTTAGTTCAACTCAAATTTCCCAACTCGAAGTAATTTCTAAACAAAAGTTTGAGGATTAATTCCAGCCGTGATTGAACAAACCGGCAACCTAACCGGAATTAACGTCTAAGCTACACAAATCCGATAGATGAAGTGTTTAACAGGGTTGTAAGTGCCAAAATAGATATTGTTCAGTAAACTCAGGTTTAATCAGCAACTTTTGATTTTATTCACAAACTTGGATACCATCTTTGAAAATTTGCGTTTCTATTTACAGGTTCCCACTTCCAAATCCATCACACTATGCGTCCAATGCATAACCGCAAACTCGGTAATGCAACGTAGCATGGAACAGCACACAAATACAAGCGACAGTTGCCAGTAGGCGCTTACCACGTTACACAACAAGTTGTAGTTTCCATTCAGAACAATTGCATGCTCTATTCAATGATGTATTGGGGTCGTTTTTGAGTGTTGTGATTCGTACAACGTTTTGAAAATGCACCTCTCAGATAAGCGTTAGTATCCAGTAACGTTTCGTTGCCGCCAGTGGCCAGCTGGCTACCTGAGGCGGCGCGGAGTGGAGTAGAGTGCAGTGGAGTGGAGTGGAGTGGAGTGGAGTGGAGTGCGAGAGGTGGCAAGGGCGGAGGGGGCTGCTCACTCCGTCGAGGGGGGGAGCGCAGCGCGGAGCAGCGAGCGCTGGGAAGTACCGGGCAGCGCTGGCCGCTCGGCGCTTGTCTTATTACTCGTAGCAGGCACCTGCTAATCAATACAGCGGCTCATTACGTGCGGGCGCCCGGGCGGCGGCCGCCACCTCCGCCTCCGCACCGCCTCCACGTCTCCTCCTCCTCGCCCCCACCGCCTCCAGTTCCACTCGACCTCCCTTTCCGACGCCACTCCGTTTCCCAAGCAGACGTTGTCGCGACGACACTGCCTTCGCCTTTGCATTTACCAACACGCTTTGCGAGATCATTGATTAAGTTAAGTTAATACCTTGTTTTACGTGGCGAGACTTGGGCCCTCAGGCCCGCTCTTCCGTCTGACCACACAAATTTCGCTACGCTCCTTTCACCATCTAGCGGAGAAAAAAGGTATTATTTTGGGCGACGAAACAGGTGGTTTCAATTTAGCCCAAAGGCTTCTTTTAGGCTTGAGGATATTTTACATGCAGTAATGGGACAGACGGCTTTGCTTCCCCTCCGAAGAAAGGTGTGCGAAGGATTTTTTCGCCCTTAGAAATCCACGGCTTCGACCGGGTTTAAACCCACAATCTTGGGTACAACAGCTCGATACGCTGACCGTTATACCATCGAATCCGCAATCCGTATACATTGACAGTATAGTACCTTAAATCATCTTTTTTAAATTTATTGCGTCATCCATAGACGCAACGCGTCTCCAAATCTGTGTTGGGCGTCGAGAGCCTATGAATATTATAGAAGTAATCTTCCATTACGTTTTTTTTGTCAAGTCTCGTCACGTCGCAGGCATTCAGTGCCTTTGATCCCTTCGGCCAGGGGCCCGGCGCCGTTTGTAACCGGGCTTCCCAGACGGTTACCCAACTCGGAATCCGCGAAGTCTCGAATTGCTTAACTTCCGTGACTTCACGGAGCGTAATTAAGCAATTCGGCTAACGACGCCGTCTCTGCCACCATCTTTCCTTGCCACTCTGGCTCCGTCACGATTCCTGCTCTCTACGTCTCATGTCTCTACGTAAGATACGTACATATCATACGTTTATATCTACGTTACATACTCTTTCGATAGTTTCCGAAGCAAGTTAAATTGCGAACTGGCCAGTTAAATTTTGCACTTTATCTCAAATGAGTGGAAACAGTATGTAGAAACTTCGAAGCATAGTTAAGATATAAACTAGATAATATGCGCATTCGCCAACCCGAGATCGATAGGAAAGGTATGGTACGTTACGTTGATGGCGAATGGCAACATCAATCCACTTGTCCAACCACTTGTCCACTTGTCATTCATAAATGGGTTTTATCCAAATCCATCTGGCAAATGTTCGAAATAATATTACGAATTAGCCATATTTGACCATAACATACACTTTCCTCTTTCAAATTCACCTCTATCAACGTCCCTTCTTCCATCACTTCCTGCCTTCTGTACCAGTCGAGGGCGCGTTGCTCATACAACCACGATCTTGTTCATTATGCCTTATCACCTCCGCCCCCAACAACGTCTCTGGCAACACTGCCTTAGATTCTGCCTATATCGTAACCTCTACCTTCGTCAACACTGCTTCCTTTTTCTGTATTCCTTCACATTTTTGCTTCTGTAGCCTCCAGTTCTACCCTACATACAAGGTCGCTCGCTTTGAAGGCGGAAAAATTACGTTTAAGTTGATGATTGTAAGATTTGTTGCGTGACTCATCGATCTGCTTACTGGATAATTATGCGAAGTATATCTTCTTGTTCTGAATGCACTTGTAATCAGGCGCTAATAATACCTTCAAATTTGGTTAAAATAATTTAAAATTCTGCCTTCAATTTCACCTTCTGGAATTTGCGTCCAATCGACGACTAATACCCAAGAATTGCATAAGATCCTGATCACGTAATTAAATCATATTCTCCTCTAATTTGAATTCATTGACAAATTTTTATGCAAAAAAAAAATTAATCTAAGTGAAACACAACATCTTGCAAAAAATACATTAAAACCTATTTGAAAACAAAAGTATGTAACAAGTAAGAGTCATACTACGTTACAAGGTGTTTTGAATATTAATTATCACGTTTTACAATACAATAAAAACAAATTCATTAAAAACCTGAACTGTTTGTTGATCAGCGAAACAATATGGGAAAAATAAGTAAAGTGTGCTTATTTATTCTCCTCACAATTCATCACCAGAATTACATTTTTTTAATCCTCTAGAATATTCATTGCCTTCTTTAAAACAGCTCAAGCAAATATATTGAATACTTAAATCTAATTTTTCGCCAATGTTGTTTTCTTACTTTTCACCAAACATAAATTCACATTTGGCAAATTTATTACCGTTTACGCAAATTATTGCAAAGAACAGTTGTAAAGTTCAAATTACCTTTCGGATAACTCAATTTTGCTTTCAGTGAAGCCATATTAATATGCATTTTACAAAGTCCTATGAGCGCCATGGAAAATAAATTTGTATTATTTTGCTTCCCTTTTCGGTTCTCCCTGCGCATATCTTTGCTTCAAGCTCTCACCAGTAAAGTACCTATTTGAAAGACCTATTCGTGTCAAAAGGAAAAAAATGTGAATTTATGATATCACCTCCCTCAAAGAAAAATAATTTCATAATTGACAATCAACAAAGTAGCAGTGGTGGCAACTCCGCCGACAAGTTCGAAGTCACTTGCCATCCTAGAGCATTTTCCGATTTCAATAACGCGCGGTGCGCACGTCGAATTGGAGAAAAGAAGTTAAGTAGTGGCGGTGCTCTGTTCCGTCCGATAGCAGCCGCCAATACACCCACGATCTCTGTCCCCTCCGTCACAAGCTTCTTCCCCTCCCCAGCCGGCGAAGCGACAAGCTCCGAGCCCCGGTGCCACCGCAGATATTATACAAATGTACAGACTTTACTTTTATTGCCTCCATAAAAAAGATACAGAGCACGCCGAGGCCCAAGCAGTCCATTTCCTTTGATGCCGCGAAATTCATAGGGACTTTTATAGGGTGCGGGCACCTCCAGCCCACTGGCACCGGGGCGCCTTCTTCCGACGACGTCGCCCTCCGCCCGCCCGCCCGCCCGCCCTGCCCGTCGCCCCGCCGCCCAGGCGCCCGCCCCGCGCGTCGCCCACCAAGGCTCACTTCAATTAGTTATAATGTGATTTGGCAGCAAAGGAGCCTTGTTATGGTTTGATGAGGTTGACCATTCTTCTTGTTAAAGTACAGTCGAGGCTCGCCTGGGAATTGCCTGGCCCCGCTTTGCTTGCCTTTGCCAGCGCCCGCCATTCAATGGCGGGGAACTCGTTAAAAAGTTGATGCCGGAGAAAAGCACGGAAGGGCGGGCGGGTGGGCGACCGACAGCGCGGGCGACGGAAGCTGCCACCGGCGCGGCGTCCTGGGGGCGCGTGGTGACGCACCCGGGGGCGGAGGCGGTGGGCGTGTGTTGGTGGAGGTGGAGCGATTCGGATCCTCAACGATCCATGTGGAATTTGCGGGCCGCCAATTGTGCCGACGAGAAAGGTTCTTTCATTTTCAAATGCAATTAAAAAGTGGTGGAAAATGGTGAAGATGAGACGATGGTTGGGTGGTGACAAGAGTTTGGGTGGTGGAATCTGGTAAATTGAAATAATAAAACTGATAAATGTCTGGTGATGGAGTCGGTGAGTCTGTGTTGGTGGAGGTGGAGCGGTTCATATTCTCATGATCTACGTGGAATTTGCGGGCCACCAATTGTGCCGACGAGAAAGGTTTTCTTTTATTTTCAAATGCAATTGAAGTGGTGGAAAATGGTGACGATGGTTGGGTCGTGACAGAGGTTGTTCAGTGGGTTCTGATAAATTTAACTGGAGGGTTATGGAAACAACGTTGTTTTGGGGAGGAGGATGTGGTCCTGTTGCCTCCCATCGATTTCATTGAGTCACCTAGCTCCAACAATACTCGTTCACGAAACACAATCATAATAATTATCCATTCCGTTAAAGAATGGTTATGCTGGTGATGGACCAAGTGCCGAAAGTGTAGAGTGTGTGCTGGTGGAGGTGGAGTGGTTCGGATCCTCAATGATCCACATGGAATTTGCGGACCGCCAATTGTGCCGACGAGAAAGATTTTTTTATTTTCAAATGCAATTGAAGTGGTGGAAAATGGTGACGATGGTTGGTTAGTGACAAGAGTTTGGGCGGTAGATTCTGGTAAATTGAAATAATAAACTGATAAATGGTTATATATAAATATGGTTATATAAAACTGATAAATGGTTGGTGATGGCGGAGGTGGTGAGCGTGTTTTGGTGGAGGTGGAGCAGTTCGCATCCTCAACGATCCACGTTGAATTTGCGGGCCACCAATTGCACCGACGAGAAGGGTTTTTTTATTTTCAAATGCAATTGAAGTGGTGCAAATGGTGACGATTATTGGGTGGTGTCAGAGGTTGGGCAGTGGATTCTGATAAAATTAAATGGAGGTTAATGAAACAGAACGTTGTTTTGGGGTGGCGGATGTGGTCCTTTTTGCTGTCCACCGAGTTCATTGAGTCATCTAGTACCAACAATAGTCACGAAACACAATCATAATAATTATTCATTCATGAAAGGCTGGTTATGCTAGTTGTCCGCCTAGTGGCGGAGGAAGAGCGTTTTTTGGTGGAGGTGGTGCGGTTCGGATCCTGTACTATCCACGAAGAATTTGCGGACGTCGTGAAAGTTTTTGCACCATTTGCACCGTCGAGAAAGTTTTTTTATTTTGATATGCAATTGAAGAGGTGTAAAATGATGACAATAGTTAGCACTAACGATACTCGTGTTACGAAACGCAACCATTTTATTTATTTATTTATTCATTAAATGATGGTTATGTTGGTGACAGACTCAATGGCGGGGGCATGGAACGTGTTTTGATGGAAATGGAGCGGTTTGGATCGTGGACGATTCACGTGGAAATTGCCAGCCACCAATTGTATTGACGAGAAAGATTTGGAGGGGGGTGAATGCAATTGAAGAGGTGGACATTGGTGACGAAGGCTGGGTGGAGTTAGAGATTGAGCGGCGGAATCTGATTAATTTAACTGGAGGATTAAGGAAACAGAACGTTGTTTTGGAGAAGAGAAAGAAGTCCCAAAGTTCACAAATGTCCAACTTTCCACCGAGTTCGCCGGATCACCGAGTACCAACGTTATTCGTGTCACCTACCACCCTCACCATAATTATTCATTCATTAAATGATGGTTAGACGGTGATGGATCTGGTGGTGAAGGCAAAGACTGTGTTTGGATGGAGGTGGTACTTTTCGGATCCTGAACGATTCACGTAGAATTTGCCGGCCAACAATTGTACCAACGAAAAAATTGTTTTATTTCTTAGATCGTGAAATGCAATTGAAGAAGTGGAAAATGGTGAAAATGGTGAATAGGTTGGTAGATGTCACAGGTTGGATGGTGAACTCTGATAAATTTAACTGGATGATTAAGGAAATAATGTAGTTTTGAGGAGAAGGAAGTGGTCCTATTTCCGTACCACCGAGTTCATCCCGTCACCTAGTACCAACATTTTCGTGTCACCTAACACAATCATCATAATTATTCATTCATTAAAGAATGGTTATGATAGTGACGCGCCTAGTGGCGGAGGTAGAGAGCGTGTTTTGATGGAGGTGGAGCGGTATTAATCTTAAATGAACCATCTGGAATTTGCAGGTGACCAATTTTACTGACGGGAAAGTTGTTTGAATTCATTCGAAGAGGTGAACAAATAGTGTAGAAGTTCGGGCATTGAATGCTGATAAATTTAACTTGAACCTTAGGTATGCAGAACGTTGTTGGGAAGGATAAAAATGGGGCCCGAATTGCCGAAATTCTCACTGAATTCACAGGATCACCTAACGCCATCGTAATGATTTGTTACTCATTAATTTATGCTTGTGACGGACCTAGTGGTGGCGGGCACATCTTATTTTAGTGGAGATGTAGATCTAGCGGAGTGATTTCAATCCTGATTGATCTACGCTACATTGATCTTATGACGTATTTAATCAACGGAATGTCCGGAAGGTTGTACCGATTTCTGAAATTCATTCAAAGAAGTTGACAAATAGTGACGAAACTGGTGTCAGTTTTATATTACAAGTATATTCAGTTGGAAGATGAGAGAAACAAAGTTTTTTGTGGTATTATATAATGTAATTAAATGTTAATAAAGTTTGTTTTAAAATATCACTCAATAGTAGAGGGGCTTCTGCAAATACAAGTCACTGGTATAAAGAGGATCAAAATAAGAATTAGAAATTACCTTTTATTAAGAAAAGGTGGATAATCATTTTACTTATATGTATCTCGTGTTAACAAGTTCATTATCAATTGAAGTAAAATTTGCTAAATGAATGAAAATAATTTTGATTGAATTAAACAAATTTTGTAATATGTTTCTTTCTAAATAAATCAAATATTTCTTAAGCAAATTTGAGTTTTTTCTACCGTTCGGTCGACAAGTCTATTGGGAGCTAATTAAAGCTCATTGCTAGATTTCATTGCTTCTATTGTTAAATTTATTTATTTTTCATTGAACATAAAGTATTGGGACGTACTGAAACTCTTATGATGTTTAATGCAATTTAAATAAACGCACGTACGGCCAATCTCTTTAAATGTTTTGTCAAAGGATTTTTTATATCCATTAATTTAGTTAAAAAGCTTTTCGTTTCAACTTAGGGTAAAAAAGGTATGACTGGTATTGCCAAGTAACAAGATGCAAAGTGGTGTTTTCACTATGCAACACGGTCAGGTAGGTAAAGAGAAAAAGTAGTAATTGCTACACGTGGCAACATTATACTGAGCGAGGCCTACGTATTCGATAATAGATAACTGTCTAAAAATACCCGCTACGTTCGTTTCATTTTGGATTCGGCATTCGTACAACACGCACGAGCCTCGACAGAGTCATTTACAACCCGAGATACGACACAGGTGCGCCAAATGTCACCCAGTTCACTACCCATTACAGTTAACACACATCAGGCTGAAATTACGTCCCAGATGCCCAGGCGGAGCGCTAAAAACGAGCCGTCAGCGCGTCGGGGGGCCCGCCGACACAATGCGCTCGGAGCGAGCAATGCGGCGCGGCGCGGCGCACCAACACCACCGGCGACGACTGCCGGCGCTCTGATGCCCCGGGAGGCGGCGCGGTGGCGACAGTAGTAGACACAGAGACGACGGTAGCGGCGACAGTTGTGGGCGACAGTTGTGGACGACAGTTGTGGACGACAGTTGTGGGCGACAGTTGTGGGCGACAGTTGTGGGCGACAGTTGTGGGCGACAGTTGTGGGCGACAGTTGTGGGCGACAGTTGTGGGCGACAGTTGTGGGCGACAGTTGTGGGCGACAGTTGTGGGCGACAGTTGTGGGCGACAGTTGTGGGCGACAGTTGTGGGCGACAGTTGTGGGCGACAGTTGTGGGCGACAGTTGTGGGCGACAGTTGTGGGCGACAGTTGTGGGCGACAGTTGTGGGCGACAGTTGTGGGCGACAGTTGTGGGCGACAGTTGTGGGCGACAGTAGTGGGCGACAGTAGTGGGCGACAGTAGTGGGCGACAGTAGTGGGCGACAGTTGTGGGCGACAGTTGTGGGCGACAGTAGTGATGAGGCTGGTGACGAGGATAGCGAAAGGGAGGATGACAAGAGACAAGGCCGAGGCGAACGCCCAGTGAGTGTGCCGATGAGAGCGCCTGTGGCAGCGGGGGAAGCGAGGACACTGCGGGGTCGCGAGGTTTGACAATTGCAGTAGTGGGGGTAGAGGCGGTGATGTCGTAGAGGCTGTGATGTCAAAGAGGCAGTAGGGGCGGTGGCGGGTACATTATGACGATGCATCAACGACTATGGATATGGAGAAGACGGAGAAACTTGAATTGTCAAAGGTGGGAAAGGTGCCGGCAGGTGATGAGAAAAGGAAGCGAGTAAATAAAGTAAAATATCAAAGAAGTCAAATAGAAACGAAAGAAAAACAAAAAAAAAGACTCAAGAAAATGCAAGAGTGCAAAAAGCTGCGAAAATGCGGAAAGCTGAGACAATGCAGAAAGCTGAGACAATGCGGAAAGCTGAGACATTGCGGAAAGCTGAGACAATGCGGAAAGCTGAGACAATGCGGAAAGCTGAGACAATGCGGAAAGCTGAGACAATGCGGAAAGCTGAGACATGGGCGAAAGCTGAGACATGCGGAAAGCTGAGCCATGCGGAAAGCTGAGCCAATGCGGAAAGCTGAGACAATGCGGAAAGCCGAGACAATGCGGAAAGCCGAGACAATGCGGAAAGCCGAGACAATGCAGAAAGCCGAGACAATGCAGAAAGCCGAGACAATGCAGAAAGCCGAGACAATGCAGAAAGCCGAGACAATGCAGAAAGCCGAGACAATGCAGAAAGCCGAGACACTGCAGAAAGCCGAGACACTGCAGAAAGCCGAGACAATGCAGAAAGCCGAGACAATGCAGAAAACCGAGAGAATGCAGAAAACCGAGAGAATGCAGAAAGCCGAGAGAGTTCAGAAAGCCGAGAGAGTTCAGAAAGCCGAGAGAGTTCAGAAAGCCGAGAGAGTTCAGAAAGCCGAGAGAGTTCAGAAAGCCGAGAGAGTTCAGAAAGCCGAGAGAGTTCAGAAAGCCGAGAGAGTTCAGAAAGCCGAGAGAGTTCAGAAAGCCGAGAGAGTTCAGAAAGCCGAGAGAGTTCAGAGAGCCGAGAGAGTTCAGAAAGCCGAGAGAGTTCAGAAAGCCGAGAGAGTTCAGAAAGCCGAGAGAGTTCAGAGAGCCGAAAGAGTTCAGAGAGCCGAGAGAGTTCAGAGAGCCGAGAGAGTTCAGAGAGCCGAGAGAGTTCAGAGAGCCGAGAGAGTTCAGAGAGCCGAGAGAGTTCAGAGAGCCGAGAGAGTTCAGAAAGCCGAGAGAGTTCAGAAAGCCGAGAGAGTTCAGAAAGCCGAGAGAGTTCAGAAAGCCGAGAGAGTTCAGAAAGCCGAGAGAGTTCAGAAAGCCGAGAGAGTTCAGAAAGCCGAGAGAGTTCAGAAAGCCGAGAGAGTTCAGAAAGCCGAGAGAGTTCAGAAAGCCGAGAGAGTTCAGAAAGCCGAGAGAGTTCAGAAAGCCGAGAGAGTTCAGAAAGCCGAGAGAGTTCAGAAAGCCGAGAGAGTTCAGAAAGCCGAGAGAGTTCAGAAAGCCGAGAGAGTTCAGAAAGCCGAGAGAGTTCAGAAAGCCGAGAGAGTTCAGAAAGCCGAGAGAGTTCAGAAAGCCGAGAGAGTTCAGAGAGCCGAAAGAGTTCAGAGAGCCGAGAGAGTTCAGAGAGCCGAGAGAGTTCAGAGAGCCGAGAGAGTTCAGAGAGCCGAGAGAGTTCAGAGAGCCGAGAGAGTTCAGAGAGCCGAGAGAGTTCAGAAAGCCGAGAGAGTTCAGAAAGCCGAGAGAGTTCAGAAAGCCGAGAGAGTTCAGAAAGCCGAGAGAGTTCAGAAAGCCGAGAGAGTTCAGAAAGCCGAGAGAGTTCAGAAAGCCGAGAGAGTTCAGAAAGCCGAGAGAGTTCAGAAAGCCGAGAGAGTTCAGAAAGCCGAGAGAGTTCAGAAAGCCGAGAGAGTTCAGAAAGCCGAGAGAGTTCAGAAAGCCGAGAGAGTTCAGAAAGCCGAGAGAGTTCAGGAAGCTGAGAGAGTTCAGAAAGCTGAGAGTTCAGAAAGCTGAGAGAGGTGCGAGAATGCAGAGGAGAACATATGGATACAAGGAGAGTCGAGAGCGTATAAACAGGGTTAGAGTGCCGAGAATGGGAAACAGAAAGCGGAGAGAAAGGAAGGGAGAGTGGGTGCATGCAACGGGCGTGAGCAGAAACGCAGGCCTTGCGGAACGCCAAGCGAAGTGCGAGCGGAGAGGGGCGCATGTGAGGAGGGAGGGGTAGGGACGAGGGGCCCCTGGGGGACGGTGGCAACGGCGGCCAACGTGCACTGCCCGTCGCATTACGAGAGCGCTTGCAAATTGCGCAAGATACATTTGTCAGTGTTAAGGCGCCGTAGAACGCTGGCGGTGGCGGCGCTGTGCCATCAGGAAATTGCATGCTCCCCGACGCTCATGAAAAATTCGCGATCTTGGCGCCGGGCGCGGCCGTGACGTAATTAGCCGTAATTCTCTTAGCGGCCGCGCGCCGCGCCACTGTCAGTCAGGCGCGGATTGACGCGGAGGGAGCAGGCCGCCCCCGCCCGCCCTTTCGCACGCCCTTTCGCACGCCCTTCGTTCGCCCCCCGCACGTCCCCCGCACGCCCCCGTACGCCCCCGCACTTCCGCCGCACGTACCCCGCACGCCCCCCGCACGCCCCCCGCACGCCCCCCGCACGCCCCCCGCACGCCCCCCGCACGCCCCCCGCACGCCCCCCGCACGCGCCCCGCACGCGCCCCGCACGCGCCCCGCACGCGCCCCGAACCCCCCGTACACATCCGCGCCCGCACCCTCTATTCGCACCTGCCTGCCCTTCCGCATGCCGTCTGCATCCCGTTACAGCGGTGGCGGCGCGATTCTCCGAGTTTGAAAGGCCGTTTACGTATGCGCGGCGACTAATGTATCGGGGAGCGGTGTCATCGGCGCGGCTTGAGCTGACGGCGGCCAAGGTGGCGGCGACAGCGCCGTGTCTGCCCGGTTGGCTGGCCGGCCGTCGCCAGCCGACTGCCCCGAGCGTCGCCGCCTGTCAGCGCCGAGCTGCCGGCACTTGTCTGGGTGACGGCGCCGGCCGCTGTCGATCGAGGGACGCGGTGCGGACGTCGCTTGTCGCGGTCTTCTCGGTGAAGCGGAGGGGGAGGTGAGAGGCGGCGCGAGCCGGAGTTTGGAGGAGGGGTGAGGAGAGGGGCAGGGTGAGAACGCGCGGGGAAGTGCAGTGGAAGGCGGGTAAAGTGGTGCGGATGCTGATGGGGTGGAGTCGGGGTTAAGAGTGGGTAGGGTGAGATCGGTGATGTTGACGAGGGTTGGAAGGCGATAGAGGTTTACGTAGGTAGCAGTGCGATGAGGAACGTTGATCCAAGAGAATGAGCATTCATCAGGGGTTCGGAGTCCATGAAACCGGGTAACGCGTTATCTCAGTGTAAATAAGTTAAAAAAAAATTGAGTTCATGTGTGGTGTGTATTGTCACATATTTTATTTGCACATATTTTGCATGAAAAATGTGGACGGACCTTCCATTTGTTTCTTTAAATACGAGTAAGAAAATACAACAGAAATTGAAATAAAAATAAACAACAGTACAAAATATTAATTATAAACAGCCTTGAAATCTGAAAAGACAGTTTTTCCGAGTCCCTACCTTTATGATTTTGATATTCACGTCTCTTTCCATTTGTATTCGACAATATTTTTCCGTATTGAATTACAAGGAATATAATTTTGTTTTTCATGGAGGGAAATAAGAAATCAATTCACTCTTATTTAAGATGTTCACAAGTGGTAATTACTTATTGGCATCTACAAAAGAAAAAATATTTTTGTTTAAATAATATGTTTAAAAAAGTATTTATTGGTTGAAGTAAATGAAAAACCGATCAGCAATTGAATCGGTTGTCCCCGCAAGTCAGGAATTGTAAAATTGTGGGAAAATAAGAAAAACTGAATAAGTAAGTATTGTATTGAATTTTCTTTATTTTTGATGCATAAATCTTGATTGAGAATGCCATGGAGACATGTAATTTACTTGTATTAATAGTACAATAGTCACAGAACTTGTTTAAAAGTTTATAACTTACGGGATTTCAAAAACTAATCAGGAATTTTTACATAAACATGTAAATAAATACACATTGCAGCTTCAATTTGTAATTTGACACATTTATTACAATACTATGTGAAGTGACAATGTGCATCTACAACAAACATGATTCTTAAGACAGAAACAGTTGCTCGAAATGTGTGTTTCTATGATAGTATATAGGAATATTTCCGTATTGAACATCCCTTTTAACCAATCTCTCTGTGAGTGATATTACCGTCATATATACTGTATACATACATACATACATACGAATACATATACAGTCATGGTCATACATATCCAAAGTCAATGATTTTCAGATTTTCAAAACCAAACGAAAACTTTGGAATGTACTCACGGCCATTCTATTTATCTGATTCATTTGAAGGGGAAGGAAGAAAAGTAAACAGTTATAACTTATTAACTGAAGAAAAGAAGAAGTAGAAAAGAAAGACTCAAACATACTTGAAACTTCTTGTCATTATTGATGAACGTGTAGTGTCGGGGCATTATTATTATTATTATTATTATTATTATTATTATTATTATTATTATTATTATTATACATTTTTTTCTCGGTATTCACTGGATATGTATTTGACTTTGTGTCGGGTTAATAACCAAGACACAGGCCAATTCATGTTTCGTCGCAATTTAAGAATTTTCACACATTCCAGCATGCGTTTAAAATGATTGATTTTTGCATAATTTTGATGGTATATTTTGGCATTTGAATAAGTTCCAGATTTTAATGGATGTTATTTGGTATAACCCCAGTGCATTAAGTGACCAGAGGAACAATGTGACTTTTTGGAGAAGCCATAATGACTTGACTTCATCTTCTAGTTGTGTGTTCTTCGTTTGTTTTTCTGCATGTGTTGTTTGAAGATTTGCTGTTTGTGGACTAGTGATGTCATTCAGGTAGCCAATCGTTTGCCGTTTGTCTACGAAAGTTATGACTGGCCTATTGTGATGATTGGTTTCATCTGTGATAATTTCTGTCATAGTAAAACTTGTAGTTTGAACTTTCAAGTACACTATCGGAAACATATTTGTAATATGGACAGGTCGTTTGTTGTAGTTTGCCTTCGTTTCTGGTGAATAATATTTGCAACTTGATTGTGCCTATAGGTGCAATCTGCGTGGGCCATTAATTTGTATCGTGATGTGATGTGCTGTATGCTGTCAACTGTTGTCTGGCATTTTATACATTTGTCATCTACTGTTTGTTTGAGGATATGTTTTCTGTAAATTTTAGTGTTGATCACTGGATCCTGGCAACCATGGCAACCATGCACCCTTCTGTCTTCTTTCGCCAAATAGATCACCAAATTTTAGCCAAGTATTTGAGACTTTTGAGTCTACATGAGGTTACTTGAGATCATTTGCATGGCGTCCATGAAGTTCCTTTCTTGACCACATGTCTATTTTGCAGTTATTGTCCGCAATCCGCGAAGAAATGTCCAGCTGTTTGTTGTTAAGATTAAGATAGGTTAATTTGTTATCTGCTTAAACTATTCCAGCGTGTGGTTCTGATGTTGCCTGTTTCTCATAATAAAAGTTCATTAATGAATGAATTTGTTTATAGCACAGATTCTTTAGATCTATTCGACCTCTTCCTCCCTCATTTCGTGGAAGTGTTACGCGTTCTATTGCGCTATTTGCATGGTGCATGGTGATATGTTCTTACCTGTTGATTTGGTTTTCAGGAGTGCCGTGATTCTTGATTTGTACAGTTTTGTCAGAGATTGTTTGATTGCCTTGTTGTCTGTGATTGCTGCTTCTGATTGATCGAATCCCAAATACTTTTATCTCTCTTCATCACCCATTGCCTGTATTGTCATTTCATCACTGAGGGTACTGTCTATCATCTGTAACATTCCTGTTTTGTCTATGTGAAGTGTCTTACATTTGTCAATGCCAAAATGCCTATGGATATCTTCCAAAAATGTTCGAGTAATTTCAAGGAGATATTGAAGCTGTAGAACTGTAAAGTTTGATGTCATCCATGTACACCAGATGTGATATGGTATAGATATTTTTATTATTATTATTATTATTATTATTATTATTATTATTATTATTGTTGTTATTATTTCACTTCATCACTAATAAATATTTTATGAATCGGCTGAATATAAAATTTACTCCAGGTTGCAACCAGCTACCTAAGGAGCAGATCTGGGACTGTCGGTACCTTCGCGCAAAATGTGAGCTGTTCCAAATGAAGAAATTTCTTGCACTTCCCAGTCTTTTGAACGACCTGGAAGTTTAGCCAAGTTCTTACACAAATTTTACTGAACAAATCCCAAAGCTCCGATACTATCGACTAATCTCGATTTACAAACTCGTGTATTTAAGACGTTTCTCTGCCTCCTTCGCAACGACATTTTTATCGCAAAGTACAGCAACATTGACAAGTAGGTACGATTTTTTTCTCCAAATCCCAGATAACTATATCCGGTTTGTCTGCTGTTATCATGCTATCCGTTTGAATTTGTTGGTCATACAATATTGTGCACAGTTCAACAGACGTCACCGATTTTGTTGAGTGTTCGTACTACTTGCGTCATGTGATTGTAACTTAATAATAATAATAATAATAATAATAATAATAATAATAATAATATAATAATAATAATTTTATTACTATCGTCGACATAATCTTCATACTGATGTTTCCTTAATAGCTATACATGGAATACTCTCACTGGCCTGCTCTAACGACCCATTAACGTTGTGAAAACTATTTCTAGGGTGAGCAACTTTCATGCGACATTCATACAATATACGAATCTTGAACACCAGATGTAAAAAAACTCATTGCAATTAAAGCATTTACCGTAAAAATCTTACCATTGCACCAAAGCAATTAAAATGTAAATATGAGTTTCAATATCAAGGAAAATATTTACTGTTGCACAACTCTTTATACACGACTAAAAGAAAAGATATAGGGGCAAAAGAAAAGAAGAGGGTTTTGGAGAGAAGGGTGCAGCAGAGGGAAAGAAGGGAAAGACTGGGAGGATACGACAGAAAGTAGGAATAGAAGCTGTCATAAATCTGTTGCTGCACGCGGTCTTGTGTCCCTTGATAGAATAAAAATTACTAATATTTTAAGTCACTTTATACAACATAATTCTAAAATACTGAGTGGCTGGAATGACATTTGTTGAGTTCTTCAGTGTGCAAACTAGTTCTTGATGGGATCTTTCATCGACTATTGTTTGATTCATTGAGTAAATGCTAAGATGTTTCCTTCGTTACCTTCTAAGCAGAAAATGTAGTAATAGTAAACATGAAATGTAACCTTAAGTTTTCATTACTTAAATATATGACGTTAAATATAATTGTAAAATCTACTTTGAAATTATATTCTAATTAAATATAGCCCTTCCTAAATCCCATAAAAGTGTTAATAAATAAAAATTATGATATACCTGTACATTCTTATTCGAAATACTAATACAAGAAAGTCTTTAGGAAAACAATATAATGAAATTAAAAGCTAATTTAATAATGCATAAAAGAGAGAAAAGATAAATTATAACAGATTTACGTGGATGGTTTCTGTCCTTTATTAGGAATACTGCTGATAAAAATAGTGTTTTTTTGCTTGCAACTTAATGTATTTTTTTATTTCGATTTTAACGTGAAACAAGAACAAAAATAGAGGTTTCGAAATATTGTACCATTCCTATTCAAAGGTGAAAAACAGTAAAGCTTCGATTAACGAAAATATTGTAGCTATTAAAATTACATTTCTACAGGAAATAAAGCCCACATACGTACAATAATACATTTTGATCTTCATGAGACAATTATATTTCTGTAAATTATTTGTTCTTGTATAGTAATTTAACAAATACACCTCTTATATCAAACATGCGCTAGCTAAATCTTACTTCACAGGAAAAATGATAAACGAAGTTCTCTTGCAAAAAAAACTAGCAATCTCCACGAGAAAATTACGAATCTAATGAGTTATTCGATTATATACCGCAATAAATGTCAGTGAACAAATCTATCAAAACAAGCACACCAATATTGAACATGAAAAAATTCATTCTCAAATATCCCCACAGCCAAACAGCACGCATGCACAGTAGCATGAATGTTGTGTTTTGGATCAACATCCAGACTCATCCAACGCCTATCGCGTGGTCCCTTGCTGGAAGAACCCCAGTGACAGACCATCAGAAGACGATTAGGAATGCTGACCGGCTTCGAAAAGGTAAATCGAGGGGAAGTGATGAGGGGGTGAGGCGAAGAGGGTGCAAATTGAAACGGAGGTGGAAGAACTGTCGTATGGTTGTGGCCAAAGAGCGATCCGGGAGGACGAGGCAAGGGAAAGAGGATTAGGTCAGGAGTGGTGGAAACGAGAGGTCCATGAAGAGGTGGTGGTGGGGATGACAGGATTGGTGGCGCGATGGGTCCAGACCTGGAAAGGCGAGGCGGAGGAGGTGACAGGGATGGAAGAGGAGCCAAGAACAGTTCAGTTATTGTGGAGGTGATATGCAAGGGCTGCGGAGGAAAGGGGAGGAACGCGAATGCGAGGACAGTAGGAAGGCGGGGCTAGGAACAGGGGCGAAGGCGGAGAAGGGGGCGGAGGAGGTGTCATTTTGGGGGCGGATGACGTGGCAACGGAGGGGTATGGGTCGAGGGCTGGGGAGGGCGAGAAATCAAAGAGGAAAGTGGAGATGTATGTGGAGTAGGAATGTGGATGAAGAAACCGTTTTCGAAGAGGAGGGGTGGTTGAGGAAGCGTGGCTGGTATCGGAAGCACGGCTTGCAGGAGGTCCGAAGCACGGGTTGGTGTGGGCTAAAGCAAGGCTTAGAGGGGAACAGCAGAAAACTTGGAAGAGACCGGAAGCAGGTCTTGGAAGAGATCGGAAGCAGGGTTTGAAAGAGATCGGAAGCGAGGTTTGGAAGAGAGCGGAAGCGATACTTGGAAGAGAGCGGAAGCGGGTCTTGGAGGAGGCAGAGGCGAGAATGGGAGTGGGGCTTGGAGGGGGAGGGAGCTGATCTGAAAGAGGAAGCGGACCAGAGAGGAAGCGAGGCTCGGAGGGGATGGAAGCGGTGCTGAAAGTGGAAGCGGAAGCGAGGCTTGGAGAGGGTGGAAGCGGGTCTGGGAGCCGGAGGGTAGGGGCGCGGCGACGGGACAGAGGAAGGGGAGGTAGCGTCCCGTCGGCGCCTGGCCCCGCGCCAGCCCTCTGTTTGTCGCCGCCGCCACTGCCGCCGCCGCCGCCGCCGCCGCCCCCGCGGTCGGGCTTACGAGGCGCACCGCCCCAAATGTAGCTCGCTCTCCTCCAGGCCGCCGCTGTTGGCCGCCCTCCACGCCGCCACACTTCCAGCTCCCCCACCCCCTCGTCCGTCCCGCTCGCCGCCCCGCCCCGCCCCGCCGGCATGACTGAGCCGCGCCTGTCACCACACGGAACTAACGGCCCTCGGACACACACCGCCACCGCCGCCGCCGCCGTCCCCGTCCCCGTCGTCGTCGACGCCACCGGCGCGGCGCCGCTGTCGCCGGCGACCCCGCCCCGTCACCGATGCACACCCGCCGGCAGCCGCGCCAGCGAGCGCCAACACCGCGGACACGGCGCCGGTCTCAGCCGGGCCGGGGCCAGCGCTGGCACTTCAGATGTCGCGCCTGTCGTGGGTGTAATCGGGATGAATGCCCGGGGGCGTGGAACTTGGCGCACAGAAGCGCCGCCAGGTGGAGGAGTGGGAGAAGGCCATCAAAAATCTGTCACCAGCTAATCAAGTTTACTCAAAGCACACAGATAAATCAATATGAGTATAACTGACAGCACACACAGGACGTAGTGACGTCATCGTACCTACATAGGCTCAAAATATTGTGGGTTCCATCTTAGTATGTTTCATTTTCGTCTCTATATTAAGCATAATATATAAATCGTAAAGGTCGTAAGGAATGAAATTTATTGTAATGAAAAAGCAAACTAAGTACATAAATTGAATTTATTTTTTCCTAAATATGTGAGAAAAAATTGAAAATATGTAAAATAAAAACTCTTTGTCGTGTTATAAATTGTTCCATAGAAACACTTTCAAATTGTTTCTTTAGTTTTCACCACGCATTAAGAGTTTTATTCCAATTTGAAAATAAGTAGATAGTACATAGTAGTTGTTTACGAGGCGTTAACGAGCATACGTTAACAGTCTTACTGTGAAGGCAGTGATGGAAGGCTAAAGGGAACAGATCCCCCCTCCCCAATGCAACATTGTGTTTGGATTGATTTCCTTTTATTTCACCACAAATAGCTCGTATTACATTTCAAAGGAATATTCTCGTAATCATCGAGAACTCGCGCGAGTTCTGTTATCTTATTTTTGTTGCCGCAACGTCTAATAAGTTTCGAGTGGTGAGGATATCAGTAGCTTCAGATAAGGTTTTCTCTTACCATATTTTCTACTTTCGAGCTTTTCTTAGGAAGCACAGAATATTTCTGACAATTATTGTCAGATGGTTTTAAAGGCCGATTTCAAGATGAGTTTAACGTTGGGTTGCAATTGTACGTGCGAGCACTACAATTATGAGTGATAGAAAGCAGGTTGCCATGCAGGAAATACGAAAGACGATATACATATTCAGGGGCATATAATATTGTTAAGTATTATAGTTATTCTATTTTCATTACTGCTGAATGGCTCATAATGTATCAATGGGGAAATATAATATTGCGTGTGTTAAAAGACCTCGCTTGTCCCACTTTTCTTCCGGAAGACTGCACAGGTATATTTAAACGTCATACGTTTCACATCAAATTCATACCTACATTTTGAGGTACACTCGTACTGCAAACTCGTACACGAAATATTCAGTTTCGAAGTATAAAGATATTAAAATATAAGAAATATGTTGTAACAGGCGTGTAAAAATATGTCAGTGTACCATAATTTGTAAAAATACGTAAAATAAAAAGGTTTCATTAGTAATCAAATATAGTAGAATCGTTAGTAGAATGTAGAATGTCATCAGTAGGATGTCTTGTAAACTTTAAAACAAATTATTGAACGCCGATATCTTGTTCCTGTAAAATATGTATTTACGTGAAAATCCATTTCCTAGTCATCAGAAATACGTTGCACTTGCAACGCAGTTATATTATCGCAGACGATCTGAAAACTCGCGCAACCAATGGATACCAGCCTTGTGCAACACTAGTGCCGACACAGCTAACACGGCCATGCCCGCGCCAGAATTTCAGGTGTCCTTGTCGTAGATGTAACCGAAGTTAACGCCAGCAAGCGGGGTAATCGCAAGGGAATGGTCTGTCACGTCATGTCGAAACCTGCTTGATTTTTTCAGTGACGGTTGGGGGTAGGGTTGCCAACTTGCCAATTCCAGCAAACCGGTGATCCCTGTGACCCGAGGGAGGTAATAATTTACAACAAATTTCTACATTTCTAAACCCTTAAACAGAATTGACACAGACTTATGTTCATTTCTTTAAAATATGTTTATATTTCTTTGGTTTTTATTGATCTATATATAATTAACATGTAATAAAATAGTGTAACTCACACTTGCTAACTTTACTGTCTATGTCTGATATGCGTAGAAAGAAAGAGACAGCGGGTGGCGATGATACGAGATTCGCAAAATCAATTTTCATGTTCTGCTCACTATTTTTCTAAAGAAGAAGAAAATGACAGAATTCTAATAAAATAGAAAAAAGCTATAAATTTTAAATTGGAAAAATGATTTATTTTATACAAAATCTGAAAACTTATTAAAATTGAAAAAAAACTGAGATAATTTTTCAAAAACCGGAGATGAAGCTCAAAAACCGGAGGGATGGCAACACTAGTTGGGGGTCAATATGCGGGTTCACACATTCGAGTCACCTGGGAACACATTGCCTTGTTATTGCTTGTTGTTGCATGTCGCTTGTTACTACTTGTTAATGTGCAAACATGTTGCCGAAACTAGACGGAAGTTATTAAAATATAAATAAAATAAACAATTTTCAAAACAGATTTAGAACTACCGTTTTTACAGCCCTGTTCCGCTCTTATATTAGCTGTTCGGTCGCACAGGCGAGCGATCGGGTGGGCATACTTTTTGAGGAGTGTCAAATGTTCTTGTGGCGCTAGAATTCTATTCCAGTCACAAAAATATAGCTTTTACGAATTTTCTATTCTAACGAAAGTCTTTTAACATATCAATTGTTAACATTATGAATATTAACTATCGGCGAACTAAAATGTATATAAAGAAAACAAAGAACAACTTGCTTTCTTTAATCTGCCGCGCTACCAACCAAGTGACGATCGCTCGCTTGTGATCGCTGCTTTGTGATAGAACGAAGTAATTTAACTTGAAGAAAAAACTTTTAAATGTTGTTTTCTGTTTCTATTACAGGTAATTTATGTGTGTTATTGTTATTATTTATTTAGTATTATTGTTATTATTGAAAATTGTGTGAAATTATAACAAACTGTTTCTATTACAGAAACCCAACAAAGTTTTTTTATTTCCGAATTTGTAATTACATTAATGTTATAACCATTATTTATATTTTACATTCAGCATAAAACGAAAATTATTTATAAAAACATGTCGGCTGGTCACTATATCTACAGACCTCCACCCAGGCGCGGATCCAAGGGGGGGGGGTCACGGGGGTCATGACCCTCCCCCCCAAAATGATGAACCGTCACAATTTTGTGAGAAACTCTAACATATCTAAAAAAAACTCTGAGAAACTAATAACCTTTCCTGTGTCCCTTCAGAATCAGGACTGCCCGAGACATTTTCAGATATTTTCAGACAATTCCAGAAATTCCTAAACATTTAGCAGTGCTGAAACTATTGAAGTTATATAGAAATTGGAATTTACTTTGAATAAAAAAGTAAGTGTTTTCTAGGTGACTTTAAAAATATTTTTAGTACAAAGAAATTAATCTAAACAAGTAACATATCTAAATTCGGAATCAAATACACTACGCGTTACTAGTGTTGCCAACTTAATGTGAATTTTTCTCACTCATTGAACGAGAGAACTGTGGGAAAAATAGATGTCAACTCATGGACTCAGCTTAAAAGTCACAACTGTTGTTCAAAGGGAATAGAACTAGCTAAACGTAATAATAATGGTATGTATATAAAATTGGCATCAATCTTGCTTTCAGGGGGTTGTTAGAATTCAGTATCAGAACTTCTATTGAACTCAATATATATTTAACCTAAAAATGCTTAACGTAATCAGTAACGGCGAAACTTATTTGATCATTGAAGTCTGATGCCGGTTCTGGTTTTGTAAGAACGTAAGAAGCCGCTTTTAGCACAAGTTAAGGCTATCAACAGGGGTTAGTGGTAAAGATTTGTCGAAAAGAAGTAGAGTTAGAGAATTAGTTTAGCTGATGAGCGAGGATAGTGCCTGACACCTAAAATACAGTGGCAAAGCTAGAGTCATGCAATTGGGTATTCTGAAAATCTTATCTTACATATTTTGTAAATTACCTCCATTCATCGTTTTTTTATTCAATAAAAACGTCGATAATTTGTTCTTTAAAGCTTACGTTTCTGCACAGTTAATTTCCCACGGAATCTCTCAGGATTGTCTTAACTCTTTGAATGTAATAATATTCCTTTCACATAATGCTTTCTATAGAGGGAGAGTTAGACTGAGTTGTATCAACCAAACCGTCTCTTGATATTTTTTTCTAGACCAAATTGTCTAACAAATACTTCAGCAAAAAAACTGCAGGCATATATTTCGCATTATTAATGTATTCATTGGTCATTTCATTTTGAGGCTGCTCACTGTTCAGGAATATATATTGTATAAAAAATGAAATTGAGAAAAATAATTGTAATATAAAATAAAAGTATAATTTGGTTTATTTATTTATTATATGCATGTATTTTTTAATTGTAATAATTTATTAAAAATACATTTTTTCGTTACACACATTTACATGTTTCTCTCATATAAGTTTCTTCACAAATTGTTTCAAATGAAAGTTATTTTTGCTAATTTGAAAGTTATTATTGATAACTTTATAAATTTTCATTTTTTAAAACAAATGTACCGAATAAAATTGACAAATTTTTCTGGGCAGAATTCGAATCTGCAACAAAAATTGAATTTAAAATTCCAAAGTGACACCCGCCACTCCCCCAGGGGATAGAGGTGAGGAGCGTAACAATAGTAAGCTGATATGTGATTATTGGTATATTGAATTTCTAAATATTTTAATAGTAATTCTAAATATATTTATTGAATCATAAAGTCAATCTGATATACGTATAACATACGTCAAAAATATTTTATTACTTTCTGTACCCTCCCCCCTTTCCTAAATAAATACACTTGTCTTAACGTGACCCCTCCCAAAAGAGAAGTCTGGATCCGCGCCTGCCTCCACCCCAGGAAGAAATTATGGGTGCAACTCTGGTCATGTCAATTAGAAAGTTAACAAAATGGAAGGTTGTCGAGGGCTTCCGCGGCTACAGCCATGCGGATGATCTTACCTATCGGGGTGACGTCTCGAAAGGCTGTGATCCTGTGGGCATCACAGTCTTCGAGGCGGTGTCATACAGTCAGTCCAGGTCATTCGCAAATTAGAACCAGTAATGCTACGGAATGACACTGACTTTCTCGTACTAGTTAATTTTCTAATTTATTGGATTTGGGATAGCTCTTCCGTATTGCCTCATCCTCTTGCCAGCTGCAATCTATCGCCGCTCAAATTACATTTTTTTGAAATTTTCTCAATTTTTTCGGTTTCTTAATAGTAGAGCCGATGCATAAAACTTTTGAAATTTTCGAAAATTCAGAGTTAACAGTAACAAAACGAACCTATTCCATCTTTATGTCTTTTATTCTATTCTATCATACAATTTAAAGAACAAAATTGGAGTCAGTTTTGAGAAAACTTTGAAAACGTTCCTGGGGCTTCATGTAAAGTGCTCCCAATTTTTAAACGATGTTTTTCAAAATCGGAAAGCTTCGACTCGTGTCAGATCGACCGGGGAATATCCATTTTGGAAAAAATCCCACGTATAGTTTAGGCGCTAGCAGTGTTTACAGACGGGTTTTCGGTATCAGGGAACCCCAAAACGTGTATTTCCTTTGAAATCTCGAAATCGATTTTCCGCAGCATTATATAACTTTCTCTATACTACGCATATTACTCCGTAAATACGTACGTATACAATAAATTAAAATCTTAACAAAGACGAAAAATCGAATTTATTTGATAGATTAGTCGGTAGAGCATGAGCCAGGATAAAAGAAGGTCCCGAACTCGGATACTGATACTGTCAAATATTTTCACTCGTGAAAATCCATTTATAGATCCAGAATGTAGGCGTACACGAAATGTTACACCATCATGCTAATGTCCCTTGTAACAATCATGTCTTATCCAATTGTCAGCCAACTAAGTGTGTCATCCCATTTCCATCATCTTCACCCTCCATTCCAACAGTATCGCATAAAAGAATTTCTTATCAGCAAACGATACGTCATTTTGTTTGCAATCACAATTAGGACCTCGGAAAGATTTACACTTTATCCACGACCTTTGAATGGAGCGCTCGCGCCTTCTCGACCAGGCAGTAGCTACACTTCACACACATCACGTCTGTCGCGAGCTAAGTCAGCATTAATGCCGGGTGTTCGACATACTTGTCGCCAAGTGATTACTAAGAGACCACAAAAATGTGCCTCTAGCTTATCACATGCCAGGCTACTCAAAGTACTTAACTATCTACAAAGGCTGCAAAAAATATTTTATCGTTTTTGATTCTGATGGCTGATTTCAATTCAACGTAAATTACACTTCACAGGTAGTAAATTGATCGTTCCCTATCACCTAAGAATTTTATTTAAAGCGACCGAAACTGACGTATGTCAGTGTCAAGAGTCAATACTGAAATTAAATGTGTTAAAATTATTGATACCCAAAATTACGGCTGTAAAGAGAAGCAATAACATATGCAAATTTTATACACGTTATTACTGTTAATTGAAGTATCACTGATCAAAAGTTCATCAAAACTTCATCAAAAAGTTTACCTCAAAATTTTCAGGAGATTTCTCAGAAATATTCCTGCATGAACATATATTTTAACAAATCGTTATGAACCACATTCAGTATAATTTCTCATTTCTTCTCTCCTCTGTTCCCTGTTCTCTTTCACCATCACACAGCTTTTTCTTTCTTCTCGTCAGTCGAAACAGCTCTCATCTGAATAGAAATTGTTCTGTACATGATACCTGTATATTTTTGTACTTTGTCTTTAATGATGAATGTGAATCTCATAATTATATAAAAACATATTTTACCGTTATTTTTTATTCATTGTCCTTTCAAAAACGGGCATAGCCAAAACTGCTCGCTTCATTAGTACGTTTGTCACTCCCTTCTTAAGTCAGAAAAAAATGTATTCCAAAATTCTACGAATAAATGGTTATCAAATATAAACGCGAATATATTGCAAGTTTCATTTTAATCGCAAATTGATTGCATGAATAATACAGAGAGTGCGTGTTGCAATACGAAAAGTAACATTCACAGAATTGAAAAATTCGAATATCTGAAACGATGTCTGCTTATTGTTTCAACAGCATATCCATCCGGGATTAATACATGCGAGTATTATTTAAAACAAAATAAACAAAGTTATTGTAGCAATGAGAACTGGCGCTTTTCCACTCTTTTGAAAATGAAATGAAAAAAAAATGATATCATGTTGCTGCTTACATTTCAGTAAAACGTACCAACAATTTTGAGCAAAATACAATTATTGTACAAAATATTTTCTTATTATACTATTTCTTTTTACATCAGGTTCAACTTCTTCTTACTACGCAATTCACCAAGCAGGAGAAGAATATTGTAATATTAACATTAATCTAATAAGAAATGCTGGTTGCAATAACAGGGAAAATAAACAAGATCTGTTAACCTCTTTGAATTCAACAAATGAAAATTCATTTAACCTTTCGCGAATAACATTGACATCAGAGACTATCATTTGAAAGTCAGTAGCTTTCCTGCACCTAATTTGTTATTCATTATGTTGGTTGAGTTAAGATGGACTAAATTGAGCATATCAAGTTAGTTGTCCTTGGATTTTTGTTCAGTTTTGCTCTAAAAGAATTTTAATTAGAGCATTAAAAACCCACATTTATGTACAATGTTAGAATTATTATAATTAGTAATAGTTTAAAAATATTACAGATAAAATTGTTTATCGTTTGTATTTCTCATTAATAAACATGTGTTTACATTTTACGCATATATTATATTTGACCTACAATTTGCTTAATAAACACTCGAGTAAAGTCTGGAGCAGTACTTTTCACTTCTATTTGCTGTTTTCAAATACTGAGATAATGTTCGAGAAACTCATGAACAATTAATTAAATATTAATTTTTTCGAAGAAAACTGATTGAAATGTCCTTCTTAGGCAAAGTTGTGCCCAAGTCCGTAGCGGTTTTGTTTGGTATGTTGGTACTCCAATTGCTATGGAAAAAATTATTATTATTAAAATTAAATTAAAAATTAAATTATTATTATTAAAATTATTATTACTATAAAATCATTAAAAACTTGTGCACCTGCCTTTATACATCCGTTAACTCACATTTTCAATGCTTCTTTATGTACAGGAATATTTCCAGATATTTTCAAAACAGCAAAAATTAAGCCACTTTTTAAAAAAGGGAACAAAAATGATATTCAAAATTACCGGCCAATTTCTCTTTTGTCAGTTTTCTCAAAAATATTAGAAAGGCTTTTCTACTTACGAATGGAAACATTTCTCAGGAAAAACAGAGCGTTTTCAGACTCACAACACGGTTTTAGAAAATCAAAATCTACGGAAACTGCCATTTTTTCTTTTCTCAAAGATGTTGCTTCATCAATAGACCAAAATGAATTACCCATTGGAATATTCTTAGATCTCTCGAAAGCTTTTGACGTTATTGACCATAAGATCTTGCTCTCAAAATTACCTTCGTATGGAATTCGTGGTATTGCCCTAGATTGGATAACTTCTTACCTTAAACATCGGACTCAAAGAGTAGAAATACCATACTGGCAGGAAAGGACATTACATACTTATATTTCCAATTCTTTGCCAATTGTGCATGGGGTCCCGCAAGGTTCGATCTTAGGTCCTATTCTCTTTCTGTTATATGTAAACGATATGCCCTCGTCTATTAAAAATGGAAGAACGGTTCTGTTTGCTGATGACACGAATGTTCTTTGCAAAAAAGGAGCAGTAAATAGTACAATTTCAGAAGTTTCAAATTGGTTTAATAATAACAAATTAATTGTTAACAAAAGAAAAACTGTTTCAATGCATTTTTGCATCTCAAATCGGAAATCGCATGTTCCATTGAAAATGAACAATATGCAATTAGCTGATGTTGAGGAAACAAAATTTTTAGGTCTTTCAATTCAATCAAACCTCAAATGGAATGTACATATAACAGAATTAAACGCTAAATTAAGTTCATTATGCTATGCATTCAGAATTCTTTCAAATTCTGTCAGCCTTCATGCAGCTCGTTGCGTTTATTTTGCAAATGTGCATTCCCGCCTGAGATATGGCATAATATTCTGGGGAAGCTCATCCTGTAGTATTCAGACCTTCAGATTGCAAAAGAAAATTATTCGAATAATGAAAAAATGCCTTCCACGTGATTCCTGCAAGCCTCTTTTCATTGAGCTGGGAATCCTACCATTGCCTTGTCTATTTATTTACGAATCTGTAATATTTGTCAAAAATGACCTACTTAACGGAGGGAACATATTTTCATGCAATATTGATATTTATAATTACAACACACGCCGTAGAAATCACGTGCATCAAGTGTCAGTATCAACAGCTCAGTACAAGAAATCAACATACAATACATGTACGTTACTTTACAACGCATTGCCAGATGACATAAAACAATTAAAGTCGGTACACAAATTTAAGTTTAAAGTTAAATCTTTTCTGCTGCAAAACTGTTTCTATACAATTAGAGACTATACTGATCGTGAAAAAGAAAAATAATGTTTAATGTAACAAAACAAAGATATATAATGAATTAGTTTATGTTTGCATTGTATACATTTAAAAAAATATTTAATACGCCTGTAACAAGTAATGTACTTCAGCTTCCGGGTCAATGACCCCCATCTCGATCAGGTTTTTGTCCAGTTTCCCTGATCCATTGAGCAAATGCTGAGATGGCCCCTTGTTTTGCTTTGGACGTAAATGTAGACTGTGCGCACGTTTTGTTGAGCACTCCTTTTGCTTGTAGTTCATTTACAGTTAAAATTGATTTTCTATAACTCGGGGAAAAACATTTTTCAAATATCTTTATTTTTCTAAAATTTATTTTCTAAATTCATTTTTTCGTTTTTTTTTTTCCGTTTTTTTCGTTTTTTTTTATAAAATTTCTGGCCCTCAAGAAAATGTGCGCAGATAAATTTCTTTCCCCACACGTCATATACAGTTTTTACTGTTTTTTGACAAATAAATAAATAAATAAATAAATTATTGTCATTTTTATCTTGAAGTTCTACTGTTGTGCCTGAGGTTGTGAATTGAATTTTGGATTGTTTCAAGTAATGATGATAGAAAATGAAGTGTGAAGAGCGTCAAGAAAACATTTCCGATGTATTATTCTCAGTAAGTTCAATCGAGGGCCGACGGTTACAGAGGTGGATAGAAATATTTGAGCAGTGTCTGTGGTTAACGTCATCGGAGAGAGCACAGCAAGAAATGGCTTGCTCATTTTAAGGTCGTTTCGTTTTGACAGGAGTGACTCCTCGTTTAGGAAGACCTTCGAGCTTTTATTAACCCTTCATTGCACCGCTTTGCAGATATGCAAAGCCACTTTTGGAAGTGATTTACGGTTATATTTCTGTATTATAAGCCTTTGTGTGCACTATGACGTATTCGAAAAGGGTTTATTTACCATTAGGTTCATTGGGTACTCGAAAATTTGAGTATAAGTAGTCTTTTGGAATTTTTTTCTTGGTGAGTAGTTGTTCACTCCGGGAGTGCTTGTCGCCCTAATTTGACTGATTTTTTTGTGGTTGTTAATTACTTTAATTGCATGGGGATTTTTGTGGTTGAAAAGTGAAGTTTTTTGTAAGAATTGAATTATTTGTAATCTAGTTTCTGTTTATAGTAGTAATTTTAAAGAGGGATTTTTGGACTTTGCATATCTGCAAAGGAGCGCGTAAATTTGCATTGAGCTTCCAGTGGTCGCGGTGTTGTACTGAGAACACTCAATGAGATTGTTGCTCTTGGGCAACCTTTTGAGAAGATATCTTTCGTGAGATCGTGCTATTCTTGTCTTATCTCTTTCACTGAAATCTGGAAACCTGGCCGCTTCCTTGTTGCCAACAATGTACGTTTTTGCCAGATGATAAGTAAATGTTATAAGGAGTACAAAGCTTTTGTGCCGAGTGTAAAGCATAGAGGAGAGATACAACTAGAGTGCGCGTGAGCCTACTGCGCAGATTTCAACATGAGGTGGTCGTAAGTCACGTGACTTTGGGACACCGGCAGCTCGTGCTGTACGCTGCTGTATGTAGCGTTTCGTGCTGTTTGCTGTTTGTGGTGCTACAGCGTAATTATTTTGGGACGTTGTGGATATTTGTTCACTGCTTACGATCCAAAATTATTTTTCTTTTCAAGAAGTGCAATAACAATTTAACTTTGCAAATTGTGTTCCACAGGATGAAACAACTGTGTTACATGTCAGTTCATGCTAGTATGCAAGTGTGCCACAAGTAAATGATCCTGAACTTGGCAGTGAGGTACCAACTGACCATAAGTACTTGCCATCAGTACACAATCTTGAAACTAGATTGCCTCCCTATGTTGTGGACATTGTAACTTATATTGGAAAAAAATTTAGTTAGAAAGTTGCAAAAGTCTCTTGCTTATGTGAACTGTAAGCTTAGTTCTTTGCTGGACTGATACTGATGAAGGATCATATTCCTTCATTCAGAGGAAAGATGATTATGGACTGAAATACCCTTCTGCAGATGTTATAAAAATCTGCAAAAGAGCAGAGGTAGAAGGAAGAATACTTCAGGGGAGAGGTGACATTTTTAAAAAGGCAGCATGTAGTACAATTGTAAATAGATGTCTGAGAGAATTTGTGAATAGTTCTATTTTTAGTAATTTAACATATCATATTATTGGTCAAGAGGTCATAATGAATCACAGGATGTATTTAATAAAGGCAATATTGTTTAAATATATTGACATAAGATTAAAACATTTAGGAAGAGAGCACACCCAAATTTACCAAAAAAATAGTATGGATCAGTTAACAACAATGATTTTATTTAGATGACATTAATCCTATGTGTATTTACTGGTGTAAGTTGTGTTTATAGTATGTTAGAGTTAGTAATTTGTATGATTGTAGTTGATTTTTATTAGTAAATTCTTTGAAAAATATGTACTTTACCTTCCAGGTCAAAGACCCTCATTTCGATCAGGTTTTTGTCCAGTTTTCCTGATCCATTGAGCAAATGCTGAGATGTCCCCTTGTTTTGCTTTTGGATACAAATGTAGCTTCAATACGCCCGTGTTTTCTTGAGCTTACATGCTAGTAGTGGTAGGAGTAAAGCCAGTGGCATGTTACTGTTGTTAGTAATACAAAGAAAAAAATAAAACATGCAGTTTGTTTATCGATGCAAATAGGTTTTATATAACTTGGGAGGGAAAATGTCAAATGTTATAGTTAAAATATTGGGAAGAGCTTTTGAAGCTCAAGAAAATGAGTGCAGATGGAACTTTTCCCCATATATCACATACAGTTTTTACTGTTTTTGACTAAATAATCAAAGGTAAAAGCCTTTTTCCCTCTATAAATCCTTGAAATATCATTTTGATAACTTGCTATTATAAATGTCACTGATGTGGATCTTCAATAGTAGAATGCCTAACATTGAGTAATAACAGAAATTTGGATTAATGCATCCCATGGAGTTAATTTTACAAATATTTTTTATTTATAGACCTATGTAATTGTACTTGTAAAACAGGTTTAGTGGAGTATGCGGTTGAAAGTGACAAGTTTGACAAAAATCGAAATTTTCATGTACTTGAGCAAATAGAGCAGAAAAACTTAAATTCACTTTTCTGCTATAAACAACATTTTTAGGGTTGATTAATAAATGAGAAGAAACGCTGGAATGAAACATCTTACGTACGTATAAAAATAAAATCATTTAATGCGAGACGGGTTTTCTTGTAGATGCCACCTAGCTGTCCCAAAGTCACGTGACACTGGCGCCAGAGATGTTGATACCCGGCCGGGCCTTCTGCGCAGCTCGGTGCGCACTCTAGTATCTCTCTCCTCTATGGTGTAAAGCTCGAGAAGTTGTATTATATATCGTGCCTGGACATCAGGAGTGTTTTGGAGATTACGTATTGTTTTCGAATTTATTTGATTTTTACTAATTTTCGTTATGTAAAAAATGTAATCATGAAAATTAGTAAAAATCAAATAAATTTTATATATATATATATATATATATATATATATATATATATATATATACATATAAAATAAATGATTGAATAGATAAAATATAATATGTTAACGAATAAAATTACTATGGGTTATTATTATAAACTTTTCTGCAAGCACTTTGTTATACGTGTCATATTCACTATTCCACAATATTGCTATACGCAGAGGTAAAATATATAACTTAACGCGCATCTTTGCAAAATGCAAAGAAGCAAAAATTTTCAATTTTACAACACAGATGTGAATTAGAATTTTTTATCTATTTTTCCCAATATCTGCACAATCCAAATTATTCCCCAAAAAAGTTTGACCTTAAAAGAAAAAATCGTGCAATGAAGGGTTAAGACTGATTAAACACCTTAATTCACAATATTCCACCTCTGTTCTCGAGAATTGACACGCGTGTTGAACTGTGATCATACAGCCATAGTGCGACATTTATTTTCAATGGGAAATGTTCAAAAATCGAGTGTGTGTGTGTGTGTGTGTGTGTGTTCCGAATGCTCTATGCCAATGCCACAAAAAAATAGCGAAGGTTTAAGGTGGTTAGAGTGAGATACGTGTTATGTTTAACATGCCTTTTTTATTATATTAATCAAAAGATGAGATGTTCTTCTATGTTCTGGGAAAGTTTGAATCGATTTTACCGTCTAGTTTTCGCTTGACGAGACCGTAAAGTTTGTTGTTTTAACACGGGCTCTTATGGTGGCCTGACAGATCTGACCTGAAATTTTAAAATTGTGAGAAAATTAACTGTTGAAAATGTTTTTAAAAACCCTTCTTTAGGTAGCTAATATCTCGAAGAATCAATATGCGCAATTTGAAAGACATCTACCGTCTCAAATGGGAGAATTTTGCAAAATTATAAACTTAAATCAGTCCACGGGGAGACGTTCGCGCGCTTTCTAGTGTCGGGGACTGTGACGCACAACTCGGCAACACCGTGCGCGCCGCGCGCTTCATTCCAATCGAGTGACGAGTCCTCTTGTAGAGTTCTTAACATTCCTCGGGGTTTTCTGGGCGCAATTAAAAGATCCAAAAGGTTCATATTCCATTTTTTATTATGCAAGATACACAATGGATTGTCATTGCCTTCTACACCATAGTTGCAGGATACCTTACACAGAACTCAAAGCCGCAATCAATTCGTGTAGATCAATCAGAAGAGCTACTGGGTGGGCATTCAATTCACAAAAGTATTAGAAATAGACTTTTTAGTGACATCAAATGTGTTGCAATGATATAATACTTTTTTTTGCTAGTGCTAATATCAACCATTGAAGGTTGATGCAGTAAATGTAGAGCTGAATGTTTCTACTAGTAAAATAAAAAGGCTTGGGACTCCCATCCTTGTACCCGGATTTTTTAAAATAAATATTAAACTCTTCATAAAATGTTTTTATCTGAATAATAATCATCAATTAAATAGTTTACTGAACTACAATGCTTGATTTTAAAAATAAATTGAATGGAACAATAAGAAACTAAACTTGTATTTGTCAAGGAGAAATTTAAAAAGTAATTTCTACTTTGTAAACAATTCGTTAATTTACATCTGTATTTGTAGAAGTATTTATTTATTGATTGATAAATAGCCCAAGACTAATGACATATACAATACAAATACAATTTTAACACACAATATTTGTTCATTAGCACTATTGAATAGTACAATAATTATTCCCTTACAATTGGTATGTAACTAGCCATAAACCCACTTTCTCTGTAAATGCTCTGAGCCCAATTTTTTGATTTCCACTGGTATTTTGTTTTATAAAACAATTCCCTTATTAAATTCTGATTTTAATGACATATTGTTACTTACATTTTCTTGGTAGAATTTATTTGCTTGTCTCATTAAATAATTATGTACATCTGAGTTTTTTCTTACCAAATATTCCGGGAGTAATTTATTTTCTAATCTGTATATAAATGTTAACATCTCTTTTAATCTCCTTTTCCATCAACAAATAGCCCCACTCTCTTAACATTGAACTAATATTTTCAATATGCCCTTTATTCAATATTGCTTTCATTCCTCAATTGTGGTTTCATTGTAAACTTTCTATTTCCTTTTTATATGCCATAGTAAGAACTGTAGAACAGTACTTTATATGGGGTACCAAAATTAATGTAAATAATAACTCCTTTCCTTGAAATAATTTTTCTTAGTTTGTATAATAAATTAAATTTATTTTTAATTTATTGTTTATGTCTTTAACATGGTCCTTAAAAATTTATCTGTCATAATTAAAGCTTTTTAATTAATCAAATATTTTTCCGAAGGAGTGTCCAATATAGTTGGCACTTGAAGGCCTACAGTATCTAAATGCATCCAGGGGCAAATGTAATTTAAATTGTAAGAGGAATGATAAATTCAGTCTTTGGTAATATTAGAAACCCCTTTTCTCTACAGCACTTTATTTTATTTAATTGTTTCCATTTCCTGAAGAGTCTCATGCCTTTTTTCCAAAACATTTATACCTCTTTTCATTTTGAGTGCAACATCAAGACAAACGAGTACAAAAGACCATGCCACTCGGAAATCTCTTTTGAAGATTTTTATCCCCAACAATGTTATAATTTTATTTTTGATTGTCTAAATAATACAGCTCTTAGAATTATATGATGCAGTAATTTAATTTTATCAGCTTTAGTTTGATTTGTACTTTACACAATAATCTTCAGCTAAATCAATACCATAATATGATATAAAATTATGCTAAAAACATTGCAACCAGCAAATAGCTTCTATGAATTACCTAATCCCACCGCTGTAAATAATATGGCATATTGCAATTGCAAAAACAGTTTTTTCTACTCCCATTGTATAACGCTGTCTTTGGATGGCTGCAACCAGTTGCATAATGATGGTCATTTCGATAAAGATTTCATTATGATACAGGTTTTTGGCCAATCACAGAGACGCTTACAAATCAAGTATTGTCACTTCATTAATCGTTGAGAATTGTTGCAGTAAATGTTTCGTTCCAGTGTGTATATTAAAATTGCATTTAATATTTTATTCAGTTTTAATTTTATTTTATTAGTAGTAATTTTTACGTCAAATATTATTAAAAAGAAATTGGATCGTCATTTCACTTTTATCCTTAATTGACTAGCGCAGTGGTAGTCATTGAAGAGAACTTTCAGTGAGGTTAAGATGTGAACGCAAGTCATTTTGCGTCATTTGCTGCTTCTGTGTGGTTGTCCTTAAAAAACCGGCCAATTCTTTAGTTTAAAATATTTAGTGAATGGTGGTTCTTTCTGATGGTGTTGACGTTTCCAGAAATGAGAGCAAATGCGAAAATACGGAAGTCGGAATATTATTGCCACAACTTTTGTAGTCCCTCGCCGGCGCTCTGGTAAAGCACAGCCACCTGCGGGTGTAGGGTAGTGAGGTGTCCGCTAGGTGGCCTTGGCTGAATCTTGCATGTCGACTGCCAGGAAACGATTCAGTGGAGAAGTTTAACTTATAAAAGTTACCATAAGTACCGTAGAAAAAGTACCGTATGAAACTCGATGTAATGGGTATTAATACACTCGTGTAAAGTTTACGATACTCGCTCGTACCTCGCTCGTATCGTAATATCACACTCGTGTATTAATACCCATCATTACATCATCGTTTCATAATGTACTATTAAAATTTCAATCAAAACTATTGAAACAAAAAATTTGGTCATGCAGTTTAATTACTTAATCATACCTAAACATAAAATAGGGGAATAACAGAAAAACACATTTTATTGGGATAAGAAGGATAATAAGGAGCAGTAGGAGACAATGATTAGGATTTCTGTCAAATTACAATATAAAGCTTTATACAATGTTGCTAAGAACCAAACTACTGAACTTGTTGTTAAGTAATAGAATAATCTAAGGTTTATCCTAGCATTAGCACAGGTAATTCAAGAAATAAAAATTAGAGAGAAAGAAACATTGAAAAAATACTTGAAAACTTTTTATTAAAATACTGTTCTCGTGATATTGTATTTCATCTTTTCAAATTCCGCTTTGGAAACAAATCTTCCACCAATTCGCTCAGATAGTGATATTTACCACGTGTAGACCAGGCAACAAACAGTATTCAGTCATTAAAAACAACGAAACTTTGAAGCAACATGAGCCTTGAGCCGACATGCCAATCTCAAAAACATTACGGCGTTGCCCAATTTACCAAAGACTTTTCGCTCTTCTCAAACGTGGAAATTTTTGCCATTGTTAGCGGTCACTGTACAAAAATATGCAGATATGTCTATAATGCTTCTTTTTATGATTTTGCTCGAACTAATTGTGTAATAGTGCTTTTTTACATTCAGTCTTATGTCTCAATTTTTCATTCCTCGGCCACGCGATCGGTTGGTACTAGTTAGGAAACTAGTCAACGGTAGGTCTTTATGTGGTATTAAAATATTTTTATTTTCCATCTATGAAACAAAATTAATTCTTATAATTAAATAGAACTCGGCATAAGAGTCCCTACTTTGTTTATGTAGGTCTCACAATACCCACTTACATCGCAAATAAAAATGTTTGAACGTAATATGGACTCTCTGTCTACTTGGGAATATCTCGCTCTAACCACCTTAATTGTGTAACTTTGCTTTCTCGTCATCGATTTACTTATGAAAAACATCGGGAATTCGATAATTACTATTCAATATCGTTTACTGATAATGGAAAAACTGGTATTAATGTTCATCTAAGAAATATAAGAAAAAGAAATGTACTACTAATTTATGCAACTAATGGGGCAAAGAGTGTGTGGTGTTCTATGATGTGAGTTGCTACCTCGAGGTTTAACACCTTTGCCAACATTTATTGCTGTGGCATAGTGACGCTTGTATACATAAAAGACAGGATGTGCCTTTGTCTATGGAAGCCACAAATAGACAGACCATTAGGTTGAGCAGGAGGGGGCGTGTCTAAGATGGGTTTAGGCTGAGCCAGGAAGTAGTTAGAAAGGACGCTATTGCACCGCCGGGGGGGGGCGGCAAGACACGTCACAGTGGTCTGTGGTATACGTCACAAACGTCGAACTAGCAAGCTCTTAGGGAGGGAGGTCACGTGGGGCACCCACGTCACTTAGTTACGGAGTGGGAGTAGATCATGTGATCGGTCGGTCATGTGACCGTATCTATATAAGGTATGGGCATATTAGGAGGAATACATTTGCGGCACGGAGCCGAGTTGGTATCTTCTTTAAGTGCTCACACACTGCGCACACTGGGCGAGCGGACGGACTTGTCCGGGGGAGACATCAGTCTCATATTTAGCGACGCGGACAAGCGTTCGCTGTATCTTGCGGTCAAGCAAGGGCGGGTGGGGACTCGCAAGGCAGTCGCGGGTGGCGGCTAAGATAAGCTGTTCTTAGGAGGGTTCCGTAAAGCACGGATAAGTGTAAATGAATTTGTGCAGCATTATATATTTCTTTAGTTACAAATAAACTTGTTTTGTTACGAATCCTTCGTGTCTGTGTCTGATTAATTAACGACGCCACATTGCCAACAACTGAGACATCTTGCAGTTGCAAATTAAAGAAAATCGTCCAAAAAGGCTGCACGAAATTATGCTAATCTTCGATACCGCCCGCCCGCATTCTGATAATCTGACAAAAGAAACTATCAAGAGTTGGATTAGGAAATCCCCTGCTTTTTGACCTGACATTGTGCCCTCAGAATTTCACCTTTTCCGTTTGCTATCAAAAAACCTTCAAGGAACTTCCTTTTCAGACAAAATTGCGCTTCTAACCTGGATTTAACGACTTCTTCACCTCCAAACCGGAAGATTGCTACAAGTGTAGAATCGAAAAATTATTCTAGTGTTGTCAAATAATTAGACATAAAGAAAGAGAATGATAAGGGGCCAACTGATGATTAAATTCTTTTTCGTGTGTATCTCTTAATTGTAATAAATAAAAAACTCTACGGATTTATTCATCAACTCAATAATTTTGAAGTAACAATTGTTGGCGCACTGTTACACTATTGGAATTTATCATTGAAGTTATTCGAAATAAGAATCATCAGAATAAGAAACAACAACAATAAATGTACTGATTTAAGAAATATCGAATATCTATAATACGTATACGAAAGAATAACTTCAACAGAACCATTTAGATTGGTATTTTTAGAATACTATTCGGAACAACTTCAAAAATTGTTGAAGTCAGAGTTGACTTCTGAAATTATATTGTATTTTGTGATCGTTATTGGAAAGTTTTCGAGATATTTTCGAAATATTTTTTGTGTCATCCCGTATTTGCAATGTGCGTGAGCGTATGGTACTATAGGTCGTAAGTTATCTCGTATTTTTAGATCGACAAAAATAGAAATATCCTAGACGGCATCTTTAGAGAACAAAGTGGAGTTACAGACGTTAATCACTCATCTACAAATTAAACTTTCTGACACTTCATGTGGAAGCTAAACGGTTTGGTTTCAGATTCTCACTGCAAAAGATTATCCTATTTCCCCTGTCATGTTTCATTCACTAGCTCCATTTACATAATTACCAATTACTCACCATATCACAAATCACTGTCCGTGGTGGTTACATAGTAGCGCTTTTGGCCAAAACAAATCCACCGGATTTAGAATGTGTTACTACAGCCTCCCCGTCATCTTGATTCTTCTCAATAGTACGTTACATTTGAAAAACTCTGAAATCCCAGATTTATTTATCACATCTATGACAAAAATTCAGCAAAATTGCACGAAGTTTTTTAATTGAAAGTATTAATTGACGCAATTAATTGAAAGTATCTGTTCAAAACGTTTCTTGGAAACAAAGTATATTTCGTTAATAAAACACCATTAATTCACTATTTAATAAACGTTTTGCAGAGGATTTAATTTTACAAATCTTACTAAATACATTCACAACATCCCAAATTATTTGAAATCATATTGACATTCTAGTTCAAAAATGGTGTTCGACTTCGAAATTGTTGAAATATCTCATTTATTAAACCGTGCATCGTCTTCTATGAGGGAGAACAGTATTCCTTTAATGATCCGACGAAATTTGGTTGAGTTTTCCTCCATGAATTATTTCTACATGACTACGGCTTTCGTCGTCACGCTTTTTCTTGTTTATTTATATGGGATTAATTTACAAAGTTCAGTTACATGAAACTCATTTGTACTATTGAGCTTTATACTAACTTATTATAAATTAAATATAATCTAAACTACAGTTTATGAGGGAATTCACTGAGCACCTCTTAAAAACCATTAAGAAACAAACAAGTGCAGAAAAGAATGAATTGAATATCTATTTTTATTCTAGTTGGATTGTCATTATATTTACCTACGTGAATGTGTCTGTCTTGATTAATGAGTTGTAGGTTTGAACAGAAATTATTGTCAAGAAAGGTTATGTAGTAGGCGATGGATTTTAGGTGAAGTTCGTGGTGTAATTGTTTATTGGAAATGAACCAGGGGCTTGGATGGTTTTTAGGATTTGTTCCGTATTAATTCTATTTTGATGATATATCCGTCAGAAGCTTAAAGATTGTACTAAAACAAGTAGAATAAATTTTACGATAATGCTGTATGTTATTAAACCGAGAGTTTACGTTGAAAATTCTCATAGAAACCTAAACATTCACAAGCCTCGTTCCCCGAAAACCCTTTGAATAAAACAAAATTCCTGTTAACAGCATTCCATCCAAAGGGCCACGTGGGCAAATTAATAAGACCAAGACCGCAGTAAATAACACAAAACCCTATTACAGCGGACTGTCACAACGGAACCCCGCCAGAAAATCGACCGTGAACTCTGTCCACTCGGGCGCCAACGCAAGCAACCCCCCCCTCACACACACACACACACACACACACATAGAAGCTTCCTGGGCGGGCGGCGGTCCGCAAAGCGCGTGAGAGTGTAGCGTGCATGAACCTAAGGAATGCTCGCGGGCGAGGGCCCGTCGCGTCGGAGCGTTTCCAATAAAGCGTGCGCCGTGCCCGTGGTGCCGTCGCCGCCGCCGCCATGGCGCATTTGCACCGTTTATAAATTCGCGAATTTTAATAAACATTCCGCGCGTGCCTGCTCCGACGGACGCGGCGGCGTCAGCACTGGCCCTCGCGCCCGTACGCGCGCGCGTGCGCCCAAGATTTACAGCTATGCGAAGACGCGCCGCCGCCGCCGCCGCCGCCGCCGCTCGCGTGTTCGTTCGCGCGCGCTCGCCTGCTCTCGTATCGAGGGACATCGCCCGACGTGACGCCACGTTTCGCCTTTAGGCTAGTCGCAAAATGAGACAGCAGGTCCCTGACGTGACGCAGAGTGACTCGTGGTGAGTTTCTGGTGGCCGCTGCTTATTGGATCTGCGCACGAGCGCAGGGCCAATAGGCAGTGGTTATCAGAAACTCACCAAGCGTCACCCTGCGTCACGTCACGAACCTGCGTCTCATTTTGCGACTAGCCTTACTGGCAGCCGTCTCTCTGCTATTTGAGTTTTTTCTTGGCGTCTGAATTGACTTGGAATTGATTGTCACTGCAGTGCCTCCGACTGGAAGTTACTAAGGTTGGAGTTCCGACGGGGAAAGGATTTTCGAAATTAACTTGACATCCACGTCGAGTGTGGCCGCTGTCTCGAGGAGAATTCTACAGGCGGGCTGCTCTCATCGGTAGTTTTCTGTGGTTTCTTTGCACAACACAAGGCGAATGGCGGAGCAGTACCCTAACAAACGGGTACTACACTACCACAAGTATCGGGAGCTTAGAGCTTGTCCCGGCTGGGGGGGGGGTGCCCCGCTGGTGGGAGATACCTGGTTGGGGAAACAGCCGAATTTGGCGCCGAATCTCACCATCCAGTGGGAAATGATTACCACCATCTCCCCCCCACTATAAAACATGCACTGCACTTACGGGATCAATGACCTTAGCAGTTGACGCTCCCGGTATCACTAATCAATTAATCCGACTTCAGGGACATCTCCAGGTCCGCGCCCCCAACGGTACGTTTCGCCTTTTCTCTTGACCACCTCAGGACATCTGCACTCCACCGTTGCGTTGACGCACGTTAAATAATGCGCGTCATAGAATAACACTACATCTTACGCGAAACGGCACGCGAGCGCTTTGGCCGTTCCGCTTAAGACGCAGTGTTAATCTACGATGCGCGTTTCTTATAGCGCGTCAATGCAGCGTTTGTATGACACAGGTCTCATCTGCTATTTGCATTCTTGTTGTTTGCATTCTATTTGTTTTCTCGAAGTTTAAGTTAGTTTTTAAACTCGCGTATCAAGTAGTGACGACGTATCAGTAGCGCAATCTACATCTGCATTTTCTTGTATGTATGTACTTGACATTTTGGGTCGATTGTCCAGCTTTGCCGGCTAGCCCTCGATGTCCCGTGTCTAAGCCTAGTTAAATTCCCAAGCTTGATGGTAAGAAAGACATGAGACGTATGAACATGACGTATTCCCTCTACCACAGGGACGCCCAGAGAAAAAAACAGAGGCCTGTGGCAGTTGATCCACGAAGGCGCATCATTTCAAACAAAAAAATCCTTCCTCCCCCACTTCATAAACAGAATTCTTTTCTTCATGCATCAGTTCATCTGCAAGCGTAGCGTTAAATTTAGATTAGAGATATTTTTTTAAAATTTTCTTTTGAATGAAAAAATTCGGGGCTTTAATTAAGTCGGGTTTCGGGGCAAGCACCCACCCTCTCTTCTGGTCGCTCCTACTTCATCGTAAGTAGCAAACTCCGCCTATTTGAGCTTCTCTTCCTCACACAGCTACAGAAATTGGGACGATTTTAGAGGAAAGCTACAGCTCTAGTTTGCCCCGACCAGGAACCGAATCCAAGATCACGCCACCGTAAGGTAGTTCGTTGCTCATGTACTACCTTCGGGCGTCCCAGCACTGTAGTGCAGAAACTAAAACAGACTTCGTCGTCGTCGTCGTCGTCGTCGTCGTCGTCGTCGTCGTCGTCGTTGTCGTTGTCGTTGTCGTTGTTGTCGTCGTCGTCGTTGTCGTCGTTGTCGTCGTCGTTGTCGTCGTCGTCGTCGTCGTCGTTGTCGTCAACGTTGTCGAGAGGGCGCGAGGGACCAGTTATGAGTAGGCGAGACGAATAAGCACACGGTGGGAATGGCTCACTTCATGTTCGCGCTTTATACAGCCACGTTTCATTCATGTAATTACAGACAAACCTCCTTATAACGTCTACGTTCGTTCACAGCACTTACTGCCCCTACAAAGAGCTTGGCGTTGTAACGAAGTCTTTCTGAAAATATTTTGTAGAGCAGCGCAGGGAAGAAGTTATTTTGTAGAGACATGCAGTTCTATTTTTAGCATTTTTTTGCGATATCCAAACTACAGAGCATCTAGTTTATCACACATAGTACTTTTGAATTTCTGAGGAGAAACGCAAGTTTCCTCCTTTCACTTACGTTTTTCGGAAAGAATATCTCCCGTACTTCATCTGCTTATCGATTTACCCCATAACAACGAAACTTTTATGGTTAAAATGATTGGAAACGTTCTGCTAACAAACAGAAGGATTTTCTTTTCTCTAAGCATACAATTCACGCTTTTCTTTTACAGTAAAAACTATTCCACTTTCTCATCGTGCTCACAGTACCAGCAAGTCCAAGCGATGGCTTCCTTGCGCTTCGTAACGCGTGCTTATCAAGGTCGCGAGAGTGGCTGGCCAATTGCAATGTTCACAGCTGGTGGAGTTCCTGAGAAAGCGATTGAGGTCGAAAGGTGGGGAGATACTACTAGAGTCAGGTGTCCAAATGATTCGAAAAAAAAGCGCTTCTAAGTTTGGAAGAACCTTCTGTACGTCTGCGCGAGGATAGCCTGCAACTCTCATGTGTTAGTCAACGGAGAATGATTGCTTATTGCTTGCAATGTGCGGTAACTGAGGGTGGAAGGATATAGAGGGGCATTATATCGCATTTGTATGTATGTGACGATTGTATTACTACTACATAAAATAGTTCAGCTTATTTCGTATGTACCAAAATACACCAAATTTGTATCATGCAAACTTGCCGAGCATTACTGAAAGCTGCACCGGGTAACACTAGCACCCATCCCCTTGCACTCAAAAGTTTTGTTCCGAGTTCCATTGGAGAGTTGAAAGACCCTGATCTGAGCTCCCTGACCCTCGACCAACACGACTCAGCACGGAGTCAAAAACCTAGGTTTCATTCTCATCACAGCAAGATTGTCAGAGCTGCATAGTGCTTATTTAGAATGAATACAATTCTCGTGTTTTCACTGTTCCTTGCCGAGCTGGATGATTTCCTCATTTACAGTTTTTGCTTCCTCATTGGTTTTATGATTTAATTTTTCTTTGAGGGATATTATTTGGAAAATTAAAAAAGTACTCAATGTAGAATATCCTTTAGACAATTAATAAAGTGCTTCGAACCGTATCTCCTTCTTAGAATATAATAATTCTTTTCACTTGAGGTTGCTTTCTATTATTGAAAAAAGTGTTATATATGCGTATTGTGTATATATACATAATTAATTTCAAAACGTTTGAGATTTACAAATTTCTTTTCGCAGAAATGGTCTCATCAAGGATAACAAAAGTTTCCCTTCGCGGTCTCGAAGGTAATTTGGAATCATTCTCAATAAATAAAACTAATTTCCTGCAAGTAAAACAACTGATCTGATGTAACCAAGTTGGTGTGAATTAAACCAGTGGAGCAGTGCGACACCGAACTGAAATGCGCTAAAGCCAACTGAACGAAGGAACTCCCAAATCGAGAAGCTCCTTCGAGTGCGCACGCCAAGTGACTCGTACTGCGTCCTGGCTCGAGGCAGGTTTCACCTTCATTCTGAGTCGTCTCCTCCCAGTAGAAGCGATGCGAGTTGTATTGTTCCCAGATAAGCTTAAATGTCTTATTATAAATGAAACTGACCTCACTGTAGGAATACGAAATGATGTGCTATACAGCGTATTTGGTGTAAAGTATTCTGTCATATTCCAAGTGACATTGTGAACACAATGTGAGTGGAGCGCTCGCCATTCTTATCGATATTTGTGAATGAGATTGTTGGGTCACGGAAGCTCTATGACGATGTCGAGCAAACATTTAATAGCGAAATATACGAGTTGCTGAAATAACGTGAGCACTGTTGTAAAATACTAACCTAATGCTATACCCTATTAGGTTATTTGAGAAGGAAAGTAATGGGTAAATATTTCTTTCATAAAAGATTTTGAATAGTTGAATCTGAACTGACACAGGTATATCGTTTTGTAAAAACGGAGGCATGTGAATATTTTTGTTATCGGGACTGACATGTGGTTTACAGAGGAATCACCGGAAATATTTCCCTGAGAGTTTAATGATTAGAAATTTAGCAAGAAAATAACTTTATTTATTATCAGTAGCAATTAAAATGACATAGGATAGAATTAACTTTTTGTTTGAATTTGCAATAAAGATTTATAGTAATTTACCAAGATGAGAAACAATACTACAACAGTGAACAATATTCCTACATTGTAATGGTTTTTAAAGTAAATATCAATTTCCTTTGTGTCAATTGAAAAGTGAAAGCTATAATTTGGAATTTGCTATTGATTTAGTGTTTTTAATTTAGTTATATGCAATTGAGTTGCTGAAGAACGAAGGTGGTAATTGAGATAAGATATAGCAAGGTCTCTGACGATAGGAGTGAATACGCGATACTAATGCGACTTTTGCGATACTAATGTGCTGTAGGTACAAGTTTTATTTCAGATGTAAGGTTGAAAATTTTCTGCTGGTATTAGCTGAAGTTTTCAGTTTGTGTTGTAATTTTTAAACTTGGAATTTGCGGTAGTTTTGTATTTTTGTTGTTGTGAATGAAAAGTTCATTACAAGAATATTAATTAATATTAGCATAAAATATTAATTTTTATAATAATTTTATATGGTTGATCTTATTTTATAATAATTAGGAGCTTGAAAATCACATTGCTATACTCCCATACTTGCCATGTTAAGAAGAGTCCGGTACAATAAAAACTTGAAGTGCACAAACCGAAGTGATTTGTAGTATTTATTAACGTACTTATTTAATTTCTGATCTACCATAATGATTTTGCAAAGTACCACATACGAGTACATAATTAAATAAGGATACAGTAATGGCAGATGGGAAGTTCATTTAATGCATACCTCCCTACGACGTTTAGGGTATTTGACTTGATTAATACCATCTTTTATCAAGCATAGCGGTCAGTTTTAATATTTTCCACTCCCATTTCATGTCGCATGTACACTATAATTAGAAGACGTGACTAGTGCAGTCGAATGCAGTGAGGTCACGCGCGAGGCTGCATGCGGCTCCTATTACATCATGCGTAGAGCGACAACGGACCACCTACAAACGCACCACATGTGTTTTCGAGTGCAAAGGTATACTAACGCAAGGCGCAGATGAATAACGATTGCGAATATATTAACTGCATTAGTATAATGCGTCTTCGTTATATCCTTTATCAAGTCACACCTTTTTGCACTGAATTATTTTTCATGTCAACACAAGAGATAATACATATTTTAAGTCCGATGTTTATACATTGTACACACAATTAGTAGAGTTTGGAAAACATGTAGCAAATATGCAATGAGAACTATAATACTCGTAATATGCAACAAAAAAGGAATACAATTTGTAATAAAACATTAATAACCAAGGAAAATAAATTTACACTATTTGAAATTACATTAATAAAAAATCTTTAAAATGCCAACTAAACTTTTGTTTAAAATATTGATTGTTCTACTGGATTAATTTTTTTTCTTGGAGAGTAATGCTAGCTACCTTACAAATGTGAGAACTCGATGGCAGGAAACAATCACTGAAACACTGTCATAGTAGTCCGTATTTGCGACATTTATGCGACAGCAAATATTTCTCGGAAATTTGGATTAAGTATCAAGAAGCACGACCTCACTGTACTTCAATACAAGGAAATAATATCTGTGCTCACGCGCATTTGTCGCAGAATGCACGGCGTGGAGGCGGATTGCATTTCACCGTGTCTTCACGGGGCGTAGCCTAGCGCCATCAGAATACCATTCTGAATTTGTGTAAGAAATAAATGTGTCTATTTTTTAAATCAAAACATTTTTTTAAATTCATTAAATATTTTTACGAAATGTATTTAAATAAAATTGGTGGAATAATATAAAATTTTGCAAAGTATGTCAAATGTAAGAAAAATATGTAATATACTACAAAGTATGTAAAAATATGGAACGAAATTTGGATATTATGTTAGAATTGTCATGTTTCTCAAGATGATAATTTTATGAACTGAACATAGAAAGACAAAAAATATATAATTACATTAGATTCTGAACTCTGAAAATTAGTAGCAAATATTTAATACGTCACACATGTTATGTCAAACTGTTAGAAAAAGCTTCACTGCATAGCATGAGCAGGTCCTACGTTCCATGAGCATTTTTATGCAGGAGCTCATGCAAATCATATCTCTAGGCACATAAACGACCTGATGCTTCAACGAAAACCCAAACACCTGCTCCTTTACGTAATTCTAAAATGAATAATCTGAAGTTATAGGATTACTTAAAATATTAGAATTACTTAAAGTTATTAGAATATTCTTAAACGAAACCAAACGATATAGTGAGCAAAAAAGGGTCCACATGCTTTCAGGAAAGTTAAGACTAAGTGAATTTCGGGGCAAGCATTAAAAAATTCCACTGATCGGTCCAAATTACTGCCAATCAAACGTTTGTGTACAAAACGTACATTGTAATGTGCAAAGTTATTTCTTAATATAAAAATAATGTGATACATTCCAATAAAAGTATCCTCATTTCAGTTATTATTTTCTCAAAAGGTACAAGCCAAATATGACAGTTAAAACAGTAATATTCACAACTCATTCTTTACTCCAGATGTATTGTTCAACTTCATTGTGGAGCCTAGTTTGGTAAGAATATAGAAAATTGCTTGTTTTTGACTTTCTTCATAAAAATGTGATGAAAAGAAGGTTGTTCTGAGATCCCAATTGCACTATTTAATTTTTTTTAATATTTTCACTCTCGAAAGTTTGTATCTTGAAAACTATAATACTGACAAAACTACTTGATCCAGCAAGTTGTTTTTGAAGCCCTACTGTAACTCTCGAGGTTATTTGATCAGCAAAACTAAATTATATAATGTGATTGATTCAGAAAATACCGAGAGAGGAAGAGGTAGTCTTAATTTACTTTTAAATACAAATCAATATATCTGAAGGTGGAGTTCTAACACGATTCTACGCAGCGATTAGCTTCTGCAGCTACCGTTATCAAAGTTAGTAGCCGTTCATCTAACTCGCTTTTGAAGGACGTGTTATAAAGAAAAAAGGATTTGGTAATGGTAATTGGTTTTTAACATTACCAAATTTAACATTACCAGATACCTATTACCTAATTCTCTCTACATTCCTCAGTACCCACCTTTAATAACAAATATTAATTATTCATACTTCATCACTGTGCATGTGAGTACTTCTATATCATAATACTTCACGGTTAAATTTTACAAAACAAGTTTTGAACAGCATATTTCAATTAGATTCTTAATAGAATATTTATTTGAATGCATATTTACTACAAATATAAAGAACTTTGAGGTAAAATACATTTACTCCGCACTTTTTCTTTTATCCTTTTACTCAACACGAATAATTTCGCTGAAGTAAATGTGACAAAAGCATAGAATCACAGTTTTCTAAATTTTACGTGCTTTAGAAATTCTTCATTCCTAGTTATCGAAGAACGCCGCTGGCTCGCAGTTACAGTATAAACCAGCAGGTCTAAAAAGGGGTGACCTCTAAATAAAAGTAAATTACTAAAATTTAGTCGAGATACACGTACTTGCATTATAATCCTACATCGTTTATTGCCTATAATGTATTTTCAGACATAAAAGCGAGTTAAACTGATAGTGAAAATGACCCTTCAGGGCACAGTTTTAATGAACAAGTCACGAATTATGAGACAGTTATATGAGAATTCTTATGTAATTTTTAAAATTCACTGTCGAAAGATGTACTACTGACTCACAAGATCGTATAAAATGTTTAATTCAATGTCCCTGCTGCAAACTTGACCCGAAACAAATTCGTTATTTGGAATATTTTTATTGTTATCTCGTCTACATCGACACAAATAACGCATGTATAAATAGCCCTACGGCTCTTCAGCAATGTATTATGTACAAATGTACTCGTACTTACCTGTAAGTTAAGGTTGTTCAACAGGCTACTTCTTCTCGCGCGTTGGTGTCTCCCGGACCGCTTCGCATTTGTTCGCCGCCTATAGAGCTCTCACCCCGAAACATTGCCGAAGACACTACCCCGACAGAGTCGCAAGCTCAACTGATTTGTGAATGCAGAGGGCGCAGTCGAATGCGACATCTGTCGGTCAGTTGTCGTACGACGATCTAAAGCAGCAACTTTCATTATTGGCGCTATATTTCTCATGAGTTTTGCTCTGATATCCATGTACTTGCAAAAGTACGTTCGGAGTTTTTTTTGTATATCAATCTTCTTTTGTTATTTTATTGATTTATAAATTATGTATTGTGTATTGACGATATATTATTTTGTGTAGTTAAATAAATTTATTTTCTGACTATCAAGATGAAGGCAGTTTGAAACTTACCTGGCTTCCGAATGTTGAGATTACCAATTCATGATAAAGTTCGGAGTCTATATGTGTGGTGGAGAGGTATAAAAGTCCGTTTTTGTATTATTCACGTATAAAGGTACACGTTTTTGTAAAAGTAATTATCTGTAACATGTTGCAATAGTCTCTAGCAGACTCTGTTTGTATGCAAATGATTTAATAAAAGATGCATTATTGTCCAATTTGTAGATCTTTTCAAAACATTTATTACATATTAGTGCAAATTAATGTAAATAGCTTTCCAGAAAGAAAATTTCGAAAGCAAAGACAACATAAGTTTTAAAACAGGTTTAAAGTGTAAGAGATATTCTTAGTTCAGTGAATGGTATTTTATAATAAATAGAGAGCTGTTTCAAAACGCATAAGAAAATCCATGTAATTATTAGACATGCATTACAGTGCACCTCCATAAATAATGCATGTCTCTGAATTAATGTTATCTAGTGGACATTAAGTAAAATTGGCTTTATCTGAATATAGGAATAAATATTCTTAATGAGATATTACGGCTTAAAATTAATGATGACGTGTGAGCGGTTTGCCAGATAAAGGAAAGGTATGTTTCATAAAATGAAGACAAAACACATGGAAACAACGTGGAATGGAATTAACGTACAATTAACTGCACCGCCACTTATAGTTTCATCGAGCGCGTGCTGGGCGGCCTTCACAGCGCGGGCGTGCACTGCGCCAACGCAACGTGAGTGTAATCGAAACAGATCGCCGTCTCTTGGCAGGCGCGCTGGCCGCCGCGCCGTCGCGTCGCGTCGCGTCGGCACCTGCCGCACAGCAAGGCGTCGCCGGGGGCCGTGTAATTGGAGTAGTGGCACTCGGGCGGGCGGCGCTGCATAATTCCGGGGCGCGGCGGGCGTCGCGACGCCTGCGCCTCGCCGGCGCCGCGGCGGCGGCGGCGTCCCAGCGCAAATAGGCAACGGCGCGGCGCCCGCCCGCAGGGTGGACTTTTGCGAATTGAGGCATCCAACATGGATGAGCTCGGATGACGCGGGGCGCGCCGCCTTTAATACGTCATCCGCCGCGGGCGTCGCCGTCAGGGCGCCACCGCCGCCGGGCCGCCGCGGCGCCGCAGGCGTCGCCTCCAGCGGGCCCCCAGGGCGCCAGTTGTCGGCGCCGTAAAACAGCGGGCGTTCGCATGGAAATGAGCGGGTGGCAGCGGCGGCGGCGGTGCCGCGACGCGTCGCGACGCGACGCGGCCGGCCAGGGCGCCGCGCGGTGGGCGTCGGGACGCCCGCCCGCGCCGCTGATCGCCCGCGTGCGAGCGCGCCCGCCCGCCGCGCCCCCAGCGGCGCCGCGGTGAACCCGCCGAGGTAGACGCGCGGGCTGTAAAGTCCGTTTTACGCAGCGGAGCTCACAGGTGTATCTTGACTAATGCATGGCCTCCGGGCGGGCGCCTCCGCCACCGCCGACGCCGACGCCGCCCGCGGACCCGCCACCCCCGCCGCTTTGTTTTAAAGCCTTTTAAATTTAACGCTTATGAAAGTTGCAACGCGCGTGTTGTCGCCGCGGCTGTAACGGGGCGAGTCGCCTGTTACCGTCCGCGTGGGAACCGGCGGTGGAGACGCCCGCCGCGGCGGTGGTGATGGTGGTGGTGATGTTTGTGGTGATGTGAGCGGTATAGTCAGGCGATGTAAAGAAGGTGTCGTTGATAGAAATACACAAGGTGTTTCATTTTTCTACTTTTGCGTATTTTCTGCAGTAAATGATATTGCTTTTGTTTCTCTCATTAAGAACTTCACTATCTTGACAGATTACGCACAATATTCAAACACATTTAAAGGAGCAAGATTTAAAGGAAATTCGAATTGGTGTCGATTGTAATCGTGTGTATTACTATAAAATAAATACATTTCCATTAAATATCTCTCTCAAGTAAATGGAATGAAAGAAGGAAAGCTTCAAATTGATCGTTGAGGAGTCTTTAGTATTTGCAGTCTCCGATGTTTTTTTAATTTTTTAAATCTCACTTATAAATAGTTATTCCCCTAATTGCATTCACTGAAGTGTACCTAGCTTCTGAGTCAATGAACTCCATCTCGTTCAGGTTTTTGATCCAGTTTCCCAGATGTTTTGAGCGAATGCCGAGATGACCCCTTGTTTTGCTTCTGGACGTAAATGAATGTTCAATATCTGTTCGTGTTTTCTTGAGCTCTGAGGGAATGTATATATTCAAATAATCGTTCTCTATTTTCTCGTTGCAGGAAGTCGATTGCTGTTTGTAAAATACAAGATTAAAGTCAAATTCTGTAGCTGTTTGACTTCTGCATTTTTTTATTACATCGGAGGGAATGTTTTTGTATCAATTCTTGCCAAAAACGTTCGTTGCAGCTTGTGTCCATAATTCAACTTAATGTATGAGACAGAGAGCTCAAGAAACCGAAGAATTCTCCCCATAGTTCATCACAGTTTTTAATTGTTTTTGACATGAAATAAATAAAAAATGTGATTCTAAAGGGAAGTACATCCTAACTTTGCATACACAATGATATGCATGTAAAGAATGGCTAAATGAAGATATATGCGGCAAATAAAGATACATGTGTAGTGTGGAACCAGTTAAATTTTGAGCCCATTTTTTATGAGACTTTCATTCAATTTGTTGAGTGTCTTTCTTCCGCTCTAAAATAACCAAACTTTCATCCACTACTCACTATCCTCCACTCCGCGTTCTCAACCCATTTGAGCCAATTGTCGCCCTCGTGTGCTCCCTCAAACACTCTTTCTCCAGTTGGCTTCTTCGCCGCGCCGGACTGTACACCGTCACGGCCTCCCAGATCGCCGCCCGCCACGGGCCGCGGCGCCCTGGAAGTCGCTCGTCGCCCGAACAGACGACTCGCCGGCGCGGCGCGGCGCGGCGCGACGGCCATGGCGTTCGGCGGCGCCCGAGGGGGGGGGGGGAATGGAGTTCATCAGCGTTTCGCGCAACGGCCGGCGCGCCGGGGAGGAACTGCGCTAATGTGGAGGACGGCTGCGCGCCGCCCCGCCCCGCCCCGCCCCGCCCCGCCCCGCACGCGGAGGCCGCTCCGCGAGAGAGAATGCCCGCACCGCGTAATTTCGTTAGAGGCGTTGCGAGGGCGACGATGAATTTAGGAACGTTGAAACGCTGCGGTATGCTCACGTGGCTGGGGCAGGTATAGGCGGCAGGTGTAATGTATTAATGGGAATGTGATGAAATGAAACCCTTCAAAGGAACGGTGACCGCATTGTGTTGTAGCGCGTTGGTGGCGGGCGGGCGTATGAGTCACGCGCAATCCGCTGTGACAATGGAGCATGTTATTACATTCATTAGTCTCTTAGTATGAATGTGTATGTGGGAGAGACGGAATCAATGATACAAGAATGCAAACCTCACATTCAGTTCTGAGTAAAGATTTTTGTGTAAATCTTTCCTATAAGTGGGATCACATGTTTATTTAGATACTGCACAAAAATAGGAAACACTGTAGTGAGTAATGATAGAATAATAATAAACGTTTTATGTAGTTTCTGTGCAGATAATTCTCAATATTCTTCCATGATGAATGTATAGTCACCAATAATCTCATTGACATGTTCGGTGTTGTACATAAGTTTTTCAAAACATTTAATACACATCAGATTTGAGACATTCTTTTCACGTCACATAATTCTTGAAATTCATATTGAAATATGAACTATCATTGATGGATACTTGTGATTCAGGGGATAATTTTAAACTGACAAGATGTATTTTCGGAGCAGCTTTTAGTGAAGGTATCTACACCGACAGAAAAAAATGTGCAAACACTTGTCATGTGTTACTTCCTCGGTTGCCAAAATGGCAGCCGCTGTACAGAGCAGAGCACAGGCAAAAGAAAACATGTAGCCTGTGTTTTTTGTTCCCATGTTGTGCGCTGAAAGCCATTTTGCAAAATGCAATGCGATGTTGCAAGCAGGCATGCGCGCCAACAAAGTCAGATTCTGGTGAAGTTGCAGGTTGAAAATATATTTAAAAAAATAGTAAATAGCTACCATTAAAATCCCGTAATGTTTTGAAATTAAGGTCTATTCATGGTTTGTGCAGCTATAGTGGTGGATGTAGTTTATGCAAAATTTATTGTAAATATAACTGATATTCTGGGATTAGCTTCAAAACTTCATTTGAAGCTTTCCTCTCCAAAATACGATTAAATGCACTGCATTTGAAAATTGAATAGTTGTTCATGGAAATATATTATTAGCTTAGAGAGATAATCATTAACCACAAATATATCAACAGCAATAAATTTCGAAATAACATACCAAATTCTTTTTCGCAAATCAATATTTTAACAGACCTTAACACACATTCCAGGCATTCAAAATTTTATCTAAAGAAATAAATAATTGATCAGCACACTAATCAATAGTACTACAAAACCTGTTAATATCAGAATGACTTCATTGCCTTCAGGATATGTTACCGTGCTTCACATAGTAAATACATGAAATGGACGAATGTTTTACGATCCACGGCTAATATGAATCTTATACAATCAGTTTAGCAAAATATTAAGTAGGTGTTGTTTGGAATGGCAGGAACATATCTCAAAGCCAATGCTACATCAAAACCAGCACGGGGCGTATGCCTGAAGGCAGGTCATCTGCAACTCGAATGCACTGTTACGGTACGGATGCCCTCCCTCCCCACTGCAACGTCACCAGACGCCGACGGTCGTGACCCAAAGCACCATCGCCCAGCGCGCGGGCGACGGCGGGGGCGAGCGGGCGGGGATGGAGGCGGGCGGGGAGCGCGGTCGACGCCCCGCCACCTCCCTCCCTCCCCGCCTCGCCCCGCAGCGCAGGGCTCGCGCCCCTAGAGAAACCCCACGTGGTCCAGATGATGCTTTTTCTCCTTTTATTTCGTGGAATGCACACAGGTCAAAAGTACGTACTGACGTATGTATGTAGTAGTAGTCTCACACAAGGTCCGTAAACATGTTTGTTGAGCAAATACGTTCAGTGAGAACAGAAGGTGCAGGGGCGTGCGGCTGGGCACACAACAGCAGGACGAGGGCCGGCAAGGAGAGGGCGGGGGCGGGGGCGGGGTGCCGGCGGGGCGGGCGGGGCTGTGCGACCGCCCGCCCGCCCGCCACCTCCACCACCACCGCCGCCGCCAAGTAACCCCGACCCACCAGCGGATCAAATCAGTGCTAATGACATTTTTGCAAATATTTGAGCGCCTCCCCGCGCAAATCCTCTAGTTAAATTACAATCAATTGATTAAACCTTAATGGAAATATCCAGTCGCGAGTTTAAAAATGTCATCTCGCCGGGGCAGGGTCGTATTTACATGAGCGGGGGCCCCGCGCCGGCGAAATATTAAAATGACGTGGGGAGACTGCCTGCCTCGCGGTGGAGGCGAGCCGCAAGGGGTGGGGCGGGGCAGGGTGGAGCGTGGGAGGAGAAGGCGGGGAGGCGGGGCGGCGAGGCGACGTAGTCACACGACGCCGTGACCGCTCTTGCGCGCGTCTGGTCGCCCGCTCGTCCCTTGTTTGTCGTGAAAACAAACGAGCGAGCGGGCGAGAGAGAGAGCGAGCACGCCGCGAAGGTGATTAGCGTCTGGGCGACACCTCGCGGCGACTCTGCGACGAACGCCAACGACGGCGGCGGCGGCAAGACTGTGAGCGACCGGCGGCGGGGTCCCGGGAATAAATAATAATAATAAGAAGCGCGGCCGGAAAATTCCGAGTGCCGCGCTCGCGGCCAACTTCACCGCCGCCGCCGTGTCTCCGCCTCCATCGCCACCGCCTCGGACCAGCCCTGGGAGAGGTAACGTTTATAAACAGACGGGGGTTTGTGCCCTCCGAACGTGTGTTAGAAACGAGAACAGATCTTCCATGACGACTAAAAGTATGAACAAGTAGTTAACAACGATAGAAACGAGAGATATATAACTAAGTAACATTAATTACAATGAAACGGCGGCTGCTGCTGCTGCATCGTTGTGGGGCCTGGGCGCCGGGGGCGGGGCGCAGGTGCGTTCCCGAGCCCCGGACCAGGCGACACTGCTGGTGATCAGAGTCTCTTCTACACAATCATCATAATAATATAATAATAATAATCATAACTAACAAACTTTGTACACTAATTAAAAAACTTGGAGCGTCCCCGGGGGCTGCTCCGCTTGGCAGCGAAGTCCATGCGCGCGGGGCGCTCAGGCGCTGGGGGAAGAGGTGAATATTCGCAGGTTCCACACCAGGCGCTGCGCGGGCGGGCGGGTGGTGGGTGGTGGGTGAGAGTGGTGGAGGTTGTGGTGGTGGAGGCGTCGCAGTGGCGGCCGTCAGCGGCACAGGCGGGGGCGTCCGCGCCCGCGACCGCGTCCCCGGCCTCGGCCCCGGCCGCGCGGCCGTCACTGCGGCGGCGACGCCGACGCCAGCAACCCCAGCGGCCGGCCCGACGCCTGCAGCGCCGCCACGGCGTCGCGCAGCGCGTCGCTCCACGGCGACATGGCGGGCGCGCCGCCGCCCACGCCCACGCCTCCGCCGGGGGCGGGGTCCCACGCGCCCACGCCCACCACGCCGCCGCCGCTCGCGCCCAGCCCCAGGCCGGCCACGCCCACCGGCCCGCCGCCGCTCACGCCGCCGACGCCGCCCAGCGAGCCCACCGGCCCGCCGCCGACGCCCACCGGCCCTCCGACGCCGCCCACCGGGCAGCCCAGGCCGCCCGCGGACGCCGCCGCCGCCGCGGCCGCCGCTGCCGCCGCCGCCGCCGCTGCTGCCAAAGCGCCACTGCCACCGCCGCCGCCGCCGGCTCCCTCGCTCGCAGCACCGCCCGCGCCTCCGGGCCTGCAACGAAACACCGCACGTCACACGCTGCTACATAAAATACTGTAGTTTACTACTCTACAAAAATGATAGATTTACGATAATTTATTATTTTCTTATATTTTTTACGATCGCATAACAAGCATCATATCACCATACCAGCATTCACTGGACAGAAAAACTAAGGACTGTAGAACGAAGCTCTGATAATCGGTTCGCGATAAGAATGCTTAAATTTTAATTTAATACATATCTAGACCTCACTGGTCACTTTATTTTTATCGAAAGAATCAACTTTTCCATAAGCATCTGAATTAAAAACATGCCACAATAATTAAGAATGTAGCACAATAATGTATATCTGTATATTATACAATGAATTATTTTATTTAATGGTTCACCACATTTATCAAAAGATGAAGGGAAGAAGATCAGAGAGAAGGAAAGACGATGGAAAGAAAATGAGGTAAATGGAAGATAAGAGATTTGGACACAATAAAAGCAGGAAGACTATTTTCGAATATCAAGAAATTGGTTTTTGGAAGCAAAAAGACCCTCCAACTTGGACGAAAAGAAGTACTGGTGACCAATAATAAATTTATTAAAATGATTTCGAAATTAACCCTAAAACATATTTGAAGGGTTTTCATCTCACGTAAGGCACAGATGTTTCAATCTTTTAATTGTGGCATGAAAGGCAATCTCCACGAATTTCATAATAGGATTCAAATCACCTTTCATTAACTTATGCTTGCTTCGTGGCGTAATACTTCAAAGGCCTACACCTTTAGATGAATTACAGAAGTTTATAATTATAAAAAATACATTTAAAATAACAGTTTTATCATTGACTTTCGCTTTTCCGACAACTATTCTGACTCTACAGATTCATTTTTTTACTCAATTCAAAAAGTGACATTTTTGCTTATATTAACAAATTAGAACAGTATTTTTAGAGGAAGAAATTAAATATTTCAAAATACTTTTCTAAAATGATTCTGCCATCCCAGTGATATCACATATCAATAAATCTGAATTACAATTTGAATCTGTTATGAATGACTACTTAATATCCTGAATTTCAAACAAATATTGAATTTCAAATATAAAAATGTTCATTGAATTTACCGGTCAACTTGCGTTGTTTGTACATTTGTTTTTCCGAATGTTATTCTGTTGTTCTTCAACTTATTTTGAAATTCTATAGTTAAGTTTTTAAATAAAATATCACCTGCGGTGAATCTAGCACCTCGCTTAACCTGTATTTCTTTTTAACTAATACGAGTATTAGTCAAAAGCTATGTGAAAAGTGAATTTGTTTGTGCAAATAATTTCAACCGCGATCCGGGCTTTATTAAAGTGTTTTTGAGATTGATATGTTTTGGGTATCTCTGTTCAATTAGCAATTATACTATCAATGTGCACTTCTGGAACGTTTTCTTTTTCTGTGGGTATCGTATGAAATTACGCCTTTTCTTTTCCTATTTGTTTCTGAACGTCAGGACAAGATCAACGAACCAGAACTTGATATAACTGAAGAAATACACAACTCTTAAACAATCGCTCGGAGTAAATGTTTATTGATGCTCTACTACACAGCGCTTATAAACGGATGTCAGATGTAGTTTGACAGTCTCAACATGAGGATGCCTTCCTGTTAAATTTTTTTTATTTTAAACAATGTTGTAATATTTCTCTCCAATAGGTGACGGTTCTGTCATAATATTTGTAATGGTTTTGAAAGATATTCCGATTGCACGCCACAAGTAACAGTTCAAATATGTTCAGTATGTTTTTTTTAATTATACAACTTTCTAGATTGAGTCAAACTAAAACTTGAACTACTCAAAAAATTGCTTAAGATACAGGGTTTTAATATAATTTTTGAACGACTTAATACTATTATTTTATTCTATAGTTATATAGTCAATTGTAGAGACACCATTCACAAAAAAATACTAATAGAGAAACTTAGTGGATGTAATTGACAGTCACCGTTTGGTGGCGTTCTTATTTTACATGACGGAAAAAATATTTAATGAGAATGTTTTAAAAAATTAAGTGCATTATATTACCATTCTAAAAAAAGACCCTCTGACAAATTGAGATTAATTACAGAGATTAGTAGAAATTGTAGTATTTGCTCCGTTGATATCTCTATCAAAATATATTATCAAACTAGTAATTATTGTAAAAATAATACATTAATAAGACTTTTAGTATATTTAAACATGTAAAAAGATAAAAAAGTAGTTTATGACGAAAATCAAATAACGATGACACAATTTTAAAACAGGATCCTCGTATCATTATTTACATGCGTATTTATTCTTTTAATTCGTGATTCCAGCTTTAAAATAGCAGTGTATGAAACAATTATGAGATATTAAGCCTGATGTCAGAATTAATTTTTAAAATTGCAGCAACTAAGTTTATTATAAAATAATGTTGGAACTTAAATTAGAATATATTTGCGTTTACATTATCGTATCAAACACCTGCTATCTCCTAACTCACAGTCTGCCAAACACCTGTTTATAATTAATGAGTTCTCATTGTTGACGTCAATGAAATATAAACTTATCAATTCAAACACAGTATGTTGGTGGAAGCCTCTGACATTTCAGTATTTAAGTCTTTTTGATCTAGTGCACTAATATCATCAAAATATGTAAACAAAAATTCACAAATTCATCATTAGTTTACGAAAACATGTTTTTACCCTATACTCCAATACAGTCAATCAATAATACAATAATACAAAATTATGTTACTTCTCTTCCGTATAATAATACAGGAATGGTATTAACTATTTTGCGAAAATAATATTGAATAGTAATGATGTGGAAAGAACAAAAAATAGTAAAATGCTTACCCATAAGACAGTGCAAATCAAAAACTATCATCTTCAGGAATGGAATCGCTAAACTTTTTTCAGCGTCGGCGACGCCACATTCAACTAGTTCTCATATATTCTGGTATATTGATTTCAAGTTCAATCGTATTAATCAGGAACTTCAATGTTAAAGAAAATGTAAAAATTCCACAAATTCTTATAATAAAATTTTCTTTCAGACGCGTATTTTACAACAATGAAAACTAATAAGAAATGATGCTACATAGGAAAGAATAAAAACTGGGACACGAAACAATGAATAACCTCAGAAAATTAAGAACGCAATGGGAAACAACAGATATGCAGATATTTGAAGAAACATTTTATTTTGCGATATGGATGATTTAAAAACAAAATGGTTATTAAGGGAATAAGAGAATGATGCAAATAGGATCTAAAAATTGTTATAAGGAGACGATGGAAGTGAAATTTAAATTTAAACGTAGCTATTTTAAAAGTTAATGTAATGAATTATTATTATTTCATAAGAAAGAAGAGAACAAACTCAATAATACCTTTACAGCAAAAATTAAATATACATTTACATAAGTATTATCTTAAGTTTTATGAGCTAAGTTCATCATAATTTTATGGAAAGTTCCGTGCCAGGGCCGAAGAACTGCAACTCAACGGGAATGAGAACATGGATCGAGCTCTTCCTGCGTATTCCTCTATCGCTGTTCGCAAACGCGCCCCTTTAGTAATGTCTTACATCAATTAAACATATTAAGTGTGAAATAACTATTGCTTAATAAAATAAAATAAGAAGAATTGTTATTTATTTAGTAGAAAACTAAGGAATAATATAATTTTCCCGTCTTTAGAAGCAATAATTCGTGTCTTAATGTTTTTATTTTTTTTATCTACAGGTTCTTATGTATACATACTTTTGTATACAAAATACTGTTTTCTGTACCCATTTTTCCAAATACATCAACTTATAAATCTACACCTAAAGTCGATATCTATTGAATTAACTTTTTAATGTTGATTTTCCATCTGTCTCTATCTTTCCAATCTTTCTCTTGCACTTTTCCTGCCAAATTTGTAGAATTTCTTCCTTCCAGGTGTGTTTCGGCCTTCTACTATTTGGATACCACCCAAAACTTTTTTTGGTAGCATAGCACCTTACATTCTTTTAATATGTCCAAACCAGCTTAATTGCTCATATTTAATAAATTCTAAAATGGTAACCGTCTGTTCATTTTTTCTCGTCTTTTTACATTTCTTACTTTCCCCTTTATTGTTAATCGTGCAACTCTTGTTAATAAATTCATCTCTATTGCCGGTACTTTCTTTAATTTCCAGGTTTCTTAATATTTTTTTTAATTTCAGAAACATGATTGGATAACGACATCATAAGAAAATCACGTCCGAGTACTCTGGATCCAGGCACCCCAACGCATTGTCCACAGCGCGTCCCCTGCCGGCGAGGCTAGCGTGGCTGGCGGCCATCGGCCACCCACAGCCCGGCTCCCCGGAAGTTCCGGCGGCAGCAACGGCGGCGGCGGCGGCGGCGAGGGAGAAAATCACCGAGCACGGAGTAAACACATCGACCGACGCGCGGCAGCACAGCGCGGGGCGGGAGGGTCCGGCGCGGGCGCCGTGAGTTATGGGACCGGTTACTCGCGACGTTTATGGATCTACCTAGCGCCCACCGCCTCATTCCGCTAATACGTTTCCGAATGTAATACAGAATAAAGAAAGGCGCGAGGGGCGGTGGACAGGACGGGGAGGGAAGGAGAGGGGGCGGCGAATGCTCCGCGACGGCCGGCGCGCCACACACGCCGACACGCGGCAGCGGTAGAGGGCGCGCACGGCACATCGCGCCGTTTTATCAAAGTCGGGAAAGTTAATTTCCTGCCCGTCTTGTAAAAGTTATTATTTTCTGATGCGGGGCCATTTTCCGCGTGCACCTCTCGCCGATGATTGATGGTCGGTCGAGTGCAGGTCGCCGCGGGGGCTTCGTATAAATCACACGCGCCCGCGGAAGCCGCCGCCGGCGCCACTGGCCCCGCCGCCCCCGCCGCCGCCGCCCTCGGGGGCCGGTACTTGACCACGGATCAATGTGTCAACCTTCGGCCCCTTCTCGGCTGGCGGAGGAGAGAGGGCAGCGGGCGGCACGCCGCCGACCCGGGACGGGCCGGTCCTTCTCGTCGCGATTAGCACTGCTTTCGCCCTTCTTTCACCCGCGGCGCGGCGCGGCGCGGCGGGGCGGGGCGTGGAGCGGAGCGTCGAGGGGAGCGGGGCGCCTTCGCGACGGAGGCGACGCTGGCGGCGGTGGTGTGGTGGCGTCGGGACGCGGCGGCTGGACGCGGGCGCCGCCAGCGGACACTCGGCGTACTACGCGCAAAAATCCGGCGGCGCGGCGCGGCGCGGCGTGGCGCGTCGGGGGAGCAGGGAGGGGGTGAGGGCGCCCCCTCCCCGGCGCCCTCCCGTCCCGTGCCCCGCCCCCGCCCCTCGCGCGCGCGGAGCGGCGCCGTTTGAAGCTGCTGCGAGCTAACGAGAGGCGGCCGCCGTCTTTTGAAGCCCCGAGGGGGGCGAAGGGCGCGGGGCGAGCGGGGGGAAGGAGCGAGTGCGGGCTAATTATGCCAGCACTTGACTCGCCCTGCCGCTCGCCTCCGCCCCCGCAGCCGCACCCCTTCTCCAGCGCAGCGCTCCGCGCCTTGCCCCGTCCCGCCCCGCCGGCGGTTTCAGAAGGGCACGGCTTCGAGTCCCGCGGTCGCTTGGAGAGTTCCACGCACCGCCAACCCTCCCTCCGCTCCACCACGCCCCGCTCGCAAACACCGAGCTCGGCGGGCCCGCCTTCGAAACCCGGGTGAGATAGCTCAGGGCATCAACTGATGCCCCCTGACCGCGAGGTCCTCCATTCGAGTTCTGACGGGGGCAGTATTTTCGACACAAGCTTGTCAGCTAGATCGAATTAAGTCGCTGTCTTGAGGAGAATTCTAGCGGCCGGCTGCTCTGATCGGTAGTTTTCCGTGGATTCTCCGATCAATACCAGGCTAATGCCGAAGCAGAACCCTAACAAACGGGCCACGGATCGCGCACGATCTTTCCTTCGTCTTCTTTGTCCTATCCTCACCCCTTACACGCACACACACTTACACTAACATTGCACTACATTACCACACGCCGGGTGACTGGTCGCGGGCCTAGATCTTGTCGCGGCTGGGGTGGTGCCCCGCTCGTACAAGATGTGCCTGGATGGGGACAAATCCCGCTAGACGAGAGTAGTTAGGCGCCGGATCTCGCCATCCTACGGGTGAAGATCAACTCCACCTCCCGATAAAAAACACACACTACACTTACGGGACTAATGATTTCAGTAGTTGACGCGCTCGGAATCACTAACAATCAATCAATCTTCCCCCTCCCCCGCCGGCGGTTTCAGAGGGGCACGGCTTCTAGTTCCGCGGTCGCGTGAAGAGCTCCTCGCACCACCAACCCTCCTTTCGCTCCACCACGCCCTGCTCGCAAACACCGAGCTCGGCGGGCCCGCCTTCGAAACCCGCGCCGGAAAGCGCCCTTCAGCCCGTCACCCCTCTGTGGCCTCCGCAGGAAGCTCGCCTCCTGCTCGAGCAGCCCTTCATAGAGGGGCCATAGCCGTGGGGTTACTCGATACTCGGGTGTACCGGTTAAAGAGATCGATAGTATCAAGAAACGCACTCCACACTTCCTCGAAGCCCTTAATGCGTTTTCTGCGTCTCCCGGATGCACTCGAGAGTTTAGAGCTTATAATTGTATTCGAAAATTCCTTCTAGGCTCGAAATGGAACTCGGGGGAATGGAGGGAAATGGAATGATTACGGAGCCTTTTGGAAAGCGTGTGTATGCATACAGATTCTGTGAAGCATGAGAGACCTCTTTCTAAACTTCATCATCTTTGAAACGTAATGCAACTTGACTTTGCGAAGCTTCCAAAAACACTTCTCGATTTCTTTTCATTGTATCTGATACGTTACCAATGAAAATAATCATAACGAACCAATAAATAGCCAAAAAGCATGAAGAATCTCATTCCGGAATTCGGGAAAATTTACTTCAGGCAAACAATTAACTTCCAAGAACAATTCCCCTCCGACTTCAATATTATAAACCTTTTTTAACGAATTCGCATTGTTGCATAGATATAGCATGTTTTAGTATTTTCTTATCGATAAGAAACAGTTCCAACTGTATGTGATATGTGTGTGGAGGGTGGGTCGTACAAATTTGATAACTCGCTCCTGACGTAGTTTGTTTTCAAAACATGTACTCATACAATAAAGCTTATCATTATTAAATAGTTGTATTACAGCGGGGACAAATTCAAAATGACATGATTTTGCATGCTCTGGGGAGTTCCTGAATCTGCATTCAACGTTTCTTGAACCTCAAACATTTGATAAGACAAAGAATTAGTTTTGTGGTAGTATTTTAACGCAGCAAAGTAAAGTATAACTTGTTATAAAATTAAAAAGATACAACATCTTTCGATCAACCCACCAAATTTTCACATATTATTTCAACTTTAATTCAATAAGAAATAATTTTCAAATAACTGCAAATGATATTAATGTAATTAAATATACTCATTTGGAATACATATTATTAGCAGTAGTCTTCGCCTATCTTCTCTGAGTTATCCATAATTCTCCTTATTATTTTCTATATATATATATTGCTCCCGATTTGTATCTAAAGGATTGCCAATTATTCACTTAAATACTGCATAGAAATGTAGAAACAATGTTTCTACCGCTTCGAGAATTTGAATAACACGCACGTTATAGATGCTGTCACACTAACAGCGTAGTGAAGCAGGAAAAGACAAACTATTAAATACCTTACATAAACATTAATCCGAAAATTAAACATTTATGACATATCCTGTCCGAATGTTATAACAAAGAACAGATCTCGCCGAAAACCGACTTTTATTGTTGAATAAGCTACTATGATACGCACAATCCTGTCAACTACAAGTATTTGTCAGGTAGTAACCTGTTACCAACTGTATAATATGGTGTGTGGTCACCGCGCTTTTATTCATCAATTCCCCATCTTTCATTGCCAGCAACCCCTAGAAATACACATAACAAAAAGATAAGGCCTGTGTCATTCTCCCTTCGTCCACAGCCAGAGGAAGACTTTAATCGTACATAGACAAGAACTCCGGGCTACAAAGCAGCTAAGGTGAAGTCGTAGTCCTGAAATGTCAAGTCACAAGGTTGCTCATTTCTATCCTTGCATTCGACATTTCCCATGAATTCAACGTTTGAGCTATTTCAAACTTTCCTTCCTTAGAGCTGAAATGTCCAGATTTCATAAGGAGAAGTGTGTTAAGTAAGGATGTGTGCTTCCGCGGTCAGAATCGTTCGAACGCAGAGCGGACCACACCGTGGAGCATTTTCGTGACATTTTTAGCATACTGTAGTGGCGTTTCTCACGACTAAAATGCCTCGAAATAGAATTCTCCCCAAATAGACCTGTTAAGCGAAGTCGCAGGCTTGGGCGGCCGCAGTCAATGGAATTCCCACGGCAGTTCGGGCAACGCCGCATCATACCCTGAGGCGCCGACGTTTCGACCATTCTACCTTGGCCTTCTTCAAGGTTGTATAACGGAATACCATTGAAGGCGTAAAAAACAGGATGGCCGACACGGATCCATCATTTTGCAACCACAGCCAAGAGCAATCCTACGGACCCGGGACGACCCCGCGCGAGCTCCGACTTGGAACGTCTGTCCGCAAAGAAACGGAAGGAAGCTACCGCCACCGCCGCCACCTCCGCCGCCCACACCGCCGCTCGAGGGAGCGCACGCATCGCTCGCGGGTGGCGAAAAACGGGCGCTAATTACTTGATTAAAATTGAACAAGTCTGCAACTCGCGGCGGCGGCGGCGGTGGAGGCGGCGGCGCGCGCGTTTCCGCGGCTGAATAAGTAATCGGCCGTAATGCTGCTGCCCGCCTTCCGGAGGCGCCGCGGCGCTGGCGGCGGAGGTGGCGGCGGCGCCTCCGTCTGGGCTCGACTCCCGCGGCCCCGCCCCTTTCCGCTCGCCCCCGCGCCACCCGCGCCTCCACCGTACGGTCGGCTGGGGCCGATCCACGTGGTTGCCATCTTCGCTTGGGAGCGTCGGGGCCGCGGGAAGAACTGAGAGGGAGAGGGCACGAGACAGATGGTAATGAGAGGAACGTAATAGGAAAAGATAGAGGGAGAGGGAGGAAACGAAGAAAGGTAGAGGGGCAATGGAAGGAAAAAGAAGAAGTGTTGAGGAAAAGAAGGAAAGGGGAGGGACAATGGATGGGAAGAGAGAAAAGTGGAGAAAGGGATGGAGAGAATAAGAATAAGAAGAAGAAGATGAAGGAAAGGAAAGGGGCAATGGATAGGGAGATGGAAAGGGGAGAGGGAAGGTGGAGAGGAGAATAAGAAAGAAAGAGAGGAAGAGAAACCGCACAAGAGAGAAGGAAATAAACTGAATATTGGAGGAAAAGAAGAAGAAGGAAAAGGTAAGAGGCAAGGGAAAACAAAAGAATAGTAGTGAAGCGAATATCGAAAAGTGAGAAATGAAGAACAGATTAAAAGAAGGCTAATAGACCAAGCTGAAAATTGTTTGCTTGTTGAACTGACATTTAAAATTCACTGCTGAGATTCATTGTAACCAGGAACATAAAATGTTGTTACCATTGAGTTACTTCTAAATCATTGTTTCAGCGACTGCAATGTACTTCAAACCTAACGAAGCATAAAACAATTTACAATGATTAAAGGTTAATGAGATAAAAGCATTAATACTCATTAACTGTCTTTGGTGCAAACATTAGAAAAAACCGTACTATGAATTTTATAAGCTTTCTGCATTTTTTAATAAAATGTTATTATTATTATTATTATTGAGATAGTTAAAGGGTCAAATAAATTTGTTATTGCAAGTTTTTACAATTGCAAATAAACATTTTAATTAATATGTGATGTTTGGTCACAATAACTTTCATGGTTAAGTCCCTCGGCTGTCATTCTCAATAATAGTGGTTAACTTAAAAATAAGAAAATAAACAGTTCTAATATGCAGCTTATTTTTATCGCCTGATTCTTAATCTAAATACTCAGGATTTTGCAAGAGCTACTCATTCTCGAGGTCACACTGACCTCCAAACTCCTCTTTTCAAAATTGTCAGCTAGCAGTTTTCCTGAGAAATTAATTTATATTGATTGCATTTTCCCTTTAACGTGATATTTCGTTCCCAGTTCAGTTCTTCTCTGTGAGCAGGGTTTTGAATAAATTAAACTCGAAGCCCTATTCATCGTGGCGCAATGTTGGAAATTCAACTTTATCCCTGTACCTCCTCTCCTCGAGAAAGTTACGCGAACTAGCGAATGAATAGCCAAAGCCTCTCTGGAGGATATGCGGTTCCTGCTTGCGGTTCAAACACGACATATTTCCTGTTGGAAAGAGGCGACCTAATATTGAGATGACTTGCAACAACGAAAATCTATTGCTTATTCGTAAGATATGCCGCAAAATATCTTAATTCAAAGTCCAAACAGTTATTACTATGGATTCTACTAAGCTTCGTATTTCCTAAAAGCTATTCTAATCGAAATCGAAATTTCCTTCTCCTTTCTTCCACACCACCCCCTCTGCGCCATTCGCGACCAGAAATAAACCACAAAACCTTTTCAAAATAATCACAGAAGCACGTAATTTTCTTGAGTGTCTGTACCTTTTTTGTTTGCGGTTGCTGTGTGATGCAATCGGTTGCTATGGACTCATAGCACAAAAAGTAATGATTCTTTGAGTCTCGGCGCCCTGCTCGTATCTTATCTCGGCCCTGAAATATATTTTAGGAGCGTAGAGGAACAAACAAACGGCCGACATTAGTCGCTAACAAAACGGAAAGGGAAACGCAAAAACGGAGCACTCCTCCCCTCCCTGGAATCGTGCAGCGTCCAGCGGTTACGTGAGCACAGGATAATTACGTGCGCACGGCGCGGAGCGGGGAGAAGCGGGGTGGGGGGAGCGGGGAGTGGCGAGGTGGGGAAGGGGGAGAGAGGTTCTAAAAAGCGCGCGGCTTTCTGAAATGTCATTTAGGTCAAACGGACACGCGCTGTATAATGGATGAGGATACTTCAGACGGAAATCAATCGCGGAACAAGTGGCGCGGCGGGTGGCGTGGGGAAGGAAAGCCGCAGGCACTTGTGTGCTTGGGAGCTGCAGGTCATGGTAGGAATGGTGGTTGTGGAAGGGCGAGTAGAGTTGAAGGTTATTCGTGATGGTGACTTGGTGATAAAAAAGGGGAGTATAGAGGTGATACCAGCCGCGGTAGTGATGGTATTGACGGTGAGGATGGGGACGTTTGGGTGATAATGGTGGTGGAGAGATAGTAGGGATGGACAGGGCGGAGGTGGTGAAGGTGGTAGAGGCGGTGGCGATAAGGTTTTAGTTGAGGTGGCGGTTGCTATGGCAAAAACTGAAAAGAATCGAGAGAGGGAAAGAGCTTTTACGAAAACGTTATGAGATTGTAGTAGAGGTGCTGAGTGATCGAGGTGATGTAATTTGAATAAGATTAGAACAACGGAAAAAAGACGGAAACATCCGAAGTGGTAGAAGCTACGGATGATACCACGCGAGATCAGTACTTAGGGAGAGGACACTAAACAAATTACAAAATAACAGCCAAACGAGGCTCACAGAAATTATAGAAAATTGTACGACTGTTAAACCTATTACTCTTTCCACTTAAATTGGAACGACTGTTACTTGCGTCACTGATATAAAATCTGTGAAGTTGCTGGCATTTGCAAGATCCAAAGCACTAAGTGGTGCCTATTTCAATGTACGGTTAAGGAAGTCAAAGAAATACAGCCAAGGTCAAATCTTTAAGGTAATTCTAGTACCTGAGCCTGCGCTGCTCAAACTGCAATGGTGAATGAAACTGACATTTAGAAAATAAAGATAATGGTTCGACACAAATGAAAATGGAACAACGTTAAGATAACAGGCACTTGGAATAGGAGAACCCCGATTAACCTTCTTCGAACAAGTTTCAGCCACATAAATTTCGTGTGGGTTAGCAGGTATTAAAATCCCATACCTAGAGGAAGATTATTAATTTATTGTAGTTTCGACAGTCATGATCATTGAAACCCATGAGTTATGATCCAATGAGTCAATGATAATGATCCTAAATATAAGGCAAATATACGACGAAAAATGGTAGAATGAGGATTTGGCGGCAAAGCTAGAAAGAGAGAGGCGGCAGCAATGAGGTGTCAGGGTCGGTTTAATTTCGTAAGGGGCTATCAGCATGACCAAATTATAAGGCCCGTTAATAACATTGAAATACTGAAAATATAAAATTAATATGAAGATAATCTTTAAACTTTCCAATTAAAAACTAATATTAAACTCAATGATGCCTTATTTTACTGGCGAGATTCAGGTCTTCAGGCCTGCACTTCCATCTGACAATGCAACACCATACTTTCTCCATCCTGCGTAAAAAGAATGTATCACTTGGCTGACAAAACAGTTGATTTTAATTTAGCTCAGTGGCTTCTTTTAGGCATGAGGAACATTTATGTGCAGTAAATCTACAACATGGGAAATCCTGCTTTACTTCCACTCCGGTGAAATGAGTAAGAAGGATGTTTTTGCTCTAAATATCCAGCGCTTTGATCGGGTTTGAACCCGCAAACTAGTCTAACCGTTACATCATCAAAATCGCTATAAAATAACAAATAATTAAAATATTTTATTTCACTTATTTACGATTTTTTATTTCTAAAGTAATAAAAACTTTCCTTTGAAGAAATCCGGAGCGCTTAACCAGCAGGGTGTGTAATTGATTGATTGACTGATTGTTAGTGATTCTAGGCGCGCCAACTACTGTCATTATCCCCGTTAGTAAGTAGTGCATGTGTTTTTCATCGGGAGATGGTGGTGATTTCCCCCCGCTAGATGGCGAGATCCGGCGCCGACCTACCGTCGACTAGCGGGGTTTTTCACCGACCAGGTATCTCTACAGTGGGTACCGCCCCAGCCGGGACAAGCTCTAAGCTCCCCACCGGTCTCCTGGCATGTGTGGTAGTGTAGTGCATGTTAGTGTGTGTATGTGTGTAAGGGGTGAGGATAGGTCAAGGAAGAGGAAGGTAAAATCGCGCGCGGTCCGTGACTCTTTTGTTAGGGTAATGCTACAGCATTCGCCTGGTCGTTGATCGGAGAAAGCATGGAAAACGACCGATCAGAGCAGCCGGCCGCTAGAATTCTCCTCCAGACAGCGATTGAATTCGACCTAGCTGACAAGCTAGAGCAGGGGGTCTAAGCAGTGCTTAGTCTGCTTATGCGCTGATCCATCCCTGGGGGTGGGGTGGGCGTGAAGTGGCAACGGCGGCGGGCGAGGGGGCGGTGGGGCGACGTCGTCGATGGAACGGAGGTTGCGTGCAGTGCGCATAATCGCGGCATTGCGTGCTCCGCTCGGCGACTATCGAGTGGCCCGCTATCGGAGATGGCGAGATATCGAACGTGCGGCCGTCAGCACGTCAGCTGGCCGCGACCGCACCGCCGCCCTTGAGTCAGCCAGGCCAGGGGGCTCGTGCTGATTCACCCACACAGGTGTCAGCGAACGCCAAGCAAAGGATGAGCCCTAGTTCCTGCTTTGCAGTTGCTAGACGCAGAATGAACTTTATGAACTCCATCGAATCGCTTCTGGAACTTGTTTGAGTAAATGATATTTGAACACGAAACTGTCACAAGTTGAGTGGCAAGCAGTTTCCGAGAATACAATCAATTATTTAAACTTTGCTTTTAATGGATTTAATGATTAATAAGAACGGACTGTAATGGAACCATTTTGGAAATAAAGAATAAAAAATGAGAACACAAACAGGCAAACTGAACAGGCCTGAACCTTTTTAATATCATTCATTTGCGGAAATGATGAAAATATAAAGAAACAAGAAATGTTTTTTACTTTATTATCAAATAAAATTTAAATCATTATTCTCAGTTCCAACTCATCGTCAGAAGATTTTTCTGCGAGATAGTTTCAAAACAGTCTTTCTCCATAACATCATACATGTTTTACGACTTTCGATTGGCTGCGACAGTTCAACGATAACTCCGTTGCCTTTGCAGCTTCGCTGATCAGAAGGTCCTACAACAGTGGAGTTTTGAGTGTAGTTTCGAGTGCTGGATAGAATTCAGCCACTGTTGGAGGAGAATTCTAGCGACCGGATGCTCAGATTGATGGTTTTCCGTCGCTTCTCTGATCAATATTGAGCGAATACCAAAGCAGTATTCTTCTGGCTACGGACCGTACCTGATCTTCCCTTAGTCATCTTTCTCTCCTTATTTCCCCTTACTCGCATTTCTACAAGCACTACATTTCCACACATGTCGAGAACAATTGACTCAGCTCGACGATTCCCTGCTAGGGAAAGATCTGGAGGAAGAAAAACAAAACAAGCCGACGAGTTGTTCAGCGGCACATCCCACGTTCTAGTGGAGGAGGACCACCATCCACTCTCGGGATGACGTGCACTACACTTAAGGGACCAATGACATAAGTAGTTGACGCGCTCGTAATCAATAAAAACACACATACTCACTCTGTAGAAAATTGGAAAAAGAAAAATGACATTTTTAGCTATATTTTACTAAATTTTTCTTCCAATGCAAGAGTGCGACCAAGTATGTGCGACCAAATGGATAAATATACAAATTTCGAACATCATTATTACTGTATCTGGTCATATAAAGAATTAGATGACAAAAAAATTCATATTCTTTGAGGACTTAATAGCTTACTGCCGTTTATAAATATCAGATAATTTCATTACATCACAAATAAAGGGGATATTAATTTCCTGTCACATTCCATAACTTCATTTACGAATCTTTGTAAAGAGCGTTGCCGGTTTTCTATAATTCATTCGGATATTCATCAAAAGCCATCGTAACGGCAAATTGCAAGTTTCGTGACTTTGACCGTTCTGATCAATGTCTCCACCGTCGGTTGAGACAAAACCCAATTGATGCTCGGTCATAACACAACGTAACTGCAAGAATCGATGTTCTAATGATCTGCTCGGTTATGGACTACCGCGTTAATCGAATTTCTCGGCACCCCGCCTACTTCCTTGCTCTCGAAGCTTCGTTTTTGTTACCTCTCGCTGTAAAATTATCGCGAGAGAGCTTTCAATGAATAACGCCTACATGTTAAGCGTAATTGCAAAATGAAGTTTCTCGCCATAGCAACTTTCTTGCTCAAAGGGCATGTAGCTGTACAGCCTGTTCCTTTCTTCCGACAGTGAAGTGCTTGAGAGAAAAACGTTCGTTACTCTAAATGACGCCAAAGTGATCGAATCGAAATCCATTTCCGAAAGCGGCAGTACTTCTTCCGTAGTTAGTACGTAGGAGGTAATGTTGAAGGAAACATTTGTAGGTTCATTTACACAGAATTCCATTCCGATTAATAACTCAGAATGAACCTAATTATCACAATGATTGTTTTGAATCACATTGGAAATGTCGCTGAAAGACGTTAGACATTCTGTTAACTTTGTTGGGCACGACATGTTATTGTTACGCAGGGCAAATGGAGGGTGGGACTCCAATCGCTCGCGCTTACATAGTGCATGATTGTTTTGGTGCGGCAATAGAAAGCGTCCAGTAATGAAACATGTATGTTTCGTAAACAGGAATGAAACATTACCTGTGGGGAGTAAGTTAGACTGTAAAATGTAGTTGCCAAACTGCTCAAGAACATAATCAATTCTACTCTTAGCACTTTCAAACCACGTCCAACTCACAATACTCATGAAAAAAATTAGTACTCACGTCGAAACAACATGCTAGAGTCAAATTTATCACGCAATAATCATGATGCTATTTAACTGAAAATCAAATAGCATTGCCTATCGCTGTGCAAAAATATTGCAATATAAATGGGTGCAAAAAAACTTGTTTCCTCGATTTTACGAGTTTAAAAAATCTGACAACGACACATTCGACACACTTTTGTACATCCTTTCGTTAACAACAAAGCTCATTGCCTCTAAATAAAACACAGAATAATTTTCTAAATTTAAATTTTTCTAAATTTATATTTTTTTATCAAACTCGCTTTCTTGCGAATTTTAAAGGAACCATTTAATTTTTGCTGGTATTGACATAGAACCCCTTCTAAACTCCCAATACATTTTCAGAAAACATTTGTTTTATCGTCAATCGAAACTCAATATCTCCTCGGGATCCTAATTTTTTCACATTCACATTACGCCTCAACATTATGTTCGGATATTCGAATCTTAATAAATAGAAATATTCACTAACTAGAACGTAGGATTTTTATAAGTGATTTGGTGATCTGATGCTCTTTATTTCTAAGTTCATAAAACTTCCTAAAGGCACAGCGGAGCTCTCCAGATCTATGACCGTTTTTGATCAATTGAACTTTTTTCCCATCCAGGTGCCATTGTATAGGAGGGACAATAATTAGGGACCATTTTAAAGTAAGAATACCGACGTACGATTACATGATAGAATTACATTTATTTCACATTCTGAAGTGCAGATATATGAGTTTCTAGTCCATCAGGTATGGAATATTTCCTTTATTTTGTTTCTTCACAGAGACGGGCTCGTTCGAGACCATTCTTACGACACTGCTCGAAGATTGACGTGCCTAAAATCCCGAATATCTCTTTAATGTTATTCTTTAGCTGAAATATAATTCTGGGATTATTGATCTAACATTTTTCCTTGATGTAACCACATAGAAAATAATCAACGCCTGTCAAATATAGGGAACCAGCTATGCAAACCTCTAATTCTAGGAGAAGAACCTGACGCCGGAATGTCTTTCAAAAGTGCCACCTAACAAAACGCAATTTTTCATCAAGCCTTACAAAATTATCCAACAGGATCAAAAATAGGAGACAGTTTCAATTACAATGATGATGTCTGGATTAAAAAATATGCGTCCACAATGTTTTCTGAATTCACACTACTCCTCACTACGCTACAACGAAATTGTCTGTGATGTGTTGCTCTTGGATTTTGACTTGCCCATATCCTGCAATTCTGCCTACTGACGAATGATTGTTTATGATCGATAATAAACCCTTTTATTTACAAAAAGGAGAAAAGTTCCCAGAATCGTGGAACTCTGCTTTTGTACTCGTACATATGTTAACGATGAAACTTCGAAAACGTCCTCAACGGTATCCTTCAAGCAGTAGTAGAAAAAAAGCAGTAGTAGTTAAAACGAAGAAGTTGTTCACGTATCAAATAGGCCCCTAACTTGGGCGCACTCCATGTATCATTGGGAGGTCCGCAGACATTCCTGGCGCGGCGGCGCGAGGGCGCAAGGGCCGGCCGTGCGTCCGCTGGCGCAGGCGCCCTCAGGTGGCGGCGCGAGGCGGGCGCTACACGCCCAAGCCGCTTACCGCGCATTAGTCGGGAGGCGGGATAATGGCGGATCGCTCTCGGAAAGGAAATTAGTGTATTGTCTGCGCGCGCTGGCGGCCCTCCACGGGGCAATTAAATCCCGATCGCCGGGCCCGGCCGCGTCAAGGAGCGGTGGCGGCGGAAGCGGCGACGGCGGGGGCGGCGGCAGCGGCGGTAGTGCTAGCGGTGGCGCTGGCGATGTTGGTGGCGCTGGCGGAGGCAGTGGCGTTGGTGGTAGTGGATGTGGACATTGAGATAGTGGTGACAGTGAAGGTAGGGACGTGGTGGTGGTGGCGGTGGCAATGTCGATGACGGTGGCGGTGGCGGTGGCGGTGGCGGTGGCGGTGGCGGTGGCGGTGGCGGTGGCGGTGGCGGTGGCGGTGGTGGTGGCGGTGGCGGTGACGGAGGCGGTGGAGGTGGCGGGGATGGGGCAAGGGGCGGGGGCGGTGGAAGTGGAGGTGGAGGTGGCGGTGGCGGAGGCGTTTCGGGGGTGGGGCGGGGACGGAGGTGTACGCGGAGATGGTGGTGGTGGCGATGGCAGTGGCAGTGGCGGAGGCAGGTGCGGGGCGCGGACATGGGCGCGGGGGCAGAGTGCGAGTGCGGAAGCGGGGGCGGGGGCGGGTCCGGTCGGGCGGGGGCGGTAGCGATGGCTGTGTTGGTGGCGGTGGCGGAGGCCGACGTGGAGGCGGAGGCAGGAGCCGTGGCCGTGATGGTGGTGGCGGTGGCGGCTTTGACAGTGAAGGTGGCAGTGCGATGGTGGTGGGGGTGGGTAGGGGGTTCGGGGTGAGGGTGACGGTGTTGCGGTTGAGCTTGAGAATTCAGATGCTCAGGTGGCCGCTGCCCAGGAGAGTCCGCGGGCTTGGACTGGTCACTCGGACTCAGGACCCGCGATGCAAAGCAGACGCGAAGCGAGCAATTGCCAAGTGGAGCTCAGGCTGTCTGAAGAGTGGAACTACGGTTGCAGACATTTTCGCCCCGCTTTCAAATTTCCAGAAACGCACTCTCCCCATGTTTATGCAGCTTCGAGTGATGCTAAATGCTTAGTATCAAGAGGACTGGTCGATCCTTCACCGAAATTATACCGACTCGTATTTAGAACTATGCTAAGCTTTTTAGCAAAATATGGTGCATGTGTTATATTTCCCTGTGGTTATCCATATGCAAATTTCTTGCTTCATTCTATTATTACCGTTTCCTTCCGAATTTATTCTTGTATCTCTCCAATTTTACCTTCCTTTCTACTGTCCACTTTCCCTCTCCTTTTTTTCTGATTTCTATTAAATCGAACTCCCAGTACCCACGCTAATATAGCCGAAGGTAGCAGGGCTAAATGGGGCTAAAGTTACTCCCTTTCACATGGACTGCAGCTGCCGATATGCTGATGCTCCTCTTCCACTGCTTCAAGAACTCATAGACTAGCGTACGCGTAACAGAAAACAAACTCATCGCTCACATGGAAGTGATTAATGGTTGGAAGTATCATGAGGGATCGTGTGTGGCCCATGGTCGTTGTTAATGAAGTGTCTGCCATTCAGTTGGAATACACCGAACGGAAATGTCATAATAGAACAACTATAATTCTCATTCGGACGGTGGTATCGAATGACACATTTACTTATCTAGTGTTAAAAATTCTCCAACGTCTGGACTCGAACCTTCGAAACTTGTTGTAAGAAGATCTCGGACCCGCACCTACAGAGTACGTGAGCCGGCTAGAGTTGGCAATTGGCGCCACACGTCTAAATAGAAACTTGGAATGGGAAGATATCAATCTCATCACTTGCAAAAATGATCATTGAAAAGAGGCGCTGATCCCGGCGAGTACTTTCAAGTGTTTCTTCCTACGCGTTTACCCTAAACAAGCCGAACAATATACAGCGTCACGTAGTTCACTCTATGCGTTTGTTCTGGCCTCATATTTGTTTCACGAAATGAAAAAAATGTGAATATTGTTAAATAGACTAGGAAATACTTTTTGTTACAGTATTTTTTTGAAATTTCTAGGTAAATGAACGTGCCATTTACCTACATCTGCATATACTCGTACTGCCTATACTCGTACGTGATTGAACATAAAGGTCAAAACTGTTATGAGGAAATGATTGAGACGTTAATTCCTTAAGTGCATGATGTAACCCGGAAAATGGCGGTGTTCATCTCTAATTAAAAGCGAGTTCCGGTTCCATGCTATACGAGCGCTTGAGGCGTTTCGCTCTCTCAGATATCTCCTCCAGTCGACCCCGCCTCGACTGGGACAAGCTCTAGGCTTCCGCCAGGTCTCTCACCATGTGTGGTATAGTGGTTGTGTAATTATTGTAGTAAGTGTAAGTGATATAAGTGCAAGTAGTACGTAAGTGTGTGCGTGTGAGCGAGAGAGAGAGAGAGAGAGGGAGAGAGAAGAGAGATAGTATACGTGTGTGTGTATGTGTGTGTGTGTGTGTGTGTGTGTGTGTGTGTGTGTGTGTGTGCGTGTAAATAGAAAGTAGGGGACGAAAGTTGCAAAAGGAAGATCGTACTTGCTCCGTGGCCGATTTGTCAAGATGCTGCAGAGGTATTTGTTTAATATTGTTCGGAGAAACCAAGGAAAACTCGGTTGAACCGTCAGCTGGTCGCCACAACTATATTTCAGACACAGGCTGAAGACAGACCGGCCTACTTATGCAAGTAGCGTCGAAATCTACCACCGACATGACTCAAACTCTAGGACCTCCCAGTAACCGTTGCTGCAGATACAACGAAGTTCTTCCTGAGCTATCACTGCCGGTCTCTGTTGTCTTTTACGAGTAGGCGGTGAGCTTGTCACCGCGCCCGCAGTGAACGCCAGCAGCGGCGTGCCCGGTGAATACACCCTCGTGAATGCGTGGGTGTTTGAGGAGGTGGGGGAAGAGCGCGAGGGCGGCGCGTGAGCGGAGGGCACAGGGGCGGTGGGGATGGCGCAGGGGCGGCGCGGGGGCGGCGCGGGGGCGGCGCGGGGGCGGCGCGGGGGCGGCGCGGGGGCGGCGCGGGGGCGGCGCGGGGGCGGCGCGGGGGCGGCGCGGGGGCGGCGCGGGGGCGGCGCGGGGGCGGCGCGGGGGCGGCGCGGGGGCGGCGCGGGGGCGGCGCGGGGGCGGCGCGGGGGCGGCGCGGGGGCGGCGCGGGGGCGGCGCGGGGGCGGCGCGGGGGCGGCGCGGGGGCGGCGCGGGGGCGGCGCGGGGGCGGCGCGGGGGCGGCGCGGGGGCGGCGCGGGGGCGGCGCGGGGGCGGCGCGGGGGCGGCGCGGGGGCGGCGCGGGGGCGGCGCGGGGGCGGCGCGGGGGCGGCGCGGGGGCGGCGCGGGGGCGGCGCGGGGGCGGCGCGGGGGCGGCGCGGGGGCGGCGCGGGGGCGGCGCGGGGGCGGCGCGGGGGCGGCGCGGGGGCGGCGCGGGGGCGGCGCGGGGGCGGCGCGGGGGCGGCGCGGGGGCGGCGCGGGGGCGGCGCGGGGGCGGCGCGGGGGCGGCGCGGGGGCGGCGCGGGGGCGGCGCGGGGGCGGCGCGGGGGCGGCGCGGGGGCGGCGCGGGGGCGGCGCGGGGGCGGCGCGGGGGCGGCGCGGTGCGGGCCGGTGCGGGCCGGTGCGGGGGCGGCGCGGGGCGGTGCGGGGACGCACAGGGAATCGCTAGCGACCTCTCGAGAGGCGCGCGGTAATGCTCCCCGGCGTTTCTACCGTTTCCTTGTTATCTGGGAGAGGGCGTGATCATTAGAGACAGTGACTCTCACTTCGCGCCCGGAGCCGGGGGCGAGGCGGGGGCGGGGGCGGAGGCGAGGGCGCGGGGCCTTGACGAGGTGCTGCCGCCGCCGGCGTTTTTACCATCGATTGCGCCCCGGTCGAATGGGCGGAGGAGCCGTCGACGGCTGCCAGGGATTACTCCACGGCTCATAATTACTTCACGTCTAAGGAATAGCAGAAGTGAAGTAAGACATGTTTCATCACAAAACCTATTGGAACTAAAAGAATTCGTCAATAAGTACGGACATGTGCTTCAAGAGTTGAATGTTGTTTTTGTATATGTAGTATTGTACATAATTAAAAATGCGATTCAAGATTGACTGACTCTGAGAGAAAGTAAAACACGAACCATAAATAATTTACTCAATGCTCTTGTAAGAATTCAGAGTAAAATTGTATCATTAACACGAACATTTCAGTTGTGTAAATGCATCATGTGAGGATAATAAAAGCAATAATTAATGCTCAAATTTTCCAAGGACGTTTAGTGAGCGTAAATTTACTATATTTTATTTACTTATCAGTATATTATATAACCAACCAGCGATATGATAGAATATGTATATTAAATATCGAATTATTCAAGATACATTTCTTGCCGACTTTTTTTCCAAAGTTTAAATCACAATTATCATGGCGTAATTTTGAGATTAATTTTACTTTTGAAAAAGCCAAGGTTGAAATGTACTTGATATAGAAAACAACTTTGAACTTGTAAAAGCTACTGCCATTCGACAGAAAATAGTTTTCATCCCATTTCCCTGCGTTCTTCTGAGGAAATATTCAGTTGGTTCCTCGAACCTTTTAGAACACTAAAACATTTTCGTGTGCACAGTGGTTTATAATCAATGTCATTGAAGGAAATATAACAACATTAACAATAATAATAATAATAATAATAATAATAATAATAATAATAATAATAATAATAATAATAACTCCACCTAGGGAGTACACGACCTTGCAGTTGGTGGTGGAGCTTGAGTACCCCATGAGCCTTAAAGCTATGTCAGTGGTAGCCTAGCTACCGGTGGGGCCTCCCTTGCTGAATGGGTTGAAGGTGAGGGGTCAGACGAAGAAGTACTCCATTTTGAGGAGAGTGGGAAGTAAGTAGAGAGGGAAGGGTCATGAACCTTTGGACTTCCTGTTGTCGGCCCATAGAGGGTACAGGAGAGAAACTGGTTTGGCACACCAGGCCACTGATTAGAGTGGAGGCCCGAACCTTGCATTAGCCAGCGAAGGAGGCTGCCTTCAGCAGTCAGTGAAAATCCCGTAGGGTTTAGTAATGCCGACTGGCGATCGGAGGGACCCCTTGCTGGGCCCTGCGGGGGGATGCCCCGAGGCCACTGTGGGTCGCAGTAACGGATGGCAGGAAACAACCCGAGGGTTAAGTGTGATCTGTGAACTCGAACTTGCGTCCTGCGAATCTTCAATTCAAACCAATGAGCAAAATGGATAGAACAAGCAATGTAATGAATCTTAACGTGCCTTGTTCTACCAATGTCCCATACCTGCTCAGAAACCGAGCTAATGTCACCTTGTCGACGTCTGGCCATCCCACGGATGCTAGTCCCAGGGACCCAGAGCCGGCAGTAGCTCGAAGCCATCGTCAGAGATGGACCCGGGATGAATTAAAGGAGGTGATGTGGTGCTTTTACTACGCAAAAGCGAAAAATGGGGGCTCTGAAATAGAAGTTTTCAAGGTATGGAGAGAGCGGAACCCAGATATGAGACCTACCCTAGACTCAAAGAAGCTTGCCAGTCAACGACGATACATACTCAGCAGTGGAAAATTCACAGCAGATCAACTTGCTGACATTGAGAGAAATGCGGAATATGTACTTCGCTCGAACAATCCACATGACGAACATGTAGAACTTGAAAATGATGATCCCGTGGAAGGTTCATCGCTTTCCAGTGAAACACACGTCAGTGGTGAAAACTCATCTGGCAATGAATTACACGATAAGGACATGATGCGAAATCTCCTTCGGCGCGAAATAGAAAGAGTTAGTCAACTTCCGTTTGAATCTCGCGAACCGTTGAGGAGAATATACGAAAATGCCAAAGCTAAAAGAGTGATAGAAACAGTTAATTCTGTCTTAAATGAGGTGGTGGAGACCCCAGGCAGAGATCTAGATATTACTGAAATCAATCACATCATATATGCAACTGGATATCTAGTATCTCAGATAATTTTGGGGCCAGCCAAGAACACCGACGGCCGACAGCAAAACAGAGTAAACAGCTCTGTACCCCCATGGATGAACAGAATTATGAAACGGATAGCCGACACCCGGCGTGAAATATCATTCTTAGCTGAGGCATCTTCTAAATCAACGCACACCTCTAAAGTTCAACGAAAAATATTCAATGTTGAACAAAAATACCAAATTGAAAATGACACCAGCAGGCTAATGGTAGTTGAGAAGCTAAAAGAGAAAATTCAAGCATGGGCTCAACGAATAAGAAGGTACAAACGTAGAATAGATTTCCGTGTACAGAACCGGTTGTTTGAAACAGACGCGAAGAGATTCTATCGCAATCTGACTCAAAAACCGAATGGCAAAGCTGTTACTCCTTCAAAAGATGACGTCGAAGCATTTTGGGCAGGAATCTGGGAAGAGAGCAGATCCTACAACAAAGACGCATCTTGGCTTCAATCTGAAGTTGATGCTGCCGATGAACTTGTAGAAACAGTGGAAGATGTTCACCAATTCTCGGAAGAGGACCTCTTCCAAGCAATTAAGAACATGGGAAACTGGAAGTCCCCCGGGATTGATAAGATCCAGATTTATTGGATTAAGAAATTAACAGCAATACATTCTCATCTAGCAAAGGCTGTTAATAAAATTTTTGAAAACCCAAAGGAAATCCCGGAATGGCTCACACGCGGCATCACGTATTTGCTACCCAAAGCGGGAGACAGCTCTTTGGCGAAGAACTACAGGCCAATTACTTGTCTGCCAGTACTGTACAAAGTTATAACTTCAGCTATAGCTGACAAAATGTATAGACATCTAGATAAAAATCATCTAATGCCAGCTGAACAAAAAGGATGTCGTAAAGGCTCTTATGGGTGTAAGGAAATCTTGCTACTGAATAAAGTCATCTTGAATGATGTAAAGAAACGCAAACGTAATTTGAGCATGGCTTGGATTGACTACCAAAAGGCCTTTGATAGTGTACCACACGATTGGATTTTGAAGACCCTGGAGATCTATCGATTTCATCCTAGACTTGTTGAGTTTTGCAAGGCTAGTATGAAGTCGTGGAGTACCAGGTTACTAATCCACAGCGGAAAGGAAGCAGTAGAAACAAGAAGTATTCAGATTAACAGGGGTATTTTTCAAGGAGATTCACTATCCCCTCTCCTGTTTTGCATCAGTTTGATCCCACTATCGAGACAGTTGTCGCAAGCTGACTTTGGTTTTAAGCTCCATGGTGATGAAAGGCCAGTATCACATTTGTTTTACATGGATGATCTGAAAGTGTTTGCCAAGAATGAAGCGATTCTCTCCCAAATGCTGTCTGTCGTGAATGACTTTAGCAATGACATCTGCATGAAGTTTGGTCTTGACAAGTGTGCAAAAATCAATTTAAAAAGAGGGAAACTCACAACGTCTGAGAACATTGAAATTGATACGCACACTGTGATTCAAGATCTTGGGCCAGGTAAAACTTACAAATATCTGGGCATTGAAGAATGTGAAACCATCTCGAATGACAGAATGAAAGAGAGAATTCGTAGGGAGTATTATAGAAGAGTGAGACTGGTCCTGCAGTCCGCTCTGAATTCCAGGAATAAAATATCTGCAATAGGTAGTTTGGCGGTACCTGTAGCCGAATACAGTTTTGGACTAGTGGACTGGACTGAGCAAGAAATTCGCACCATGGATCGAAAAACCAGAAAACTGCTGACAATGCATCATGTTTCCCACCCTCGAGCTGATATACATAGACTTTATGTGGCACGTAAGGAAGGAGGAAGAGGCCTCAGACAAATTGAGGCCTCCTGGCACAACGCAATAGTCGGGTTGGGTAAGTATGTAGTCAGCCATCAAGACGACCCTCTAATGAGGCAGGTCATGAAATCTGACCGAAGAATGGGAAACAGAGGCATTGTTAGTGTAGCAAGAAACATTGCGAAGAAAACTAGGCAAGACACGTCGAATAACACAGACACTGAACTTCTGATGCTGCTAAACATGAAGTGTGAGACACAAAAAATGTTAAAGAAATCGTGGAGAGACAAACCACTCCACGGTCAATACCTAAAAAGAATGGACAAGGTGCAGATCAATAAAGATCAATCATTTATGTGGCTTAAAAGGGGAAGGATGAAGCCAGAATCGGAAGCACTTGTAATAGCTGCCCAAGATCAGGCCTTGAGAACACGACATTATGATAAAGCGGTTCTCAAAATTTCCCAAGATGATAAATGCCGCATTTGCCTGGAGCAAGTAGAAACCATTGATCATATTGTCTCAGCTTGTCCAATCCTAGCAAAGACCGAATACCTGAAAAGACATGACAGGGTGTGTAGCTACCTCCACTGGCAGATCTGTACCGCCCTCGAAGTTCCAAACACATGCCCCAAGTGGTACGAACACTCACCGAAACCGGTGACGTCTGTTGGATTGTGTACGATATTGTACGACCAACAAATTCAAACTGATCGCACGATAGCGGCAAACAAACCGGATATAGTTATCCGGGATTTGGCCAAAAAATCGTGTTTACTTATCGATGTTGCTGTACCTTGCGATCAAAACGTCGTTACGAAGGAGGCAGAGAAACGTCTTAAATACAAGAGTTTGGAAATCGAGATCAGCCGAATGTGGGGCGTAAAAGCACAGGTCGTCCCGATAGTTATCGGAGCTCTGGGATTTGTTCCGCAAAATTTGAGTAAGAACTTGTCTAAACTCCCAGGTAATTCAAAAGACTGGGAAGTGCAAGAAATTGCTTTATTTGGAACAGCCCACATTTTGCGTAAAGTATTGTAGAGGCACTGATAGTCACCGAATCTGCTCCTTAGGCAGCTGGTTGCAACCTGGAGTAGATTTTATATTCAGCCGACTCATAAGATCTTTAGTCGTGATGTAATGGAATAATAATAATAATAATTGGCGGTGCCTGTAGCCGAATACAGTTTCGAACTAGTAGACTGGACTGAACAGGAAATTCGCATCATGGATCGAAAAACCAGAAAACTGCTTACAATGCATCATGTCGCCCACCCCCGAGCTGATGTACATAGACTTTATGTTTCACGTAAGGAAGGAGGAAGAGGCCTGAGGCAAATTGAAGCCTCCTGGCACAATGCAATAACCGGGTTGGGAAAGTATGTAGTCAGCCATCAAGATGACCCACTAATGAGGCAAGTCATGAAATCTGACCGAAGAATGGGAAACAGAGCCATTGTAAGTGTAGCAAGAAGCATTGCGAACAAGACTATGCAAGACACCCAGAATGACAGAGACACTGAACTTCTGATGCTACTTAACATGAAATTTGAGACACAGAAAATGTTAAAGAAATCGTGGAGAGACAAACCACTCCACGGACAATATCTAAAAGAATGGACAAGGTGCAGATCAATAAAGATCAATCATTTATGTGGCTTAAAAGGGGAAGAATGAAGCCAGAATCGGAAGCACTTGTAATAGCTGCCCAAGATCATGCCTTGAGAACACGACATTATGACAAAGCGGTTCTCAAAATTTCCCAAGACGATAAATGCCGCATTTGTCAGGAACACGTAGAAACCATCGATCATATTGTCTCAGCTTGTCCAATCCTAGCAAAGACCGAATACTTGAAAAGACACGACAGGGTGTGTAGCTACCTCCACTGGCAGATCTGTACCGCCCTCGAAGTTCCGAACACATGCCCCAAGTGGTACGAACACTCACCGAAACCGGTGACGTCTGTTGGATTGTGTACGATATTGTACGACCAACAAATTCAAACTGATCGCACGATAGCAGCAAACAAACCGGATATAGTCATTCGGGATTTGGAGAACAAATCGTGTTTACTTGTGGATGTTGCTGTACCTTGCGATCAAAACGTCGTTACCAAGGAGGCAGAGAAACTTCTTAAATACAAGAGTTTGGAAATCGAATGGAAGCCGAATGTGGGGCGTAAAAGCACAGGTCGTCCCGATAGTTATCGGAGCTCTGGGATTTGTTCCGCAAAATTTTTGTAAGAATTTGTCTAAACTCCCAGGTAATCCAAAAGACTGGGAAGTGCAAGAAATCGCTTTATTTGGAACAGCCCACATTTTGCGCAAAGTATTGTAGAGGCACCGACATTCCCTAGATCTACCCCTTAGGTAGCTGGTTGCAACCTGGAGTAGATTTTGTATTCAGCCGACACATAACATCTTTAGTCATGATTTAGAGGAATAATAATTATAATAATAATAATAATAATAATAATAATAATAATAATAATAATAACTTTATATATCAAAAGGTTTATGACTTGATATGGATATTCTATTTCTTAACTCAGCAAAACTCAAATTTATGGATTTTTATTTTTTCCCTTATCTCTTTAAAAACAACTATCTCGTATACACGTATGAAAGGGACTGGAATTTAAAGGAAATTCTGTTAAAGCACCGTCGATCACAATCATGTATCTTAATGAACCAAATTCAAACAACATGCTCCTTCCCTCTATCGGGTCGTAAATCGATTTATCTTAACTTATTGAGATTTCTGAAGAGCGCCCTTCAGGAAACGGAAATCGAAGAACCGAAAACATGACGCGGCGCTTCCCTTTACAAGAAACCAGAGATAACGAATGGAGCCACGCACCACCACAAGTTTCGAATAAGTAATGCACGAACACGACTGGAAAACATACTGAGTGAAGAAGTTCTTTAACACATGATGTGGACTTACCATTTAGATGGGTAATAAGGCTGCGATTTACTTTCATAAAATATTTTAATAAGATACTTTCACATTGTTGTAGAATATTTCGTTCTCAGGTTATCTCTTGTCGTATTCCTTCTATGAAATGGAAAATTTTCGTAAGAGTCAGATACATCTCAAGTGATAGTTCAAAACATTATCAAAGTTCCATGTGTTAGTTGCCGAAGTTTCTCAGCGTTTATTTAAATCAAACTGTTTATTATCATTAAAGAGTCTTGACTTACACAAATTTTAAGTGTGTCAGACACGTTTTTGGCTATAAAGAATGTTACAGAATAAATGAAGGGTTCAGGTATAAAACATGGTAACCCACTTGAAACGTTTGCCACATAAAAGAAAGAGAACATTTTTGCTGTAATGGGTTTAAATGGGATACATAGAGATAACAACAATCGGAGAAAAATTATGCTCCATAATTTGAACTATTTGAAAATCACCGCGTGTGGACAACAGATGGAAGCGTACGAAAATGTTTGTATATCAAAAACTATATCTTTGAAGGGTACCATTTTTTACTCCTGAACCCTTCAAATGTTACTGCTGTGTATGCACCGGACATTCAAAATACGCGCGACAGCAATTCAGGCAGCAGTCAGTAGAGCGCAGCATTGTCATGCTGCGTCCAGGCAACCATGCCGTCCGACCTCCCCATTGACTGGCGGCACCTATAAACCCGATGACTTCGCCAAGAAGAGGCAGTCTTAACCTAGACAGCTGCGACATAAGCCTGGGGTGATCGCGCTAGTCAACGTGGAGTCAACGCCCTCACCGAGAGTCAACGCAGCGCCCTCCACTAGACACCTAGAAATGGGACCATTACCGACAGCCTCTTCCTTGAAGATTTCGGTTTCCCGGGAGAAGACAAATCTATATCTTTTTATTACGTGCCCACACCTTACGCGAGTCTATGTTTTATGTTGTGTTCAATAAATGTGTATTCACGAACTGACTTCGTTCTCATTTTCAAATACACAACAGTTCCACAATTATATAACATGTGGGTGATCAAAATGATCATTTTTGAGAATGGGCGGTTTCGAAATCACATGTAACGAAATTACACTTGTATCATATGACCCTGATAGACAGCGCATTGTTCATTGGCGTTTAACAAGTTCACAGATTACCGCTGTCAAAAAGATCACATGTTCTTGTTAAACATAAGTGCAAGATAAGTTGCATACTTATCAGGGGCAAATGCCACACATGTTCTCAACACTTCGTTATACGAGATTTTCCCATACATGTTTGAGGTTAAAATATAGTTATCTTCGACTTCAACACACGCTCTAGAAGTTTGTAACATTTATTCGGATACAGTTACATAACATTTATTCAGATACCTATATTTTACTTTTGAAAACGAAAACTTACGGAAAATCATTTGCGTAATTACTTTCATGTTGTGGTTGTAAACAAAGCTGGAGATCAAAGACGAAAGATATATTGTAAGTGGTTATGTTGTAATATGTTTTATAATTATGACTCATTGCTTCATTTTATACTCGACCGCAGTTTGAATCGATCGGAATAATAAGAAAAAGAAAAGAAAATGATATAAGTTACTTCTACTTCATTTCTATTAAAAATTATTTCAGTTATTACTTTTCCGGAGCAATTACAGAGTAGAATTTTGTAATTTAACTACGTATATATTTATTCTTCTTTACTCACACACCTTGAATAAGTCTGAAACGTGTCATTTTAATATTTTATGATGACTGAGAAACTGCAGTATTAACACAAAAAAAGGAAGAATCAAAGAAGGAAAAGAAAAGTGATGTAATATTTATGTCTCGAAAATTCAATTAATAAGTTTAATGTTAAAATACTACCACACAAATAATTTAGAATAACTCAAACACTACACCTTATCTTAACAAAAGAGTCCACAATAATAATAATCATTAAAAATGTTTACTTCACAAAACAATTTTTCCGCTCTTCCAAAACGCCAAAAACCCCACAAGAAACAGCATCCCCCCCCCCGCGTAAAGAACGCATCAATACGAGATCCCAAACCGCAACACGCGCCTCGTCGGGGCGCGAACCCGCGACCCCGTGTCGCGCGTCGCATCGGCCATGCAGCGCGACAGGCCAGGCGCTGAAAAGGCGTGACAGCGGAGGGGGCGGGGCCGAGGGCGGGGCGGCCGCGAAGGGCGGGCGGCGGAGGCTGAAGTTGCACTCTCTCCTCCCCCGCCCCCGCCCCGCGCCACACAAGCGAGCGGGCGAGGCCGCGCAGCGCCGCGCGGCGCGAGCGCGCGACCATTGTCTGCCCGCTTCAAATCATTAGCGAGGCGTAATTGGGCCTAGCGGGACGTAATGGGCGAAAGAATTAGTTCAAACTATGATCAAAACCCGCGGACGCTAATTGGCAGCGCATTACTCGATTTAACGACGCGCCGCCGCCGCCACCGCCGCCGCCGCCGCCTCCACCCCCGCCGCCCAAAGAGAAATTCGCCGAGTCGGCAGCGCCGCCCCGCCGCCGCCGCCGCCAGGTCGATATTTCAGTAATTAGACCCGTGTGTTCATGTCGTCAGCAGGGCGGCCGCCTCCCGCCACAGCGCGCGTGGAACAGTCGGAGGCGGCACGACGCGCCGGCGGGGGCAGGGGCGGCGGCGGGAGGGGCAACGGAGGCGGAGCAGGGAAGCTGGCGGGGCGGCGGGTCCGGTGGCGGCGGCGGAGGATGTGGGGCAGCGGGAGTGAAGGCGTCAGGGGGATATCATGGGTGACGGGAGCGGGAGGCGGTGTGACGGCGGCGGGACAGCGGGGAGTTGCAGGGTGAGGGGGGCGGGGAGGAGGCGGTGGTGGCTGGTCAGTGCGACACACGAAGGCGGGGAGGGGAGGAGAGGGTTGCGAGAATGACACTGTGGTAATGGAGGACAGTCAGAGAGTTCGGTAGCGAGGTTGCTGGCTGCTGGTTTAGCAGACACTGAGAGCAATGCTTCGGGAGATGGAGAGACGGGAATTGGCGGGTACACTGAAATAATGAGTGTGTGCGAAGTATGGGATAAAAGTGATTGGAAAAATGAACAACACAGTAAGGGCATATGTCATGTTTCCATGGATGGCAACGAGTATATATATAGGAAACGTAATGCAATTTTCCACATTGCCCAATAACAATAAGGCTGCTTCCAGGACAGTGAATAACAATTTCAGAAGATAGAATTCAATTTACAGAGTCCAATGAAAAGACATATTCTCTGATGTTTTCTCTGAACTGTTATAGTTACAAGTTATTTTATTTTATTAAAAGCATTCTTCGACAATTCTTGTAATAATGCTTTTTTAGTAAAGAAGTGAAGTGTGTTAGAACAGAGGATGTAAGAAACTACATTACACTTTAATTAACAGGATAGAAAAGAAACGAATGTACTGAAAACTATTTCAAAAATTTGACAAAGTTTAAAATAAACTTAATGATATGAGAGCCGATTCTTTTGCGCATCACGTTGGAATTCTCATCAACCTTCTTGATTCCACTGAATTACATGAAATTAAAATAACTTAGAAATCTCTACCACTTTTTTGAATTTTGAATTGAATTGAATTGAATTGCCTTATTTTACGTGGCGAGACTCAGGCCATGAGGCCTGCTCTTCCGTCAAAATTACCGTCACCACTATCTGGCTTGGTACATTTTGACAATCCATTCACCTAGTCATTTGAAAAGAAACAATCATTTCATGCATAATTATGACTTTAATTACCATATGAGTTGATTCTAGAGATCCATAAGAGATACATTCAGAGTTTCACATAACATGAAAGAAAATCTTTTTGAAAAAGTAAAGAGTATTCACTGGATAATATCAAACAATTACAAAATAAACGATGGTTACAGTCAAAATATTTAAATTTTTTAAATTAATATAGACGTCAAACTTAAAACCTCTTTTACTTTCGCACATAGTCGTTGATCATCCAATGATTCTATGCGTTACATTGCTAATAGAGTCTAATTTAAAAAATACAAAATTCCTTTTCTCACCAAGACCAGGAAAACAAAGCTCTTAGTCAAGAATTCACCCCAATAACAACAATACATTAAGGGACTTAACAATACTTCAAATTAATATCAAGTAATATTTACAAGAAATAATAATTTAGAAGTACGAAGATAATAACACAGTACATGAAATTTAAGATTAAAAATACTCATAAAATGTACCGTGTTCAAATTAATACGTCACAGAACTGTTCAACAATGCATTAAGCACTGATTACTACGGATAATAAAGGTTGTGTCTATTACGGTGTACTAATTCAATTGGTGACATTTTATGTCAACTGTAGTGGAATAGTTTTATGATTTTAACTTAATTTTTCAACTTTACATCTAGTAGTATTAACTGTCATTAGTATATGGCAGTATATATTAGTAAAAACGGCAAATAATGCGCTATTCAATTTGAGTTTGGATGAAATAACTGTGTTAACTTTCAGAACGTCGTAGAATCCGCGAAACTGTACAAGCCTCCGATCACCACACCCACAGCGCAAAAAAAGTGGCAAATCGAGCGGAGTACGTCCAGCACCGTTCGCGTGGAACCGCGAGTTCATCGCCCATCGCCCATCACCCAGCGCCCAGGGGCGTGGGCGTGGGCGTAGACGTGGGCGTGGGCGACACGGCGCCGCCGCCGAGGGCCCAGCTGACACGTCGTCCGGCCGCTCGTCCGGCCGGCCGTCCCCGCGCGCGCTGGCCAGGGGCGCGACACGCGGCGGGTGCGAAGAAACAATTTGAAAGTCTAATCCGCACCGGCCGCCGAGGACCGCCCCCGCGGGGAGTGGACAGGCACAGAGCGAGATGGAGACGGAATGGCACAGCGTGGGATGAGGCCGGGGGGTGAGGGGGGAGAGGGGACAGGGCGTAGCGTGAGATAGGCCAGGGTGGTGATGGGACAGATCGGGATGGAGACGGAATGTCACAGTGTGGGATGAGGAAGGGTGGTGAGAGGGAAGAGGGGAGAGTGCGGGATGGAGACGGAATGGCGCAGCGTGGGAAGGGGCAGAATAGAGTGACAAAGGTGGGGCGGTGAGATGAGGAGCGAGGACAGAGCAGGATGGCAGAGCGGAGACAGAGCGGGACGTATTGAAAGAGCGTGGGATAAGTTTGGATGGAGTGAATGCGGCCGAACGATGAGAGAAGGAATGGAGTAATAGAGATGCAGAGCGATACGGGATGACGCGGGATGGACGAAAGGTAGGAGGAGTTATCACGGCGTGGAGACGGTCCGAACGGAGTGAGGCGAGGCTTAGAGAGAAATATAGAGTGGGGAGGTAGAAGTGGGGATGGAGGGAGACCAAGTTGAGCTGCGAGATACATCAGGAAGGTGTGGGAGAGACACACGCGGGGCAGCACCATATCAGACTGAGTGAGATGATCAGTCGTGTCGTGGTCACCGCGGGGAGTCGTGCGACGAGGAAACACAATGAAATGAAGCGAAGAACCACGAACCACGATGGTGAAATAACATGAGGTCCGGAGAAGAACGTTGTAGAACGAAAGGAAAAGACAGAGGAGGAGAGAGTGGGGAGTAGGTGGAAGGATGAACTGAGGTAAGAACGAGGAGGGTGAAGTAGCATGGGGCAGAAAGTATAAAAAGCGGATGACATTGTATGGAGAAAAAAGCGGGGAAGAGGGGCAGTGGGCGTGGATGTCGGGACACGTACGTGTGGAGGCAAGGTGGGCGGAGTCACGCGCGGTGTGCAGGTCGGAGCTATCGGTGCACGGGCGCCCGGCGAAGCAGGGACGGCGACGAAGGGGGCGGACACCGCGTGAGGCGTGGCTGGGCGGGGGGGCGCGGGGCGGGGCGGCGCCACGGGGCAGGTGTTGTTCGCGGTTGGCGCGCGACAACCGGCCCGAATTAGCCGCGCGCGTCCGCCTTGTGAATAATGCATCCCGCGCGCCGCGCCTATTAGGGCGTGCGATAGTTTTCACGCGGCCGCGCCTGGATTAAGAGCGCAACGACCAAGGCGCCCCCCCCGCCCCGCCACGCCCCGCCCCGAGCTGCTCCCGCGAAGACCTCGCCCATTGGCCCTCCCAAGGCCCAATCAACAGAGACCGGAAATTTTGTAGTATTAAATATCGAAATATGTACATAAATATGTAATGAAAACAGTAAGAATATGTAATAAATATGTAAAATCGGATATAATATGTAGTATTAAAATTCTCTAATTAAAAACCATTTACATAGTAAGAAATTACATTGAGAAAAACTGCTCACTTTACATCATACAACTTTCTCGTCAGTAGTAAAAGCGTAATGTATTGAAATCGAGGACCGCAGTTTAGCAGCAGGACTAATTGCAATAGAAGCCATCGCATAGAAACCAAAATGAACACGACCAGGGAAATACTGGCAATAAGGAAATGAATTTTCCGATTTTTCTCAATTGTTAATGCTAGAGAGTCAGAGCGTGTGTTAATAACTGAAGTTCTCGTGCAAAAATTTTCAAAGAGTTCCATATATTTGTAATCTCATAAAGCTGTTGTATAGATTTCATAATAAGATATATTTTTTACCGTACTTATAATAAAGATGTTTGGTAATATTTGTTGTTAATATTTGCTGGTTATTATTATTCACTGCCAATTTATTTCTGTATAAAATGTTTTTAAAACGTTTAACACTTAATGTCAATGTTTTGTACAATATCACTTTACACACTGTCAAAACATGTGGGTTAACTATGTTATACTAAAATGTAGGAAATAGCACTCAAAATTATCGTTATCATTCAAGATTATTATTATTATTATTTTTATTGTTGTTGTTGTTGTTATTATTACGTGCAGGAGGAAACATGAAAAATGGTTATTTTAAATATAGTCGTATTTCAATGAGAATATTGAGTTCCCTAGATTTTAGTTATCATAACCTAATAATTCACAGTTTCAACCAACTCCTCACTGGATATTCAAGTTTGTTCATACTTGTATACCCTGTGACGGTAATAACTGCCGTACGTCTGCTAGAGTTCAAAAAGAATTGTTTTGAATGATGAAAAGGAGTAGATAATTTTTGATTTCGAAAGGAAATATATGCATCTACGATTAACGCTAATGATGGCTCTAGTGGTCTCTGACTGTATCTTGGCCATTCCTGCAAGTAAAGATATTGAAGTCGATTGAATCTGATGTATATCACTAGAATAATTGAAATAATTAGCGAAGCTTGTGTGTCTCAGTTTGTTACTTTTACAAATGAGAACATTATCTTTCAAAATTCACAAGTGTAGAAAGGTCCAGAATTGTTGAATTTTTGTTTGTTGTAAGATTTGAAAATTTAATTATGAATTGAAAAAGAAGAAAACATTGTAGTTACTTAAAACACATTGTAATATTTATTTTCCATTATGTTACTCTATTTAGAATACGATTTACTGTCAGGCATATGTCTCACTTTTGTATACACTAAACATAAATCTGACACATTAAAAAACACGCATTTGTATCAAATGTTTTCAAATATCACATCACATCAGCGATGACTGAATATTTTTTCTTAAGTATAATAGAAATTCCCTTCAGACAACTGTATGAAAACTGTATGAAGATGAACACAATTTCACTATTTCCAATATATTCTGTCCTTTTATAACGTCACAGGAATGCTCATCTACAAAATTACACTAAAAAACTACTAAATAAAATTACCGTTGAAAGAAACAGTCTTGTGAAGATACTACACTACGCCATGACTGTCATTATTCCAATCAGGTTTATAGAGCATCCTGAACACAACAAAGAGAACTACCACATTTCCAGGATATTGATGTGTGTCATGTTTACTTCCAAGCGTAGTTGACGTAGGAAGATTAGCTCTTTATATAACTCCCTTTTCTGTCCATGTGATTGCAATCAGAGTTTGCTGTTGCCCTCGACAGTATGAAGGAACGAAGGATGAATATCAGAGGAGTATCGTAACACACGAAGCACCAACCACGCACGCCCCCACCCTCCCTCCCTCTCCCCCTTCTCTCTCTTCTGTCTCTTTCTTCTCTCCTCTCCCCTTCCACACAGGGACGAATGACAGATGAATGGTTATGGATGGGATGATGTTCAGAAGGCAAATGTAGTGATTCGCGGTGCCAGTCTCGCCACAATCGTACAGTGAAATCCCCCACGCAATACGCGGGATTCGAACCCGCTGCTTTCAACCTCGCGTACACGAAGAACGCTTCAATCCCCTGCACGCGTGACACCGGCTCCAGAGTAATGTACACCCAGCAAAGGGGCAGAACCCAACGCACCAACATTGCGCGCCCGTTGCTACGGGAATCAATGGTTGCCAAGGGCAGGCGAAGAAACAATTTGAAAGTCTAATAACACGCAGACCGCGGGCAGGTGGCGGCGCGGGGCCGGCGCGGGCGGCGAGGGCGGCGGGGGCGGCGGGGGCGATGGGGGCGGAGACGCTCGTAGACGGGCGTGCGCCGCTCGCGCTGTAATAAAAAGGTAACAGAGTTTGCATCGTGACATAAGTGGCGTGTTAATAATGCATCGCGGAGACGTCTGGCTAATGGACAGAGCGTCGGCCTCTCTTCTCCTCCGCGTCCCGCCCCACTCCTCCCCGCCCCCCCCAGCCTCGCCCCGCCCTGGCACCAAGGCGTCCCCGCCCACACCCCTCGCCTTGCCGCGTCTCCCCCCCCGCCGCACGCGTGCCTCTGGGGAGAGAGCGGCCGCAGCCACCCCGTCTCGTCGCGCCGCACAGTGCGAAATTTCCAGAGCTGCTCGGGACAAAGTCTGGGGAGGAATTCTAGCGGTCGGATGGCCTAACCGGTAGTTTTCCGCGGTTTCTCTGATCACTATCTGCGGAATACCCGAGCTGCACCATAACAAAGGGGTGACGAACCGCGCGCGATCGCTCTTTCCTCATCATTACCCCTATTCTCCCCTTGCACACACACACACACACACACACACACACACACACACACACACACACACACACTTAGTACCACTAAACTACCATGCATGTCGTGAAAGCAGCCGCAAGCTTACAGGTTGTCCCGATTGGGTCTTTGCTACGCTGCCGGAACCCCCTGAAAATCGACGTGAAGGTAGGCGCCGAATCTCACGTACTATCGCGCAGGAGCACCGCCATCTCCCGAAGAATAATACGCACAACACAGCGGGACTAATGATCATAACAGTTAACACATCCGGAAACCCAGAATAATCATTTAACCAATCAATTGTGGGAAAGTCTCTTCCCTACCTTTGACATGCGACGAGAAATCTTAAGTTTTTAGTACTCACGCATGGAAACCATTACTCCCGTTTCTGGCTTACAGATACCGTATGCGTACCTTCACTTTACGCGTACGCGTGCACTTTACCGTATATGTATCTTCGCGTTACGCAAACGGTAAAGTGACTATCAGTAGGATCCAATAAACTAAACACTGGAGTGAAAGAATGAATATAGTTGTTGTCTCGCGTACTGTGCATGATTGAATGCACAGCATGCATATGCTTGCATATGCTTGTAATTTCACATATTCCTTTATTCCTTTTAATATTTCTCTTAATCACTTTTAGATTAGTTTGTAAATCAGTCATTTGTCTCTAGAACTCGCTAATGAGTACATTTGTTATAATGAAAAAATAAGTTGTAGTGTCTATTGTTTTGTACGCAATATTAATACAATAAAGCTACAAGAAACGACAGTAACGGATTGTTCCGCGCACGTAGGAAAATTCCACACTGTGCGCGCCGTGCGAGAGGTCTCGGGCGGCGCGAGGGTCGTGGGCGAGAGAAGGAGGAGCGACGCGACGGGCAGTCGAGTGGTCCGTCAGCGCCCAGACAGCGCGAGGGCGCAGCGATAGCGGAAAGTGGCGGCCCATCGGTCGATACTCCGTGTAAGTACGTTTACACATGCAACTCTTGTCCCGCCTTCCCCTCCCCCCTCCGCCTTCCCCCAGCAAGGGCACTGCGCCGCGCCCACCAGAGGACCGGGATCGAACCAAGGGCGAGCCCCGACAACGCAAAACTGGGCAGTCGTTAGAGATGGTAGAGTTTAGGAATCGCTAAAAGTGCGAATTGTTACGTAACGCTGCGAAAATTAGTAATTGTATGTTTGATGGTCGGTGTAGGATGTATCTGAAGGTTTTCAATCTGAGATAAAATATGAAATCGATTGTAAATGCGAAATCACGTACAAAGTGCGAAATGGTCGTGAATACGCGATATAATTCCTAAATTGAATTTTTGGTTTCTTTCATATTCGCCCTTTAACTAGGGACGCGGCATCGACAACACATCGATGTTTGACAACATTTAATTTGACAGTGGCCAATCGTATGCAACCTGAACGATTTTTCAGTCAATATAGTTTAATTGTTACTGACAGAAGAAATATGTTAAAGGAAGAAAACATTGAAATATGCTCTCAGTTAATTCTCCACTAATTGTGTTATACATTCATAACAGGAATTTATATAAGTTGATGTCATTTAACAAAAATCATGATCTTTTAAAAGAATGTTGTGTTGTTTTAATAAGTATTTACAAATTGCAAGACACCTCATTTTGTCTCCTTTGAATGGTGTTATTCAGAAGCTTGTAGATCAAAACAAGGCTGGAATCATGCTATGGATTTAAAACTAATTCTTCAAATATTTGTGGAAGTTGACAAGTGGAGAAATCTTAAATTATTGTCCTTCATTTCTTGATTTTAGGGGGGAAATTTAAAAAGCATTATCTCAAAGAGACCTTCTAAATAATAATGTTCTCAACAAATGCTACAAAATGCTAAATTTTAAGTTTTATAATGCTATAAAATGCTATATAACGCTACCAATATAAACTTGACTCCCATCAATGCGTTTCATCACAATTGTTTTCGTTTAATATCTTCATCGTGTCGTTGTTGTTTATTGCGTGTTTTACGAAATATTGCATTAATTTGAGCTACTAATTTTAGATCCACTCACCAATAAAATCCAAAATATTTTGTTCGTAAAGTTTTAATTCATCCTACAAGAAGCTGCCTACAACCACAATGGTGGTATACATGAATAGCCGTGGTGGTCGATGATCCTCTGACACGCACATGCTCACAGAAACAGATCAAATGTCCATTTTAGAGTAGGGTACGTTCATATCTAGCCTTCTCCCCACACGCTTTTAAAGAGTTTTTACAGGTCTTTAGTGGTTTTCATTTTTATGGCGCATAAACGCGGTAATGTACGGTTCGCAGAACTTGAGATATTCTTCGCTGCTCTGTCTTTCTCGTGATCTCAGTACGTGCCCCAATTAATGTTTGAATTGAATGCCGATCTTATATTTAATTAAATGAAAAGTATTTTAAAACGTGTGAACTCTTGAACTATTTGATAGTTGCAACATTTTTTAGTATTACAATACGCTATTTTAAGTTTTATCACAGTGGCAATTTAATTTCGCAAGGTAAATTTGTCCGTTTTTGCTGTGTTTCTATTGAATAATGCAGAAACGTTACCTGCAATATTTTTTCCATAACTGAGGAAACCTCTAGAAAAAGGGAAGCAAAACGTTTTCCTGTAGGTACACAAGAGTTGGTATAACGGGTTCATATTGTAAGAATTGATTCTAGGAACCAGAACATTAAAAAATTACCTAACATGGAAGAATCTTCGCAACAAAGTACTTAAGTTGTGCAAATAATTTTTGATAAATGCAAACGAAGTAAGTCAAGAACTGAAGAATAAGTAAGAATCAGAGATAATCGCGGCTAAACAAAACATTCGAAGAAAAGCGTTAAAAATCTTCTCTTGCAATAGCAATTGTTTACAATACGCCATTTTAAGTTCTATCAAGTTACAAAATACACAGTAGCAATTTAATTTCGCAAGATAAATTTGTCCGCTTTTGCTATATTTCTATTGAATAATGCAGTTAAATAAAATTTTACAAAGACTTGTAAATATTGGGAGCTTATCCTTTCACATCAACTTTTGACATACCATAATGGAGCGATAGGTGTCAAATTGGTATAAGAGAAAGAATAAGTGCATACGAAGCGAGCGCAGACGAGCAAGGAGCGGTCGCCAAAAGTGCATGGAATGGATGGGTAAGAGGGTGAAAAAGAAATGGGAGAAGCGGATGAGCAGCGTGACCGGACGGAGAGTGGGCGAATGAAAGCGAGGCAGAGACGAGGCGAAGACCGGATGAGGTGGCTCAGGGCATCAATTGGTGTCATAACAGTGCCTCTGACCAGGAGGTCCTAGGGTTTGAGTTCCGACAGTGGCAGGATTTTCGACACCAGCTAGGTATTTAGAACAATTCAGCAGCTGTTTGGAAGATAATTCTTGCGGCTAGCTACTCTGATCGGTAATTTTTCTTGGTTCATCTCATCACTATCAGGCGAACGCCGGAGCAGTACCCTAGCAAACGGGCCACGGACCACGCGCGATCTTTCCTTCCTCTTCCTTGTCCTATCATCGATCTTTCCTTCCTCTTCCTTGTCCTATCATCATCCCTTACTTACACATACATTTACATGCACTACACTACCACACACGCCGGGAGAATAGCGCTCGTCCTGGCTGGGCCGGTGCCCAGTCAGTGGGAGATACCAGGGAAAACCTAGCCAGCCGGTTGGTGCCGTATTCCGCCCTCTAGCAGGAAAGATCACCGCTTTCTCCGGCGATAACCACATGCATTACACATACGGGACTAATGACGTTAACAGTTGACGTCCCCAGCAATTGTAATAAATCAATCAATCTTTGAATCAATCAATGAGACGAAAGCGGTGTGAGTGCTTTGGAGATGGGTTGTGAGCCGAGTGTAAGTGCGATGTGTCCTAATAATGTGGGAGCGTGGCAGGAGGTGAGGCGAAAGCGCGATAAGGTCGGTGTGAGCGAGATGTGAGCAGGGTGGGAGCGGGTCGAGACGGAGTGAGAGTGTCTCCGAATAAGTTGATAGAGGCAGGAGGCGTAGTAAGCGTGAAGGAGCTATCGAACGGAGTGGGAGCTTGGAAGGAATGAAAACGGAAAGAAAACTGGGAGTTGCGAGATAAAGGTGGGAACATAATAGGAGAAATGTGGGAGTGAAGTTGAAGCGAGATAAAGATATGATAGAGAGTACTCGGAAGATGGAATACTATCAATGAGAGATACTGGAGCGGGGTGGGTGTGGGGAGGAAATGGGGACGGAGTGGGAACGCTCCAGGAGAGATGGCAGGCGCTGGACGCGAGCGAGGAGGGAGCGGGGTGGGAACGGGGTGGGAGCGGGGTGGGAGCAGGGTGGGAGCGGGGTGGGAGCGGGGTGGGAGCGGGTGGGAGCGGGGTGGGAGCGGGGTGGGAGCGGGGTGGGAGCGGGGTGGGAGCGAGGAGGGAGCGGGGTGGGAGCGGGGTGGGAGCGGGGTGGGAGCGGGGTGGGAGCGGGGTGGGAGAGGGGTGGGAGCGGGGTGGGAACGGGGTGTGAGCGGGGTGTGAGCGGGGGTGGGAGCGGGGTGGGAAGGGGGTGCGAGCGGGGTGGGAGCGGGGTGGGAGAGAGGTGAGAGAGGGGTGGGAGAGGGGGGGAAGCGGGTTGGGAGCGGGTTGGGAGCGGGGGTGGGAGCGGGGTGGGAACGGGGTGGGAGCGGGGTGGGAGTGGGGTGAAGCGGGGAAGGAGGGAGGCGAAAGCAGGAACGGAAAGTTGGGAGGCTGAGAAGCTGTGGGACGAGTGGGGCGGGTGAGTTGATAGGAGCGAGGAGGAGCTATGAAAAGGAGGGTGGGAGGGAATGGTGGGAGCAGAGTGGGAGCAGAGGTGGGAGCGGAGCGGGGACAGCAGGGAGCGCCGCGGGCGACGGCGTCACAGGCTGAGAGCTTATCAATTTCACGGCGCGCCGTAAAGCCCTTCGCTTTTAGGGGAGTGCTCCATTAAGAGGAAGCGGATTTTAATACGTTTCTTCTTCGTCCGCTGGCTGCTGCAGCGAAAGGCGTTTCACGGCACAGATTCCCCCTTGCGTTCCCGCACCCCCCCTCTTCCGTCAGGAACCGGGCCACACTCGCAAACCACCTGGCGCTGCCCGGAAACCCAGACTCACGACAGGCGCAACCCGCACGGATGGAGCTAGTCGCCTTTATTGACGAATGCGCACAAAGGTTGCGCCGCGAAAATAATGAAACAAAGTACGAACGTATTAAACTTGACAGTTTAAGTCTGTACATCTGTATTACAAGCTGGACAATTAAAAATTTCTGTCAATAATAGTAGTATTTTTGTCATTAAATGGGAAAAGTGTTCGTGTTTATTTTGCACAAAAGTTAAATAAGAGGAAGAAAAGTCAATGAATGCATCCGTCATTTTTCATCCATAAAAAATTCGTTTTTTTTTTCAATGTGAGCCAATGCGAAATGTTCTTGTTCGCGTGGGTGCTCTGTTGAAAACTGAACTAGTGTAGACAATTGCTTCCAAGTGTTTCAAGACATACGCATAGAGATTCACTTCTACAATACGAGTGAGCTGCTACGTTCTTCATTATGAAAGAGAGTGTTACAAGCAAAAAGGTTTGAGAAACTATCATTAGCATAAAGAGACATGTCTACTCATATATAATTAATTATTCCACCTCTACTTATTTATTCAACCCTTGGCATGCATTTTCTGGAAGTTGGCAAATTTCCGTTGTTCTGAAGTCAGAAATCCCATCATGGAAGTCGTATCTCCTTGGTAAGTTGTATTTGCTGAGGCGGTATGATGGCGGTTATAATAATGAAGAGGTTAGTAAAGAGAATGAAATAAGGGAATGAAATGAACGGCAGAAGAAACAAAAGAAAGACAAAAGAAAAACAAAAGAAGCTTGCCCCGAACCCTTGTTGTCCACCAAAGTTTGAATAGTTTATTTTCAAAGTAACATGCATTTCCACTTATTTTCTAGTTTTACATGCCAATATATTCTTAACACGGATTTGTATCATCGTGCCAAAAATTTTGTACAATATGACGTTTTTCGTGTGTTATTTTGTATCGGAAAATCGTCGAATCTAATATTGAAGAAAATACTAAATTTAAATTGAAAAAGTTTATTTCTTGGAGTTACGCCGTTTTGGAAATAAGCTCATCAATTCCACTTGGATCACACAGAGATCAAATCCCTAACAGTGGCGATGGATGGTGCCCCTAGTCTGACCCCACACCACGAATAGCACGTCCACTAACTCTAATAGCTTTTACAGAACGATGAGATGAATCAAACACGGAAACGGCGGGACAATGTGAATACTTTTCGTGACCACGTTGACCCACAATCAGTCTTTACAAATGCATGGGGTTACGAAGATAGGGAAGTAAAATAAAAATCGATGGCTATGTTTTCAAAAGGAATGCGGTTTTAAAGAAAATTAAAGCAAGGTATATATAATATAAAACAAAAACACTTTATAAATAAATTGCAATATTATATTTAAAATTGTACTATAATATACCTTGTCAAATAATGAAGAACTGAAATCAAAGGACCATAGTAGAATACCATTTAATTTCTTGAATACTGAAATTAATTGGCCTTACAAAGTAAAGAGGACCGCCAATCGAAATCAATTTAGGAAAGCCTACCTAGTGATGCTGTATTTTCCAAATTCTCAAAACCGCAAAATCTCTTCCATTACTCCTGTTTAATCTCACACTCACTCCAACTACCGAATTGTACCGTCAGATGTCGTTCCAAATGCACCAACAGCATATGTAATTTCATTGCTCCCGGTAAGTTTTTAATTTCTTATAGTTTATGGGTATGTCACATCGAATATATTCTTTTGACAACACATCCTTAAAGCATAAGTGAAATACGAAAAAACTAAGTTTCTATCTTGCTGCTGTAGTTTAAACTTTACGTTAAAATCTCAGAAACGAAGGAAATTGTTACAGATTGTTATGTAATCATTACGTCCATGATAACATAAGTGGCAATGAAAATATAATTATGATTGCCAACTTCCATCTTACACTAACCTAAGTTTAGGTTGGTGGTTTAAAGAAATCCGTGTAGAAATGTTTGTATAAATTCTCTATGCTGATTTTATCTGTTGTTTTTAACTGAAATTTATTTTTTTTGCGTATTTTTATTATTATGTTTAGTATGATTAAATAATTGGGGTAAAATACATCCAGTTTATATTTTCACTTACGAATGAGCCTATTCACGCAGAACCAAAATGTTCATTTAAATGTTCTACTCATCATTCATCTTTTCAGATTGCATGTAGTATTGAAATTGCCAAACACTATTGAAAGAAACAAAACTAATACAAACTTTACAGCTATCTCACACAAATGTAGATAAAGTCAATGGACAAAATTTACTTTACTAAAAGTTTACTGAACTAAAATAAATAGGCGCAAAAATAATAAAGTTACAAGTAAAATCTAATTGAATATATATATATATATATATATATATATATATATATATATATATAATTTAATTTAATTAGGAGTCTAGTCTGCAATTACCTAAACAACAGTTTGAACCTAGAGCAGGAGACGCCAGTGATGAACATTTTCAATTAATGAATTACCTTCAAAGTTATTAGAGGTCAACGACTATAGAACAATTTAATTTATCTGAACTAATACCATTAATATTTTCATTTGAGAGCACTCCAATGAATTACAAATTTAATGATTTAAATTATTTCTACCAGAAGCATCATATCCTACTAATGAACTCAGAAACTCTTTAAAACTTTGCAAAATTAGCTTCCACCATTTCTCTCCAACTCATTTACAAGATATTACAGTACTGCGGCATTAGAGAACGTGGCGTGCGGGTTGCACAGCGCAGGGGCCGAGCGGTTGGCGACAGAGGCAACGGCGGCGGCGGCGGCGGCCACGACGAATGACCAGCAGCGGCCCGTAACTCGGACGGTGGCGGCGGCGGGGGCGGGGGCGGGGACGGCGGTGGTGGCAGTGGCGGTGGCGCGACTCCGCGCAAAAATCACGGACGGTCGAATTACCGCCCATGAAATATGCAAAAACGACGCGGGCTAATCGACGACGGGCGACGGCGGCGGCGGGTGGGGCGGGCGGGCGCGCGGGGGGCGGAGGGAACTCAGCCACCGTCAGTCTTGCCGCCGCGCAGTAATCAGGGTTTAAGGGCGAGCGCGTGATTGCCCGCCCGCCCCCGCCCCCAACGCCGCTTCCACGGCCCCCGCAAACCGGACAGTCGTTGCCGCCTGCCCCACCGCGTCCCGCGCGATGTTCCTGCACGCTGTCGGCAGTCGCCGATGCAGAAGGCGCTCGTCCCCAAATGCTACTGTCACCGTTTTGCTGCCGTCTCTTTTCCGTGATAACGTCTGAATAATGATTTTACACGACGCCCTAACGCGCAGACCCCTGCACAAACTAGTATATACCTATGCAAAGAGCCGTAGTCGATTTTCAAACCACTATTCTATTACTGTGTATTCGTCTATATCGCTACAGTTCTCAGTATCTCTAGATATTGTTATTTACGGGCGAGCGCATGATATTCATGTATTATGATATACACAAAGATTCAGCACTGAATGCAAAATGTTTTATACTCTTCCACTCCCATATTTATTGTCTAGATGTTTGGTTATCGCATTGCCGCCTCAGTTTGAGCTATGGCTGTGAACTTAGTATTATCTTTGACTTTCTTTCCAAAATAGATTACAACTTCTCAGATAAAAACGGATCCCATCTTAGTTCACATTGTGTATTCCACCTCCTGAATAGAGCAGGCCCTCCTTTGGTCTGGGCCACCTCACCTTGTGTACGATGTACCACTGCAACCGGTCAATAATCCCAGTTCCACGGACGCAGCCGTCGCTACCACATTATACATTCTATATTGCATCCTCGCCATCGCCGTTCCTGCCTTCGCCATCACCGAACCCGCTAATCACCCGCGGCGCCGAAGAGGGGCACGCAAGAGCGCCTGCTCGCCCCCCCCCCCACATCCGCAGTTCCACAGTCGCCACCGAACGCGTTATGTCAAGTATGCGCCACTTCCCCGATGGAGGATGTACGTTTGATCCGCTTCGTAGGCAAAGCCTCTGTTTCGAGCGAGGCCCAATGCCTCACCCCCGTTCGGAAACGGCTACAGGAACATGTCCGAACGAGAGTTCGGCTGAAATATGCGTCCGCTCTCATTTTTCGTTGTTTGACTCGACGTCCCCGAGTGCACGGGGTTGCCCGAGAGGTTGCGCGTTTGATGGCCGCAACGGAACCTAGATCACATCAAAGAACTTCAAACAAAAGCAATGCCGTATGTTTCTGAGAGCAGGTGACACGTGTTAATTGCTCGCGTGGCCGGCGCCAGAAAAAAAATTAAATCTTTTTCATCTTAGAGGCCTGACAAATGACACGTCATTATTTCTGATTGCAAGTAATCACATCCAATACGAGCCTCTCGCGGGTGTGATTAAACATTTTGTTTGTACGGGAAATTAATCAAGGCAATTCCGGCCCCTTTCATTCGGCTTTGTTATTCTTTGAAGCCCCCCCTCCGCCGTCCCGCACTCCGAGCAGCCGTAATTGAGCCTTTGTCTGTGGTGGCCCCGCCCCCCGCTCAAGGTGTTTGCCCGGCGCTGCTGTCGCCACTGCCCCCCCCCCCGCCTGCCCCCCCCCGAAGGCCGAACTGGCAAAGGTGGCTCAGGGCGTCAGCTGATGACACTGCAGTGCCTCTGTCTGGGAGGTCCTGGGTTTGATGTCCATAGGTGGCAAGATTTTCGACACTAGCCACATAGCTAGGTAGAATTCAGCCGCCTTCTGGGCGAAAATTCTATCGGCCGGCTGCTCGGATCGATAGTTTTCCGTGGTTCTTCGATTATTACGAGGGGAATGTAATACCCTAACAAACGGGCTACACGTCTTCCGCGATCATTCCTTCCTCTTTCTTGTCCTTTCCTAATCCCTTACTTACACACGCTTTCACTCACATGCACTACACTATCACACTTGTCGGGAGCTTACAGCTTATTCCGGCTAGAGCTGTGTCACGCTGGTGGGAGACACCTGGTTGGGGGAAAACCCCGCAAGCCGACGTAGGTCGGTGCCATTTCTCGCCAGCCAGTAGAGGAAGATCACTACCCTTTCAGGAATAATGGCGTTAGCGCACTAACCAAACAATCAATCAACACCGAAGACTGCGTAGGAGACTCCTTAGCACTCACGTTACTATTCCGTACTCGGACAGATGTGGCCGAGGTGCTCTTCGGTTCCGTTTCCTTGTCTTCGCGCCCATTGCATTCGTCTGTTCTGTAGTCTTTTCTTTATTTTCTTGCTATTTTATCTCTCCTTACCAGATGGCTACGCCTAGAAGCGTTAATGTGTTTGCTCGCCCGTCTGTCTGTCCATGTTCTTCAAATTGTGCTCGAAGTCTCTTTATCTTCCCTTATTTTTGCGAGTATTTAGAATTTACATCATATCTATTCTCCTTGTCTGTTCTCCAGATGAACATGTCTAGGTGTGTTGAGGCTCGCGCTAAATACAAGTCTTGCACATGTGGATGTTTTGCTTGTCATTTCCAAACCGGTGGCTTCGTCGTTCTTCCTCATTGACCATTCTTTACTTTGTGACGTTATATTTTCTATTCAGTTCGTGATTCACTTTATTATTCGTCACCTGCTCTCCAAAAGATTTATTTGCTCTCTCACGTGTGCCCTTTGTTTTTGAAGGTTCTTTTTCACAGTCATCTCTTCAACTTACGTCGGACTCCTCTCCTGTCGATCTTTCACTTAATCATTTCGTTTTCCCTAGATCAATTCTTCGTTCGTTCTCGTTAGATTCACTAGATTATTATTCTACGAGACCTCTCGTTTCTCATATTTCCATGTCCTGAATCATTATCTTAATCCTCGCTCAGTGATAACTTAGACAAATTCCTTCTTTTAGTGATAACTCAACTAATTACTTTCCCGAATTTGTTTCATCTCTTCGCAATCTATGCTAGATTGATTTTGATACCCTATTGCACCTGCATATCTTTATCAATAAAATTAAATATGCCAAGATATCAAACTCCAGAACTCTATCACACACTTTTATCACAGGGATTTTCCCACGTACCAATACAAGAACCACACTACCGTATTCTCTTTTAACAATCGGAACATAATCTATTCCTTGCTGTGAGTCGCTGATGTCGCACCCGTTACTCTGCCACCGTCTCCATCGGCCCCCGTGCGTCACTCTCCCGCATCTCGGCCTCGCTAATGTCAACATTCCACCCCAGCACTTGGCTATTACCGCTGCAGTTCTGTCCGCCGCACCATCCCCACAACCAGTGCCGCTCCCGCCAACCAGCACCCTCTTCACCCCGTCCCTCGCTTTCGCTGTCGCCAGAGTCAATAATAGCTCTCTTGTTCCCAGCGTCACCGCCGGCAGTGCACTTTCACCCTTCCTACCATCCCTGTTGCCCGCGCCCTCGCATCCGCGCTGTGGGTGGGAATCGACAGCCCGCTCGCCGGCTCGCTCACTCGCCTGACCGCTCGCTCGTCCCTCCCGCACAACAGCGCTCTCGCTCGTACGAGCAACCGAACCTACCCGTCCTCCTGGAGACCCGCCTGCTGCCCCACTCGCTCTCTTGCTCTCCTCCCGCTGGTTTTCCCGTCCGCCCATGTCTATACTTCGGATTTTGTTTTTTGGCGCGTGGAGGTGTGTCATCAAAATGGAATATCTCACGATATTTCGCGTCGTTATCGGTTGTGCCACTAGAAGTCGCATGATCGCCAGCCCTGCTCGATACAGTCGCGATCATGTGACTTCTAGCGGTACAACCGAGAACGACGCGAAATACCGTGAGATATTCCATTTTGATAACACCTCCCCACGCGCCAAAAAAATAAAAACCGAAGTATAGGTGGTTTGATGCTCCCGTTCGGCCTCTCATTCTTCTATTAGCTCTCTCCCGCCCGCTCACCTGCCCGTCACAAGCTTGAGTACTGCGAGCTCCCTCACTCGCCAGCTGAGGTGGCTCAGCGCATCAACTGATGACACTGCAGTGCCTCTCACCGGGATGTCCTAGGGATCGAGTCCTGGCAGTGGCATGATTGACGACTCTAGTTAGGTCGAATTCAGTCGCTGTCTGGAGGAGAATTCTAGCGGCCGACTACTTTGATCGGTGGTTTTCCGTGGTTCCTCCGATCAACACCAACGCCGAAGCAATACCCTAAGAAAATCGGGTCAAGGACCGTGCATGATATGTTCTTCCGCTTCCTTGTCCTATTCTCACTTACACTCACATGCACTACCACATGTCGGGAGACCAGACGAAAGCTTACAACTTGTCCCGGCTGGCGCGATGGATGGAGAAAAAAACCCATATGCCGACGTGTAGATCGGCGACGGATCTCATCGTTCAGTGGTAAAAGAACCTCCCGCGAAAAAACATGCCCTACACTAACGGGACTAATTATCATATAAGTTGACGCGCACTTAAACAAGATATAAATAGTCAATCAATCTGCACAATCGTCGCGAGTTATTTCACTGATACCCACAAGTCTGCACCTCTTATTCACTCGCCCTCTCCCTCTTCCACCTCCTATCTGCACTAGTTCTCTCTCTCTTGTCTACACCTAAACCTTCCAGTGCTCGTCCTCCCCCACCGTCAGCTCACTCACTCGCCTGCCCTGCCCTGCCGCTCGATTACCCGCTCTCCCACCCACGCAACCCCACTCGCCCATCCCCCAACCTCTCGGCGCCCGGCATGCATATGCATGGCTCGTGGCCCTCGCGGGGCCGTGCGTGTAACGAGCCGCTTAGGAGGACAAACCCGGCGCGGCGCGCACCGCCTCTTGCGGCGTCTTGCCTTGTCAGCGGCCGCCCAAGGCAGCCCTCGGCTCCGACGCCCGCGGCCGCGCTCTCCACACGGCCCCGCCCCCGCCCCCGCCCCGCCCCGTGCCGCCAGTCCCTAGCGCAGCGCTCAAAGAGCGCGCTCTAAGCGATGCATATTTGCTCATTAGCTTTCGATTCCGGGGGCGGCGCCTTCCCTAAATGGAGCGCGGCTTTCTTTAATTCGCAAAGGACGCTACGGTCACTTGACTAAAGCTTCGTCGTGGGCACCGGGGCGGCGTGACAGACGAAAAATGAATGCGTATTGCTCAAAATGTGATCTGACTAAGGGGACAACGTTGTTTCATTCAATTCGAACTTTTTGACACAAAACTCATCATACATTTTCTACATTTCAAAATGATAACCGACTAGGTGTGATATTCTCAATCATGAACCTACTCATTTGCTGTAAACACACACACACATACACACAGAACTTCAACATTATTATTATTGTTATTTTTATTATTATTATTATTATTGATATTTTAATATTTTGTATCCTTAATTCGTAAATAAGGTATACTGTGAATTTTATAAAAACGTGATTTTATAAGTCACATACGTGTTCTTTTAAAGAATGAGTATTTGCATGCAAAGAATGGTGATGTCGGAAGTGAGAGAAGAGAGGGAGACTGCGGGAATTGGAGGTGCTAGGATGGGCGAATACACAAAGATCGACGATTCCAAAGGTAAGATAGAGAGTCAATGGGTGGCGATGGAAAGTGACGGTGAGAGAAAGATTGAGCGATTCCGTTTTTTGGGGGCGTCATCTACTTTGGTCATTAGTGAAGGTAGTTTTTGCTATATCTGGGAGCTGAAGATGTTCCTTCCTTGTTGAAACGTATCAGATCACACGTCAGGAATCCCCTACCCCCGAGGCACCGCCCCAGTAAGATTAAGCTCTATGCTCCCGACTTGTGTCCCGAAGTATGTTTTGAAATCCATGTATGTGTACATATGTGGGTGACTGTGGACAAGGAAGGCATATGATAGGATTGTACTCTGATATTCACAAAATGTTCATTAGAGAAACCTCGGAAAGCTACCGGTCGGAGCAGCCGGCATTAGAATTCTCCCCCCAGACAGCAGCTGTGTTGTTTTTGCCGGAAATTCACTACAGTCGTAACTCGAATCCTAGGACCGCGAGAGATGACTCAGTGCAGCAACTGATGTCACTGCAGTGACTCTGACCGGGAGGTTCTAGGTTTGGGTCCCGACGGCGGCAGGATTTTCGTCACTAGCTTGTCAGCTAGGTCGAATTCAGTCGCTGTCTGGAGGAGAATTCTAGCGGCCAGCTGCTCTGATCGGTACTTTTCGGTGATTTCTCCGATCAACACCAGGTGAGTGCCGGAGCAGTACTCTAACAAATCGGCCACAGACTACGCGCAAGCTTTCCTTCCCCTTCCTTGTCCTATCCTCATTCCTTACACACACACTTACACTAACATGTACAACACATCACAGATGCCAGGAGACCGGCGGGGAGCTTAGAGCTTGTACCGGCTCGGGCGGTGACCCGCTGGTGGGAGATAAATGGTTGGCGAAAATCCTGCTAATCGACTGTAGGTCGGCGCCGGATCTCGCCAAACAGCGGGGAAAGATTACCGCTACCTTTCGATGAAAAGCACACCCTACACTTACGGTACTAATGATCTCATAATTGACACCCCGGGACTAATCAATCAATCGAAACCTAGGATCTCCCGATCGGGGACGGCCGACGCGGCACCTGGGCGACAGGACATCCCGGTGACGGTGACGTCAAGACGCGGGGCGTCGAGGCGTCGGGGCGTCGGGGCGTCGGGGCGTGCGGCACCGCGGCCGCGCCGCCCGTGCAAGGCGCGGCGCCACCGCCAAGAACAAGCGCTGTTACGTAGTTTAAACTTCATTTATTGCGACGGGTGCGCGCGGAACGGGCGCCTTAATTGGGCGTCATTTAGTTAACACGGCGGCGTGGGGGGGGGAGGCAGGGAAGGAGGCGACGCCACGCCACGCCACGCCGCGCCTTGCCACGCCGCGCCGCCCCGCGCCGCGCCACGCTGTCTCGGCGTCGCGTGTGCCCCCGTAGTCCCCGCGCCGCCGCCGCCGCCCTGCCGCCCTGCCGCCCAGCGACCTGAACGACGTGCGAACGACGCTACCGGCGTTGCCATCACCCCTGCGCTCCCCTCGCGCCTGTCGGTGGACAGGAAGAAAACGCGCAGGATAAACGATATGTATTCGCCTCTTGTCTTCCCAGGTAAACCAAATGTATACGCTTGGGTCTATGACCACCTTCGTTTATTATTTATCAAATTGTTGATACGCATCAGTAGCGCCGTCTATTCTTAGCTTTCTTTAGATAATTCAACTTCGCTCCTCATTTCACAGTCGTTCCCCATTTCATTTCGTTAGAAGTAAGGAACAATGCTGCCCCAATCTATAAATTTACTCAACTGGTATCTTCAGTTTTCTGAATTCACTACATCATTAAGGATCGTCAGTCATCATTAATAATTACTGATTTGAAGATGCATATATCCTAGCCAATGTTCGGTCAGTACGTTACATGTTTCTATCCTTCTAAGACGCAGACATTTGAATGCAATATAATAAGAATGAAAAGTTTCTTTACTCCACAACAAATTTCACACATACATTAAGTGCGGATAGTTTAGAAGACTATTTTATAAACCAGGTTTCCAATATGGCCATTGGCCACTACCATGCAGGAATTATAGCTCTTATCACCACTCCGTCACCACGATGCGGCATCAATGAGAAGACGTGAAGTATTGTCTTCTTTTTGTAACGAGCACCCACACCCCTGCCTCCATCCTTTTTCTTCTTCTTCTCCTTCCCACGGTCCCCGCACCCCGCGTTGCTCTTTCGCCCCGACCCCCTCTCGCCCCCTCTTTTTTACTATCCCGGCGGTGGCGGCGGAGGGGGAACCACTTCCGGAATGAGCGCCCCCTGTCCGCCCCCGCCTCCGCGTACGAGCGCACTTCCTGAGATTGGCGCTCCGCGAGGCACCCCTGCTCGAAAACATCGGCGGCGGCGGCGGCGCAAGACAGAGCTGGCGCCGCCCGCGGCCGCCGGCCGAATTATTTATTTTGCGACGTCCCCGCTGATTCGCTCCGTGTTTGGATAATTGAAATAATCAAAACCACAATACTTTATACGTCCCGAGAGCAATTAATGTATTTTTGTCGGTAAATATAATTAGTCCGGGCGCGCGTCCCGCGGGAACACGCGACGCGAGCGCTGCGGCGGCGGCGCCCGCGTGCGCGAAAGCGTCGCTCCGGTGCCCTGCGCCGCTGCGCCCCGCTTCGCTCCGCCCCGCCCCCTCCCGCCCTGCGCCGCGCCGCCCCCTCATCTTGTTATCGCGCGCAGTTGGCATGCTTTAAGCGCGAGAGGTATAATCGTTTGTAAAATGGAAATATTAGGGCGCGTCTGATTAGGCCAATACATTATCTGCGCCGTAAGCCGGGCCCTCGCCCGCCGTCCAATTTGGAGATAGCGCGCCGCTTGTTAGCATTGCAGGGAATGAAACACCCATTACTCCGGCTCCGGCGGGGCGCGGGGGAGACGGGCGGCGGCGGCGGCGGCGGTGGGGGTGCCGTGGGGGCGGGGGAGGTGACGCGGGGGCGGAGGCCGAGGGGAACAGTCTCCGCCCCCGCCCGCCACCACCACCGCCGCCGACGCTGTATCGAGCAGCTCTGCGAGCTGTGCGCGCGGTCTGCCGGCGGCGAGGGTGGCGGCGGCGGCGAGGACGCGGGGTGGGGTGGGGTGGGGGCGCGCCGGACGCCCGTGCGATCTCCGCGCGCTCTGCTGGGTGCGATCTGAACTTCCCGGCGCGGTGCGGCACGGAGGGACTGCTGCCGCAGCCGGGAGTCGAACTGAGGGGCGAGACGTGATGCAAGGCGCGGCGGTGGCTGGGACGGCGGGGGTGGCGGTGCGGGCGTCGGAGAGGGGTGGTCGGGCGGCAAATGATCGATCGATCGCGGGTGACGAGGGCGCGCACAGCAGCGGCGGTGGAGGGCGCTCGAATGCTCAATACTCCGGGATGTTTTTCGCACTCATTAGAAAAATGTACACCTACAAATTACGATTTTTCTAACGTATAAATTGTCAAACTTACGACTTTCATAACCAGGTTAGAATCTGATAAAAGATTGATGCAAATGACATCACAGGGAAGTTGGTACCCATTCAATAACCGAGTGTCTACAAATACATTTAAATTACGATATATATTAATTTAAAAATGAAAAGTTAAGAGTTAAGAAAAAATTTAAGTTAAAGAATATTGCTGGAAGTGCATCCTCTTAATTACGAAGAGAGGGAGAAAAGAACAAATGGAAAGAAATATATCTGTACGTCTAGATGTGCAAAAGTTAGTGAAAACAGACACGAATTACTTTATTAATCCCAAATAGATTAAGTGTTCAAGTTAGATAAAATAAAATAGGAAATGAAAACTCAAAATAGGATGAATGAAATGATTATTTCTCAAAGACGGAATTGTGTGAAGTTGTTTAAATCATTTATGATGACTTGTACAAAAGGAGGGCAAGAAATTACCGGTGTCTATTAGATTTTCCTTATTCTAATGACGTGTTTTTACTTGATGGCGATTGAAGCAATTGGATATTCCCGTACATATTTTCTTGCAAAAGGTAGGAAACCGAGTCCAATTATAAGGTGTAATGTTTCATGAGAACAATGCACATGTGTAATTATTTTCGGGTCACGAAGGCGACAGCAGGCCAAGAAAGGAATTAGTATTATTATTAACTTGATGAACTCATTCGAGTCTATTTGTTTATTCAAGTCAGTCAAGTGAAATTATAAAGTCGACCCAAGCACAGTAATGTGAAATTAATGAATTTGTAAGTTACGTTATAAGAAAACGCCGATCTGGTATCCAGTCACGCATTCCTTTCCTTCAGCAAGTGTTGCATTCTGCCGTCCATAAACCTATAATGCTCATTTCAGTCTCATAGGTTTGTATTCATCACATATCAGAATGCAGTTGTTCCTCAATAATTTATTGTTTTTCATAAACAAAAATATGAGAATGGACAAGAACTAGCTGACATTTTCGCCACTGGCGTATCCTGAACGTTGCTCATAGATATACGATATGAACGTTTTGTCGTACAGAATAATGATATGGAACTGTAAGGTGATATACAATGTTTCATGGATCGAAACATGTTCAAAGTTGACTCCGTATTAGAATGGTTTACATTGCCAGCACGAGTATTCTTCGTGGTCAGATTTCGGACGAGTTCGTCTGAATTCTGGAATTCGTACCTGAACAGAAATAAAAGAGTAGATAAATGTGGAAGACAAGAGAACATTAAGTGATTTGGCGTCAAGCAGAGGCTAGGAGAAAAAGTGAGGGTTTTAGAAAAACTGAGGTTACAGAAAAGACGTTTTCACTACCACTATGTTATTAGATCTCGAACAGGACGAAAACACTTCCTTAGAACTAGATGTCTTAATCATAAAACGACTTCATGACGTATCATGCCCAATGGTATAAATATCATTTTGTAAGGAACCACTAAGACTTCTCTATCATTGTATATGATTAAAAACCACTAAGAAGAAACCGAGGACTACGAATGATGGTGCGACGAAATGTCAAATTTCTTAGATATAAAGATATATCTAGGATCGTTCATATCAAGAACTATCTGGGATCCTTGATATCAAGAGATACCCAGAATACTAGATTTTACGAAGACTCACGTATTAGGTATATAATTAACAATAACTCGGAAGAATAAAAGTAGTGATAAAATGACGGCACATCTCTCCTTGATATTAAGCCAATGCCAAATGAAACAATCCTTGATATCATGTCAATGTTCTTTAAGTGTAACTTCAATGATATTAATGTTAATGTCACATGAGTAGTTGCTTTGTATTAGTTCGCATGAATGAATGGTTCGAATTGATCTCGCCGTACGCTCCCCTTGCGTTCGCCATCCTCCATCACCCCCCCACCCACGGCCAAAGTCGCATCTCATCAAGACGCCCGTCAGTTCGCACAGGCGCCGCGTGAGCTCGCACTGAGGCGCCACCTCCAACACTCCCCGGGCGGGGCTTTTTGCTTCTGCACAAAATCATAACACGAATTAATCTGACCGACAGGCGACCGCCGCCGCCGCTGCCGCCGCCGCCACCGCCGCCGCGGCGGCGGGCGTCGCGGCGCCGGCCGCGCGGGCCGAGACGCGGGAGGCAATTAGGTAAAGTAAGCAGCCGACCCCCTCCCCCCGCCCCACCCCGTCACCGCCGCCGACAAAAGACGGTGGCAGCGGCGGCGGCGGGGCGCGGGCGAATGCAAATGTTCAATTAGGTTAATTGAACATTAGGTGAAATGAACATTTTGGAAGCTTCTCCATTAGTGATGAGGTGAAAACGTGATTAATTACGAATGCTATGAGACTAGACGCTGAAGCTCTCTCACTCTCCCACTCACTCGCTCGCTCACTCCCACACTCTCACACGTAGACACCCACGCGGAGCGGCGCGCTCACACATACAGAGGAAGTCGGGGCCGGGCGGAGCGGGCGGGGTGAGGAGCGGAGACAGAAAAAAACGCGGTATTTTATAGTATTAAACGCATTAGACGCGTATAAATTAAATGGAAGGGCCACCGCCTCGCTTCTTGCGGGGCGAGCGGGCCGCACCGTCGCTTGCGTGTTTTTTCACGTCTAATGAAATTGCGAGTAAATCACTGGATTTGACACCGCGGCGGCGGCGGCGGAGGCGAGGCCGAGGGAGACAAGGCGGGGGTGGCGACGGGGTGAAGGGGCAGACGCTCACAGGGTGGCGCGGACGGTGGGTTGGCACGGGGGCGTCACGGCAACTGGCTCTGCCTTCGTTGAGGGAGGTTGTCCGACAAGGCGTGGATGAGGACGTCCTGAAGTCGGGCTTGAAGAAGTTGGAGGATGTGTTTATTGGTACAGGTGTTTGACGCTCATTGGTCGTGTAGTGTACGGATTAATTTTGTGTGAAGAGTTTAATGGGATTGAATACTTCTTCAAAACCGTGTGATCAACAGTAGATTCTTTGCAAGGATAATATACATTATAAACACATTTTACTGGCTTCTGATTTCACAGATATTAACTTATATCATTTATTGTTTATACGATGATATTTGAATAGATTTTGTCGTAAAATGAGCGTCAGAAAAGTTAGTTAATCTTAACCAATATCGTAGAACTCAACTGTAATATCAAGTATTAATATGGTAGAAATATCTAATATTGATATAGTAGAAAATCACACCTTTTGTCTCGCGATGGAATTCATGCGTGATTCATTATTTCATAATTAACCACGAACGTTCACTCTACTTGACTGACAACATTCCGGTGGGTATGGTACTAAATGAAGAATGCACAATCCCGGAGGTGGTTTCCCCCGATAAATTCCAGACTGAAGTAGAACAACAGAACCACAGATTACCGCGTGATCCTTTCTCCTCATCACGTTTCCATTCCTATCCTTATTGACTGACCACCGACCGATTCCCCATCAGTATATTCCCTAACCCTCATAATTTCAACACTGTCAGTGCGAAAATGTACGGTCATGACCCTCACTGGGCTATAGCGCCATCGGAAAAAGAGATTCTTGATGTTCAACAACAGTTCCAAGAGTTCGGATATGTACCTCCAAGACACAAATTGGCCGTAGAGTCATCGGAAAAAGAGATTCATTATGTTCAACAACACTTCAATCTGATCGAACGTGTGCATCAAAGACATGAAATGGACTGTAGAGTCGTCAGAAAAAGATACTCATTATGTTCAGCAACAGTTCGTGATCGAATATACCATACAAGACACAAACTGGGCTGGGCAAAGAATTTCGTAAGGCGAGAAACTAAAAGAGATTCATAAAGTTCAGCAACAGTTCAACGAGTTCGGATATATCCATGTAAGACATGATCTGGGCTGTAGAGTCATCGAAGAAAGATATTCATAATGTTCAGCAACATTTCAATGTGATAGAATATGTCATGTACGATACATCAAGCAAGGCACGAACTGGGCAGTAGCTTCATCGGAAAAAAATAATTTTATCTGCCGAAAATTCGCTATTTTCTGAAGCACAATTACATAACTTTCTCTTCTTACGAAGAACTTTCCAAGGCGAAAAACTAAAAGAGATTCATAACGTTAATCAGCAGTTCAATGAGTTCACATATGTCCAGGCGAGACACGAACCGGGCTGTAGCATCCCCGGTAAAAGAGATTCATACTGTTCATCCACAGTTCAAGCTGTTCGAACGCCGACCGAGCGACCTAGGCAACAGCGCACCTGCGCGACGCGACGGTTCAATCCCCATTGTCCGCATTCCTCGTGGCGCGGCCATTAGCCGCCAACATACGAGGTGAGAAGCCGCCATCTTCGGCGACGCAAATCCGTGACAGCGTCCGCTATTCCGCAGCGCGACGGCCGCCGCCCGCGTCGCCTCGTGTTCCGCTCCACTGCGCACGCACAAACGGATCAATTACTGTCGCCAGCCCAGCCGCCCGCCCATACGCGCGGCGCACAGTGCGACCTCCCCACGATCCGCGCGGAGAAACGTTTTTTTTTGCTCGTCGTTATTGAGAATGAAATTAGAAATATGCTGCGTATAAGGAAGTGTGAAAATTCTGAAATTCTGATGTGGTGTTGTTGACGTAATTACATCAATTAATTAAATAAGTCATCTCTGTCAACTTAATATATTTATTCAGAGAGCCGGCTTTCGACGGCTTTGCCGTCATCATCAATTTCGATGTGTGTGGCGAAAGGCGGGTGTACAGTCTCCCGACTTTCGCCACACACACCGAGACTGATAATGACAGCAAAGCCGTCGAAAGCCGGCTCTCTGAATAAATATATTAAGTTGTCGGAGTTTATTGATTTTATTACTTCATACGTTTAAAGAAAAATTAGGGACCGAATTGGCAAGAGTAGGCTGCTCTGATCGGCCATTTTGGTGGTTTTCTTGAATCAGTTCCAGGCGCGTGTTGAAGCAGCACGTGATGGTAACACTGGCAGGAATTTAGAGTAGCTGCGATTCCTCTCATAACAGCGTTATATACTTAAAGCAATGAACCACGATTTGTCGTCATATATTTTGTAAGAATATTAGCTTTTTAACTCTTTAAATGTTACGATAAATGTTTGAGCATGATATTAAAGTCATGAACGAGACGTTGCATATGAAAAAGCAATGTGGTACGTGGTATATAATATCTCGTTCACGACCAATAACAACAACATTAATATATTTCGAAGTATTGTGCTCGTTAGTGATCGCAAAATTGGTTCACATAAAAACGGCATATACTCAATCTAAACAATTGTTTAATAGTTGGATTAATACATGCATTTATTTTTAAATTTAAAGTTTTGTGCCATGATCTTATAAATACTGGTAACTGATTAACGTTCTCCCAGAGATCAGTAACCAATGTTTAACAATTGTCAAGTAATTACTTCTTTTTCTCCCAAAGACACATAGAATATATCTTTTAAAGATCATGAAAAACGTTCACACGGCATCTTGGCTGTCCAGGTGACGCTGCATCATTGGCTATGAGGCCGATGTTTCGCCTGTTATGTCGCAGGCTTCGTCAGGGCATTGACATGACGGGCGAAACGTCGGCGACTCAGCCAACGATGCAGCCTCACCCGGACAACCAAGAAGTCATGGACTCGAGCCACGAAAGATTACGTGTACAAAAAACGTTCACATGTCTCTCTTTCAGTCAATAACCTTCAGAAAGTGAAATACATCCTTTCAACATAGGATAATATTCGTACATAACGATAATACATTCGCTGGAAAACTGAAACAATGGGAGGCGCAGAATTTTCCACCTGTCACAGTTTCACTGAAGTTCAAGGTACCCTTAATAGGGTAGCACACTCAACTCACGCAGCAACTAAAAAGAGGAAGCCCCAGCTGAGTCCCCTCAGTCGCAGCATTGCCTCTGCCTGAGGAGCGTCGCGACGCGTCGCTTCCGGGGAGGTCCTTTGGTTCGAGTCCCGATCGCTGCGAAGTTTCGACACAAGCTACACAGTCAAAATCAGCCAGTGCCTGGAGGAGAATTGCAACGGCTACTACTCTGATCAGTGAATTTCTCCGATCAATTACAGGCGAATGTCAGAATAATATCCCCCAAAAACGGAATAGAGACAGTGCACGATCTTTCCTTCCCTATCTTTTGATTGTTCTTTCCCCTCATCTTACACGCTTGCGTGCACTACACTACCACACATGTCTGGTGACTATTCGCGAACAGGCAGATTGCGGTGTGACACTGGAGGAGATACCTAGAAGAGAGGAAATCCCGCGAGCCTCTGTTTAGGATAGCGCAGGATCTCACGTTCCTGCGGAGGACCCCCGCAACCAACCGGGATATACCCTAAGCTTACCCTACAAATGGCTATTGTAATTGGCACGCCCGAAAACGCTAAAGAATTGATCAAGCAGGTGAAGTGACAACACCCATCCGTGCAGGTGACCTCTAGTATTCTCCTCCAGGCAGTGCTTTCATTCCTATCATAAATTTTACTACTCTAGAAAATCTGCCACGCTCAGAATCGAGCCTAGGATCGCCTAATGTCTTCCAAGCATCATTTTAGGGCTTAAAGATGTAATCATTAATTAGAGAAATGAGTGCTTTTTTTTGTAAGAATAAATTACATACGAGTGTTACTTCTTTACGTACGAGTCTTACATACTTACAATATGTACAAGTGTACTTCTTTATAAGTTTAATGATATCGGTTTAACGATATCGAATTTCAGACTATTTTTTCAAACAATTTCAACGCTTTAGGTTTGTTTTTATACCTAACCAAAAGTGTAGCAAAGGTTCCTTTGGAGAGATATTTGAAAATTAAAAAATCTCTATTCAACCACAAAACATGATTAAATTACGAAAAATGAAACAACTGTATTAGCTTCTCAAAACCATGACAGTTGTTTATGTAATGTATTATGTAAATCGCTCCATCATTTGCATTCTCTTCTATACTTGTTTCATTTTTGTTTGCAAGAGCTTTGCGAAAACGGTGTTCATTACCTTGCGGATGTTCATACGAACTCCTGCGTTACATTAATTATGCGCATTTGCAATTAAACCGTACATCGTAAACCTGTTTGGCCAATAAATTCGGCTAAATCTGCCACTTCATTATTTCTCTCCGTTTGACATGAACTAAGCCGATACATTCGATTTTTCTCTTTTTTCTTTCAGATGCAGAATACCTCGTCCCTCTCGACTTTTCATTCGGTTATCAGCTTCCAATGTGCATTTGCGAGACCCTTTTGCATGTTCACGAGTTCCAAATTTTCATTTGGTAATGCCCCAAATTTATAGCTGTACGATGACGCAGCTCCCCTACAAGCAGTCATATCTCTGTAATTTTCTGTACGGCGACCTCAATTATCACAAGGCCAACGAAGTTCTGTACCTCATATATGACAAAAATACTAAGACTTTTTTTCCTGAGCTTGTACTGTGGAAGCGTTGTTGCTGTTAATCAAAGGTGTTTGTATTACTCTATCACATACCACAGTGCCTTAAAAAGTAATAATCATCTGTGAAGAAAGTATGTTATTTCTAAAAATATAAAAAAATTGCTTAATGATAATTTTTAAATTATTAAAGAAATGAATGTTTTAAAAAATAAACAAATAAACATGTATAATGATCTCGTGTAAACTTATCTTACTTGTTATGTTAGGTTATGTTACACGTTATGTACATTTACTAGTTATGTTATGTAATTCATATAAACTTTCACAGTAAGTAACTTGATCGCTAATGACCTTGATGTTGATACGACCTTCATAAATAAAACATATTTTGAAACAAGGTATTTATACGACTTCCTTTTCGCAATATACCTACATCAATAAGGAACACGAAATGAAACTCGGTTTTGCCCCCTCAAACCGAATGAATTCCGCACTGGGCGCGCCGCATTGCCTCGCACGCTGCCGGCCGCCGCTGCGCCTCGCGTCCCCGCAGCCCTGCCGCCCGCGCCGCCCGCCCAGCGCCTGAGATACAGCCGCCCGCGCGGCCCCGCTGTCGATCCTCGGCGGATAACGCGGATCCTCTATCAGCGTAACTCTCCGCGCGGTCGGTCGCTCCCAGTCGCCCTCGTCGTTGTCGTCGTCGGCGGCGGCGGCGGCGGTTGGCGGGTCGCGGCGCGAGATAGCGCGGCAAGCGACAGCGGCGCGGGCGAGCGCGGGGGCGGCCGGCCGCGTTTGTGGACAGCGCGAGGCGCCGCCAAGAAAGCCCCAAGCGGCCACGGTTGCGTCTCGCGCGCCCGACAGCGCGGCTGCGTCGTCGGGCCGAGGCGACGGCGGCGGCGGCAGCGCGATCGCGGCCTAATGAAGAGTGAACCAATTACTGCGTGGTAGCCGCTGTCATAAGTCAAACGTGACAAGCGGGCCCTAATTGACAGCTCATTAAACGGCGGCGGTGGCGGCGGCGGCGCGGAGAGGCGGCGGGACGGCGGCGCGGTGGAGGCGGCGGCGGGGCGCGTCCGAGGTTTATCCCGAGGCAGCACAATGCCGCGCAGATGCGCGCCCGATACGAGCCCATCTGCATACAAAGACAGCCCGCCCACCTGCGGAGGTGGAGGCGGAGCGGCGACCGCGGCCCAAAGAAACGCGCCCGCCCCCCGCCGCCGCCCCCAGCGGCCCTCCTTCCGCCCCGCCCCCGCTCCCCGACGGGGCCTCCACCGCCGCCGGCGGAAGATGCATGAGCAGTAACACAATGATGAAAGGGATGCAAATACAGACGCGTACGCTCCAATCACAAACATCATTAGCGTCTAAACGAAGCAATTACGAGAGCCGCCTGTTTGTTCAAGTAATGCCGGCTAATGTCAATAATTTGCTCTATAATATAACAAGCAATTAAGCAGGGCTGAATCGCCCGGCGCAGGCCCTCCCGCGCCCGCCCGACGGTCGTTACAGAGAACGGCCTCGCCCTCCCCGCCCCTCCCAACGCGCCCTCCGCCCGCCCCATCGCCACATTGCCCCGCGCCGCGAGCACCTGCGCCCCGCGAGGGGCACTCCTTTCCGCGGGCGAGGCTGCCCGAGATGCCAACTGGGCCTTCCAGCGCTCTGCGCTGTGGACGAGCTCTGCGAAGAAGCACAGGAAATATCGTTGTTGAGCCGCTTGGAAAGAATGACCTTTCTCTGCGCCTGTGCTAAAAGTCTGATTGATATTTCTGTCCCCACCATACCCACTGCATGCCGCCGGCCAACTTCCTCGCCGTCGTTGAAAGTAGTATGGCCACGCCTTCGGAACTAGTTGTTCTTCCAGCACGATCGCGTCACACGCACAAGGTGCCAATTATATGCCATCATTTAACCATTGTGTGGGCACAAGAAGCCCCGCACGTGAAGTTTCCAGAGCCCAAAGAGGGGCTCGTCCGCTTCATTTCAAGAAACTGACGCTGCCCCAATGATATGTTCTACCCAGTTGATAAACAGTTCCATCTTTTCGATCAAATAGAAGGGCAAAGGATTTAAAATAATTTTAAGTTTACATGGCTACTATTCGAAAATCGTACAATGTTGCGTCAACACTAGTTCAAATCCGAAATATTTTGTGGATAATGTTGCCGTATACAAATATTATTCTAGAAATGGCATTGCATGCCAGTCAGCTCCGACGTACATCGAGATGATCATGATTCTTACGATTACAAAAGCATGTGGCGCTTTACGTTATTTCCAGACGCAGTTAAACCAAAGGTTATCGTTCAATTAAGAAGAAAGCTACCAACTCTACAGACAATGGTTTGCTATGTTTGAGCTTCACAATCACTTGGATGCTTTTATAAGCTGCAGTGTAGAATATGTGCTCTAATGTGTTAATTGTAAGTCTTTTATTTACAATCAAGATACGCATTGAGTAAATAATGGAGTTTATGTGTTATCCTATCAAGTCATGTGTCAACCTCCAATTAAGACGATTGTAATTATTTACATGAATTAGTACTAGAACCATCTACATCATCTTTTAAATGACTTCCGCAATAATTTCCATGAACCTTTGTCACTTAACTTCGATGAAAACTCCGCTTTTAATTTCTTGTATCAAATTTCCTTGATTTGTTCATAAGAAATTAGGGCGCTAGGATAAAAAAACGTATTTCAAATTAAGAATATTCTTTAAAAAAAATGTTGTTCAAATGTGACAAATATTGTTCAAAGTGGATTTCCAATGTGATGAAATGTTTTTAAAAAATGTTAATTTTAGAAGCAGAAAGCTACAGATACAATTTTGAATTGAAATAAACATTATTGTTTCAAAAGAAACAATTTAGAAAAGTATCTCAACTTTTAAAAAAGCCATGTAGAAAATTAAAGGAATTAAAAAAAGTGGAAATTATATTAAAGAAAGTGAATAAAAATTACTCCATAAGTATGTTTTAGTTGCATGTAGTTTGAAAGTTATTTGATGTGTAAACATTTCCATTGCAGAGGTCGTATTTATATTATATTTCACAAATCGTTCGTCTACGTAATATAAAATGAAAATTAGAATAAGTACGATTGAGAATATAATATAAGTAAAAGATAGAAATAAAATAAGCGAAATAACATGTTAATCCATTAAGTTTAATTTCTAGTAAAAACACAGTTATAATTATTTAACGAGAAGAGAACAAATACTAATAGAAATCTGAAAATGAATGATCTCATATTTTACCGTGTTAAAACTTGAAACTGACTCTACATCAAACACATTATGACTATTCAACAACTTTTCACGGAAATGTCCATATCTAAACGAAATATTTAAAAAATCAGAATGTCATCACCGGTCCTAACCTGAAATTTCTCATGAAGAAGGTTCGTGATTATTGCTGCCCATTTGAACGAAAGAATCTCTATTTATATTCATATCAATAAATTTTAAATCAGTTTGTAGGAACTGGTGCTGTTATGACGTTTCATCGATTAGAAAAATATCAAATAGCCTTCAAAAACATTGAAATTTAAAATCAAAGTCAAATTAAACAGACGTCGAAACAAAACGAAATATTGTGTAGAGCATATCATCATCACTTGGCACCAAATTGAATTCTCCTAGCAATACAATCATAGCCAGACATCTCAACCCTGCATTTCCAGTCGTCAATCGCGCCAACACAATTACCTGTGTATTCCGAAGATGATTGTTCCCATCCACAACGTCCGCACAGCGGCGTGGAGTTGGCGCGAGGAATTCACCTCGTCTGCGGCCCAAGTTTCCGACGCAACTCCTCCGCCCCCCCCCCACCGCCCCCTCTGCTCCTTCTCCACCGACTGCGCCCGAGTGGGGAAGGTTTTCGACGAGCTATACCTCGAGGGAATGCCGCCCCGCCTCGCCCTGCTGCAGTTCTCGCAATTTCCCTTTGAAGTGGCCTCAAAGATCTAAACACAGGAATTCATCAGTGGCCCTACGTGGTGGCAAACGCAGGAGGTACTGGGCATTCGCCGCTGCCGCCGTTGCCTCCACGTGTCGTGGAACGTAGAAACAGCGCGGAGATGGTGAGTCCCAGTGGGCCAAAATCGTACGCATTGCACGTAGCACGTTTTGGAATTGCTACATTAGAATTTCAACCAAAAACGTGTGTTATATAACAATGAAATTAAAACTAAGTCAAACTGCAAAGCCCACGTCGATAAGACAGGAATTCTTAGCTACCTATCTCAGTTCGATTACTCCCAAACAGCCACCATATGTGAATAGAAAGTAAGTAACGGGTTTCCATAGAAGCCTTCATATTACCAGTCAAAAATTGGCAAAAAAAATAAAGACTTTTTTCCATATTTACTTCAATTTCCAATTGTTTGATCTCTTGAGAAAGCAAGAGTGTCCAACTAAAAATTGTTTCCAAAAATGAATTTTCGTCACATTCTAATTTGTATTTATATTTAGCCATTATGTCCCGTAAAGGGTAATTGCCTCGGTGCCGATTGATTGCGGAATACCTAGTCGGTCACCCTACCAGGAAGCCGCGATGTCTCGAATTTGATTAGCCTCTGTGACGCCGGTTTCACGGTCGTGACATTTCAGTATTATCATCACGGCATTCGCCTGAATGACCGAGGGAAACGGGGATTGACCCCGCGGCTCATGCCCTGAGCCACTTCGCTCGGCCGCGGCACAATGCAATTACGGAAAGGAAGGATACCTTAGAAACATTGTTATGCGGTAAAACAGTCATTCGATTCAGACAATGAATTATTTAAAATAAAATACAATCGTAATAAATTAAAAATATGTTTAATAAATTAAACACACACAGAAAATATGAATAATATTCTGAAAATGAATTATTTTATGCTACAACCTTAGACTGCTGAACAGCAGAGAATGGTCATGTACAATATAACTGTAATCTCTCGTAAAAGTCGAAAGGCTTAGGTGCGGGTATGAGGATAAAGTTAATAAAATGTTTAATGGGTTTTCGCCCGTCGAGAACAGGAAAGTTTAATACTGTGCGCGCGGAGGGCGCGTGCGATGTGGAGGGCGTGGTGCGGGCGCAAAGAACGTCGAGAGCGAGGCCGGGAGGGGCGGGGCGGGGCGGCCCTTCAATAACCAAATCTACAAAACGAGCCGGCGAGGGTGTCGGGGTAAATACTGGGGCTGAGGGCCGCTCATTTTCCGGACCAGCAAGAAAAGGGCACCCGAGGAAAACCGAGTGGGCGGCACCAGAGCGCGTCGACGTAGCGGCCCGTGTGAGGCCTGCGCCCTTCCTGCGAGAGCTACATCCCCAACCAGACATCGAGGTTTCGAGACATAGGCCTTCAAAATGAAAACACCGATGTCAGTAATACATCAAAAATACATCGATGATTTTGAAATTAATGTTTTGAAAACAGGAACATTATTACTAATGTTAGCAGGGGGAAGTTATTTAAACTGATTGATATTAATCAATGTTGATTAATTTATAATTAATATTTACAAAAGAAAATGAAAAATAATAACGAAGACTCAACTAATTTATGTTGACCCTTGGTGACTTTGATGTGAAACAACGTTCAGTTTACTGAGATGTGAAAATTAATAATTATTTTTAGCAAAGAATCGGGGCATTAGAGTCTCATTTTTCAATCGAAAATAAAACATTTACAATAAAAACGTCGATGTTGAAAATGTCGACTTCAATAAATCGATATTTTGAAAACCTCAATAACGATGTCGCACCCCTAATCAATCGATCTGGAGTAAATGCAAGCCTGATGTCTAACACCGAAAGGTAATACTGACTGGAAGGAAACCTGACGTTATCTGATGTACTTCGGAATTCGGGTGCAACGATACCAATATCCTAAAGTTCTGTGCGCGTAATCCTGACCCGAAGACTACCCTGTATAGGGTAAGCAATGGCGCGCTCTTACACGATCATCGCTAGAACAAAAGTGAGCAATGGAGGGGCCGAGAGAATCAGATCTAACTTATCCTGGTAAAAATGGACGGAGAGAGAGAGAGAGAGAGAGAGAGAGAGGAGTCTGTATGCGCTTTCAGGAAACGGTTAACGAGAGAGGGCACGGACGGGTAAAACATTCATGTATCTCGAGTGTACTTCGGCCCCTTTACGCGCTCCCGCAGAAGACTCGTACGAGATGCATATGTGCAGGCGTGCCATCTTCCTTTCGCCCTCGCCCTAACAGCGAACTCCCCTCCACCGCCTGCGCCTCTCCCCCGCCCTCGTCCTCGCCCGCGGCCGCCCCTCGACCGAGCGACTTGTAAATTATATAAATCCGATCAATAATTGTGCGCGGGGGGAGGGGGCACGCGGGGGGGAGAGGGGGGCGAGAGGCTGCTAAATTAAAACAACAGGGCCCCGGCCGGCGCGGACACGGGACACGGCGAAGCAGCGAATGAAATCTGTGGAGTTGACCACAAAACCGAAAGCATTGTCATGTCGGACAGCGCTCAGTATATGCGCTTCTCATGTAGCCAATTTCTGTTTCACTTAAACATGCGACATTTCAATGCGTCTGCCAATTTCCAATTAGGCCTCGCCGACGGACTTTCACTGATTACGCCCGCCGGTTTTGTGTGTGCGAGGGCCTTAGCGCCCCCGCGAACATCGATTCCGCTCCGCGCCGGCCCCCGCGTCGTGCCCGGCCCCGCCCGCCGTGCCCCGCCCCCGCCCCCCTCGCACCTGTCCGGCGACGCCTGCCACGCGTCGTCGCGCACCGCCTCCCTTCGCGTAGCGTCGCGTTGCGGACCGCGACTCTTCCGAAACTGACGACACGCGACCGCCTGGCTAATGTATGGGGCTCGTCGGGGGTTGCGGGTCAGAGCGCGGGTGGTGTGCGAAGTGCGAGGTATTAGTATTCCCGACACCTTCCGCAAGCCTTTACGTTGACGTCCTCGTGCCTGAGTAATTATTGGTGATGTTTTAGGAGGAGCGTGAACTTCTGTGAAACATTATTAGTTTTATTGTGTACATTCTATACACGCTGGCTAAAGTATTAACTGGAACAGTGGAATTGCGGGTCAGAGTGGATTTTAGTGTGTTAGGAGGCACAGTGACTCTTGACACTCTTTGCAAGCTTTTCTGTTGGCTTCCACACCCATGGGTGGGGATAATGGGGATATTTTATATGGAATGTGAATTTCTATGACGCATTCTTATTTTTGTCCCTTCGCGTAGTCCCGCACCATCCGCAAGCCTTTACGTCGACATACAGGCGCGTAGGTAATCATTGGCGATGTTTTAGGCAGAGTGTGGACTTCTGTGAAGCATTTTTACTTTCATTGGGCGCATTAAATAATACGCCGGCTAATTATTGGCGTGAAACCGTGGATTGCGGGTCAGAGCGCGGATTGTGTGTGAGGTACGAGGTACAAGTATTCCCAATTCCTTCCGCAAGCCTTTACGTTGACATCCACACGCGCGGATAATCCTTGTCGATATTTTAGGCAGAGCGGGAACTTCCATGAAGCATTATTACTTTTATGGGTTATAAACAATAATAGACTGACTAATGGGTCGACAAGTTTGTTTAAACAACTCATTTTTAGATTTCATGAATTGTTTTAAGAGAAACAATTTCGCTTATCACAGCTCTATCTTACAAGTATGTGCGAGAACATTTAGAAAGTATACTTGTGTGTTTTACGGCAGGTCACTGTAAGTTCTTTATGACCAAAGATCACGTAGAGATGAAGTTCCGAAACGCACATCTTTCATAGAGGCACGTAACAGACGTACTGGCGCCGGAGGGGAAAATAGCATGGTGCAAACAATGCTGACATCGCAATTTAGGGCGCAACGCCGTGGAAAAGTAATTAGAAAAAAATACAAATTAGTAGTGCAAAAGAAATACCCCAAAATGTATACAAGATATGAAGTCAGATATTAGAATTTGTAAGAAGACAAATACGCAGAATTCAAAATGTGGGAAGGTGCGAAGATCGCTTTTTACGAGAAAGAATGCAGAATTGACGGTTCCTCTGCAACGTCGCTATCCAGGAATCCTAGGATATGATCAGAAGGGGTGGGATTTTCCGACTTTACCTACATAGGTACTACTCTGGTAATTTTCGATCTTTTTTTCGCTTCATATCTAGCTAATGCGGGAGCAGGATCTTAACAAATGAGTCATGGACCGCACGTGGTCTTTCCTTCTTTATCTAGTTCCTCTCCTTTCCTTTAGCACATACACACAGTTTCATTACACACTCAGTTATCCCACTTTTAAGGAGATCAGTCACGAGCTTAGAGCTTAACGAGGCTGGGATGGTATCATGCAGGAGGAGATACTTAGAGAGGAAAAAAACCGTAAGCCGACGCTGGTGAGCGCTGGATCTCATGTTCTGGAAAAGTATCACTTCTATCACCGAGGTACGCCATGCACTACACTTACAGTATAAATGGCCAGTAGTTGACATGGAAACAGTAAACAATTAATCAATCAATTGCACTGTAAGGGAGGTCACACGAATGAGGAAAGAACGATGCATTGAAGAAAACATTAATCTTGAATATTTTCGTAGAAATGGGTGGCGGCCGAAGTGATTGTAACACGGCACAACCGACGCCCACATTGCACCATGGCGAGTAGGGTAAGACATACTGTGGGCGGGCAACTGAGGCGAGACGTGGAGCCTGGAGTGGGCGCCAGAATTATGGTCATGAAGGAGTGGATGGTGAAAAGTGAGGGCAGAGTATGAGGAGATGGCTGCAACCATTCCAACGGAGAATGGAGATGAGGAGAGGAGTTGAGATGGGGCCCCAGAGCATTGGATGGGGAAGTGGAGAGGGGAGAATTGAGAGCGAGAGCGATGAATGGGTGAGAGAAGTGGAGTAGAGAGGGAGGCAGCAGAGTGGTGGGTTTGATTGAGGTTATTTCCGTAGGTATAATGCGTGTTTTTTTCTTCGGAAGGCGGTGATGATCTTCCCCTGCTGGATGGCAATATCCGGCGCCGACCTGCACGTAAATTAAGTTTTCCTAGCATGTGTGGGCGTGGTAGGGTAGTGCATGTAAGTGTAAGTATATGTAAGTTAGTGGAGAGGATAGGAAGAGGAAGGAAAGATAGGTTCGAGACCCGTTTTTAACGGTACTACTCCGGCATTCATCTGATATTGATCGGAGAAATAACGGAAAACTACCAATCAGAACAGCCGGCAACTGAATTCGCCTGAATTTGATCTCGCTTTCTTGCTAGTGTCGAAAATCCTGTCACCGTCCGGACTCGAAACCTAGGACCTCCTGTTCATAGGCACTGCACAGATTGGTGAGCGGGGAATCGGGCTGGCGAGAAGTGAGAGCGAGGAATGGCGGGGGGAGCAGGGACAGGGGCAAGGAACGTTTCGGCGGGGCAGAGGGGGTTCGGGGGCCAGAGGAGGGGCTACGAGGAGTGAGTGACCATGAGTGACTGAGGGGGGTGGGTGGCGGGATTCACGCGAATGGCCCGTAGAATGTGCCAAATTCACACGTGTCGCCCATGGAATTGTTGTGACTCGAACAACACTGAACAGCCAAAGAGACAGCGAGGTGCTTGTAGCAAGAATGTTTCTCAAAGCGCCTGTTTACGTGATGAGAGTACAGGTGGAAAACGTATTACGCCCACCCTATGGTGGATGTCATGTGAGCGCATGCAATACTGTTCCTTAATCTTCACGAGGATTCCCATTTTCTTTCACAAACTTTTTTTTGTTATGCCTAAGTATTTTCTTGTTAACGTACCCTGTTAGCATTTTGTAAATTTTTTAATTTATTCTTATTTTCTATATATTCTTGAATAATTTTGTATCTTGGAGATAAAGGGAATTATGTCTATTGTCTACCAAATTGGCATACTTTAACACACTTGATCTATTTTTGACTTACTGGAGGATTTGAGAAATAATAATAAAAGTCAATAATAATAATCAAGTTAAAAGTGAACACAATATCATGTTTACTTTGAGGACAGAATCGTCTTTAAACTGCTTCCCTGTAAAATTAGTAATACGATCACATTTCCTATACCTCCTAAGCACAGATTTGTTCTTTCAGAATACGACATTGTTGAGTATATTTCGTCAGACTTTCGTAATTAATGAACGTATTGTTAGTTCTGCCATCAGTTGATTACCAGAAATAAGTAACCAAGAATGGTGCACGAGAAATTAAATAGATCAGTCTCGAACAATTTAACGTTTTTTGTTGAAAAAATAATGATAAAAAATTATTCGGTGTAAGAATAATTTGCATACACAGTGACAATTATAAATATTTATGAATACTCTAATTACTAATCAAAAACCGTGAAATTGCTCATTGATATTCATACACATAAAAATGTAATTGCATAACATTAGAAGGTGTTCAACGTTTCTGAACAATAGGTATTTACGTCATAATTATGAGTCATTTCCAATCAGGATCTCTAAAATTAAAAAAATTCGACAACATTTATTTTATGCACAGAAATATCTTCCGACCCGATGAAATGAATGGATCAGATGAAATGTATAAAACATTCTCGGATTCAAACAGACATTATGTACTACATTGTACCTATTCACGGTTTCTTTGATACAACTCATCGCGGAGAAGTAGAAACACACAGAGCGGGTTATAAAAAGTTTTGAGGTTTCATATCTGAGAAGCCTTCCATTAAAATGTATACGCCATCAGAACCCACACACACATACATGAAGTCGGCGGCGGCGGCAACGGCGGGGCTGCCCCCGATAAGAAGAAGCCATAGCGAGAACAGCCGCGCTGGCGCGTGAGGAGATACGCGAGCTCCTCCGCTCAAGTTGGGCTCCGGAGCGCAGGAGCGGTGCGGGGAGGGTGGGGCGGGGGCAGGGCGGGGACGGGGATCCCCTGATGCGGCGGACTCCGCACCGGCGCGATAAGAGAGCCCGCGGGCTGCTCTCCCCTCCACATCGCCCCTCCCCTCCGCGCCTTCTCCTTCTCTCCGCCCCACCTCTCCCTTCCACGCCTTCTCGTCGCCCGCCTCCTCCCACTTCCACCCCCCCCGCGCCGTTCCCGCTAAACGTCGCCGCCGCCGCCGACTCTCGAACATTCTGACGCGTCGCTTTTCAATCTCCATTAGCGATATGAGTTCCGCCCCGGTCGCCACGCCAATTTAATTGCAAGTGGCAAATACGGAGCTGCGCGCAATCACACAAAAATGCCGGCCCGCGGAGAAGAGGGGCGGAGCGGGGCGGGGAGGAGCGGGCGCGGGGGCCGGGCGGGGCCGAGGCAAGAGGAAGCGGCGGGGGCGGGTCTAAATGGGATTACGCGCGCGAGGTCTTACGCGGCGGCGGCGGCGGTGGCGGTGGGTCCGTCACAGATCCGTCGCCCTCCGCGGTCCTCGCCCAAGAGCCCCGAGATCGAACGCGGAAACGGCTTTAAATGAATATTAAAACGTAATAGGGTGAGTGGCGGAGTGCGGGCGGGGGCGTGGGCGGGGCGAAGCGGGGGCGGGGCGAGCGGGAGGAGGCGAAGAGGGGGCGCCCGGACGGATTACCCGTTTCATTAGTTTGAGTGCCCGGACCCTCCCCCGCCGCCCCGCCCCGCCCCCCGCGCAGCCACTATGAATCGCACGAGCGGCGCGGCGCGGCGCGGGCACAACAGGCTAGGGGGCGCGCCGTGCGGGGGCGGCGACGCCGTCTTGCGCCCAGCGTCGCGTCGCGACGCGTCGCGCCCCTTGCGGCACCTTGGGCGTCGCGACGCGGCGCCGGACAATGGCTGCGCGGGCGGCGATCGCGACGCCGAGCCCAGCCGCGCTGCGTCGCTTCACCTGCGAGGCGGCGCAAGCGAGGTCAGGACAAAGAGTGCGCACGCGGTCTCGTCCCCCCCCCCCGCCGGGTGTGTGTCATCCCGGGGAGGCGGACAATGCCCACGGCGCAGCGAGCCTTCCGCGGGAGCTTCTCGGGCGAATGAAGGCGGAAGAGGGGATGTGGTGCTGGGTCTACCTGGCGGAAGAGGGGGTGTGGTGCTGTGAATGAGCGACGGACGCGAACCGTCATCTCGCAGCCAGAGGGAATGACGGAGAAGGGCAGATGTACTTCCCTAAGATGGCAGGTAGCGTGCCGATATAACTGCCGACAAGTACGATGGCGGTAGTGGTTAAATAGTAGCCAAAGTAGTAACATTAGAGTCAAGGACGAGCATGTAACACGAAAAAGAGTCAGGCAAAGGGAGAGGAAGTAGTGTAGAGTGGGTTCTGATGAAAGAAGCGTAAAAGAACTGGAGAGGGAGGTGAGAAAAAGACATCTGTGAATGATCTAAAAATTTTACCAGCTAAGGCACTCTACTGCTTTTATTGATTTCGAAGGAGATTCTCGTGGATTAATTAATGATAGTTAAATATTAGACATGTGAGCTTCTTTAATCATAAAAAGTTGTAATATACAAAGTAAGTGTTTCCTCACCGAAACCTGTAATATATTGAGGTTTAAATATTTTATTTCTTTGTTTAAAATTTTATTGGCTCAAAATATTTTTTTACCCTTTCTTGTGGCTCAATCTTTCAAATATGAATGATAAATTTACCAAACTATTCAAAAGTTCCTTCTTCATATACGAATTTAGTAGGAATCACTTTCTAGAAATTTGCAAAACTGAGGATAAGACAGGGTGGGGCCAGAAATGTTCGTTTAAAGAAAGGTAACGTTTAATCATTAAAAAAAAACGTTTATGATTAAAGAAAGAATTAAAGAAAAGATTTGATCGTCTTTAACTTGTGAGACGCACCGTTTTACATCTGTGAACGATTATTACAGATACATATAGCCCTCTAGTTAATATACGTATCCACTACAGCAAGTGCTAGTTGCTACTGAGTTAGTAAACATTGCGAAATATATTTCTGATAGAAAACATATAAATGGTTTAAAGCCTATGAAAGCAAGGGTAGAAACTAGTAAATATTAATAGCAATACCACTATCGTAAGAGCGGTAGTTTTTACACATCGGTATTCTCGACAGAAGCCAGCAAAGACCACAGACTCCGCGCAAATCTTGGCATGAACCACCAAGGGCACGTCTCAAAGCAACAGATCCACTAGAAGCAGACCGGGTCAATCCCCTATCGTCCTCCAGCCACGACGCAATACGCAAGGTCCAACCCTGGATCCACTCGGGTACACCCCACGTGCCCCTTACACGACCGCGGCCCGCCGCCGCCCCCGTCCCCACCGCCGCCTCCGAGATTCGTCTCAATCGGAGGACAGCGGCCGCCGCCTCAATCCGGGTAAACGCGCCCGGAGGCGGCGGCGGCGGCGGCAGGGGCGGGGAGCGCGGGCGGACCCGGAAATTTACGGCGACCGCCTCCGGGCGGCGGAGACGGCGGGGAACAGCGGGGCGGGTGGAGCGGGGCGGGCGGGGCGGGCCAGCGGCCAAGCACCCTCCGCAAGACGCCCTCGCTTCCACCGTCCCGCCTCATCCTCGCCCCCCACCCTCCTCTCTCGCCCCTTCATCTGGAAATGGCCCGTAACTCTGGATAATTAAATACTTTGTTTTAATTTCGGACTGCATTTCCATCGCACACACGCGCGCGCGCACTAGCGCGCGGCGCCCTGTCCCTTCCATTCAATCAACCCTTTCATCTTGTTAACGTTAATTAAAATTATTTTAAACCTCCGCTCCTGCTACCTTCGGCTACCCCTGCGCCGCGTGTATGTAGACTTGGAGTTTAAGGCGAAAACTGCGAAAAAGTCTTATTGGTGCGGCTGGGCGGAGGGGGGTGAGTGGCGGGTGGGCGTGGCGGAGGTCTGCGAGGCTAATTAGCAACGGGGGCGGTGCGGGCGGGGCAGGGCAAAGGCGGAAGGGAGCGGGCGACGGACAGGGAGAGAGACGTGGGGAAGACGGGAGTCGCGGCGGATCGGAGTGGTAATTAGGCCGATGTAAAGTTACACCCGGTCGGCCAATTACGGCGCCGTGTAACGAGCGGCGTGTGTGTGCGGGGGGGGGCGGGGCGGGAGGGTGGTGAGTGGACGCGACTTGGAGCGGGCGAGTCGGGCGACGCGTCTTGGTAGGATGCTGGTCCGGAAAGCAGAGCCACACGCATCGGCAGAGTTTGCCCACAGCCAGCATTGCCGTCTCTGCAGTCTCTGCAGTGATTCTGATCGAGAGGGACTAGGTTTCGAGTCCTAACAGTAGTGGTTTTTCGACACTAACTAGATAGCTGTTGTCACTATATTGTTGACATTAACTATATATATTAAAGTTTCAACTTTCAACACTAGGAACTGTCGGATCACTACATACAAATTCTCAAGAGTAAGGATACATCAACTGCAAAACAAGTCATAAATCGTTTGCAAAACGAAAGTTTGACATGAAATTATCCAGAATCCCGAGTAAGAATAAGGGAATTGATTTAAAAATAAAGCTTGATCTCTTAAACTAGTAGACAGGAAAATAATTATTATATACATATTTCGCAAATCGTATCTCTTTGAATGATTATCTCACAACAATTAACATAGATATCACTCAACCTTGATTTTGCGTTGCACGCCTTCGCTCTTATTTTACGGGTTGTTACATGTACATCATCGACTTCCATCAAGAGGAGTACACTTAACTACCCTTTGTTGTGAGGCGTGGCGGAAGTTGCGACGGGCAGCAGATCGTGAAAGATAACGACTACTTCTTTTATTACTCCGTCCGGGGCCTCACCTTCGACTTTTATCGCACCTCTTTCCAGAATTAAGAGTAAGACAGCGCGGCGCGGAGAGTCCCCGGGCGCAAGGGCGGGCCCTCAGCGGAGCACGACGAGGTCTCGTACGCGAGAACACAAAAACCGCGTCGGCCCGAGAGGAGGCAGGGGAGGGAAGGGGAATGGAGGGGAGGGGAGGGGAGGGTAGATCCGTCTTCAACAAGTGGCCATCGCGGTCGCCCCCCACACCGCCCCGCCACCGCGGCAATCGCCTCTCGAAGCTCGGCGACCCTCCCGCTGGTCTCGCTGCCGCCGCGGGCGCGCCGGTTCGCAAATGCTGGCGGGGTGGCCTTCCCACAGACCGGCTTAGGCAGCTCTCCGCATCAACTGATGTCACTGCCGTGTCGCTGACCGGGAGGTCCTTGAGTTCGAGTCCCGACGGTGGAATATTTTTCGATTCTAGCTACATAACTAGGTCGAATTCAGACGCTGTATGGAGAAGAATTATAGCGATTGGCTGTTCTGATCGGTAATTTTCCGTGGTTTCTCCGATCAGCCTGAGAAGATGCCGGATGTCGGAGCGGTAACCTAATAATTGGGCCACGGGCCGCGCGCGATCTTTCATTTCCCTTCCATGTTCTATCCACACCCCTTATTTACACACACACACGTACTACACTACCGCACTTGTCGGGAGACCTGTCGGGAAATTAGAGCGGGTCCCGGTTGTAGCGGTGCCCCGCTGGTGAGAGATACCTAGTAAGGGGAAACCCCGCAAATCTATGTGTAGTTCGGCGCCGGATCTCACTATCCAGCGGGGGAAGATGATCGCCAACTCCCTCAATACACACACTGCACATACGGGACTAACGACCTTAGTAGTTGACGCATTCGGAATCACGAATCAATCAATTAATTCGACGATCCAGAGATGTCAGAGCATTTCCAAAGAGATGGACCTTCATTTTCGTTTATTTCTCAATTTTACGAATCAATACTTTCTGAAGATGCTGTTTCAACATATTGCAAAATGTTGTATTTAAAAATGACTATTCTTCTAAGTTAAACAGTATCAGAAAATTGTATCTTGAACTGTTACGGCAAAGTTTAGATATTTTTTTCCTAAATTATTTCTTGGGGTCATGTCACTTGGTAAATAAAACCTTCCTTCTTTTAAACGGCAACTGGGCTGAACTAGGACGGCCTGTGTTGTGATTGTCAGACTGCTCACTGTCCACACCTGGCAGCGTGCTTCATTTCCAGGTCGGTCCTTGGGAACATGGGTTCGTGGCAGGTTTTCTAGGGATGTCCCGTTTAACCATTTATTTATTTTATCATTTCAGGATTTTATTAGGAAAACCTAATTTTTGTGTCAGTGCACTTCCACGATGAAGAAATGTTGAGTATACATTTGATAGATATTGTGAATTAAGATATGTTAATTAGTCATATACTTTGGGAATTCAGTAACGAATAGAGGAAAACAGTTCTAACAGTTACAATTACTAAATCAATGGTTTTCCAAAAATTTCAATGAAAGAACAATTTATTTTAATGTTGGACAATAAAAGCGTAATATATCTATGGGTAAACGTGTACTAGTTCCAATTTCTGTAACATACATTCGTTCAACGATCATATCATTTTGAATAAGAATTAATAACCGGAAGGGTTCCGCCGGAAACTCAAAGAACATTGTTATATTAGGTAAACGTAGTTACGACGTTCGAGTTTGCCCAATATAACTTGGAACAAATCCAATAACAGGTACCATCAGAAACCTCTCTGAGCTGGCTATGTGGTTCTGAATCCGGCGGAAAAGCACTTGTGTTTTCATCTTGTGATGGCTCGTTGTAGCCGAAGGCAAACCACCTATCATATTGAACCATTACTTCATCTTTGTCTTTAATAAATAAATTTAATTTTACAATACAGGGCTGCCTACACCTCAAAAGGAATATTTTACTTCACATCATTGAGCTAAAATACTGTGTGTGGGGAAGGATATAGGCAGAGTCTTGGACGCAACGTAAGGCCGCAAAACTGTTCATCTCCATTATGGATCAGAACCCAGGGTAAGATACTGACGTTTTTATCTCTTTAGCGAAGGAAAAAACCTATCTATCCATTACTTAAATAATTACTTTATTACTATTCCTAACAGTTTAGTGCGAGTTCTCTGCAAATGACCCCCAATTTTTCATCACGATTATAATAGTGTACTACGGCGACCTGAAATACATGTCGTCGGTGCACAAGCAAAGTGATACATTTCAAGAACTGTCATTTTGCAGAACTGTTTTAATCTGAACGAAGCCGCTTATTTCGCGACCAAAGTCAAAGAGTAGTGTTACGCTATATTTCGGCTGTTTTGTGCACTATCTTTATGAAATTTGTATGTCTAAAAACATGCTATTCTCTAAACATATTTCTTCACTATCTCGAACTAGTGGTGCTAAAACAGTACATGCTTTCTTGCTCTTATTAATACTTACATAATACAATTTATATCGCAATTTCTCTCCGAAATAACAACTCAATCATACTTTTTTGTAAAACTCAAATTTTCGAAAAATTGTACACTACCTTCTTTCAAAATCTATCTTTAAGGAACAGATTTCATTAAGGGAAGAAATATCCCTCTATAATTTTTTAGTTATAGGAAGACGCCGAAAAAAGTTTGAACTTTTGCAATTTTCGAAAAATCAGGGTTTTCAACAATCATGACACCTACATCATTCTCTTAAACGTTCTTTACATTATCCAATAACAAAGTTCAATCAAAAACGTTGGAGCCAATTTTTTAAACATTTCGAAAATGTTGCAGGGGCTTCACGTAAAGTCTCACCAAACTTAAAATTTCAATTTCAAATTCAGGGCGCGCCGACATCAGCCAGATCGATTGGGGTATATCCATTTTGGAGCAAATCGGCTGAACAGTTTAACCGTTGTTCACAGACGGGTGGTCAGACGTTCTGCCGTCATTCGATTTCTCGTATCAAGGACTCACAAAACATGGATTCTGGCTACACCACGTGTCAGACGATTTTCCCCTTTAAATTTAGCAACTGGATTTATCCACTTCTTTGTTACCAAGTCCCTGTCATGAAAATTTTTCTGCCGAAAATTCACCATTATTTCGCGCAACATTACAAAAATTCCTCTCTCAACTGCGTAAGCGGAAGCGAGGAAGTAAAATTATGGCTTTGCTACTAAGACATCTGTGGAAACGTGTGTGGACGGGGATAAGAATCTCGTATGCGAGATTCAGGTGATCACAAAACCGTGTCGAAAGAAATCGCTTCTCGGCGAGAGTCTCGGGCTGGCAAATTAACCAACTATCGAACACGCCAATCCGTCCGATAAGTAGTTGGAAGCGGGATGCCTATTTTAGCGACCGAGAATTGTATTTTTTAATGATTGAGTTCTGAACATTTCTATAGCTCCGATGGTTGTGAGAGACAGCAATCGCTCTGCGGTCGCGTAATGATTACGAATCTCGCGTTAAAAGACCTACATAGCATACGTAATAGTTTTGCTCCTTCGAGAATGCATTGCTTTGTGAATTAATGTCGAGTATGGTTTCAGATATAACAATATCAATTTACTAGAATTCACATAATGTCGTTTCTAAAATATTTCTATACGAAGTGTCTGCAAATATTCGGTTTCTCAACGTTTTATTTTGCATCTTTTGTGATTGAATATATTTCACTGGAAAGCTGATTATTTTAAAAATATTACATTCATTCGTAAGTCTTAAAACTCAATAGATGCAGAGAAGATCATATAACTGGCAAGAACCAAAGGTAATGATACTTGCAAACATGGACGTAAATAAACACGAAAGAAGTGAATTAAGATGCACGAACTAACAATGACCCTATGACTCATATTATGATATCTTCCTTACAAATTTGTTACTGCAGAACAACTGAAAATTAAATTATGGCTTCCGCGACCGAGTCATGATCTGGGATGTCCGAATGACACCGCGTCGAAGGCTATATGCCTGAAAAAGACCGCGATATGTTGGTCGAAACGTCGGCATCTCAGCCTTCGACGCGACGCGGCGTCACCCGGACAGCCCAGAGCAAACTGAAAATTAATCAAATAATTTAAAACTTTTCCCCTAGTGCTTGGACTGGTGAATGAAAAAAAACATTGGCAAACAGCATTTCCTATGGATGATTATTTCTGGTCGCACAGTACTGCAGAATGGTAGTAGCATGAAGCCACAGTTCGACTCCCTTGAACAGCAAAGGCGGCCACCAGCGCAGCAAAGCCGAGACCTGCTGAGGTGGGCAACGCGGCGGATGTCGGGGGCGCCTGCGCCCGCACTCTGATACAACTCACTTCATCTAAGTCTTAAAAGACATTAGATGCAGAGAAGATCATGAAACTGACAAGGAAAAACCAAAGGTAATTATAGTTGCGAGCATGAGCGTAAATAAACAAATAATTGGTGAATAAATATTCACGAACTAACAATGACCTTGTGACTTATGATATCTTTCTTACAAATTTGTCACCGCAGAAGAACTGAAAATTACTCAAATAAAATTTTAAAATTGGTTTTGCGTTTTTCTTGGACTACTGAATGAAACGAATATTGGCCAATAGCGTTACCTACGCGTGATTTTTTCTGGTCGCACAGTACTGCAGAATGGTAGTAGCATGAAGCCGCAGTTCGACTCCCTTGAACAGCAAAGGCGGCCACCAGCGCAGCAAAGCCGGAGACCTGCTGAGGTGGGCAAACGCGGCGGAGGTCGGGGGCGCCGGCGCCCGCACTTGGATAAAACTCGCGGGCGGCGGTTGAGGGCGAGGGCGCCGCGGCCGCGCTCTGCCAAATTGACCTTCGGGCAATTAATTATACCTTTGCCAGCTGCGGCGGCGGCGGCGGCCGACGCCCGGGCGGGCGGGCGGGCGGGCAGCCGGCGCGCTCGCGCCCTGCGGCCGACTACAAAGCGCCCTGTGAAGCTCCAGGTTTTGCTATTAATGGCAAACTAACTTAATAAACAGGATTTAGCGTGTGCGTGCGCGGTGCGGCACAGCGGCGACGGCGGCGGCGGCGGCGGAGGTGAGCGGCTGCGGCGGACAGCGCAGAGCCACACACAAAGATGAGCGCATTACGTGGCCCATCATGCGCGTAACAACAAAGTCATTGCTACGGGGCAGCCAAGCCTTTGCAGAGGGCCTCGCAGACCGCCGCTGCCCCGCCCCGGCCGCTCCGCCTGTGTGCGCGCTGCGCGCCCCTGGCCACCGCGCCCCGCCCCGCCCCGCTCGCCCGCTCCACTCCCCGGGCGCTCCTTGGCCCACACCCGCCCGCAACAGACGTTGCCGCTTCTCGCGTTCGTCCTCTCCCACCTCTCCTCGCAGCTGTCACCCCGTTGCATCTCATTCTGTTTCCTACGCTCCCCCTCCCCCGCCGTGCCCTCATCCCCCCGGCGGCGCCGCTCTGTGCCTGGCCCCACCCCCGCGCGCGCGCCCTGCCCGGCCCCGCCCTCGACTCGCGTTCCCGCACACGCGTGGCCGCCCGGCCGCCCGCGTTCGCCCGGCGCTGTGTGTTTTCACACAGGCTCCGGCTCATGTATCATTGAACCTGGCGTGTCTCCGGTTGCACAAAGCGTTATGTTATGACTGGCCTGCCGCGGGCGTCGGGGGTGCCTCCTCCACGAGCAGCGGCGTAGCCAGTCGAAAAAAAAAACAACTGAAAAGGGAGGGGAGGAGGAAAAAAAAGCGCGACAGACGGACGCGTCCGCAGCTCGAGGGGAGGCCGAAGCGGCGCGGATTACAGAGTGGGAAGCCCGCGCTCAGGGGGTTAATAAGAAAAACAAAGCGGGGGAGAGGATTAGAAAAACCGATCAGCGGCGGAGTGGGTCGCTCTAATTGGAGGTATCGGGGGCGGAGGGGCTAACGCCACTGGGAGAGCACTTGGCAGGGTGAAGTGGAGGACGGCGGGAAGCCCAGCATGGAGGCGGGGACATGGACGGGTGCCGGAGAAGTGGCAGTGTTTGGGGACGGAGAGGGAATAGTGGGGGGAAAGGAAGGGATGGATGGCAAGTTGGTAACGAGGAAGAGAGGTTAGAGGCGGGTCGGGATCGCGGGATGAGGCGGGACTGGATCGGAGTCGAGCCAGAGACCGGGTGAGTGGGACGGCGAGGGGCTGGCCTTGAGGGCGGTGGCAAGGCGTTGTGGCCAGGAAGAAGGCACGGAGTATGAGACAGTAAAGACGGAGCGGGAGGTAGGTGGCGTGGCGTGGTATCTCTGGAAAGGGGTTGGGGCTGGGCGGGGGTCGAGCCGTGGCGGAGACGGACGCGCAACAAGAGCTACTCTTGAGAACGGAGGAAAAGCGTAGCGGGGTTGCAAGCGGAGCGTAGTAAGACGCGTGTTCGGAGGTGAAACGGCAGAGCGGTCGGTGCTAGCGCGGGGAGGACTCCTTGGTCAGGGGTTGGGCCGGGGAGGGAGCCGGAGACCATCTGGAGGCGAAAGGCTGGCCTCGGAGACCGAGGTAAGGCGTAGGGGGGGACGAAGGCAGGCGGAGTATGAGGCGGGCTCGGAGGTGAAACGGGCGGTGGCTGGGAGTTTGGTGGCAACAGGCGGAATTCTTGGCCGGGGATTGGGCAGGGGCGGGGACCGAGACCGAGGCGGAGACGAACGGGCAGCGAAATGCTGGTCTTGGTCGCAGAGGGAAGGGCGAGAGGGCAAAACGGCGAGGGCAATGATACATGAGGGGGACGAGGCAAGGCGAGATCTGATGCGGACCCGGAGATGAAAGGGGCGCAGCGGGAAGGGGGGCGGCGTGGGGCGGAATCTCTGGCCGGGGGGTTGGGCCGGAACGGAGACAACGGACAGAAAAAGACTGAACCCGGGTAAGGAGGAAAGGCATAGCGGGGACGAAGGCGGAGCGAAGTATCCTCATACTCGGAGGAGAAACGTAGGATGAGCAAGGGTGGGTGGCGGCGCGGGGCGGGGGTTGTGCCGAGGCCGAGGCGGAGACGGGCCCGGACGGCGAGAGGCTGGCCTCGGGGGCGAGCGCCCGTGCCCATTTAGCCGGTAATCAGCGCGGCGCAGCCGCCGCCACTTCCCCATCACACACCTGATCGACTTAGCCCCGCGACGCGTCGCCATGCGTTCGCGCATGTTGAGTAACATTACGGCGTTGCCATGGCGACCGCCGGCTGATCGACGCCGCCCGCCCGCCCGCCCGCCCGCCCGCCCGCCCGCCGTGGGGGTCTCCGGGCGATTTGGGGTCCTACAGCGATTCGGAGAGGAAGGGCGATTGCGCCGGGCGGCAGGCACCCCGCCTTGCACGCCGGCGCGGGACGAGGTCGCGGGAACGAAGCGCGCGGAGCGGGCACTGGAATGTACAATTAGACGTATCAAAGGGTCGGTCACCACTGTTTCGATACGAGGTTCTGCGACGTAATATTACGAATCGCAATTTTGTATATGGTAGATTCTAGGTATCTTAGATCTGCCAAACAAGTGTAATTAATTAGGTTATTGAATATCTCCAATATTGAAAGAAAATGGCTACACTTAGGCGTAGTAAACAATATTAATTTCATTCAAAACGAACCATGTGATAAATCAGAATGATATTCCACGATTACTTTGCCATACAACACAACCGAAAGATATCGATAAAATAAAAGTTATAGGTGTTACCTACCGGATTTTATCAATTTGCAAAAGTATAGTTTCCACGCCAATTGTTTAGGGAGGTAGGAAAAAACGAAAAATTTACTAACATAAAAGGCATACAATTAAACAGATGAAAAATAATTACTAAATGTCAGAGTCATATTTCAAGATGCAAAATGTCTGTCCTTATTTCTGAATGAATTAAAAAGAATTGGGATTTATTTAGATTAAAGTACTACTATCGATTTACGTGTAACAGAAGCTTTCATAAAAGCACCTCTAGTTTCATGTGGTTCTTCCGAATGAGGCTCGATGCTAACTCGAGTAGCGCTGTCCGCTTTTAAATCGCTCAACCGCCTCATTCCTTATCTCCGCCGGCGCCCATTCGTTAGATCGCGCGTCCACAGAGACGCATGATAAAGCGACTTCGCGAGCGGAAAACAGGGGGCCGTAACTCGGGCGGCGTCAGTTCCTACAGACACCACTGGGAGCGTTTCGGCAGCACTGTCCGTTCTTCCCCGCAGCGCCCCACCCGCCCTGATGCAAACCGCTCTGCCCAGCCCTGGCAAGGCCACGGCCCGCTTATAGCTGACAATTGCCCCACCAGCGTGTAACTCCCGCCTGCGCCGCTACCTCCCCTCCCCATGGTCAAGCCCCACTCTTCCCCCACCTCACCCCACGTCGCTCTCGATCTGCTCCGCTTTGGCTATGTCCATCCCTCGCCTCGCTTGGCTTTCTCCCTGCGTCGCTCTTTCCCCAATTCCCTCTTTCTGCTTCGCTCTCACCCCGCTTCTTTCTCACAACGTTAGCTCTCATTCCGCATCGGTCTGACATTTCGCTCTCACCCCGCTTCGTTCTCTTTCTGCTTCGCCCTCACTCCTCTTCACCCTCACCCCGCTTCGCTCTCACCCCGCTTCGCTCTCACCGCGCTTCGCTCTCACCGCGCTTCGCTCTCACCGCGCTTCGCTCACACCCCCGCTTCGATCACACCCCGCTTCTCTCTCACCCCGCTTCTCTCTCACCCCGCTTCGCTCTCACCCCGCTTCGCTCTCACCCCGCTTCGCTTTCACCGCGCTTCGTTCTCATCCACTTCACGGTCATCCCACTTTGCTCTTACTCCGCTTCTCTCTCACCCCGATTTACTTTCACCTCGCGGCGCACTCACCCCGCTCCTAACTCGCCCGTGGCCCAAACCGCCCATCGGGTGGGACTTCTTTCGACATAACCCGTTGTGACTGCGGTCCGCCTCTGACCCGTCCTTGCAACGCACAGACGCACCCCATCCTACTGCTCCCACACGGCCACGCGGCCCGCTTCGAGGGCACTCCCACTTCGCCATCGCCTCTCCGCTCCCGCCACGCCCCTCCCCCGCTCCACCGCCTCCCCGCTCGCTCACACGAACCTTCTCCCCCTCCTCCGGCACTCTAGCCCGCCATCCCCACGCCGCTTTGCCAGCGGCCCGTTCCCAACCCGCTCCGTCCCCGCCACCGCACCGTCTGCAATAAGCAGCAATAAAGATGGCGGCGGATAGCGATAAGCATCGGCACTTCATTTGTAAGTAGCGCGGGTCGATACGCTCGCGTGCGGAGCCGCGCGGCGTATTAATTCGTCGTAAAAATACCGGCGCGGCCTCCGCCGCCGCCGCCGCGGCCTGCGAGCTGCTCGCCCGTCTTCGCGGCCCCGCCGGGTTGAAACTCAGCGCGGAGCGGCCATGAGGCGTGCCTCTGGTTGTTGGTGATGATAGTCTCCACACTTGGTGAAAACATGCTTAGGTCCTAAGCAATGTGACCCTATTGCTCGTGGGCTGCAATAGTGGTAAAAAAAAACTAAAATTATACGAATTTTGAGTTAATGCACTTTCCAGAATATTGCGGATGGATCGTTTATCTTTCAGCAGCATAGTTTACAGTATAGTCTTCCACCAAAAAATGGCAGAAGTGTGAGTCTAGGAATGATGAATTTCAATAGAAGGTAAGGTGGAACTTCAAGCTCATTTGTCTCAACACCTGATTTTTTGAGTTGTGCCAGTATTGAAGTTCATGAACGATACGCCCTACGTAAAATGATGGTCTGCACAAGAACTGATAGAAATCTGTACTTTATATGAATCTCTGGCGATGGCAGTCTACGAGAGATGAAGATGATAACATCACTCGAACACGAGAGTGGATCAGAAACTTCTATAACAACATCATCAATAATACAGTTGATTCTATCTTTAACAGAATTGGTACGTCGATTCTAATGGAAGCTTTCTGTGGTTTACACGATTCACTACCGATGACGGTTCGCACAAGATCTGCTGGAACTTGTTGAAATTTATAAGAACCACTGTCGATGACCAGAAGATCTGGGGAAAACTCAGAAAGTCTATTTATGTTAAGAACTCTCAATGATAATCTTGCACAAGGCCCGGTGAAAACTTGCTAGGTATCGCTGGAATTCATATGAACGACTCAATATCAGCTTGCACAAAACTCGCAACATTGGCCAATACCAGAGGTAATCGTAAAATTTTCGGATACTTTTCATTAATGATGGCCTTTGTAGGATCAGTCTGCAAAGAATCTGGGGTTACATATTGGGGCACGCTGAGATTTAGAGCTGTCCAAGCAAGTGCTCCGAAGAGAAGTTCATAGCCGTTCTTTGTTACCCAAATGGTCGGCCCATGGAGGGAAATAAATAAAAAGAGGAAAACGATCACAGGCGATGATACGCGAACCCAGAGAGCGCATTATCTTCTAATAGAAACAGGTGTTGGTAAAAAAGTGAGGTAAAAAGGTTGGTAAAATAAATGTAAAATGAATTCTGGTTCACTATTTTTTGACACCTCTTAAGAACAAGTAAATTGAAAAATATTCGGAAAGTAATATCACCCTTCTTTTAGAATTAACTGTGTGACAAATTGCCCTTCTGTAAATTATTTCAAGTGTAATGATGAAAGCCGTGTCATTTTATGATCGGGTTAAATTATTAATTTTCAAAACACAGGTATAAAATATACTGGTAATGTGTCTATTGTAAAACGAAAATAAAAATAACTTACTTTATTGGTACCCTTAGCTTTTAAAGCAAGAATAAGTATTTCCTTTCTTCTTTTTCTTCTCCTTCTTCTGCAGTGAATGTCATATTCGGTGTTGTGGTTCACCACCATAATGCTTCCATGAATTAAATTTCCTGTTGCGAATGAGTACTTTGTGGCATACTAAGAATTTGACATACCCACCAGAATCTTCAAAAAGACACCTCTCTTCTCAGACAGCATAAAAACTATTGAGGCTGGTCGGTTTATTCAGAGAACCGTCCGCTTTGTCATTTCTTCTCGAGCAGAACACGGTGACAGTAACTATCACTGGCCGCACTACAGGACACTCTGCGCACTCGCAAAGACTCATTGGTTCATATGTACTATTTGGTTCGTTTGTACTAGTTGGTTCAAATGACTAGTTGTGACCGCAGCCTGGACAAAGTTAAGTAAAAATTGTTTGCGATACTCTTGTGGCAACAGACAATATCTACAGACATTTTACAACAGACGAGCACGAGAAGTGGAATGGAATGTTTGCGAAAATTTTGAAAACGTAGGTATATTGATGATATTTTAATTGTAGAATCTGTCAGCAAAAATTTGGAGGAAAATTATGGGGTTCACAAGAGACATTTGGCGCGAATGCACGCAATGAGAGCAATCGAGTTAATATACACCACGCTTTGGAATCTGCCGGTAAATACACGAACGACGTGATAGAGTGGAGTTACATTTGATTTTTCAAAATAGGACCGGTGTTTAAGTCATAATGTTTTAGTAAAATAATTTATAAGTAAAATATATTTAATTATGGGTCATGAATGGATTATACCAGTGAAGCGCAAGATAAAACAAAACAGATACGCCCTGGCGATAGACCCTTGCGAATCATGTCTCATATTGATGAATACGGAGGAAAATTTATATTCAAGTTAGATTATTTAAATATGGTCCTATATTCTTGATTATCTATATCAAATTATCTACATTTTTAATTATTGTGGATAAAATGTCAAATAGGGATAATTATTTAATCAAAGTAACTACTAAAATATTGTTTTGTTTTTCATTTTTAAATATTGTATATTGAATATAATATGTTGAAGGATAAGAAAATATTTTAGTAATTACCTGGATTAAATAATTATCCCTATTTGACATTTTATCCACAATAATTAATAATTTGTCTGTCTATAAATGTATTTAGGAACATATTTCAATAATCTAATATCAATATTAATAAGATAGTCAGAAATTAAAAATTTCTATTCATGGGTTCACTTCCACGCGCGAAATACTGGGGTAATTTTCGAATATTACATATAGTGTTGTTAAAAAAGCTTTGGTAGAGAAATGAGGGAGTCGGAATGCAGTGTCTGGGTATAGAGCACTCCTGTGAATGCTTTGTGCAAGGATATTAGTTTGTTTATTAGAGTGCCTTTCATTCCATAACATTTTCATTCATTTTGGTTCGTATGTTTTGAAACATACCGTATAATTAATATAACGTACAAACCTTTTTACTCATTTTCATCAATGAGAGAAAACACAGTAACTTACTCACAAACTACTTGTTTCTCTGCAGAATACTGGGATATATAATAATTGGCATTCTGAATTCAGTGTTTTTTTCCCTACCATTATCATCAATACTCTAGAAAAGTGCTTTTTCTACTCGTTTAATGATGATAAGAAAATGATATGAAACAAAAACACTACGCGCCTCGTATAGAAAGTTTCGTTTGAAAACGATGCGCAACAAGAGAATTTGAAGCATCTCACATTCACACAGGAGAGGTGATATCCCGGGTCTTTGTAAACTGTGTACATAATCAAAAATTAAAGCATCTCACATATCACTGATGCATATGAACGGTTATGCGCTGCAAGACCGAGAGGAAACAGAACAGTGCTGAGGATTGCAGAACGCAGCGTACATCGTTACAAACGTTTCGCCGGCATCGGGTGGATGCCGCTCCTGTGTGGCGTGGGAGTAATGGAAAAGAGCGTAGTGGATTTGCTGATGTCGCATGACGAGCCGACGTGAACGGCGCTCGTGGCACGTGGCATTTCGTCGATGGCCGCATGCTAGTTACCGTGAAAGCCACGTAGAATATTGAACAGACTTTCACAATCGATGTGACGAGCACGTCAGATATCCTACTTTAAAAAAGTGAAATATAATTTTCAGAGACATTGGACGTGTTTTTTTTCTTCTTCAAAGTACTTCGTGTTAGTCGCAAACGCGTGCATGTACAACATCCATTTCTTGGTGACGACTTATTCTTGTACTCAGAAATGAGACGTGGTTTCTACATTTGTGCACGACAAAGAGCAATTAAAAATAAGATAGACTTTTGTTTGCCAAGTGGAAACCTTAGTTCTTCTTTATTTGAAATGTCCAGTGAACCAGTAATCCATAATGTGAATAGGGGTTTTTTCACAAATGCGCTTTTTCTGTATTGAATGTAAATAATAATAATTTTTAGTTTTACTTACTCTGACGATAATTTGATTTATTTGTTTAGTTAGTTTAATACCTTCGTGTTTAATTCTTCATTTCTTTTTGTTCACAATGTTCATATTTGTTCCCCTTTACTCACCACATATGAAAACTGTGAACAGTAAAAAGTTGTTATTAATTACAATTAGTTTATTAATACTGATGAATGAAAGTTTATATTACCAGTGAGTAATGTTTTGGGAGTTTAAGCAACCAGAAGTTGTTTTCCTATTCAAGGATTTTAACTCATGTTATAAGGAGCAGATATAATGTATAAGATAAAATACACTTTTTTCTTTTGAGCAAATGAGTAATCCTCGCTAATAAATTTATCCCAAGAAAGCAGCTAATCCCGTCTAATAAATCTCCACCGAGCAAATGACTTAATTTGGCTAATTGGAGAGGATGCTTCTTTTCGACACAGCCTCTAAAGACCACGCCCCTTCTCCCCCTCCCCACGACTCCATCCACATTCCTAAGTAGCTTTCTTTCTTATTGAACGAAGCACTGCACTTTCCTCTGTCAATTCTACTTGTTGGCGCTCTTCGCCTCAAAAATTTCGCAGAATGAGCCGCGCCGAGTCGTGTTTACTCCAGCAAGAAGCGCTCCTCCTCCTCCTCTCTCTCTCTCCCCCTCGCTCTGGCCGTTCAAAGCAGGAAGTGGCAGGGGCGGCGGGGCGGGGCGAGGTCGGGGGTGAGCGAGCGAGGCACAGAGGGATGGTGACGGCGGGGGCGGAGGGAGGAAGAGGGTGAAACCGCCCTTGCGTCGCGCTCTCACGCACCGCCCGCGTCTCACAAAAGGACGGAACGAGTTCTTTTGGCGCAGAAAAAAAAAAGAGAGTCTAGAAATTTAGTATATTTTATCTTTAAGTAATGAATTACAGAGGCGGCTTTAATTACTCGCTTCATAATAGTTATAAAGGTCTTCATAAATTTTCTTTATTGTGCATCGGCCGCACTACATCACGCGAATTAAATGAGAAGTTGCGGCGACGGTGGCGGTGGAGGAAACGGGAGCGGAGATGCAGGCGAGGGTGGCGGAGGCGACAGTGATGGCGACGGTGGTAGCGACGACGGCGATGGTGGTGGTGGTAGAAGTGGTGATGGTTGTGGTGGTGGTGGTGGTGGAAGTGCTGATGGTGGTGGAAGTGGTGGTGGTGGTGGTGGTGGTGGTGGAAGTGCTGGCGGTGGTGGTGGAAGTGGTGGTGGTGGAACTGGTGATGGTGGAAGTAGTGATGGTGGTGGTGGAAGTGCTGGTGGTGTTGGTGGTGGTGGTGTTGGTGGAAGTGGTGGTGGTGGAAGTGATGATGGTGGAAGTGGTGGTGGTGGAAGTGGTGGTGGTGGAAGTAGTGGTGGTGTTGGTGGAAGTGGTGGTGGTGTTGGTGGTGGTGGTGTTGGTGGTGTTGGTGGTGGTGTTGGTGGTGGTGGTGGTCGTGGTGGTGAAAGAAGTGGTGGTGGTGGAAGTGGTGGTGGAAGTGGTGTTGGTGGTGGTGGAAGTGGTGGTGGTGTTGGTGGTGGTGGTGTTGGTGGAAGTGGTGGTGGTGGAAGTGATGATGGTGGAAGTGGTGGTGGTGGAAGTAGTGGTGGTGTTGGTGGAAGTGGTGGTGGTGTTGGTGGTGGTGTTGGTGGTGTTGGTGGTGGTGTTGGTGGTGGTGGTGGTCGTGGTGGTGGTGGAAGTGGTGGTAGTAATGGTGTTTGTGGAGGCAATGGAGTGAGAGGGGGAAATCCGTGCGTCCCTCTCCTTTTGCGTTCCCCATTCCTTGGATCGTTGCAACCATCTTTGGCTGCTCTGCGGTCGCCAGGATGTGATTTCATAAATAATGGGCTATTGATAAGATATACCTTTTGATTTAATTGCTAATGTTGAGTTTGGTAGAGTTGTTGTATTCGTTTATTTAAGTTCGTTGTCACACTATCTACTTGACTTATTTAGAGGGTTGAATAGAACATGATAGGAGCATGTAATCATGTTAAATAAAGTGAAGAATTTAACTAGTATTTCATCTTGACATAAAACTAGTCTTGAGAAATGGTGAATAAAGATAGATGAAAAAGTAGAAAATTTCGAATCAAGTTTAATTATATTTCTCGAATGGAATAGAATGAAAGCGCATGCGAACATTAAGAAGAAGCAGTGATTCGGGGTTTTTACGTAAAGAATGTATTGATTTAAGTGCTTTCAGGAAAGTTATTTTAAATGAGTTAACTCAAACAATGAGCAGCATTAGTTTCAGTATATATGAAGAAGCACAAATAATTGTCTTCGCACGTAACAGGAAGATTATAAATTAATGCATGCAATTCAAGTGATTAAAGTAGTTTGGAAATATAATGAATGACGGTATCATGCTATTACATCTGTCAAGAAAAAAAAGGTTTACATTTCTTTCTAATAGTTTTCTGAAGTCTCAGCACATATCTGGTGTACAGAATGTGTTTAAAACTATCAATGAAAATGTTGTTATCATGAAAAGTACATTTAAAACTTAGCTTTTAAATTGTATAGAGTTCTGCAGTCTTAACACTGAAAGTCTTAAAAATATTTTTTCCATTGGAAGTCTAAATTACAATTCTTTGATACTTTTATTACATTTTTATTTCAATATGATATATTTACAAAATGTACATTTCTTATTACAATCTTTAAAACTTAAAAAAACCATATTATTTAAATTGTTTCTAACTTTCGATGTTTCGTAACTGTGCAAAACATTACTACAATAATCAAAACTGTTCAATGTTGTTTATTAATCATTCAAATTGACAAATATGACTTCGTGGTGATATACTGAAGTAATATATTTTATGATTTTTTTTTGTAAAAAATGCCAATGTTCATTCAATGAAGATCTGAATGTGCATATTGATGCAATATAATCCTGCGATCTATACCAAAGCAGTATTGTGATCGTAATGCAATTCAACAAACATTCTCGCAACCATTTCAAGAACTACTTACAAGGTAACAAATAGTCTTAATATTTCAAATTAAAACATCAGATTTTAATCACTTTAAATATTACCATTTACTTCAACAAACCATTAACGAGTGACTTTGTAAACGACAGATGATACTGATAATACAACATTTGGAGGCGTGGAGATGCCTTAAATGCCACGAATATTTACGCCGGCTTTAGAGTCCTTTCGAAGAAAGCCATTGTACTTATTTCAAAGTCCATAAATAGATCACCCGCAGCTCGAAACGAACCATTTCACTGTTGACCTGCGCAGCTAGGGCGCATCCGAGTCTTTTGCAGTAGCCAATGGGGAAATGATGCTCAATCATTGACAGTGCCACTGTGAATCCACATGTTCAATCTACCTCATCCGCTATGAATCATCGCACACAATATGCTTTCATTATATAGTGTTTAGATAACCTTGTCAACAACAATTGAAAAAAAAGTTGACTCTTTCCGAATATTTTGACAGTTATTGGACGTCAATGTATCGCTTAAAATTCATTTAATAAAAAAAGGCGATTTTTAACCGATTACATTGACACGATTACAATTTGTAGTGCGAAAATAGCATACGTTTAAGACGTAAATACTGTAGAAGAGTTAAATTACATGTTATATATCTCTATCGCGGACGGAATACAATATTCCAACTGGTGGATTTAGTTCAGCGTGTAACGTAAGATTACCACGCTGGATGAATTTATTCCTGCGAAGTGAATATGTTAAATATTGAACAAGTGCTACGTGGCGATTTTAATTTCTAGTGCGCAACACGGAAGGATTACAATGTACTCAAATAATGGATTTTGTTATAAGTGAATTCGGTTGAGTGTGTTGCTGCAAACTGGATGTGTTAAATGCTGTACAAGACTTCATGTAAACGCACTCATATTGAACCGGTCTTTACAATACCGAAGTGCTACGGTTATTCCAACTTCCATACACAGATAAGAAAACAAAAGGAATGCAGATCTGTGTCCTGTGTAAAGGTGTGGTGTGGGGAATAATCTAAGCACTTAAGTAGTTTTAAAAATTGCTCCGATATAGAAACACGGCCCATTATAAGGACGTTTACCATTAGTGATACGTTTTTGTTGCAGCACAATTCCGAAATACAATTCCGCTTTTGTTGTGGATTTCGTATTATGTGAAATAAAGCTTGCGAAGTTGAATGAGCTGCTGACAACTGAATCTGTAAAATGCAGAAAAAAAACGTGTCAAATCCTGCAATGTAACATTATTTCGGTCGGAGAAACAACATATGTCTCGTGGATTTGGCATCAAGTGAACCCCCCACAGTGGGACCAACTCCTGCAAGCTGTATGTCTCGTGGATTTGGCATCAAGTGAAGCCCACAGTGTGACCAACTGCAATTCTCGGACGCACCCTAGCCTGAGCGCGGAGAGCGGCTGCCGAGGTGACGGAGGGGGTGAGGCGGGTTGCGTGGGTGAGGCGGGGGGGGGGCGTGACTCACCGCGCGTAGGGGGCCGGCTGGCCCGCCGGCTCTCAGTCGCGGGAGCGGCGCGGCCGCCCCACCTTGCCCTTGCGCACGCCGGGGCCCGCGCCGGCCGCCGTCGCGCCGCCCGCCGGCCCGCTCACCGCCGACCCCTTGAGCAGCTTGTGCCAGTCCTGCTCGCACACGATGGAGCCGGCCAGCAGGCAGTAGCGGTCGCCCGTCATCAACTGCGCCCCGCACTTGGAGCAGGCGAAACACTTGAGGTGGAAGACGGGCCCGCCGGGCCCGCCCGGCCCGCCGCCGCCGTTGGGCCCGCCGCCCGGGGCGCGCAGCACGTAGTCGCTGGCCGGGATGGTCTGCCCGCACGCCGAGCACGCGCCCGAGCTGCCGAACAACCTGCGCACGCAACACACATCGCACGTCAGCGACACGCTCAAACATAACCAGAAGGCTTACGGCTAAAGAGGGCTTTTTCACTTGAACGAGCAAGATATGTCTACTTATGGATTTAATAATACACTGTATATCTTTATACAATTCTAATGTTCGAATTTTTATCTATCCATTTTGTATCACATGGTCAGGTGGAGAGCAGACCTGATAACCTGACTTCATTATATTAATCAAATTATTATTATTATTATTATTATTATTATTATTATTATTATTAATAATATTATTATTATTAAACCAACTATAGCAACTGTAGCAACTATAGCAGCAAACACGAACTGTGAAGTATTGCTAAGTAAAACATCATAATACCTTTCTCATAATGTCTTATCAATCTGAATACAAAGATCAAAAGATACTAATTCTCAGTCGGCAGAAATGCTATCTTGTACGTATATTGAAATCTTCTAAGTCTTGATGGTCCAAAGGAGACAGAGAGGGTTTTATTATTTCTTGTAAAAGTTATGATATCAAACCTAACAAGGGTTCACGAAGAATCTATCCAATACAGAAATACAATATATACATTTTAGTACCATTAATGTCATTCATATTGATTCTTATCGTCATTTACACAAGCAAGAAAACACACGAAATATATTATGTATGTGATATTTAATTAAAACGTATATACCAATTACGAGACGATAGTGTTCACGAGACGATAGGTCTTTTTTTGAACATTTTTTATTTGTAACATTCACATATTTCAAAATGTACAATATATTTAATTTTTATACATATATTTGAAGATATTTATTGAATGACGACAATATTGTAACATGTTTAAGAATGTTAGTTTTATTCTAGTCATTAATTATCACGCTGAAGCTATAAAGTAGTACAAATTTCTTCATCATTTGCACGCGTTGATATAGAAGAGCGTAACACGAACAAGCAGGATGTCGCACATAATTTAAAATAAGTTATGAAATAATGTATTACAAATGACGCAAACACGACATAATGTTTTATAGTCGCTCAAGATTAACTCGTTACTTTACAAAAATCTTTGAACTTTTGAAAAGAAAATTAATTAATTAATTACGTCCCAAAACTACATTTTTTCTTGAAATGAAATAACGGTTCTCATAAAAAATATTAATTAATGAAGACGATAAAAATTCGCGAGGTTTACTAAGCCATGAAGCTAAAAATATTTCTGGAGATGTTGAAACGACTTCTAGAGTTAAAGAATGAGAATTTTCTCTTTTAGTAATAGCGATTAACATTATACATTCCAGTATCGTCCTGTTGACGAACCAAACAAAGCAATAACTTATCGCTTCCGTGGACAGTGCGTAATTAGAATAACAATCTCTAAACCCAACTTTCATACACTTCCGAGCATCGCCCAACAACACAAGTAGTCCGACGTCCACTTACAACCCAAACTAGCCTCGTTTATCACGTCCAACTTACGCTCTCGCAAAATTCGCCGCATAATGAAGGAAGCTCATTTACTTTATCGCGAGTTATCACGCCGCCACGGAAGGCCCTTTGACTCACGGCATACAAATAAGCAGGTTATCACCCAGCCCGGCGTTATTTGTGCGGGCGGCACTGCCGCCCCGCGCCGCAGTGGCGAGCCCACGGGAAGTATGGGGCATCGCTAGGCGGTTAGCGGACGACAACAAGCCCACGCCCCCGCACCCGGTTCGCCTTATCGATCAGAGCGCCCCCGCATGTGTGAAGCGGGGGGCGGGGGAAGGGGGGGAGGCGGGCGGGCACTCAAGAGCCGCGCGATGCACTACCCGCAAGTCCACTCAGCGATATGAGCCACGCGACACAAATTCTGTTTAGTGCGCGCAGGTAGACAACTCGGCGCGCAGATAAGGCCCGTGAGAACGCTTCGGGGCGTCGGGAAGGCGTCGCGACGGCGGAGGTCGCGGCACCGGGCGTCGCGACGCTCGACTCGACTGCGCGCGCGTCACGCGCGGTGCATTAAATACTAGTAGTTCCCGTGAGAATAATTCGAAGTTCAATACATTGAATTCCTTACTACAAGCTCTTAAATAATCACGAATTTCCTTCTTCCTCCATAAAGTTTCATTATAAAATTCCATTCACAAATAAATTCTTTCAATTCATTCAGAAATTATCGTTCGATCTTTATGCTTCCTTCACGAATGGAAACGGAAGGGAAAAGTTCATAGTTTTGTGCGGTGACAAATGGCTCCACAATTTTTTGCAGGATAGCCAATTCTTTTTTGCGAAACATGTGTTGTTAAACATTTTTATTTGTAAATAACATGTTAGGTCTGTAAAATTCCAATTCCATAATGACAGGAATACTGAATTCTCAATTTTCAAACGACACTTTGATCACACAAGGCGGCGGCGATGAGAAGACACGACGACGTAGGTTAGAAGGACTTGCAGAGATAAGCTGGATTATATATGAATTGCCTATTGTAACTGAAATAATGAATTAGCTGAGCATGGATGACTTCTCATCAAGGCTTCGTGCTCTGGCGAAAACATACAGAATTGGAAATTCCGACAGACATCTTGTGAAGAACTTTGCTAGAGTCATTCGTACACATAACAGTCCCTAGAATATTGAAAAATTATAAACATGTGCTATTCTTTTGCACATAAATCAATTATAAATATTCGTTTACATCATGTAACTGCTTCTATCATCTTATAAATCTGAATTTCTACGTAAGAAACCAATTAATACTTTCACGTGTTGAAGAACAGACATTTCACTAAAAATCAATATTTGAAATACCCTAGACGATGTGACAGTGAGAGAAGCGTACATATTTGCGCGTTTCAGCTTTACGTAACATTCTCAGGAAATCTCGTTGGAGAGTCATACCGCGCTGCTCCTCTATTAATTAGACATTCTCCAGTGCAACCCAGATATTTTTCGTCAACGAAATCTCTATGAACTCCCCACCCAGTCGCGCGCGTCAATATGTGGCTGGCGGCGGTAGTGCTGTTCGGCCCGGCCCGCCCCTCCCCTCCGGACCCGGTCGTTCCCCGCCTCGCCCCGGGCGGAGACCGCTCCTCGCTCCTCACTCCTCGCGCAGCGCGAAAGTCCTCTCGTCCTCTCTTCCCCTGCGTCACTTCCACCGCGTGTAAAACAGCGGAGCTGCCGCCCGGTTTTATTAATAATACGGGGCGCCAGCGGCGGTGGCGGCGGCGGCGACGAGGCGGCGGAGGGTGGCGGGACGGTAGGGGCGGCGGGGGCGGAGCGGGCAGGTATGCGCCACCGCCGCCGCCGCCGCCGCCGCCGCCTGCACCGCCCGATCGGCGGCCGTATAATCCATACGAGCCCATGTTCAAATTAGCAGCCGGCGGATCCACCTCTCGAATTACGAATACTTAATATTATACACGTCAATCATTCCAATCAATTTTAAAATTAAAAATTATCCCCACACCATCAAATATATTGAAAGCATCAAAGTGTAACGCGCCGGTATAATTTAATTGGTAGTCGATTTAATTAGTAGAGGCGAGCGTACATCGCATGGCTGATGGAATCCAAATAATAAGTGCGGCGGGGGGCACGGACAAATGCCTGCGCCCGCTCCGCCTCCGCTCCCGCCGGCGCCGCCGTCGAGCAATATCCCCGCAAAAGCGCTTTCGGCTCCCGGGAGAGGCGGCGAGAGCGAGAGAGAGAGGGAGAACAGCGGGGATGACGGCACGGCACGCGGTGGCAGCGGCAGCGGCGGGGACGCCGCGGCGGACGCAGCGAGGCGGGGCCGGGGAAAGGGGCGTGTTCGGTCTTGTCGCACCTACCGGACGAGCCAGCCGCTAATTAGCGACCCCAGAGCGCTCTAGCGGAAATATCCGAAGATCGCGCCGGTGAAGACGCCGCCTGCGCCGCGTGGGTGGTGCGTAGGAGGAGGAGGGGAAGGATGGGTGGGAGAAGGGGAGGGAGGGGGAAGGAGGGGAATGGCGGCGGTGAGTGGGAGCGCCGGACCGGAAGTGACCGCGGAAGAGTCGATCCGGGGAGAGGCGCCTGCAATTACTGGTCGTTACGGCCCGCGGACTCGCCATTAGTTAAACATGAGGGCGGCTGCTGCTGCCGCCGCCGCCGGCATCCCTACGGCAGGCGGGCGCCCCGCCCCCGCGCTCCACTCCCCGCACGCGCTTCGATCCTGAGTCTTCCCAGCTGAGCTTCTGTCACTCGCCCCTCGCGTGATGGATGTCGTCGGACGCGCACGTGTCTCTCATTGGATGAATATTACGTTTTTAGAAGAACGGGCACCACCCAAGGTCTAACATTACGTCTAATATTTCAGGCATCATTATGGATTTGTTCGTTTTTTTTGAAAAACTACCTGATATGATTTATTTTTCTCATATGTTTTCATTAATTAGGTTTGCATTTGGTATTCAAATACAAATTCCGTTATTCACAATTAATAAAACATTTCTTACTACTTATATTTTTTACTTTTGGTATTGCCATATTTAACAACTAGCTGTTGTTTTATGCGTAACAATTAATTCCAAAAATAACTTTCCAGTTATCTCGACAAGACGTGTGATATTTTATTTCGTTCTCACAAGCCTGTATAATGAAACCGATGTACGGGACTCCACACGCAGTCTTGTAGGAAAATATTTTGCTCTGCCTAAAATAAATATTCTTTCTTGAAATTTTCTACATATTTCATGCAGTTACTATTTTAGTTAGATATTTCAGATATAAAAATATCTCTTCAATTTATCAGCGTTCACGTTTAGTTATATGCCGATTTTGAATCGGATACTTCCTTAATTTTGAATTCAAAGAAGGACATTCAATTCAATTAAGTAACAATATTTTCCGATAATTTATCCTACCAAGATAATCCATTTTCATGCACTTCATTTATATGTTTATTAAAATTTCATGCAAATTTTATGATCTTTGGTTTAATTATGTAATTTATTAACTATTTCGTTTATTATGAGAAAATAATTTTACAAAAGCTAAAAACTTATCAATACAGGATAAATTTTGCAACATGTGTAAGGCACATATTGCTTCAAAAATATTCCAGAATTAGGCCCAAAGTAAGTTTCGGGTTTCAAAAGAAACAAAACTTTTGTAATAAACATAGTATTTCCCGTCACTTCAAACAACAGTTACTGAATATTCACATATATTTCCGAGAAATCCTTTCCGTTCAATTTTCTCACAGATAACAACTTGGCGAAAACAGCGAGGCGAGCAGCGCGTCTCGGCACGCAGACCGCAAGTGCCCAGTGGCGCGGATATTGTCACACTCGGACGAGCAGAGCGCGCTCGCGCAGGTGACGAAAAAGGGAATAATTTGCGCGTCTGGGGACGAGGGTGGCGGCGGGTTTGCGCAGCTCCGCACCACACCCACCAGTCCCCTTGCCTCCGAGACCACTCGAACTCAAGCTCCTTCCTCCACTCCCCAAGCCCCCCATGACCGCCTACGTAGCCACTAACCACCAGCATGATCGCTGGTTCGTCCGCCCAATCGCCCGCTCGTATAATATCCGTCGATCATCGCCCACGCCAACGCCTACCCCTCCCCCCGTTCTCCCTCGTCCCTCCTCCCACCCTTCGCTCATTTCGCTTGCCCACGTTTTCCGCCCATGCCCCCTCTCGCTTTTGTTCTCTCCCCTGCCCACACGTTCGTCCTCTCAGCCACTCCGCCTGAAGGCTACCCGCACTCACCTATTCTCCGCTCACTCGCACGTCCAGCAATTTCTCGCCAATTCCCTGCACCTTTACCAATCAACGAATCAAGTGTCCCACAGTCCCCTACTCTCATACATCTCGCTGCACCACATACGTCTCCTTCGCCTGTTCTCTGCCACACATCGTGCACCGTCCAGTTCACACTCCACCTGTCACCGATTCTCTTACGGCAGCTGTTGTGTTCCCGCCGTTACCTCGCCTTCTCCTCGGTTCCCCTCCCCGGAGGACGCCTTTGCGCCCGCACGTCATCACCTCTTCGCCCGACCGCCTGCTTACCCCCCCCCCGCTCGCCGGCGTCCCCGCCTGCGCTCGCTACGCGCGTGCGGTTAACTACAGCGCCGCTCGGGTAATGAGCTATGAATTTCCGTACATTTTGTTACAACAGATTTTAAAATTACGCGTCAACCCCGCGCACGGTCCGAACGCTGATTGCGTTTTTGAAGCAGTGGTGCGGAAACTCGCGGACAAAGCGTTTGCCGATCGCTTGTAAACGGTTATCATATCAGCCCCTCTCCCTCCCAGCTCGCCACCGACCCCCTCCCTTCCCACACGCCGCCCGCCCCTGCGTCACCGCTCATCCACGACGGCGCCGGCGACACCCCGGCGCCGCTAGCGACACTGGTGGCCGCGTGACGAACCCTGACGAGGGAGACAAAGGCGCAACGCGTGGGGCGACGTCACACAAGTCGCCCCGCATGAGTCGGGCGGAACGACTGTGTCGTTTATGTTCTTTCTCTTTGGAGTGCACTCGTAGGCTGAGAGGGGTTGCGTTTTGCATTTCGTTTCAAGAGCGACTCACTTTGTTTGGTGAAGAATGAGATTGTCTGCGGACGAAGTACTGTGGACATCCGATAATTCACCAGTTGCAATGAAACCATTTTCGATGCAATAAAGTTAATATTTAAAATTTCTCCTCGGAATACTCAAATAGAACAGTACTTTTGAAATGACAAGTCTCAAATATAAAATGCGCTGCTTCGTCTTGGCAAGCAAGTTGTGAAATGTTGGTGAAGAGTAAAAAATATACTTTGTAAAAAATGAAAATAATTATCCACTGATATCAATTGAGATTATAACATATTAAATAATATGTTATAAATATGCATATTTGTTAAAATATACTTTGTAAAAAATGAAAATAATTATCCACTGATATCAAGTTAGATTATCACAAGTTAAATCACATTAAAAATGTTCATTAAGAAAATATCCATTTTTTACCTGGTAGGGAGATCACATTATGATTCAAAATATTGCAGAAAATATCTTACAGAAACATCTGGTTGTTAGTTGTTAAACATTTTCAACATATTGGACTTGTTTCTAAATCTTGTAGAAGTGAACGATAATAAAAATAGCCAAATATTTTTTGGAGGACATGCTGTTCGTAGTTTTAGTATCGTAAATAACTACCAATGTGCATTCAGAAGGTTGAAATTGGCTTGATGTATGACCGTTAATTCTACTATTTCAGCCTCGCTGCCCAATGACCGTCAACTTCCCAACTTTCCAAGGTTCTGCAGTGTCACAAGAAAAGACATAGGAGAAAGACAATGAAGCTTCGATCGTTGTTCCATAGAAATCTCTTAACAATAGATGCGCGTCATTTCACGATAGTCCGGATTGGAATTTGCTATAATCCTCCCCTTCCCATTGCACGAAACAGACAAGGGTCTGGTGGAATCTGTCGAAGTCCAAGCTTGAAACTACTCGTTGACTTTTCCATTCAGAACGGTATAGTCCACATGGCTAGTACAGATAACAACACGGTCTGTTAAACTAGAGGGATCACAGACATTGCGTTTCAACATTGTTCTATTCCATTACTTGCTTCACAAATGAGAAACTCTTTTGCTTCCATTCAAAAATCTTTATTTACGTAGCTGTTCAATAGCAGTTAACAGTTAAAATTTACATATTAAAAACAAAAAAATAAAACAATTCACTATACATTTTAGCTTTAGTTTCACATAAAATTCAACATTCTTCAATGAGAACGTGATACATTTCTGAGACAGCATTTCTAGAATGTAAAATGCAGAAGATTGTATGTCGAACACAAGTGCATCACGTTCACTCACGTCCACGCTCGTCCAACCAGGTTCAGTTGTATTCAATGAGACACTTCACAAGTCTATGTATACGATTTTAGAAGTTTCAAAATTGACCAATTTCTTGTGGTTTACACATCCATGTCCTGGACTAGTGTTTGAAAAAATCGAACTTCTTGCTGTTTAATTTACAATTCAAATCTAGTAATCCGACTTTAATCAAATCACACACGGCCTGATTTACTTCGGATTATAGCGACTACAACATGCAAACAAATAATGAGTTCTTCTCGATTTCGATTGTAAGACTATTCCGCTTCCCCAGTTTCGCAGACGGAAGGAAGCAGAGGAAATAATAAAAGCGAGCGGCGCGGCGTGGCGGGGCGCGTGCGGCGAGAGCGCGGGGTCCGGTCTGGGACTAATTTGTCACTGGGGCGAGTGCAAGTCAGGCAAGATCCAGCGAGACGCCCATATTGTAATTATATCCCTCCGATAGCGCGCGCGCGCGGGGCCTCGTTAATTATAGATCTAATCGTCGGCGCCTGAGAGCGCTGCGAGCACCAACCGGGGTGGCGGAGGGGGCGGAAGGGGGCCGGCGATTGGCCCGGGGCGATCGGCGCGCGCCTCGCGGCCGCTCGCTGCTCCTTGGAGCGCGCACCCACGCCCCCTGGAACCTCATAACCTCAACACGCGAGTTCTGGAATTAGTAAGCGTATCGATTTCTGGAATGAAACATGCTTCGTAAGCATGAAACTAGTTATTTTGTTATACACACAAATATTGTGTCGGCGACGGAAAGAAATAAGTCTAGCTTATAGAACCACACAACGCATGCCACCTGCTTTTTTTGAATTTACACATTCTTCAGTCACAATGATAAATTCGCGCACCTTTTGTTAACCGATGGATTGAAGAAGTACGGGTAGAGTGGGGGTATTAGTTACAAAATCGGCCACTAGATTTTATGGAGCAATGCTAATCTCTGGAGAATCAAACATGCCTTTGAAACTTTCTCAATAATTTGAGTTCTAGCTATCTCAGGAGTTCGAGGTATCTCCTGTGATGTATCTTCACCTGCTTCGGTCATTTTTTCAGATTTTTTGGAGAGAATCATGGACAGATTTTCTGGTCTTCAATAGAAAATAGTTTCTGTTTCGCATCAGTGAAGATGTGTTTGTAATGTCATCCATGCTCGCTGCGAGTTTTTACATTCAATTGATTGTGCCAGAGAGGGGAAAGCAAGGTCATCGGCCAAGAAAAGTTGCGCGATTAATATGAGCTAATATTTTTCTTTATATGTTTCAAAAGTTGATTTCTGGAATAAAGCATATGGATTTCTGAAATTAAACGTGATGCATGAGAACGGTATAGTTATTTTGCTAAATACAAATTTGTATTAAATGAGGAAATAAAGTATGTTCTTCACAACATCAGCACCCATAACCTTAGTAGTAAGTTTCTGCTTTTGAAAATAATGATTCTTGGAATTAAGCATGTCACGTCCTCGAAAATAGGTATTTTGTTAGATAGAAAAATTAATCAAACGATGTAAAGAAATAAGACACTTTCTGTAAAGCTAAGAATCTCACAACTTCAATACTCAAATTCTAAAATTAAGCATACCGGTATCGATTATTGACTTTCAACTTGCATCCAGTACACAGTAGTTATTATGTCAGAAATGAGCGACACAAAAGATGAAAAAAATACGCATTTCAGGAAAACCTACGAACGGCAGAACAACAAAATAAAAATTGTGATAGAATATTTTGGATTTGAAACACACAAACAAAAACTTCGGCAAAGTGCGACGAGTACTTTGAAACGAATATTTGTGGGAGAAGACAAAAATCAATGCAACCATAAGAAATTAAATGACAATACACCCTCTATAAAATACGTCAAAAATTCAAAATCTATTTCAAATATCTTGGAATTAAAATCACAACTGAACAATGTCTTGCAGACACGAAATCTGATTCATCACCAGGGTCTCACGAAATTATGATAAGCAATGAGGTGAAATAATACCTATGCACGGATTCGATAAAACATCTAGACGGAAGCCATGACTAGCTGTTTTGCTTAAGCGATATTAGACGCGTTGTCTTATTCTTTTCAAAAGACTTTAAGACTTTCTTTTAAAAAACAAATTTGAGTTCTGGATATCTAATATAAAGAAAACGACAATCTACTGATATGAAAAAATATTTACAAAACGAAACAATTAGTACAATTAACAAAATCTGTGACAAATTCATCACCCTCCAAAATAACAATTTCTTGATTCAACCCTCCGTTATGAAACCAAGCTTCTTCACATCTTAGCTTAAACATGTAACAGTTCGTATTTCCTTTGCCGAATAACAGATGATCAAAATTACCGCTTTAGTCAGTGATTAAATCGAGTCGAGCATCTGGCTATTTCATAGCCCATTAATATCCCGAATCTCATTAGTTCCCGAAATTACAAAGAAAATCGTGGAAAACGGCACATTCCCCATCATGAACTAAATAGTAATATTAGAGCGTGGTTTCTGCCGTGCTCTTGTTGCGGAGCTCATTCATATCCGGCGAAACGCAGAGCTCGAGGAGGGGAGAGCGCTGAGGGGCGACCCTCAATGCTTGAGCCGAGCGAGGGCACGAGAGCGAAGAGATGGAAGTGAAAGCTTTGAGGCAAGAGAAAGCAATGAGCGAGGATATAAATGGGAGGAAAAGAAATAAAGCAAAAGATCGGAAAGAACAGTAAATGGAAAAGTGTCAATAGAAAATACTGAAAGAAGTGACCTTATCGACAATTTCATTTAAATTAAATTTACTACATTAATTTTTTAGAAAAATTAAGTGTAGTTAAGTACTAACTACTAAGAGCAAAAATTCGATGTAGTTGACTACATTAATTTTTTTAATGTAGTTACCTGAGGCCCAAAACCGGAGGGAAGGAGAGAAATTTTAAGAAGAAGAAGAAGAAGAAGAAAAGAACAGAAATGGGCTAGACTTTTGAGGTGTGAAGAGTAATTGGGGGTGAACGTGAGACCGGACGCAAGCGGACGAAGGAAGTTCATCCAGGGAGTAAAATAAGTGTTGGGCGTTGGGCGTTGGGTGTAGGACGAGGGATTCAACTTTTGCGCATATCTGAACATTTCCACTCCTCCTTCCAAAAAAAACAATTTTCAATAGCAGTTTTCATGGACATCGCTAAAGCATTTGACAGGGTATGGCATGAAGGACTAAACTATAAACTCTTATCAATAGGCACCCCTACGTACCTCTTCAAAATAATCAAAAGCTTCCTAACCAATAGAACCTTCTCAGTTGCAATAGAAAATCATAATTCTAACCCCCGACCCATTACAGCAGGACTACCTCAAGGATCACCTCTCTCTCCATTACTCTACAACTTATATACAGCAGATATGCCTACATCAAGATTCACTCACATAGCCCAGTTTGCAGACGATACGGTAATCTACATGTCCCACTCCTCAATTAATTACATAGCCAACGAAATTCAATCCCATTTAAATGAAATAGAAACCTGGGCAACGAAATGGAAAATCAAAATCAATCCCTCGAAATCTACAGCTAAAGTCTTCACTCTCAGACCATATTCCTTCCCTACGCCGTTTAAAATGAACAACAACATAATCCCTTGGACTCCCCATAACAATGCCGTTAAATACCTTGGCCTCCATATGGACACCACATTAAATTGGAAAATACACATAGACACCAAAGTTCAGCAAGCCAAAGCAAAATTAATACAGTTAAAACCACTCTTAAATCACAGGAAACTCTCACTAAGCAATAGCATCATCTTGTATAAAACCATCATAAGACCTCTTCTTCTGTACGCTTGTCCAATTTGGACAAATGCAGCAAAATATAACATCAACAAAATACAGATAATTCAAAATAAATTTCTAAGAACCATCACTCAAGCCCCTTGGTTTATTTCCAATAAGCAGTTACACCACGAATTTAACCTTAATCCCATCGCACACCACATAGCATTCCTGGCCAATAACTTCTATTCCAACCTAACCCTCATCAACCAAGATAGACACATCAGCATAGGTAAATTTAATGAAACCCCAACAAGAATAAAAAATAGATATCCTATCCACTCATTCCTAAACATTTTTGCAAATATTAATGCTTCTTAGAGGTGCTCGGTGAGTCCCCTCGTCAATTGTAGTGTTCAATAGATTTAGTTTATAGTATTAGATGTAAGTCAACAAAGCAAATGGAGAGTTGTAAAAACTGAACTTTGTATAATAATCCTATTTAAAATAAATTTAAAAAAAAAAAAAGGACGAGGGATGATAAGCAATAGGTGAGTACAAGGGCAGGAGATAAAGTACGATCTGATCTGAAAGTACGATGTCTGAATCTACAGGAGTCAAAGGATTGATACGAGAGGCGAATAAAAGTTCAACCACACAGAGCAGATCCTTTCGTCAGGTTATAGCTTTCTCTGAGCAGATACAACAATTACGATGTTTTTAGATTTTAATATCAGAGGGCTGATTACTCCTCGAGCTCATAAAATTAAAATATGGCGTTCGGTTCATACAAAATTTTATTTTGCACTGAACTTCGATCAAATACGAATTCGAATGTCAATTAAATGTCATTTTAAACAGATTTCAAACATGCGATACATCAACCGCATTCCAATCTTGTTTGGTTATTCCATAAAGCTCTCCCAATGAAGCAGAGTCTTCTAATAATAATAATAATAATAATAATAATAATAATAATAATAATAGCTATCTGTAATACTGCTATGTTACATCTGTTATGAGCTTCATATCAAAGATGAAAGTAGACGACACAAGTTCAGTATAAAGTACACAAAAACAAAATAAATAAATTCGATAAATGCATGGCAAACTGGTAGTCATAATTTACTGAAAATACTCGTAAGAAAATACATTGTGCGTTGCGTATACACTGCGCCATCGGTAATTTTAAAGATAACGGGCACTATTTTCGAACGAAAATGTCAGGAGAAGGATCGGACAGAAGAGAGGAGAAGTGTTCCAAAACACGGACAATTTTGAGAGAAACTGAAAAATTAAATTAAAATATATAAAAGCATAAAAAATCTAAGAGAGGAGGAAACCAATTGGAGTTGTTCGGAGCTCGGAAAATATCAATGAGAAGATGGAAAGAAAAGCATCATGAGTCAGAGAGGAAGACACAAAGAAAGAGAGGAAATTGAAGAAAGAGAAGAGGAGGGATGAAGAAAGGGAGAAGACGAGAGATTCATAAATTAGAGGAAAAAGTACATATCTCCTCTATATTCAGAACATGAACACTAAAAAAGAGTATATGTACAGATAAAGGAAGAAAAATGAAAGGGAATCAATCAGTTAAGAATTCAGAAGACGGGGTGAATAAACAAAGAGAAGGAGTTCGGACAACGTAAAATAGGCCACAGAAAAATACATCAAGGAAATCTAAAACTTAAGACTAAAGAAAACGGTAAGAAAAGGTATCGAGGAGAAATAATTCCACGTAGCATGAAGAAATATTCATAAAGATGAACTAATGAGCAAATAAAAGAAAGTAAATACAAAAGAAGAGAAGGACGAGCAACGACGAAGGGTGATACAAGCTTTAGGACGACCGACGGCCACCGAGGCGAGACTGTGGTGAGACTACCGCTCACTGGGGTCCCTCTCGCCTTCCCCTCTTTCCCCACCCCCCAAACTCAGCGCGGTTCACGCAGGTTAAACAGCGTGCGTGAGCGATGACGGTTTTAAATTAATACGGCAGAGGGCTAATAGATGGCGGTGATTATCGCAAGACGGCGCGGCGCAAGACGGATGGGGACGGCCGCCGCGGGAGTCGAACGGGGCGGCGGCGGGGGTGAAGGGAGGGGCCATTTATCTGCGGCTCACGCACCAATAAGCGCGCTCGTTAGATAACGCCCGACGTCTCATTCGGCCTCGCCCGCCCTTCCAAGGGCCGCGTTGCGATGCACTGCGCTCGCACGTCCGCGACAGGCGACGGTGGCGCGGCGTTCGCTCACCAGAAGTAACAACTGCGTAGAAGAGGCAGACCTAGGGGGGCATGGGGGCCATGGTCCCCCCAAAAGGCCTAGGGTTTTCCTTTGTTACCTTCTTTTAGTTGGCAAAATTGATTTAAATATTTACGTTACAATTATGTGTTTTTTAAACAATAATATCGTTTATACACTACAAAAATTAGTAAAATTTAATAACAAATATATTTATTATTTAACAAAAATCTATGATGGTCCCCCACAAAATGATTGGCTAGATACGCCACTGAGTAGTAATCCGTAAAGTCGCGACCGATCCCTCGAGGTTCTCTACGTATTTTCTTAGCAAGACTTGCGGATCTTGCCAAACCTTATTCTTCATTTTGTCTCTTCCTGACTATTGACGCCTGTCTCCACAGTTTCCTGTCTTGTACAGTTTCTACTATGTTTTGCCAGTTCATATTCATAGTTGCTACTACTTCATTTATCCATCTTTGTCCTCCTGTTGCCATCCGTGAGCCCTAGCATTAAGTCTTTTTCTAGGGAATCATGTCTCCTCGACAACTGCGTACAGGACTTGGAATTGACCTACGATACTGCTCAAAAAGAGGATACGGCAATTTCCGAATGAAAAACGTCAGGAGGGGATTCGGACTATAAGTAGTGTAGTACATGGAATGAAGAAATTACATCAGACGAGACGAAAAGTGTTTCAAAACGTATGCAATTTTGATAAAGTGAACTGAAAAATTAAATTAAAATATATAAATAAATATTTTAGAACATACAATTTAGACTATATTATATATTAGAACATAAATTTATTTATTTATTCTTTTATTTATTTCTATTGGATACATTTATTAACAAAACAATGCAAGAGCTTATTTCCAAAGTAATGTTAAAGTTAGTTTTACTTATCAAGACTAGCACCATTGCTATCGGGGAGACGCCGCCGCGTCCTAGTCACAAGTGCCAACGTTTCGTTCACCTTTCTGCGACCTTCCTCGGGACGAAATGCCATGCCTTCCTCAGGGCCAAATGAGGAAGGTCGCAGAATAGCGGACGAAATGTTGGCACCTGTGTCTAACACGCGGCATCTCCGGGACAGCCAAGCATTACTGACTCCAGCCGCGGAAGCCTAGGCTCTCATATCCTCAAGCGTTTCTTCATCATGCTGCCAAATATTGTGTTCAAAGATTCACTTTCCCCTAAGTTAAATAGTTTCCAAAAAACGTTGAATCCTGTCTTAAACTGTACAGCAGATTTAAAATACCTATCCTTTCTGAAAATTTGTGTTTTGTGGAGAAACGTGTCTTTAGAAATAAGGAATTCAGCATAACCCGGTGGCAGTTCCATTCTCAGATACAGAAAACTAAAATATAAAAAAATTTAGAAGTGTATCTGACGTATGGGTGGTGGACTACAATGTGTGCACGTTTTCTTGAGCACCAAAGTCCTTATCACCGATCTTGATCGCTACCTCCTATCCTCGTTTCAGTCAAAAAATATTTTCGTTGCTGAAAAGTTTAGGCGAGCATACTGAAACATTACGAAGGCATTTGCCTATTTTTAATCAACATTTTGGAACATTCAAGCAAACATAAACCAACTTTTACATATTATTTTATTTTGCTCGTCATGAAACCACATCTGAATAAAGGTGCTCCAGCGGTTTGACTTTAGACTGAGCTTTTTTGCAGTATTTGCTTGAAAATTGCTCCGAGATTTTTTATCCTTTTTCCATCTTGAGTGTTTTCAGAATACGGAACTATACAACTTCCAAAAAACTCGTGCAATTGTCGTGTGTATTGTCTGTACTAGAGTCCTGCACGACATGATTTTGCTCGAGTACAGCGGTGGTTCGCAGAAAACACGCTAGTCGCCAGGTGAATAGGACAGGGTTTTCCTCGGCCGCGACCCACCGAGCGAAATTCGTTCGACTGCTTACCACCGAGCAAAATTGGCCCGACCCTCACAGCCGAGCATCCAATGCTCGGTGCGAGGGGAACGACTCGGACTAGCCTTGCGTAGGAAGGCAACGAGCAGTGGGGCAATGTGTAAACATGAGCGATGGCTGTATTAATAAGGGCGATGGCTGTATGAGCTAAAATAAAGAGATGTGAGCATGGAAAAGCAGGACAATCTTTGTTATGCATGGAAAGATTACGTATCAAATAAAAAGAATAAATAGTACAGTGATTGATAGATTTAAATAGGATTAATACACTTTTTCTGATTTTTTTATTTTATCATTCCAGATAAAGTACCATAATGCCGTGCTGTTGCTCAAACGAAAGATTAAAAACTGATACCACTCGATTATTAGAAACGTTTTTAAATTAAATTAAAATAATACATTATTCAACAAATTTGTTCAAGTTAATTGCAGTGCAAACCCTAAAATTCCGTTACAGATTGCAAAAAGTAGTAAGTTTAATTTACGAAGGTAAATAATAAAAATATTACTATCATTTTTTTCAAATTCCACTTTACTTTTCGCCGTTACTTGCTTTCAATATTTAAAAAAATACGTGTCGCCCACAACAGAAGTTTGCAAAAAATCTGAAAATGTTTTTTCTTGTTTTCCTGCGGAAAAAAATATGTTCGTTTACATACAATCTTCTGAAATCTGAAGAAACTTGGGATTTCACAATCTGAAATCTTGGGATTTCACAAACGAAGTGTGAAGCCTCTTCCTCTTATCCTTATTCTTTTTAGATTTCTTCTCCTTTTTATATTTCTTCTGTGTTAGGGCGCCAAAGTTTGTTTTTCATTTCTTACCGTTTTCATAATGTTTCTTAAAATATAACTTCAGATGTAAAAAGAACAGATTGTTTGCAATATCAATAAAGAAATACTGATGTTTCCTACATGTAAATTTTCAAACTGTTGGTGTGGAGAATTGTATTTTTATATTAGAAAGCGTTACGATACTTTTTTCAATTACAGAGGTGATTTAAAATACAAGTGTTTAATTTACAAGATTCAAATCTAGTATGATATTTTATTATACTCCTCGTACTATATTAACTTCTAACCCATTGAAAGAAACAGAGGTAAATGAGGCTAATTTACAATTAAAACTTTAAGACTTACGAGTCATAGGAGGAGATACCGGTGAAATTATTTTCCTTTAAATTATGCCTATTAATTTCCCTAATTAGTCGTCTCCCCCCAAGTGGAAATGAGTTCTAAACGAATCTGATGCCGAAATAAAGGAGAGCATTTTGAATTACGAACATGCCATGCCCTCGTCTTCTAAGCAGAAATAATTACTTTCAAAATAATGATTCTGGACTTAGAATAATGAAGAATGAAATCACTTCGTTAGACTCTGGGTTTGCCCAAGCAATGGTTCCACGCAGTGATTCTCACCGGATGAACTGATTCGAATCCAAATCTCGTGAGCGACGGTGCGATAAACGATATTCACGTTTGATGGTATTTGAATACAAGATCTTGTGAATTTCCAAGTGAGATTCAACCATCTTACATCCTTTCGCATGTTCGGTAAGTTAGGGCTTACTAAGAATGAAATACAATTACGATATCGACTATGCAAGTTTGTGGCTGGCATATCATTTAAAAGCTGTTCGCATGCATTTTAGTATTTTTATTTTACCTGCAATTATATAGGGAAAATATGGCAAATTTGATTGCATTAAATTGTCTATGAAAGTATGATAATTACAGAAACAAAATTTTGAATTCGGTAATAATTATAAAAATCACTATAGCACAAATTACTTTCGAATGAAAACTGCAGAACTACTTTACTGCAATATACGTAAATCAACAGCATTTAACAAATATTCTTGATGAATGTATTTTCTTAACAAATCACAATGTACACAGTTACTTTCACAAGGAGCATATTCTCCTCTTCCTAAGCACAAAATATTGAGTAACTGTGTATTAATCTAATGAATAATTTTATTTGAGATTGGTGATCATGAATCACGTTCAAATACCAACAATTTTGAGTTCGTTTTTTGTATGTTTTCCTCCTTACATAATTAATACAGTATATGCGATACTCTTGGGGGACGTGAAAGAACAATAAAACATTCCTTAATAATTATATCTTGGCAAATACTCCGTGGCACTAAATTATCCGTAGTTCTTGTCAGACATCATTGGAAACAAACACGTCAAGAAAAATAAATATTATCCTGAATATTAACTTCCAGGTGTAACGTACACTGCGCCGCGTTGTTCGAATAATTGACTTTCTCCCTCAAAGCTACACAAATTCTGGAAGTAACTTCACAGACCAAACGAGGAGTATTTTTTCTTCGAACGCAGGGAAAAAGCCAGGTGCTCAAATAAACCATTATTTGTGGTGGACCGGCTATTATAACTGCCTTGTTTCCGGAGACACATCACGCTGCGGTAGGTAGTTAGTTTCCTGCGCCAATAGAGTTCTCCAACAAGGGAGGTCTTTACAGAACGATCAGAAAAATATCGCGTATTACAACGAAACAATCGGCCGAGTACTTAGAGAGCAACCGTTTCGAGGCGTTTATATGACCCCTCTCCATCAATTCTTTTCTTCCTCAGAACCAATGGCGTTTTCAAGTTTCCTAATGTGTTCTCGACAAATCACCAGCCGTGTTTGTCCACTACCTTGTCACAAGATCCAATTTGAAGGCAAGAACAGGCATCTCATAAAGAATGCGGCTTCATGTGACGGTGGTATTCACAGTCTTTTTAATAAAATATGCAGGGAAATTAATGTGACTTAGGAATATTGATATATTTTCATCGTAAATATTAATATTCAATGAATGAGCGAGTATGTAAAAAATGCAATAATCAATTTGAAAATACTTAAAAAAAATGAAAAGGTACAACAGAATGTGGATTATGCCTTTACTTCAAAAGTAGACAGAAAATTTCATAAAAAGCAGAGAAAAAGTGACGGTCAAGTTAAAAAGATAACGAAATTATTATCCGAAATTGTAATTAATTTGAAAAAAGTCGCCAACTGATTTTGCTTTAAAATTTTCTTTCACACACTTTACCAGAGGTAGATACTTACAAAACAACGAAAATAAGTATTTTGAAAAATACCTAATTATCTTTTGATAAATACATCTTTCACCAAGTTTGTTTTATTTTCAACAGAACAACCGTCCCCTTTCTGCAGCTTTCCGCACAAATTGATGTCAGAGAGGTCACTAACAGGTATTAGTCACGAAATACGCGTGGCAGCACATGACGTCAAACACTCCGCTGTGAAAGACGTTGCTTGAGACCTCCGGACGGACCAAAGAGCTGAGTCAGATCGTTTTCGCAGTGTTGCGGACTCGGCGGCCCTGCGGTCAAGCGAGTCGTTAGCCTGCGACGGCAGACGGCGGTGGAGGCAACAATTCCTAATGAAGGTGTTTTCAAACGCGCCGTGCATCGAAATGAGGGCAACGAAAATGAACAACAAACTTTTTTATCTGCGTTTATGGAGGTCAGCCGTGACATAGTCATTCTACGCAATTCTCTTTTTCATCCCGAGGTACAAAGCTTCAAATCTGGTACGGCCGTTCTGTAAACACATGGAAAATGTATAACAAAAAATCTTCTGGACTTTGGATGTCCGTTAAAATATTTCGCTAAATTTTAGAAACCCGCCGAATCAAGTACAAAGAAAAGCAATAACACTTTTCAATTTTTTTCTCTCCATTCTCGAGCATACCTGGACACTTCTAGAACACAAATTGTGAACATGAATTAATGTAGAAAGTGTAACGGGTGGGTTAAATTCGATTTTTAAAAGATAATAAACAAGTTAGAGATAAATATAATTTGGAAGTTGTCTCGTTCAGTTAGAGAGATATAAATAATTTGTGTGAGTGACATTACACTTCATTTAATAAGACGTAAATGTTCAACTTTTCTCACGTTTCCAGAATGTGAGGGAACTTGTCTACAGAATCTTAGGGTGTTTTTTTTTTTTGTTTTTATATTTAAGGTCGCATCAACTACTAGACCATTAGAGACCATTATTGGATGTAATGTTATGAAGATGAAACGATATAGTAGTGATAGAGGGTGAAAGGACGAACACATACAACGATGCCCGAGCGGGACTCGAACCCGCGACCCAACGGCCCAAGACTACGCTCTTAGCAATCTCGGCCACGGGGCCGACAAACTTAGGTTTGTCATACACAATCAATGGTTTTGCAAAGAAAATACCACAAAATTCCCGAACGCTTAGCGATAAGGGTCTTCCTCATGCGACATAATCGGGCCGAGTCCTGGTGATGTAGAGGCACGTGGCCTCTGGTCAGGTCGAACATTAGTCCTCCGCCGCCTGCCCCGCCACCCCGCCGGCACCACGCCCCCATCCGCGCCGCCCGCGCCGCCCGCGCCGACCGCGCCCTCCGCGCCTCCCAGCCCCCTGCGTCCCCCCCCCCCCGCAGCTCGCACCGCCCGCGCCGCCCGTGCCGCCCGCACTCGTCCCTCGGGCGAGGTGCCATTGCCATGGGGAAGAGTCGCTGCTCGCCCTGTCTCAGCAGAGCCACAAACCCAGGCCTCCGGAGGGGTGTGGAAAGGTTCAGGTGTGGGAATTAGAGAAAGTGGCAGACTTTCAGGACAGCAGGGGGGAAGGGAGGACAAGGCAAATGAAGGCCAACATGCCTAACGTCTATATATGAGAGGTAATCTTTGTATGCGTGAATATCAGGCAACTGAAGATTAACGTATCTAATGTCTAAATATGAGGGGCAATTCTTATTGCAAAGGTTAAATGTTTCAGACATTTTGTTCATTGTAGAGACATAGTGCGTGCGATACACTTTCTTAAGGGTCCAGAAGGTGCTATAACATATGCATCAAACTAAGCACGCGTTACAGAGAACAGAAATTCAGATGTTCTTATTTAAAGACATCTTTCTATAAATTTTAAATAATAAGGCACATTCGTTTGCAACGAAATTTAACTTTCTACTCAACCAAATATCCTGATATTTTCATTAAATAAAAGGTAGTAACCCCGCATGTGTTATCACTTGCTCTTAACAGATATTTTATGGTAAAACACCGCATTTTAATAATATATTAAAATTAACAGAATAGATGCTTATCTGCCGTAATTTGTTCATTTAGATATTTTCACAAAGAAATTGAAGGACGTCTTTGTAAGAATCCTTATATCTTAAGGTTATAGGTGACGGAGCGAAGACAATGCGTTTTTTTAAGTTCGAAGATAGATTTTAAAATGAAAATATTAGTGAATATGTTCAAGCAATACTATGCCAGGTAATCGTCTGTCATGTATGTATCTTTTACGAAAAATGTTCAATAATAGTACTTTGCAGGTGATATATTTTTGAATGTCGGTTTGTAAGTTATGATCGATAGGAGGATACCGTACTACAACAAACATGAACAAATCTTTGTAAATATAAAGCCTTCCATTTTTATTTTCACAAATACATTTAAAAAATTGTTGTTTTGTTCCCGGATTTGTAAACCTCTCTCATTTCATTAGTTTTGAAGTAGTATTTGAACGAAATAAAAAAAACATTTTGGGGGGTTTCCGATTTGCCATACAGTGCACGTGCAGTACTTTTCTGTCGTAATGTTTCCACAGCTTTTCCATATGTTCGATGTCATTGTAGGGATTCAGCTTGTTAAAAATTATAACTAATATTTTGAATCCAATGATCCAAAGTACCACATATTTCTAGGGAATGTCTGCAACGGTATAGACAGATCGGAGGTTGTTGCGGTTCTTTTGAAAGAAGTATTGTATTCAAAGTTATGAAGAAAAAATAATGCAATGAAATTAGGAGCATAAGCGTGATTTGTTAACTGAAGATTTTTGGTGTTGATTAGTTGATAATTTACATGCCTTACAAGCCAAGGTGAAGCTAAGGGAAAATCACACATCATGAGCATAGGAGATAATGGAAGGGAAGGTTATGACAGGCCTTCTTTCGCAGAATTCTCAGTTCTCCAAAGGCAATGGAATAGTTGCGACGATAAAAATATCGATAATGAACTATGTCACAAAAATTGGGAGAAATATAGGTGAAAGTATAATGAGAACCCAATTACATAGCTACCCAGTCTGTTGACTCAAAAAATACGCTTCCTGAGTGATGCAGTGTACACAAGATATTCTTTCACGCATCTTCTCAGACATAAGGACTTAGATTCCCGAGGAAACATGACGGGAGATGAAGAGGGTGACGAGATTCTCTCATCGACAGATAAAACGAGCATGCGAAGAGGAACAAGGAACAAGTGGAGAAGCGGGTTCAGAAACTACGTAGGTGAGTCGCGAGTAGCAGGGACCACGACAATGCGCAGAAGCAAGCATAGCGGCGAAGGGCTACGCCCTTTCACACCTCTACCACGCCCTGCGTAGTATTAAGAAGGATGACGATGGCGAAGGGAGGACGACGGAGCCAGTGGCAAGACATCGTCTTCCACAAACAAACCGTGGGTGGGGAGACGTAGGAGGCAGAATACGCGGAAGAAGCAACAGAGAAAGTGCTCACGTGAGTCTCGAGTGGTGGAAAGTAATAAGACAGAAGTTTAGGCAAAGGCCGGGGAGAGTGAATCTCCTCAAAAGCCCTTTCACACTTCTATTATATTTAAAATCTACTAATCAGCGAGACAAACACGAATTAGGAGAGGAGATGAAGAGAAAAGGGGATTCCGCCGCCAGAAAAAACATGCGTGTAAAGGCGGAAAAGGGAGGAGCAAGGAAAGCTAGAAGAAACGGCGTAGGTGAGTCCCGAGCACGTGGGAAGAGGATATCGGACCGCGGCTATTTGAGGAAAAGCTAGCGACTAGGGGCAATATCGAGTTAGCCCTTTCATACATGTCATATATTGCGTAGTTCTAAGGGGCATGGGGAAAGCGACCCCGGCGACAAAGCACTCTCCTCATCAATCAAAGTAGGAGCGGGATGACGAAAGCGGAGAAGGAAGCAGGAGAAAAGAAAAAGTGTAGGTCTCTCTCGAGCGTCGGTCGGCAAGAGATCGGGTACAGGTCAGAGGCAAAATGATTAGCAAGTTAGTACACAACACAAACCCTTATGTCTACCACTTTCTACGTCCCTTCATAGTCTACCCGAAAAATAAGGAGAAGGTCCAACTCATTTCTCAGAGATGATAATAAAGGTCGTGTGAGAAGACACAAAGGGATTCTGGTAGATAAAGCGGGCGCGTGAATGCGGAGCAAGGAGGAGAAGAGAAAGTGCGTAGGTGAGAGCCGAGCGAAGGGAGCAGGATATTGGGGCGAGGTCGGAGGCAAAGGTAGCGGCGAGGGAATGCACCGCACGAGCCCTGAGCCCTTTCTCGCACAGAAGGCGGCGCCGCGGACGCGGGCGGCGGGCGCGGGTGCGGGGCGCGCTTGCCGAGGCACGCGAGCGTGGGCCGATGTTATTGTTCGGGGCAATAGGACACGAGAGGCGGGAGCCCCGCGGGCGGGCAGGGCGGGCCGAGGCGAGGCGGAGTGCGGGACGGGGCGTCGAGAGGCAGGGTGGAGGGGGCGGGGCGGGGCGGGGCCCGGCGCGGTCCGGGCTGAAGAGCGCGCTGCTCAGGAATTCGAGTAATTAGTCTCCCCGACCGCCAATTAACGCTGTAAGCAAGCAAGCAGGCGGGGGCGGGCGGCACCGCGCGGGCGGGCGGGCGGGCGGGCGGGCGGGCGGGCGGGCGGGCGGGCGGGCGGGCAGGCGGGCGGCGGCGGCGGCGGCGCGCGCACGCTCCTCCAGCGGGCGGCGCCGGCGAGACTTGGCAACGTTGGCACAAATTACCTGGTGTTTAATCTTTCCCAGCACTGATTATATATACCTACCTACCCGGGCGGCGCATAGCGCACCGGCGTTATTTACGAACTTCGCCGCTACATCTTGCGCGCCCTTTCTGCAGCGTTGCCAATTAGACGGCGGTGAGGGGAGGGGGAGCGCTAACGACCGGTGCCCCCGACCGTCCCCCCCCTTCCCGCGAGGCTCGCGGCCCAAACGTGGCGTCGCGCAGGGTCGCTGGGGCGGACCCTCTGCCGGCGAGGCGGGCGAGCTGCATTCGTTGCTGCAGCGGCAGATGAGACGCAGCCGATACTCTCAAGACGACGGATGATTGCGAACACGTTTGATGCAGATTTGATGTAAGAATTTAACAATAAAATAGGAAATTCGTTTTTCTTTAAGAAGGTTTTTCATCTTGTACCAACAAGAGAGAAAATAAACAAGAGATTGTCTGAAGACTGCGATTCTTAAATATGGGACAGATTCCTATGGAGATGGAAACGACGAATTGTGGTGACATATACAATTACATGATAATGTAATTAAATTGTTGTTTGTGCATATATCAAGTGCAATATTATTCCTCAAATCATTTTGCGGCTTGAAATATTAACAAGTAAATGAAAGTAACATGTGATTAGCTGGTGAACGTTTCTGACAAGAGGTAGTATGAATAAGCGTGACATTTTTTTTTATTGAAATTTTCATTGCACGTCACCAGTTATTTGTTTCAAGACCCCAAAAGCTGCATCATGAAAACCGAAACTTCTTTATTTCAAAATTCTCGCAATATTTAGGGTATTTTCATGTGAAGTTTAAAGTTTATAGATCAATTATTTTATTACAGGCATTATTTTAATAATAAACGAGAAGGTTATAGTAGGAAAACAAAATTTCTAGTCCCTCATTAAAAGCGGGGTACTCCAATTTACCATCTGGCATCTTCTGTGCGCAAAACTTCCGATTAATGCTTTACATCAACATTCCATTTTGGTAATCGTTGCGCAAAAAACTTAATACATTAGATTCCATTACGATATTATACTATTGATCGGGTAAATAATGGCGTTGCACGTGAATACCCAAGAATATTGCCCTTCCGAGAACTTGACAGTCACCATATTGATGAACACATTCAATCTTATTCTTTAGAAACGCACGCTTCACTTTTCAAGTAATTTTATATTTTCAGAGCGTCGGTTGCTAACGGTGCCAAGGGTAATGATTGGTCACCAATGTTGGTTTCTCTTCGAAGTGAAAAACGCATCAAAATGTTACCGCTTGGGACCAATGAGGGCAGTGCTAGCTTACAAATACAAGGAAAATAAAAGCACCTTAAGCTGGATATATAAAAGAAAAAGAGAAGGCAGAGAATAATGGAGGAACTGTATTGAAACAATGAGCGAAGAAAAAATTCCATGGTAATTGATTGATTACCGTCAGGAAAAAAGAGATGACGGAAGAGATGTTATTGAAGGGCAAAGTGAAAACTGAATAAACACACATGCCTAATTCTTGAAATGAAGAAAAAGAATAAAATCAGACAAGTAGGGAAAGAGGAAGTGTAAGAAGAAAAAAGAAGAGAAAGAAGGGAAAGAAGAGAAAAAAGAAGAGAAGGAAGAATAGACAGGAGAAAAGAAAGTCGCTAATAACCACGTTGACGCGACTAAAGAAATCTCAATAAAAAGAACGAAAGAGGGGATAAAGTATTTTTGAAGCCCAAGACGGTGGCGCATTCCCTCCCCTTAAGTAATAACACTGAATGCCAATCGCCGACTGGCACTCGCCGGACTGCTCCCTGGCAAGAGCCGATCCGATGCAGCTCGGGACCCGCTGCAGCCTACGACTGCGCGCCTCTGCTGCTGCGCGTCGGGTCGGGTCGGATTCCTGCGGCCGATGCTATCACGCCCGCGCAGCGCGGCGCGGCGCGGCGCGGCGCGGCGCGGAGCGGCGTGGCGCGGCGGACGAGCGAGTGGTTGGGACGGGGCGCTGGCCTCGCCGTCTGGCCTTGCGCGGGCCCGAACCCAGGACCCGACCTCCGAGGAGCGGCCTTCGACGAGCAGCGTGGTTCACCAGATAAGTGACTTTATAGTCAGACTTTGACAAACTTGAATGGATATTTTATTACGTGGAGTTTGTTCATGATAATGTTATGAATACTTTTTCTAATCAACTAGGTGTTTTCCTCTTACCAGTAAGAATAAAAATAAATTAAATAAATGAATGAAAACATCAACATGTTGAAGTGAATGACAGAATCGTTTTAGAAGAATACGCTGCTGAAGTTAGAGACCTCTTTGGAACGTAGATAATAAATTCTTATCCAAACTAAATTCTAATGATACGTTATTGAAGCATCACGTACAAGTGTCAATATTTTGTTAATTTCGACTAAACATGTTTATAATAATTTTTTTATTGTCTATCTGTAATATATTTGATCTCACAGTATGATCCTGCAGTTTCACATGTTGAAGAATATTACAACATTTTTAATCGTTCGATCTACAAAATACATTAATTTATAACATTTTTCAACTCTTTTTGGGATGAGACATTTCTTTACGTCTCTCCCGTAGATTTGTCACTGTTACTGTAGACGAGTTTAATGATCATTATGTGAACCAGTTTTACTGAGATTGTCGAAGATAATTCTTGCTATTCTTGCTATAATTTTTGCTATGTGGCGCGTAAGAATGATGGTTATTTTCTTGCATCTCGACAAAGTTATCACAATTACTCCAGGATAATTGCTACTAGACTAATCGATAAAAGATGGTGTAATGCGAAAAATATACGGATATTTGTATGCCTAGATTTAATAAGAGATAAGGTATACGAGAATTGAAACAATCATTTAACAAACGGCAACAGCTGAAACTTTTAGCTACACAGACGCAAGGCATGTTTTTGAAGTGAATAATTTGAAACTTCAATGTGATATTTAATTACGTGGAGTTTGTTCAAGATAATGTTATCAACAATTTTTCTAATTAGCGCAGTGTTTTTCTTTTATCAGGAAGAATAAAGTAAATAAAATGAAAATATTACAAACGAAAACATGTAAGCGGAAACACAATTAACAAACGTTATTTCGCATCCCATTAATTACAATCCCTTCTAATAACAGACGACAGCTTTTAATTTGTCTGGCTTTCTTCGTAGCTAATCTGAGCGACCAACACAACAAGAAATGTCAGAGCACTGCGGAAACGGTGATATAAAGTGTTTATTATCAGAGACAATTGCATAAACGTTAATAAGACCTCATATTACGAACTCGGGTTTTAATGTAAATAATATCACCTTTTCTCTGCAAGCAAGGTTTTCGAGTTATTGTATTTCCAACGTTGAATAGACACCTATAATATTCCCTGAACGAACTAAACGTGATTCTTATTTAAATTATTAAGACACAACAAAGATTTTAGATTATTAACAAACAACAAAGTATACGTACACATAACGCTGACACATCGAAAAAAGAAAACAAATAGGACATTGTTGTACGCATTTGATGTTAAGTGAATCGAATAAATTTTACAAGTGTTGTAGATTAAACTCCTCGTAATTTTAACGATTAATATAGAAAATAAAGTTATTTTGTATATTACAAAAGTCATACGTTTGTCAATAATATTAATGATATTCCTTTGAAGTATTTTTTCCTCTGATCGTCAATATCGAAGTTCAACTACCTGTCCCTGGACAAGAAATATTCTCAATATTTTTCCTTTTCCAATCAAACATTTATCAGAATTCAGAGATACCGATTTAACTCAGCGTCCCCTACTCCACCATCACACACCCCGGGAACAACCACGCCCCTGCCACCCTCGTTCTCCACGTCCACATCGGCGGCCCCTGGCGCGCGATCCGGACGCAACCCACCGCGCACCTGCGCGGCGCGGGCAGCGTCGCGAGTGTTTTTTCGGGGGAGAATTTTCCGCAGCCGCCGCCGCCCTCGGCGCTGGAGGTAGCTCTCCGTAATTCCGTCTCGCCCCCACGAGCCGATCATCAAAGGTTTTACAATTCCCAATCGGCGAGGCTGGCGCGACGCGGCGGCGACGATGGCGGGGGCGGGGGGGGGAGGGCGGAGGCGGGGGCCCCACCACCACCCCTCCCGTGTCACGCGTGTTTTGACGACGCAAGTCCATTTGAAGCACGCCTCCCCGCGGGCTCGTTCTATTGTAACCGCAGGAGCGAAATTAGAAACCAAAAAGGAAATTTTGAAATCGAAACACGCAGGAAACAACACACGCCCTGCCTCCGTTTAATTAATTTCTGTGTTTTTTTCCCGCCAGCCTTGGACGTGAAATGCGTTTCAATTTAATTTTTATAAAGTAATGTATAGTTGATAGCGCCCGCGGGCCGATCGGCGCGGCGCCGGCCGCCGCCCGGCTGCGAGGCCGTCTGGACGGCGGCGGAGGGAGGGCGCCGCGGCGTCATCGCTGAGGTGCTGGGGCGGAGGAGGCGACGAGCAGGAGCCGCACATCGGCAATAGAGATAGGCCGTGATATCAAAGACGGAGAAGCACCGCCAGAAGATATTCTTCGTCTATTGAAACATTTTTAGGGTAATGTTCTCAACCAATGGAAGCAACAGGTACGTATGTCTTCTCGGTAATTGTGATTTGATCTATTATTAATATTATTATTAATATTATTATTATTACTATTATTATTACTATTATTATTATTATTAATACGATGATGATGTGGGTATGACTGTTTCGTCTCATTCGATAGGTAGACCTCGGGCCTGTCTTCAGATTCACAACTCTTGTTGCAAAACATTGAGGCAAAGTGGACGATGTGGTAAAAGCATTTTTAAAAGTGTATCTCTATACATGCCTACAGGTAAAAACTCGAGCACACAATTCATTATGGTGTTGCAGACTTAAATGACTCTGTATCATACACGAGATTTAGTAGATTTCCTTATTTTCTTTTTCAGTGATTAATAAGTGAATGACAGCCAAATGCGTGCCGCTGAATTTAAACTGTCAAATTAAGACGAAGTGGGTTTTAAAACATGCTTAAAATGAAGGAGTATGCCCATATGCGGAAGTTATTATTTTGAGGTGTAACTGACTTGTTAACAAGATACTCATATGCACCCACAAAAATATTAACTGATATATCTGACACTGATGTTTGCCCGTTACGCGGTCGAAAGGTCAATCAATTAATCAATTGATCGAAGTACAGGTTTTAAATTTATCTGAGCCTATTGCAGTCACATACTTATCAAGTAAATGCCCACACCTTTTTTTCACCTCTCAAATCTTATGTCCCTCAGCATGCCAGATTCTAATGTCCCTTAATAGAAACTTCATTAACCAATTGTCTGCCCTTTTTTTTTTTTTGAGCTGAATTCCTTTGTGGTGCCGGTCCATCGCTGGCTGCGCGAGGCAGCAGGGGCGGGCAGAGACGAGCAAAAGTGGGCGGGGCGCAGGCCACGTCCGAAGAGCCCGAGGGACGGACGCGCCCCGTCACGCGCACTCCGCACGCCAAATGGAAAATATTTACCTGGACTCAAAAGCACCAAGATCTCCGAGGGTCTCAAAACACGTGTGCGCCACGGATTTACTGGCATTACACACCGGAGTTGCTCCGAGCGATCGGGCGATATTTGAAGTGGACGAGTCGAGGGAGGGGGCTGAATCACGCGCGACGCTGAAAATACAATCGGGGAGAGAAAATTCCGTAGTAGCGGACTTGTTCCAATTAAAGTTTGAATTACCGGCGAAGGAAATATGGACGGGAAATAGTTAAAGAACTCCCATCCAGTTGCGCTCGAATTACATGTTACAATACTTCCGTAATTGAATTAACAGATACAAACAATTTCCCATTTAGAAGATACATATTCAACGAGTATTCACAATGAACATTCCGAACTACTACTCAAAGGAATACTTGCACGTCGAAGGGCCGGGCGAGAGCGACTTCAAAGTGTGGCTGCGAACCGGGCCGAGATCCTATTTTCCACAACACGCCCACCCGCGCTTGCTGCACCGCCGATCCAACAGAGCGTTTAATTTCCCCTCCTGGCGGGGCCGGGCCACTCCGGGCCGAAATTTCCCCTCGAAGAGCCACCACCGCCGCCGCCGCCGCCGCCGCCGCCGCCGCCGCCGCCGCGCTCCTCCGCCTCAACGTGATCGAGCCCAGCCGCGGGCACCTCATCCTCAGCCGCGGATGGTGGGGGCTCCGTCCCACCGTCTCCTCCTCCCCCCACACTCCTCGTTGCCATCGCCCCGTTGCAATGGACTTCCCTCCAGACTTACAACGCCAGTGGAGGACTCGGCCGACATCCATCACCATCATTACTGCCTCATGAAGGTATTTGTCTTCACCTCAGTACACGCCGCTTCATTACAGTCATTAATTGTTCATTTTTTCTACTCCCTGATATTCTACCCTCCTATCCATTGCTATTCGACTCTTCACATTCGCGTCACCATCATTACGTTCTCTTACTGTCTTACTTAATGCATTTCTCTTCACCTCAGTTCCCGCCGCTCCATTACAGGCTTTTATTGTTCACTTTCTTTTCTATTCCTTGCCTCCTTTTCATTGCTATTCAACTCTTCGCATTCGTAAGCAAATCATGTTACGGACCATCAGCCCATTTCCTTGCCGTACTGACCCCATGTTTAACTTCATTCTACGTTTAGATACGATAACTTTTCTTTCCTGAATTTATTCTACATCTTCACGTTTGCTCTTGCACTACACTAGACTTTTCCTCTGTATGCCAGAATAGTCTTCGCTCGCCCACGAGCGAGCATGTTATTCTTCTTTTGTAGGCCTCACTTACCCAACCAGTTCTAACGCCCTTTCACAACCAGTAAAATATACTTCCGTTCTGTTATTTTCCTTTCTTTCCCTTTCTCCATAACTCTCCTCCATTCATTCCACATATTTCCATATTTTCCTTCACTAACTTTCCTTTACTGACCCAACATCGGTCTCTCACTTCATCTATGCAAGAGCACTTCCGTTTCTCACATTAATTTTCTTCATTTCCTTTCTCCACCTCTCTATCTACCTTCATTTGTCTCCTCCACAAGAAGTAATGATACTTTCAGTTCCCATGTCTTACTGACTCTCATAGGTGAGGAGGAGAGGAAGAAAACTTCCACTTATTCTTTCATTGTGCTCTGTTTTCCGCATTAGTTTTCTATCCTGTTTTCGGTTCTCCACCACTACTTCTGGCTACCTAATTCAGTTCTCCTCCACAGATATCCATTTTTATCTACTATTCTACATGCATCTCTCCCTTCACTTTTCCACAACTCCCTCATCAACCCCGGTCTGTTCTATCTTCGCGCCCACCACCTCTTATCGGAGGTTTCACCCATCATCCCTCGCCTCTACCTCCACATCCCTGAGCCACAGCTGGCCCCGCACCCACCGCCCCGGCGCCGCCGGCACTGCCGCACGTCTGCACCGCGTGCGCGGCGCCGGCCCCCGCCCCCCTCCGCTCCGCCCCGCCCCGCCCCTTCGCTCTCTCGTTAGACGCTCCCACCCGCTCAAGTTCGTTACACACGTCCCGCCGCCCCCCCCCACCAAACCGCCCCACCCCCGCCGCGCCTCCTAGGGCGTTCCACCTGACGGCCTATCGACCAGGAAGGCAGAAGAGACGCCGCTTGCCGCAGCCGCCAAGATTTAAATTTTTAAACAAAACCTCCCATCGCCCGCCCGCGCGCGGTTTCTTTTGCCCGCGCAAGCTTTTCCGTTACATACATTAGGCATTGTTGCCAAATGAACGCACGCGCGCGCGCGCGGGCGGGCCGGCAGGCAGGCAGGCAGGCGGTCGCTTGCAAATGAGGGGAGAGAGCACCCGCGCAAGAGAGCGAGGGGGAGCGGCGCGGAGCGGAGCGCAAAGGGGTGAGCGACCGAGGGGGAGCAGCCGCGCCGCGAGGGGAAGAGCGGTGAGCGCGGGGGAGGGGGAGGGGGAAAGGAGAGGAGGGCGTAGGGCCCGCGGCGAGGGAGGCCCGCTCCGCTCGCCCTCCGTTTAATAAAGGTATCGTGTTCGGCCGGCCGGCCGCCCTCGCGCGTATACATAAGTAATACGGCGCGGCTCCTGCCGCCCCCGCCGCCACCGCCGCTGCCGGCCGCGGTCCCGGGTTCGTTCGCGGAGCGCTGCCCGGCGGCAGAGTCAGGGCTGCCACCTGGCGGCGCGGTTGTATCAACTTTGTTTTGTTTTGGGAGGAGTGTGGTGAAGGTTCGTAGTTCCAGAGATTAATTTTCTTCTTTGAAATGTAAAATGTTGAACACAAAGGAAGGATGAGTTCCATTCATTTACACACGAGGAAGAGATAGCCCAGTCGTATGCTTCAACCTATTTTCAAAACGCCATTAAGTGATTGTCAATAACTTACAGAAAACTTTTTTCAGAATAACTTAAGTAATAAGTATAAATCCATAATGTGAAAAGTATTAAACTTTAGGAGATAAAAATGAGTATATTGACTTAATCAATATTGAAAAATTGTGATATGTATCACTTCGAGGTTTCAAGCGGAGCATCTGATATAGTATATGTTCCGTTACTCAAGATCGAGGAGAATACTACTAATATTCTAAAATCTGCGAAATGAAAACTTTATCTTAAAAGTATAATACTCTACAAGGATTCATGACGTACACATTGTGGTACGAAATTTATAAAGGATACTATCACACAAAATTGAACCATAGCTAAAATATTATGACAGCAAACCGAGTTTCAATCAAAAGAGATGCAAAATTAATAAGCTAAATATCCTGACGCGGCTAGTCAGTAGTCAGTCAGTGACAAAATGACAGAAAAAATGATCGAATACATTAAAGAGATGGTTCTGTGTTAAAACTAACTTACTTCCGGCAAACTGATACAAAAATGTCTGGCATTTATTCAAGTCAAATTCTTCTCAATAAGAACAGACACTTCTGGACTAAACACTTCAATATCCTAATAACCCATGCTACATCTAACACTTTTGCAAAAAAATTGGTAGAGAACATACGCGTTTTTTAGCATATACTTTTAAGCATCTTCTCATTCGCTTCAGAGTGCATCATATGAGTGCTTCGTAATAATATAGAAAAATTTTAAAAAATGAAGGGACGAAATCAATCTCCCATATTAACAATTCATTATAATGAGTTGTCGTAAAGAATTTAGTATCTTTAATACTAAACGTTTGTTGTTATTTTATTTCGGACGTTTCTTTACTATTAATTGGATACCAAACACGGCAATTTAGGGGACCGCAAAACCATTGTGAGAGATTCTGAAGATGCCACAAGGAGAAATTTTGTGCTATTTGCAATGGTTTCTACTGGTTGCGCGAAGGAATCAAATTTAGTTCCTCTGGTAATTGTTATAGTCTTTTAGACACTCTGCGTTCTCGGAATCCATCAGTGTGGGCATAGAAAAACACTAGGTGTACTGTCTTCCCAGAAATATCACGTACGTGCGCGGAGTCCGCCCATAAGGGCATCTTACAATCCTCTGTCATGGAAGCAGAAAGATCGGTCTCATCTCTTCAGGGTTCTCTTCTCCTCTTCGTCATATTTTTTTTACATCAATTCCCTATTTCTTAGATTTTAGAAAATTATTTGTACTATGGTATATATTTTTTAATAAAGTGTTTTTGATTTATTTTACTAACTGATAGTGAATTTAGTTGAACTTGAGAGTGCCTTTACAGTTGAGTATCGGTATTCCCCAATCAGCAACATTGTACATATCTAGCGCGCGTCACGGCCCTTCTGCCTCGAGTTCCTATGCGTGTGATTGTCCGAGCGAGCGAGCGAGCGAGCGGCGACTAGGCAGCACAAACGAACATGATCGATTACCATTCCTTCTAAACCCTGTAACTCACGATGCGAAACTGAGTTGCGCGCAAAAAAAATACTACAACATTTTATAGCAATCCGGTCGGTTTTTAATTTTTGATTGCTTACGGCGACATTCTATCCAAAAAAATGGTAGCATATCCTTAAACCATAAGAAATAATATTTAAGTCCATCCACGTTTCAATTTTGTTTCAGTTAACAAATCTCGGAACTTTACCATAAATCTCGGGTACATAGAAAAGTAACAGATTGTTTTGCGTCTCCTGACATTTAATGACATAAAATCAGTAGTGCAGGTTATAAATTATTCTATATTTTCTCGAACTATTCATTAACATTTTAAATGAATCAATTACCCTTTCACTTTATGACACATCACTCATAAAATAACCACAGAAACGCAACATCTAGAAACCACAAACCGAAGAAACAACTTCGCTGCAATTCCGGGCACACAAACGGCGACAAGCTACAACTTCATTCCGCCGCCTGAGGGCAGGTGCCGACCATTAACATCCCCCATTGTCCAACCGCGTATGATTTTTTTAGAAAAATTACTTATTTCAGACATCGGGAGCGCACGTTTAACAATATTTGTTTTCAACTCAACTGTATTTTTTTAAAGTATCCCCCGAGCAATAAAAAATATTTTTTCGCCCGACCGCGTGGACAGCGCTCTGACGACTGAACGGGCGAGAGTACGAGAAAGAGAGAGGGGGGAAGAGAGAGGGAGAGGGGTGATATGAAGGGTGAAGCAGGAGGTCCGGGCTTCGAGCGCGGCCGGCGGCGCAGCCAAGAGGCCATCGCGGACCCCTGCCGGCCTGCCCCGCCCCCTCGCGCCGCCGCTTGCACGGCAATTTAATCTTGTTGCCGCTTATTTATTTTAGCCTTCACAATTCATAAAACAAATATTTGTATTCGAACTGCGCTGGGTTTAAACCGCTCAAAAACTCTTGCTGCGGTCTTGTGTTGATTTTGCGTCGCGTGGCGGCGGCGGCGGCGTCGGTAGAGACGGCGAGTGCGGGCGGCGGGGGCGGTGGGGGCGAAGGGGAGGGACGAAGAGGCCCATCCTCTTTAAGACGCCCGCGACGCTTCGGCGAATCCCGTCCCCGCAGACTCTTTAAGCGGTAGAATAAAACGTCTTGCCGGGGCTCGCGCAGCGTGGGAGGAGGGCGGGAAGAGGGCCGGGGGAGGGGGATGGCGAGGAGGGGCGGCCACTTTGAACCTGCGCGCGGGGCGGCGCGGGCGACGGCGGTGTAGTTAGGCAAAGTTACACTGCGGCGCTGCTATCAATTCCCGGCTCTCGGCGCGCACGCCTTGGTGGGCGCCTAACCAGCCGCGACGTCGGGCCGCGCGCGGCGGCACCGCCGCCGCCGCCTCCGCCCTCGCTGTCGCCCCCGCCGCCACCTACGTCACCGCCCTCGCCTCCGCCGTCGCTGCAACTGCTGCCGCCGTTCTTTCCACCTTTCTAGTGTCCGACGTGTCCTGCAAGTCCCACCACCCTTGTCATCTCGGCCTTCCCCATCTCCACCTCTTTCCCTCCCGCCGATCCTGTTCCCCGTATCTCCCCCGCCGCCACCTCCTACGCGTCGCCCACCCTCGTCGCCATCACCGTCCCATCATCGACGTCGTTGCCCGCCGCGGCCGCGCGCCGTGGGCCACACGCCGCCGCTTCGCACGCCCTCACAGCCACGGCACGAAGGGACGCGGCGGGGCGGGGGCAGGGAGATTTGGGCGGGCGCGAGGTTATCAGCGGCGGGGAGGAGGAAGGGAAGGCGGCGGGAGAGCCGCCAAGCGCTGCTCCGCTGCCTCCACCTCTTCCGCCGCCGCCGCCGCGTTGTCCCCGCCCCGCCCCGCCCCGCCCCGTTCGTCTCGCCCGCAGGCGGCGCTGCAATGCTCATTAACATGCCAGCATGTCTCTCGGCGGCGAAGGCGGCGGAGGAAGGGAGGGTGAGGGGAGCGGAGGGGAGAGGCGGAAAGGAGCGGGAGGGCGGGTTGCAGCGGAGGGACGGCCCCAAATTAAGGGCACTCTGCAACTCGGCCGCCTGACTTCCCGACGGTTCCGATTTTATTAAGGGATGAATAAAGGGCTCTCTTAGGGTCTGGACGCGTGGCCCGGAGCGGGGCGGGGGAGCGGGCCGGGGGTCGAGAGGCGGAGGAGAGGTCTGCTGCTGGCGATGTTGCGAGCAACGTGGACTCTTCGTCCATGATGAGCACAACGCACGCGCGGCAGGAAGAGGGAAATTCGACAACTATTTGAGTAAATTTCAATGTTAACGGCCTATTATAGCCGAACCTATAATAGTTTCAATAGTCGATTATACATGAAACGACGATGCTGTTTCTCACCAAAATAACCTAGTTGCTTGCTGGCCAATAGGATGCAATAGCTTGAAAGGACAAGCCTCCAGTGGTTCTTTATCATGACGATGCCACAGCACAAGCTTTATGGTCGTGATATGAATGATTTGGTAAATAGGTGATTATGTAAAAGTATCAATGATGGAGTAATAGCGGAATAAGAAGCAGAGGAAATAAAATTATACCCACAACCCTGCTGCAAACTTCATTCACCACAAATTTCACATAGCACGACAGGGCCTTGAACTCCGATCCCAACGATGGAAGGCGAGCGGTCTAACCGCTGCGTAATGGGAGGCCTCCCCTCTGCAATGGTTCTCTGGTATAAGTGTTGCACCTGACCTAACTCGAAGTATATAGTGTTGCACCTGACGTTTTGGAGATGTTGGTTGAGTAGGTCAATTATTTACGTCGCCAGTGGTAGGATGGATGGTAGCGTTATCGTGTGGCGCATGTATCAATGAACTATTCGAGGCGGCGGCGTTTCGTTTAACGTTAAGTGTAACAACCGCAAGATCTGGAACGTTGTCACTAGAGAGTTTTTGCCACCTCGAACGGTAATCGCTATCGATCTTCTGTTCATGCGCAATTCAAGTTTCGGATAACTTCAGTGCATCTGCGCATGCGCAGAATATCGACAGTGCTTAAAGTTCGAGGTAGCAAAAACTCTCTAGTCTCGTTATTGCCACAGATCCAATTGGGGTATTTAGATCCTTCACATCCCCAGTCCATCCCAAGTGAACATCTTTTTTCCGATGTGATAAATATCACCTCCAGGTGCGAGAGAAGATATGTCACAAAAATGTCAGAAGTAATTGCTTTTATTGTATATTTAAATTCAAATTGCCTCAGGGTAACTTGAACAATTCCATTGGTATCAACCTAGCGTCATACTCCGCATGTCTCTTGATCGTTGTTTCATGAAAATGAGACAAATAACACTGGGGTACAACAACCATCCAGACGGGTTGTGCTCAAAATCATTGTAAGGCTATAAAAGTGTATATCTCATTACACGTAAAGTAAACGACTTCCCGTTTCTCCACCAGTTGTTTTGAATGAATCTCCTTCCACATCAATGATATGGAAAACACCACTTACAGAGTCTTGTAAATTGACGGTGTCAAAAATGACATTGTTTCGAACGTCAGTACTGCAGCTGCATCACGTGTACGACTGCACAGTCCGCTTCCAAGTGTTCTGTACGAAACGCGAAGCAAATCGCTCGGAGGGCCAGGCTTCGGCTCTGGGAGTCGGTCGCGGGTCCATCAACGTGCACCGGTGGACCAGTTAGGATCGAAAGGCTTTTCTGCTGGAGATCGCTGCATCATAGGATTTCGGTGTGTAAGCGATGTAAGCGTACACGCATCTAGTGCAAAGTAAGGTTTAGCCTCTGTTCGGCACATCGCTCGGCGAGCCTGCATCCCCGCCACGCCCCGCCCTGGCACCCCGCTAATTACAAAGTGCCCATCGTCGCCCTACACCCCGTGCCATGGCAAGTGCATCCACTCACATCTTGCTCAACCAGTTCTCATTCTGCAATACAGGCGCCATCTCCTGTCCCCGAGCGGTTTTTATCGAGAGCTCGATTATCGTTCAGGTGCACGCCATAATGGCATGTTTGCACTAATTGCGCGTCTTTCTACTGCTTATGCAGTTTTTTGTGCAATGTATGCGTTGGTCATAGTAAAAATTACGAAACGGTTCGTAATTCTCGATATATCATTACTCGTTCTCTAATTACCGCGCTGGGTAATATGGAATTAATAAGTAATATTTTATTTTTCCTGCTTACACAATTATTATTAAAATTGCGAGAACACGTTGCCACGCACTTACTTCAATTTATTTCCTCGCATTCTACTGCAACGTATGTCACGAGCATTGCGAACCTGTGAGAGGACTACAGCGACAATTATCGGTACATGGAATCTCCTTTATTTAAATGAAGGGACACGTGCAGTACATATCCGTTTGCTTCCTAGAATTAAAATTAATTGTCGCATGTGAGTATGTACCTCTAATATGACTTTAAAATATTGATAAAAATGAAACACAATTATTTTATGCCTAGATCAAAATAGAAACTTGCTTCGCAGTAAATAATCCTCGTGATATTATCTTAAGGAAAACCATCTATCAATAGAATTAATTCTCTTCGGAGGAAAACTTCGTGGTGGATGTCAGAACAATGAGTAAGACATAATAAGGCGTGGCAAGAACTTGATTCTTCGTTACTCTAAACTGATTACTCCCTCTTAAATCAAATGAGAAAAAACTTGCAATAACATGGACACACTTTTTCTGTATCCCGGAGAGACATTATTAATACCAGAAAATAGCCAATGCTCGAGAGAGGTCAATAAACTATCAATTGAGAAGAATATTGAACAAATTTTAAATCCAACGGGCCCTGCAAAATCGATTTATTATGTCCCAATTTCTCACTATATCCTCGTAAGGAGTAGTTGTTTCATATCAATCACTCCAGGAGCTATCATCCTCTTGCCAATTACCAGAAACCCGTTCTCATCCTCTGATAATTATTGTTTTCTCATCTTTTCAACCTATTTTATAGTTTTCCATCACATTGCATCAGTTTAAAAACAAACTTCAATGATCAGTATTGCAAATATTATTCATCCGCGTATTTATTTTTATAATAAATGAGAGATAATTTGAAGTAGAATCTTATGCAGGCAAAAGAAAGAAAAGACGATGAACACACGAGCATGACAATTTGCATCCGAACATTATAAACAAGTTTCAAATTTCTAACGTTGGTAAATCAGTACAATAACAATAAATAACAAAAATAAGGTGTTAAATTCGTAAACACAAAAAAGTATTAATTAATCCTTACGTAGCCAAATATGTTTCAAAGAGCTTTTATCCCGGTGGGTGATTAGAATGAAACTAATCTTACAGTTAATCATTGCCGATAAATTGCACAATACTGAGAAAATTTTATAGTCTACGATAATGTAGATGTTCTACAAAACATGTTTTGTTCAAGGAAATAACAAAAGAATTTTATTTCTACTTGTGATATTTAAAAAATCATTCTTAATAAATTTTGTTTTCCATCACAAAAATGTTCACCAACACTGGTGTATCCACTACTTTTAAATAATATATTTTAGAAGCCAAATAATACCACCGGCAGATATTTTCGCTCACTGCCTCCACTAGAGGTTGGTGTGCGGTCGCTCCGCCTATCTCGCTTGTCAACAGCAGACCACTGAGGCGTTGAGCTACTGGTATCGATGAGGCCACGCGACAACCGGGGCGGTATGGCAGCTCCGGTCAGACGGGAGTCGGCCCCTGCCGTTTTCAAAGTCGACGTCGACGGAAGAGAGCGGTGGCGGCGGCAGGAGAAAACGCATGCAAATAGTTCCCGACGGCGGGCGGCAAAGACGCTTGGCAGCGCGCCCGCACAATAATTCGATAAATCGCTCGATTCCCGAGGCGCCCGCGCCGCCGGCATCGATCCCGCGTTTTCTCAGACTCCGCGGAGCCGCGGGAAGCTGCCGCTGGCGGCTTTACGTGCAACAGCCTCGCGGAGGGTGAGGCTTGTCGAGGCCGCGGAGGGTGAGGTTCAGAGAGCGGAGGCTGTGGTGGTGGCGGTGGCGGCAGCGCCGGCGGGGTGAGAGGAGGTGGCGGGGATAGAGGCGGCAGCCATAGCTGATTGTTGGTGATTCAGGGCGCGTCCACTGCGAAGGTCATTAGTCCCGTAAGTGTCCCGCATTATTTCCTCGAGAGGTGTCGGAGGTCTTTCCCCGCTGGATGGCGAGATCCGGCACCGACCTAACGTCGGGTAGTAGGCTTTTCCCTAACCAGGTTTCTCTCAGCAGCGGGGCACCGCCCCAGCTCTCCTTGCATGTGTAGTAGTGCAGTGCATGTTGGTGTAAGTGTGACTAAGTAAGGAGTGAAGATAGGGCAAGGAAGAGGAAGGAAAGATCGCGCGTGGCCCATGGCTCGTTTGTTAGGGTACCGATTCGCCTGGTGTTGATCGGAGTAACCACGGAAAACTACCAATCAGAGCAGCCGGCCGATAGAATTCTCCTCCATACAGCACCTGAACTCGATCTAGCTGACAAACTAGTGTCGAAAATCCTGTCACCGACGGGACTCGAACCTAGGTCAGAGGCAGCGATACTTTCTTTTTACTTTCTCGCCTTATTACGTCGGTAAAAAGAGGAAGTTCTGTAATGGTGCGGTGGAATTCCGCGATTTTTCGGCACAAAAAACACTTATTCTATCCCTGGCAATGAGAAGTGCATTCATCTTCTTCCTGTATGTAATAAATTTCTTCTCCTCACACGCTGTGTAGTTAGAATCCACGTTTTGTCAGCCCTCCATACTGGAAAGACCGCAACGGTAACGGTGCCGGTGGCGTGGCGATGTCAGTGGAGACGGCAGCGAAGCCAGGCGATGCCGGAGGTGGCAGTGTGGAATATCAGGTGTGGAGATGGGGACGGCGGAGGCTGCGACGGCGAAGGCACTTAAGATCGGCCTCTCCCTGCTGCGCGGGACGCACGGAGCTCTATTGCTAATGATGGGTATGCGAGCGCATCGTGGTCGTCAACCTGCCCGGAGCATTCGCGTATAAACGAGCATCCAAAGCATGAAAAGGTCCAACTGACATACGCCGCATTAGGATTAGTGTTATGCGAATAGATATTAATTTATTATTCGTAAATATGTGGTATCAGAAACAGTGACTATTTTCTGTAGATTTGTTTTGGTCTGTTACAAACACTAGGGTATAATGTTTTGTAGAAAAATATGTGACCATATTTATGACTAGTGTGGCGAAAATGTCTACAAAATATCTACAATTTAATAGTACACTACACTTAATTTTAATTCTCTGAAATGATGATGAATTTTTAAAAGAACAAGCGCTCTTCTGTTTTCTCAAAATTCTTTTTACTTTATCGTTTTACTACGTTGGTAGAAAAGAGGAAGTTCTATAATGGTGCGATGGAATTCCGCGATTTTTCGACAGAAAAACCACTTATTGCCGGGCCCTAGCAACGAAAAAGTCCATTAATCTTCTTCTTGGATATAGTAAATTACTTCTCCTAACACGCTGTGTAGTCAGAATCCATGTTTTGTTAGCCCTCTATACTGAAAAATCGATTGGCAGCAAAACATTTGTCTGTCTCTGCTGGTGAATGTTAGCGCCTTAGCTGGCCGGAGTATTTTCTTCAAAATTGATTCAGTTTTTTGGGAGTATTTTATATGAAGCCTCAAGATTTTCCAAATTTTCTCAAAATTAACTCCATTGTTTTTTAAAATAGCTCCTCTGTTCCACTGTCCACCCTTCCACGATGTTCTGTGTCCCCACTGCCCACCCCTCCACGAGGAGGTCCGGTATCCCCACTGTCTACCCCTACACAAGAGTGTCCTGTGTCTCCACTGCCATCCCTTAACGAGGTCCTGTGTGAGTCCCCAATGCCTACCCCTCCACGAGGAAGTCCTGGTCCCCAATCCCATCAACTTTACGAGGTCCTGTGTCCCCACTGCCCACTCCTCCACGAGCAGCTCCTTTGTCCCCACTGCCCACCCCTCCACGAGGAAGTCCTATGTCCCCACTGCCCACCCCTCCACGAGGAAGTCCTGTGTCCCCGCGTCCGAAACGGAGTCCCCGCCACCGCCCCGCCCGCGTCCCCGCCCTCGCCCTGCGCGAGGCTGCTCGGGCGTCGCGACGCGCGCATCCAATCCGTGTGATATTACATTGCCAAAGTTTTAAAAGTTTGAAGGATTTATGTTCAAAGACAAAATCTCGTAAGCCCGGAATCTATACTCGTGCTCGATGGTCCCGCCATTATGTAGCGATATAAGGCCGCCTTGTAAAATATGATCAAGTTTATTAAAACTCATTCCTGCGAAATTAAAGCGGACGCGATCGAAGTGTCGGCGAGCGCTGGGGTCGAGCGGTCGATTCTCGCCTGCGGAACCTTTGCCTGCCTCGGACTTGTGAGCGGGTTGGCAAAGTTGCGATGAAATTTGCAACGGACCCCAATAAAAAACCAAACAAGCAAAGTAGTCATACATGAAAAATATAATGTTCTTGGTACAGTTTCTTGTTTTGTTTTGTTTTATCTTGTTTGTTTAGTTAGTACTATTTAGCGTCACATTGTTGAACTTTGATGGACAGATTGAAATTAAATGTTAATTTATATTAATAATTAATTACTCCGAAAGTGCGTAGATTTTTTCTGAGATATTTCTATGCCGTTAAAGTTTTCTTACAGTCTGCAAATTTCAAGTGTGACAAAATGTATTTAATATTTTGTTAATATCAAAACACCTAACAGTCCACGTAAAATACTCATAAATATTCTAAACAATTTAACGAACATAAATTATTAATAGTCATGAACACTAACACTTTCGTCAATACGAATCATTTCCGTCAATATCCATTGAGAAATGAGCGCAATTTCTAGAAATTTCAAAGACGTATTTGAAGATAAATTTGAAATCTCAGAATGTAGCTTTATTTTCCACATTTCACTTATTAAATCTATGACGTCTGACCCGCATAAGTCGCGAATTAGGCATCATAGCTAACGTTCCCGTCATTCAGCGAAACTTTCCATCTCCAGTAAACTGGCTATTTCAGATCAACTGCAAAATTTCTAATTTCATTTGATTAGTATTTGTTCATATAAAGCGTCAGATTTCGATTAAACCTTCAAAGAATACGACTCCAAATTTCGATTGACCACCCTAAGACGCCTCCGTTCACGCACCAAACAAGGTATTTCGACAAGACACACAGGAATTCTTCCGCTCTCGCAAGAAGCTTCCGGTCAACCAAGAAACTCCAAATTTGGACTGCGGCCGCAAATAATGCATTCGTTCGCGTGGGAACCTTAATTTTTTTTTTACTGAACCGGCCACGAAAACCCTGTTGCCTTCGCAGGCCGCTTATGAACCGGCGGCGGCGGCGGCTCCCTTTAAGCGCCGAGGCGGAAGGGGGAGCGGGAATATTGCGGAGGAGGCGCCGGGAGCCGACGGCCCGCACCTTGCGCCCAGGGCGGCGCGTGATTTGTGACGGGTCGCGGCGCGAATATGAGCGCGTTTCCGGATATTAAAAAGGCCATTTATATCGCCAACGCAGGTAATGGGCGCAATGAAGGGTACGGAGCCTCTATTGTGAATACTGTTAGGGCTTCTGAGGATGAAGGAATGCCTTTTTACCGTGATGTCGAGTCCGAAAGGTAACAGATTTGGCTCGTAGTAAATGAAACTGTAAATGCGTCACTCACGCAAAATATACTACTTATGTATCATCTTTAACCGCCACCTCCACGTTTCGCTTTTCATTCAGTTTCTCATTAATACAAATGTATATGGATGTATCTTTCTTTTAATCTAGTTGTCGTACCATCGAAGAATAGTTGTATTGCGCACAAAAATACTCGAAAACACCGCTTATAGGATGTCTGCTTCTACAGCTACGTTGAGTAATAAAATGAAAATAAGAATTATTTTATTCGGATATATTCAGGCGAGAAAATGTATTAGTAATACATAACTCACACACAACGCAGATAATTCGAAAACAAAAGGATACGGAAGACATAAGCCCAAACAGACATATAATTCACTACTCTCTACTATAAGAAATGAAATAATTTTACGACGCGTAACTGGTCCGTTCTATCGCTGTTCTTCATTATCTTGAAAACAAAAAAAAAAGAAGAAAATGCTGTGATGCTAATCTCAAGCTCCAACTGATTTATATCATCCTCAAACTTCTAATACAACAGCCCCATCCTGGATTTTCCCGTAACCCTTTTAAGTCGCAGCGATCTCCAGTTCACATAAGTAGGTTCATATTTTACATTGTTGCTCCGGCCGTATGTCCTGGTCGTGAGTGCCATGACTGAACGTAATGTTGCTATCTTTCTCGGACCGGACCTCAACCGTTACCCAACACGTCGCGCAGTCGCCGTACGCTCAAGGAAGCTGTTTCTATTTCGCAATTTCACGTACGTGTCGCCCGTACATCTTTCACGGAACATTAGCCACACTCCACCGTACTAACAGAGCGACCGTCACAATGCAATCTCTGCCTCACCGCTCGTGACGGCTCTCGCTGCACACAGGGCACTTCAAGTTACTCTCGCCTGCACTGTTTGGAGAGAAGACATTAGGCAAACAGACAGCACGGCGTAAATGAAGTGTGCATTAAAACATTAATGCAACTAACGACGTTTTTATAATGAACCTTGAATTTCTTAAACACGAATGTACACATTTAAGAACATACTCTATTAGCGCGCTTATTTAGAATGCTATTTACGAAATGTTCATGTAATTCGAAAATTGAAAACAATATAATAGGAATGCAATAATCCACAAACGTTCTATTCAGACTTATTCATAAAACACAATGATATATTATCAACAGTTTCATTGCTTTCGTCTCTTAGAAAATATTTTCACATTTCGCATAAAAATTTTATTTGAAATTTATGTGCAGTAGCTTTTGTTGAGTTTGTAGCTTCTTGTTGTTTTAAGAAAACGCAATGATACACTTTCAATTTTATACTAGCGGGTAAAGCGCACAAGATGTTTATTTTCAAACATTTGCCTGTGTCTATTAAAATAGTCTACATTCTAGAAATAAAAATGAAATACCAAAACACGAGAAGAAACGGAAAAAAGAGAAAAACCAATAACTTCCATTTTCGTAGAAGGTAATAAAACAAAAACTTCGATTTACTTGCAAGTAACACTATCACAAAAACTTTTAACCTCGTTTTAACAACTTATTCGCCATTAACACACGAGAAAAACACACAGCAATGGAAAAGAAGAGAGCACGGAGATGGCCAAGAAAAAAAAATCATTGAAAGTAACCCAGCCAAATGCCTCAATTTATTAGCAATAACTCATGGTGACACGAATAGAACGACTATTAACAGTTCATTTAACCTACTGATCCAGGAATAGTGTAAAGAAATAAAATCTAAAGAGCGCAGCGCGAGGAGAAGTTATCAAGTGCTGGGGTTGGTCCTCAGCATCTCGGCACTCGCGGCGGCGGCGGCGGCGGCGGCGGTAGGGGCTTCGGTCGCACATCGACCCGCGCCATCGCGCTGATGAAAGGAAACTCATTTTGCGGAGTTGTTAGCGCCAATTAGGCCGATTGCTCGCGCCCATCAGCAGATTACGCGCTGCATAATGAATCGCCTTTCCGCCGGCGGCGGCGGCGGCAGGGGGGCGGGGACCGGGGGGCGGTCGCAGGGTGAACGGGCGAGCGGACGGGCGGGCGAGTGGACGCCCATCGCACCTGCAGGATGCCCAGAGATGACCGCACCGCTGTCGCCTTCATTGAGTTGGCGGTGGCGTGAACGCGCCTTTCGTGGAAATTTCCGAACTCTGCGTACCAACAAAATGCTCCCGATGATTTTGTACAATTAGCCAACCATGGATCGTAGATTTTTTTACTGCGGGATTGGGATAACTCAAATTACCCGGTATCTCGAATTTTATTCATATTAATTTGTGGTGAGTAACGCGTCGCTGAGTCGAAATTCCGGATAACTCGAATTTTATTCACAGCCCCGCTGTATGTCTCTGGCCACTGTCTATGGCCTCGAGGTTCATTCGATGCAGTATTGGACATCTCCATGGGAATAAAAGGTGGTATATGGTGATTTATCACAATGTAACTAACTCATGAGGGCTACGAATATTTCTACTATGAGATCTCAAATTAATTTGTGTTTCAACCTTCACCTGCTGCTCCTCGTTTCGCTGGTTGGCAGCCTTTTCGCACGTTTAGCGGTAGATTATGAACTATTTCGAAATAAACTGTAACTGCTTTTACACAATTAACAAATTATACATAGTTACGTACATTTGTATAAAGTAAAAACGCAATAACTTGAATTCATTGATATTTCTAAAACCTATTACCGGCATTTTTTTCTCAGCACCTCTGTCGCTTTCTCAACATTACTTTATATTTGAAGGCAGCTACCGAGCTTTGGGTGTTATAGTCGATTCTATACTATTATTTGACTGAAGTAGATCAAGAATAAAAATGAAAAATCGTTAAAACATAAATTTCTGTATATCTAGAATCTTCTATGGGTTTCTACCTCCTTAACTTCAAATCTCCTATTAAGCAAATCTCGAATATCTCATATTGATGAGGTACTTTAATTCTGTGCCCAGAATTACCTAAAAAATCGAATTTCCTTACTCGCCCCCTCGTTATATATTTGAAATGCAGTAAATCAAAACACGGTATGTCGACTTATTCGATAACTCTTTATTTTCTCTCTAAGATCAAATTCGGCGAATCAAGTTCCACTGACACCCTTATGTTCATTCACAACCCTTCATTTTTGTCAACCGCGTTAAATAGGAATATTGACTGCACGAATTTTTTGTTGCTGTTGGCGAGCCACGGAGTCTGTATAATCTGAAATCGTTGATTAGAAAACTTTCGCAATTCGCATTAGCAAATAGTAAATATGTCTAAGACTTTTTGTAATAATAAAACGAAAACCTGTTTTTATTATTTCGACAGTTGTCATTTGCCGGCTGTATGAAAGAAAGACTACAACAAAAAACACATTTGCCTATTTGCATTATCATGAACCTCAAAAAAATGAAGGTGATATTTGTAATTTTCTTTCTCGTCCACGTTATCAAATGAAGATTCTGATAAAGCCTTTAAAAACGCGCATCGTTCATTCCTTTCCAGATGTGAAATTTTTGCCACGAAATGGTTCGTAAATTTTACTCTCTTTCTCCCAACCCTTCACTGCAAATTCCACACACTTCAATGAAAAGTTCGCAACAAGTTTCTCAAGTGCATGCACTTCAACAAGAGAATGGTTCTCGTAAGTTCTAGGTGAAAAGGGAACGAACGAAAAACGGCACAGCGTAGCGAGCGAGCGGGCATTATGCCAAGAGAATAAATGAGTGCGATTCCGAACTGGTATCACGAGCAGAATGCACTTCGACTGTATCTGTCGTCACATCTACCAACAACACGCCACTTTCCTGCAGGTACGCTTCTACTTAGGCCACGTCAGTTGCGCTAATGACTGAAAGAAGGCGCAGTGTCGAGCATTTGCTATCTTATTTCCAGAAGGCTGGAGATTCAAAATGAGCAAAAAGCCTGTTTTTCGCCTATCCCTTCCATTGCAATACTCGATTTCGCGTGCCGGCCGCCGGTTGGCTCCCATCTGATGCGAGGGGCCGCGGGGGATGATGAGGCTGCGTGACGAAGGGCGCTGAGGAAGAGGCGCTGAAGCGGAGAGGCGCCATCCGCCCGGCGACCGACGGGGGCGGGGTCCAAGCGGGCGGAGGGGAAGGCGGGAGCGGCGCACATGGGAATAGGGGCGGAGAAGCCGGGGGCAACGGGAACAGGGAGAAAAACACAAAGTAGTGGACGCTGGGTAGAGGAGGCAGGGCCTATGAGGCTGGGTCGGAAAGAGGCAGAGGTAGAGGTACAGGCGAAGAAGATGGGGGTACGGAGGAAGTGAGAAGATGAACCTAGGAAAGTTGAATTGGTGTTTACAAGGCGATGGAGATAGAGGCGCTGGTAGCGAAGGTGTAGTCGGTGGAGATGGTGGTGAGGTCGAGAAGGCGGGGGCGGAAGAAGCAGGGCGGAGGAAGTGGGACTGAGAAAGCGGGGCGGAGGAAGCGGGGCGGAGGAAGCGGGGCGGAGGAAGCGGGGCGGAGGAAGCGGGACGGAGGAAGCGGGGCGGAGGAAGCGGGGTGGAGAACCGGGACGGTGACAGCAGAGCAGGGGAAGCGAGATGGACGAGGCGTGCCGATTGACATGAAGGCAAAGAAGACGGACGAGGTGATGGAGGCGAAACGGGGGCGGCAGAATTGGGGGCGGAGGAGGCGAGAGCGCTGGAAATGGGGGCGGCACATATGGGAAGGGTGGCGGGAATGAGGGGAGTAAGGCAGCAGGTAGGCAGGTAAACCGGTCCACGCCGGACGCGAACTCAGGACTCAGAACCCAGAGCCCACTACTTGCGCGTCTAACGAACCATCATTTAATGAAAAGAAACCGGGGTGAAAGGGCGGGGATATGCACAGAGCCATCCACAACCGGTATCGTGAAATATGTAATCTGATATTCTTGAAGTGGTTACTTGTAGTTCTTGCAGCTGCCGCGAAAATTAAATTGTTTCATGTAAATTTTGCTTCATGGAGCTCATTTAACATATTGGTAATGGAATAATTGTCCGTAATGGGTGTAATGGAATAAGATATGTGCACATACCGTATCGGAATATCACATTTTTCGCTAGCACATCAGAATGTGAATAAGAATGTGCATAAATTTGAAAAGGATGAAGAAACAAACATTAAATCTGAATGAAAAACGGATATGTCAAAAATGGAGAACAAAGCACATATCAGGTGTGGAAAACTGAGAATAAGAATGAGAATCTGCAGAGAGTGGGCTCTTGGTCTAAGTGTACCAAGCCAGGTGTAGGGCTATTGTTGTTAGAAAAGTCTAATGAGTCGAAATGAAGGAGAAAAGATAGTGGGAAAGACAAGTCATTACCTAAAATGTGACAACAGATAACGTGAACGTTCGGTTATGTTCTAAAGACACTAGAAAGCCAATTGCGTATCTCAAACAATTTACTTATTTATCGTACGAAGTGCGATTAAACAAACAAGAGGGGCACAGGTCAGGGAATGGAGCAATTATTTCGCGGAAGTATTTACAGGTACGTTATCAGTGGAGAGGGTGCCTGACGTTCACTCGTGACCAAGCGAAAGTAGAAAGAGGAGTTACGCGGATAAGCGAAGTGTGCGATGGCCTAACTCGACACAGCCCAGAGGGGGAAACGGATGGGAGCGATTGATAGCCAAGTGTTCAAGCGGAATTTATCGAATTGGACTACTAATACAGCCGAACATTAGTAGATAGTGAGGGGACGAGCTGCAATAATCATCTGCAACACAAGACTAATGCAATGTGACATAAGGTACTAAAACTACGAAAACTTTCACCTCTCAAACCAATTAAATCGTAGCGAACAATTCGAATATATCGTACTGCGGACGATGGAATAAGCACAGAACGGAGCATTATTTCGAGGAAGTATTCAAAGAAACATTATCAATATAAATGCAGTTAGGAGGGAGCGTTTGCTCAAAAGCGAACCGCCAGGGATACGGGAGGAGCGAGGCACCACGGGCAAGCTCACGAATGAAGGAGAAAAGACAGTGGGAAGAACAAGTTAGTACCTAAAATGTAACAAAAGATAACGTGACCGTTCCGTTAGGTTCTGGAGACACCAGAAAGTCAATCGCATATATCTCAAACTATTTACTTATTTATCGTACAAAGTGCGATGAAGCAAACCAGATCCGCGCAGGTCGGGAATGGAGCAATTATTTCGCGGAAGTATTTAAGTGTGTTATCAGTAGAGAGGGCGCCTGTCATTAGTAGAGCGCGGGCAGGCGGAGCGAGGCACGGGAGGGAGGAGTACCCGATGCCTGAACGCGGAGCAGCCCAGACGGGAGACCGGTGAGAATATCGAATAGAAAGGGGTACGAGTGGGAGAGCGCGGAACGAAAGAGCGGTGGAATAAAATACTCTAGAAGGAGGAGCGAGCAAACGAAGAGGGTGAGAAATTATCTAAAACCTGACAGCAGTGTCAAGAGAATGTTAGGGTAGAGCTAGAGAAGGAAGTGCGCTATACCTCTCAAACTATTTGAGTCCATGTCGTAAAAAGTACGATAGAACAAACGAGAGTCGCGCGGGGAGGGGGTATGCAGCAATTATTTCGCAAAAGAATTTAAAGGTGTGTTATCAGTGGAGAGGGAGGCTTGGCGTCCGCTCGTGACGGAACGAAACCCAGGGCGAGCGAGGTCCCGGGTGGAGGGAGGACCGGGGCCCGAACGCGCGGCAGCCGAGAGGGAGAGACCGGTGGGAGCGACCAGAGGACGAGTGTTCGAGTGGGAGAGCGATGGCCCTGGCGAGGCAGCCTCTCCGAGAGGGCCAGCGCCGGCCAGGGGCGGGCGCCGGGGGTGTGTAAGGGTCACGCACAGCCCGGCCACCGGGGTGAGGAGCCGAGCGGCCGCGGGGTCCGAAAGGGGGGTGGCAAAGGGGGGGCACGGGGGGCGAGCGGGCGGCGGAGAGGCACGGCCGCAGCGCGGGGCGCCGAGCGGAGAGAGGGAGCTAAACAAGCGGCCCGCCAGGCAGGCAGGCAGCTGCGGTTATAATCACGGTGGATCCAATAAATTGCAGCGGAGGTAATTAGAAAGGTTCCTTGTTAAGTGCTGTAGCTTTGGCCATTAATCACGACTGATTGCTCGCAGCCGCCGCGGGGCTGCGTTGCGAGCGCCGGCGGCGGGGCCGCTCGTCCGCGCGCCTCCGCCCCGGTCCCCGCCGCCACCCCCACCGCCCCCGCCACCCCCACCGGCCCACCCCGCTATTGGAATGTCACTCCCGCCGCCCGCGCCCGCGCCCGGCGCCACCGCCAATAAATACTGCGGAGACGCGTCGGCCGGTTAATGGTGGCGGCGGGGTGCGAGCCGCGGACCCCGAGACGGCCGTGCGCTGGAGCACGGCCACGGCGGCGGTGGCGGCGGCGGCGGTGGCAGGGGCGGTGGGCAAGCGCGCGGAGGCGGCGGTGGCTGCGGCGCCAGCCGGCTGCAATTAAGGCGCGGGACGCTCGTTAGTGCACCATGTGTGAGTGCGTGCTCATTATACAGAGGGCGGCGCGGCGCGGCGCGGCGTGGGGAGCGTGGCGGGGGCGGGGGGCGGGGGCACAGGGCGCCTCGGGAGGGTCCGCGCCGTGCCGCGCCGCGCCTCGCCGCGCGGTGGCTGGCCCTCGGGGCCCGCTGCTCACGCTCCTTCTTCCCCGCGCCTCTCTCTCACTCTCTCTCCGTCGCGTCGTCCCTTCTGGGAAATAGAAAATAATCGAAAACAAGCACCGAACGAGGACGCCCAAGATAGCGCCCGCCCCGGGAGCCGACGGTCACGAGCCGGGGCGCTCAATTTCGCTGTAATAGAAACGGAACAAACCGTTTCGATGGGTGGAGAGGAGGGTGGCGGGCTGGGGGGAGGGGAGCGGAAGCACACCGGATGTTTTCTACGCGCGGATAAATAAATGAATTCGAGGGGAAACTTAACCGCTTTTCGATCGCCGACTGATGTTTTCCCAGGGTAATCCCGGGGAAAATCCAATAACTCACGCAGGTTTCCCGTGTTCCGGCCGCTGTTACAGCGGCGCCCCGGGAGCGGCAGACGCGTGCGGTGGGGCAGACGGCGAGCGCCGCGGCGCGGGCGAGCCGCGAACCCGCGATCGGAACAATTGACAGGCGGCGCGCGGGCGCTAATCCGCCGCCGCGGCGCGGTTTTTGCCCGTGCGGGGCGGGCGAGCGGGCGGGCGGCGCGCGGAGCGTAGCGGGGCGTGGCGGGGCGGGGCGTCACGCCACTCATGAATACTGCACTGCCGGCGGCGGCAGGTGCACCGCCCCTACCCCGCACCCGCGCCCCGCCTGTCACCCGTCCCGCCTCCGCCGCTCGGGGGCGTCCGAGGGGACGCCCTCGGGGCGGCGGGGGCGTTGCATTAGCTAATGAAACACATCGGCCTTCATTGGGGAGAGGAGCGGCGCGGAGAGGGAAGTCTTTTTGCAGTGCAAGCATCCGATAGGGCGCTAAGTTTTCCGGGGCCGCGACGAGACGTGGAGACGCGGTGGCAGCAGCGGCGGCGGCGGCGGCGGCGCCGCGGGCGCGCGAGCGGGTCTCGGGGCGAGACGTGGCGGGGCGGACCGAGTGGGGTCGGAGGCGAGCAGCGTCTGGCGGAGCGGGAGCGGAGAGGAGAGGAGCGAGGGAGGGGCAGGCGGGCGTTAAAAGAGTAAAAACGAAAAATAAACAAATAACGCGGCTCGGGTCAAACGCCGCGCGGCCCGCACTCCTGCTAATTATCCTGGCCAATCTCGCTGAGAGCGATCTCTCCCGCCCCGCCACTCCGCTGGCCGCCCCCGCCCTCCGGGTGCCCTTCGTCGGTCGGCGGACCCTGCTCGACGCCGTGTGCGACTTGCGAGCAGGTAAGCTGCCTGTCGGGTTCAAGACGAAAGGTTCGATTTAAGCCTTGTCTATCCTCGCCGTGTTTGAAACTCCGCGCGTTCAGGTTGACGTCCCTGTGTGTGGAACGGAAGGGAGGATTACCATATGTGATGCGTTCTCTTTAGTATCCTTCTCTAGACCTGGCGGCTCATACTACAGGACTAAGGATAACACCTGTCTTATGTTGCAAATGCAGTATGTACTCATTATTTTAAACTATTATTTCAAAATAAATCTGTTCATCCTCATATATACTATCTTCTGAGTCATATATCCAAGAAAGATTTCCATTGTTTCAGGAAATTTTGCAATTTATTTAAGTAAAAATACCTAAATTATATTATTTTCCTCTCGTCCATGGTACATAAATAAGAATATAAATATACCATCACTTTCATTATGAAATCAAGCTCCAACATTTCGAAATAAACGAGACATTTTCCTACCTCAAATTCATTATTTCCCTCTCTTTCCGTGGAATTGTAAGCAAGAATATAAATACATACATATCATCACTTTCATTGTCAAATCAAGCTCCTTTTTAACATTTCCAAGAAAATGAGAGACATTTACAAATATCACACAAAAAATGTAATTTACAAACGAAATACGATTCGTAATTAAGCAAATGGAATTCACCAAACTCAAAAAATTTTTCATTACTTGATAGGTGCATTTTAGGTGGTCATCAATTTCTTATTTATCCAGTTGACATCGCAAATAAGAATTAAATTGATATATATTGTTAAAGTTACGTAATTTCCATTAGAATATCATCAGTGGGCATTCTCTCCATCTTTAATTCGCACTAGTACCACTTCAGTAAAATAATCCGCATTCAAAGAGAAATATGCATATTGCTGAATGCCACAACCCTTTTTTAAAAAAGGACGACACGCGCAGAGCAAAAAAAATATATTCAACTGACGCTGAAGCTAATGATAGCCCTCACAAATCATATTAAGTCTTGTTACGCGTATTATACGCAATAAACCCCAGCTGCTGGGAACGGCGCGGGGGACAGATCCCTGAGGTCTGTCATGGCCACTTGTGTGAACGACCGGGGGTTGACTGGATGCGACGGTGACAAAAAGGACGATTTACGTCTGTGATGCGGACGCGGTCAGCATGATGTCAAAAATGTATTTGTCAAAAATCCTTGAATTTTTTAAAAATTTATTTTAGGTCGCTTTAAAAACATCTAAGGTCATTAGCGACCAATGCTGACTTACACCAGACATTTTATAAATTACAATGAACAGAAACATTAAGTACAATAAATTTTACAACAATTCAAATTACATTATCAAGAGCAGCAATATTAAAGTAATTTAAAATTGACTTGCAACCTTCAATTGAATTAAATATTTCCTAAATTTGGTTTTTGATGCCAAAGACAGTTTGTAAGACATTGGAGGCTTAAACTTATCCTTGAAGTTTTCTCATGTATTTATGACATAATTTTAATGTACGTGCATTTTCTCCAGTTCATCACACAGGGAAACTTTGGTCATTCGAAAATGTGTATCCGGAATTTCTAAATTTCTCGAATTTATTTTTGAGCAACTTAATTTAATTAACAATAAAACAATTATTCGAACCTCAGTAAACCAAACATTTCCATTTTTTCCCTTAGGATTCGAGGTATTGAGAGATGAATGATGAATATCTGGATAATGTGGAACATTTTGTCTCTCTTCATGTAGCATCTCTAACACAAAGCTACCAAGACATGTCAGTATCAAATATGAAAATAATTTTCTTTACACAGTTGGAATATAAGGCCCATTATTCCTCCTCAATAAATTCAATTCCTCGATACTTCGATATTTTCCTTTTCCTTCCCTCTCTACGTAATGTTCGGACTTCGATAAAACGAAACATTCTATAACTCGAACTTTTTTTTTCAATTCTCTCCTATATTAGAGCTATCCACCGTGTTTTGTCCACCGTATCCATTGTATTTTGCTCATGTCTAAATGCAAGGAAAATCATACACTGAAGACAAACTCTCGAAAAAAGTCGCCATATTCCCTAGGCCTTTTCATTTTCAATAAAGCATGCCGACGGGCAAAATGAACACTAACACTGAATTTTACTCACTGTTATGAATCACATATATGAATCTCAAATTATGATTGGAAACTGTATAAATTGAAGTTGTATCATTTATTGAATTTCAAATACGGTGAATGCTATTCACAATTAAAATATATTCCTTTTACTTCATTTTTATTTCTATTACATACATTAACCTAACATTTTCAGACTATTTTGAGTCTGTGTTGTTTTTCCATTTTATTAAGTATGTCAAGTTCTTGAAGGTGATATCACCTATTGAAGAAATGAAGTGGATAATAAAAAACACGGTATGTGATAGATACGCATTGAGAACATAAGCTATTTTACATCTTATTGTCCTCTCCATGTCTGAACAACCATCAACAATATTTCGCCCTTCAGTCTATATCAATAATTTCGTGTACATCTGAGGTATCATACACGCGAGGTGATACTCTATTTAACTAATGGATTTGACCAGATATTGAAACTGAAATCCGATATTTAAATATTCATGAAATAATCATATCTTTGAATTAAATAATGTCGGAATGTAACCAATAATGAAGAAAGTGAAAATTATTAATTATTTTTCACATTTTAAATAGACTAATTGATGCGAATTTTAAGTTATCGTGATTGTTCAGAGTAGAATGATCTGGTTTCGAGCGAACATTTTGATTTTTTAAAGTAACAAATAATAAAAAAACACTAAGAAAATAAAGCGGAATAAACTATGGGTTTTACAAGTAGGGAAAAAAGCAATACTTCAGATGAAATGAAAATTATCTTTGCAGATACTCCAAATGTACAGAGCCAACGAGTAGAATTTTAATTTTCGTCAGAATACCTTTCGACAAACACAATTAAAACCAAGTTACAACATGCTCAAATCAACTCATGCATGTGTTGCGTGTACTATTTTTTAACATTCCCTGTGCGAAAGTCGTTTCGCACACGCTTCGCGCACGTTTCAAAATGTTTGGAACACTATTGTAATGAAAAAAAATAGCTGTTTCGAACATAGAAAATAAGCAAGAGAAATCGTTCTTCTTGTTTTTGCGCACGACATGTTAACAAAAACTGAGTTTTTAACCAAAATGAAGGGCCAATAAATGACGAGAATACAGCGAGAATTAAAGTCAGGACAATGACTGCTGTAAACGCACCTATCAATTGCAATAAAAACTGATACCGGCAATAAAAGTGATAATGAGATTTCAGGAATAGCGTCGCTTTCTGAGGATCTGCTCCCCGTAAATTAAAATGTTTACCGCCAATTACTGAATCGGACGTTTATTCGGTGTATTGAAAGATAACACGCCCGTGCCAAACGCAGTCGCAGGGCGAGCGTGGGCCAGGGGGAGAGCGACAGCGGCAAGGCGTTGGGGCGGGGCAGAGGCGGGGCGCCGGGGCGCGCAAGAGGGAGGGCAGAGAGTGGCGGGGCGTAAGTGGAGGGGCATTCGGGTGCACAGGCCCAGGCATAGGGTGCAGCGGGGCGCGGTGTGGAAGGAACGGGGCGCACACAACGTCGGGGCGGGGTGCGACGCGGAGCAGACCTGGGCAGGGCGCGGAATGGGGGCGGGGTGGGTGAAGGTGGTCGAGGCAGGGGCGGGGCTTGGCGGGCGGGGACTGACCTGGCGGGGGCTGGCCTGGCGGAGGCTGGTCTGGCGGAGGCTGGTCTGCCGCGGGCGGGGTGGGGCGGGGCGGGGCTGGGCGAGGGAGGGAAGGGAAGGGAGGGGAGGGGGCGGGGCGGGGGCGGCAAGGCGAGAACGCGAGGAGCGGGGCACAGAACGGTGTGGGGTGCGGAGCAGGAAGATGGGCAGAGTGGGGCGTAGCACGGCAGGGAGCGAGGCAGGCCGAGAGGTGGGAGGAACAGAGCGAGGATCGGAGTGCGGTAAAGCGAGGAGCGATAGAGAACAGGAATGAGGAAGGGCGGGGAGCAGCGGGACGCAGAGCACGAGGCAAAGCGGGACGCACCGAGAGGCGCGGACGGGCGCACGGGCGGAGCGAGCGGGGGAGGCGTGGGCGTAGGCGCGGGCGCGGGCGAGAGCGCTCTCAGAGGCGGCTCTAGCTCGTCGCCCGCAGCGTCTTGCTCATCGCGTAATGAGCGCCCGAGGGCTGCGCAAACGTTGTTGCAGCGGTCAGCGAAGTCACAAAAGCAACAGCCGACAACGACAACACGCGCGCGCCGGAGTCGTCCCGCGCAAACACGCGGCCAACAATGCGGTGTTATGGCGCCCGAGGCCGGCCCGCGCCCCGCCCACCGTCGCGTTGCACCGCGTGCCGCCCGCCCGGCGTTTGTGTTTGCGCGGGACGCTCTATTAGCGGGCCGGCGAACCCTTTGCCGCCGCCGCCGCCGCTGTCACCGCCGCCGCCCGTGCGCGCGCATAAACACGACGTGGGCTGTCGCACGGCGCGGCACGGCGACGGACGCCCGCCGCTCTCCCGCCCGCCAGAGCACGCCCCCGCGCGCGGCGGCCACCCGCTGTCCGGCGCCAGCTGACGCTCCCAGGTGCCGGCGCCAAAGGAGGACCGGTGGCGGCGGCGGCGGCAGGGGTGGGGAGAAAGGGGAGACGGCGTCGGCGTCGACGTCGGCCTCTGTCGGACGCCCCGCGGGCGGGCGCGCGCCGCGCACGGGCGACCAGGCACGCGTCTTTGCCACCCGCGTTCACGGCCAGGTGAGCCGGATAATTTGCGACTGTTTGTGCGAAGGAGAGGCCGAGTTACTTTGAGTGGCTAATGGTACACGCGGTGGACGTTCACGCCTACCACGTCAGGTGCGTGCAGAGGGATTGGTTCCGAGCGGTTGTGAAATCAAAATAACTTGGTTTGAGAGGTGCATCAATGGTTTAGTAATCATAATAAAATTTACCTGACTGGAAATATGTCTTCTCCTTCATGTGTTTCTATAAATTCGTTTTGCGTGCATATTGTCCTGTAAAATTCAGGTAGGTAACTTAATATACATTCGTACTCGCATGTTTTCCTACAATTGTGTTCTTCATTCTTCATCTGCCTGATGAATGAGGAGGAAAATATATTATTTTCACCTTACCAGAAAACCTAATGGAAATAAAATGAAGAAAGTACCTATATTCCCCGACCACACTTTTCGTAGTGGTAACGTGCAATATTTTTTATAACTTTATTTATGTAGAAGATCCTACATTTCAAGGGTTGCATTAGCGTCTACATCACAAGCGAGAAATTCCGCAAATTCTGTGCGCGGAGCGTTCTTTTTAAAGACAATACGCGAAGACGTGCGCCAATCTTCGCAAAGTGGCAAAAAAATTAATGGTCTACGTTTTAGTATGTAACCACAAGAACATGAATAATTCTGATATTGCGATATAACGTATCTCGATGAGTCATAATGCAGAACATTTCACAATTCCTCTTCAAGACTCACACACCGCGAAACAGCACGAAACCGCAAGAAAGGCACTATCCCGTCCACAACACACGATAAGAGAATGCAGGTTGGGGTCGTGATACGTCTTGAGGGTATTATAATGCTATGAAATGAAAGGAGCGACATGCGGAGAAACTTTTTCGCAAAAAAGGGGAACAAACTGGCTATGAGATCGTACACGTATAGCACAACCTGGCAGGTTTTTTTTAAACTCAGTTTTTCTCTCGATATGAATTACTAGTTTTACAGATTCCTCGAAATCAGCGTCTCTATTGTACCGTCTTCCGGTTTTCTTGAATGTGCGACAAGCACTAGACGACAAGAGGTTTGGTGCAAAAACTTTTTTGAATTTTCCTTTGTAGATCCTTAAGTAATAGTCATTAGGGATATAAAAATGTGGCTTGATAAGGACAGTTCTATTAATAACAAGTAGTTGAGTAGTTAATTAAGTATTAATGAATTATTACACGCGTATAAGACATAACTAATATCCCGAGTAGCTAATTAAAAAGTACGTCCTCAAATTCGTATCTTAAATCAACAAATGAAAACAAGTAAAATTCAGGAACTAAAAAACTCCCTAAGAACTTAGAACAGGAATTACAAACAAAACTAACAACAGAAAGGGTTGTAAGACCATGATCGAGGAGTTTCAATCATTCAACGAAAAGTAACGCCCCTAGAAGGAAAAGAAACTTGTAATTTTCCATTACAAAAGTAAGCAGTCGAACCCTGAACCACTTTTAAAATAGTCTTTCACTCAAGATCCCCGACGTGTTGTTTGGTTCGTGAGTGCTAGTGGGCTGCCGCGCTGGGAGTGACGTAATACTCTACCCTTCTCCACCACCATGGTTGTAGACGAGGGCCTGAGCTGGCGATGCGATGACCACTGCCCAACGCAGCGGAGGCGGGTGCGTTGCATAGCAACGTCGCGCGTTATCGGCAGCTTCCTCCTGCGAGCCTGCATTGCCCAGAGTGGTGGAGGGGCGGAGGGGCAGAAACAGGCAGAGCGGTGATGAGACGAACGCATGGCGGGGCAGGGACAGGAAACGAGGCAGCCGGAGCTAGACAGTGTGGGAATGGTGCAGGCTTGAGATTAGTGTAAAGAGTGGAGGAAGACAGAGAAAAGAAAGGGAGATATTGTGGAGAAAATATGAAGAGATTTAGGAGTGGGAAATGGAAGAAGTTGTAGAGGGGATGGGGACGGGGAACGAGTGAGTCGAAGTAGGGCAATGAGGGAATGAAGCAGACTTGAAATGAGGGGAAAGGAGAGGAAAGCCATAAGAAGGAGACAAAGGATGAAACGGGTTTGGAGACGAGAATAAAGGTAGGCGCAGCGTGGCAGGAAGTAGACCGGAGAGAACTCGAACTTGCCTCTTTGGAGACGGAGTGGCGGCGGAGGGGAGGATATGTAGCAGGAGAACAAGGAAGGAACTGAGGTGGAGGAAAGTTGCGAGGGACGGCCAAGTCAGATCCGGACGTTGTAAGAACGAAACAAAACTGAGGAGAAAATGAGAAGGACGGAGCTTCAACAGAAAAAAGAGATTGGAAAACGGATCAGCAGTGTTGTAGAACGAGGTCGGACAGGATGCATCACAGCGCCCTACGGCGTGGCAGAGAGGCGAAACGAGACGCTGAGGATGAAACTGGCAGAACCAGAAAGTGTTACGAGGCGAATTGTTACCCATCACAGATAAATCCAAGATAAAATTTAAGTAATTGGCAGATAAACGAATAATTTGACAAACTTACGAGAGAAGACGAAACGACAACAGAAGCAGAATTTGAGAAAGAAATGAAAAGGAGGACTTACGGGTAAATGAGAATTTGAATGTGAGGGTAAGCGAGGAAAATACAGTGATATATATGAAACGAAAAAGAAACAAAATCAGCAGAAAGGAGTGGACAAGAAACAGAGAACAGCGACTCGGCGGAAACACCGCGAGACGGCAGATCACATCCAGACGGGCCAACATTCCCGAGACAATGGGCAGCAGCATCGAGACGAGGACGCAGAGCGCGCGGCACGCGGAGGGCCGAAGGGGGGCATCTGGGCAGCGGCGAGGTGCAGGCCGGCCCCCGCGGCGCCCCGGCGCGCATCGAGAGGCGGCTGAAGAGGCAGCCCTCGCCTCCACCCCGCCCCGCTCCGCGGCACGGCGCCTCCAGGCCGTCCCCGCCCCCGCCTTCACCGCGCCGCCCCCGCGCCCGCCGGCACGCAGTCCCAGCTGGGAGCAACCGGGAGAACTCCCCTAACTCGATTCCGCCGGCGAGGGGGCGGGGAGGCGGGGGCGGGCGCCTGAGCGGGGACGGTGGCGGGGGTGGAGGCGGAAACGGGGGCGGGGGTGGAGGCGGCCTCCCCCTCAATCAATAGGCGCGCGCGCGCGGGGGCGGAGGCGGCGGGGGCGGACGGCGGCGGCGCGGGGGAGGACTCACAGACACCAATTACATGCCCACTTTCCCCGTAACACCATTTGCATACATTTGCGAGGCCCGAGCGAGACGGTGCCAGCGTCTCCGTCCGCGAGTCTCCCAACGCCCCGCGTCTCCCATCGCTGCCTCCCGGAGCCTCGCGGTGTATTTGAATATTTTTGCATGGGGCTCGCGCCGTCTTAGCACGGGGTAATCCCCCCCCCCCGCTCCGGCGCCTCTAGCTTTGGCGGCGGCGTCTTGCCGCCTTCAGAGGCTCCGCCGCCCCCACCGCCGCGGCCCTCCTCAAAAGCCTCCGCGGCACCAACGTACCCTCCGCCGTCGCCGGGGCGCCCCACGCCGCCGAAGATCGATCCCAGGACCCCCCGCGCCGTGTCGCGGCTCCCTCAGCCTCGAGTTCACGTGCCGCCTTCGCCGTCGAAGAGTCTGCCCCCCCTCCTCCCGGCCGCCGACGTGACTCCCGCCCCGGTACCGGCACGTCTTCCCCAGTCCCGCTGCCGCTGCCGCCGCCTCCGCCGCCGTCGGGAACGTGGCTCGCTTAAAAAATATTCAAAACCAGCCGCCGTCTATCAAAAGGCACGCCGTGAGCGGTGATGACAATAATAAAATGACGAATCGAGTTAAATCCTCCGAAAGACAGAAGAGGGGAAAGTATTTGTAAGGATTTTTAACGCGCCTCTCCGCGGACGAAAGAGCGAGCGGGCGGCGGGGAGGGGCCGTGGTGCTTTCTGAAGAACACCGGACCACGTCTGTAACCGATTTCGTCTGCTACTACCGGCAACACGGTCGCGAGTGGAGCTATAAACGCCGATTGACGGGCGCGGGGCACGGTTAGGACACGGCCGGACGGTGGCGGAAGCAGAAGTGCCGGACGGTGGCAGAAGCGCGGTAGGGAACGCGGAAGCGTAACTCACAGGAGGCAGAGCATGGCGGAGATACGACAGCCAGCGGCGTAAGAAGTGGACGGGGATGCGCGCGAGCGGGGCGGTTCGGTGCAGGAAGGTCGCGGCGACTGGAATGGATGCGAAGAGAGGGGCGAGGATGGAGCCGGAACGCGACGGGGTCTCGGCGAGAACGGAACAGAAAGTGGCGCAGATAGGAGTGGGCAGTCGCGACGGCAAAAACTATGATATGGTCGAAAAGGGGCAGGACTGTGGCGGGAATGTAGCAAGAATTCGACTGCAAAGTGGCGGAGTGGGTTAAGAACAGAAGCGGGGCTGTAACGGACAGAAAGTAGTGAAGCCAAAGGCGGAGAACCGCGACGGGATTACGGCAAACACTAGGCGGGGATGCGTTCAAAATAGGGCAGGGAAGTGGCACGGCTGTAGCAGTGACTTAAAGATAACGCGCTAGCAAGGTGGAGGAGTTGGATAAAAACGCAACAGAAGCCGAAGAGAGGACATAACGGGAAGAAATAATCGCAGAGTGGAGAGTCGCGACAGGGGCACGGCTAAAACTAGGCGGAAATGCGGTCAAAACAAGGCAGGGAAGCGGCAGGATTGTAGCGAGAACGCGCCAGCAAGGTCTCGGACTGATGTAACGGGGACGAAACAGCAACTCCACTGGCGGGGACACCAGTGGTGTCAAGGTCTTCTACTGGTGGCAGTGGCACGCGTCGTGGCACCGTAGCATGTCACGGGCTTCTCTGCGCAACTAGCGTCGGGAAAAGGAACTATTACGAATAGTAGTAACCCCGCCGTTTTACTATAGGGATGGCGTTGTCTGTAGTGGCAGGGTAATGAACTGCGTGGAGGGGCGATTTCGTCGTGGCACTCGTGCCACGGACTCCTGCCCGTGGCACCGACCTTGACAACACTGAACTACAGGAACACGCCACAGACAAAGACACCCTCACAAGGTGGCGGAGCATCCGAGACACGGCAGGGGCTCGGCGCGGCGGTGACGGGCAGCGGAGGGCACGCGGCGAGAGGCGGCGCGGGCCGCGCAGACGGATGCGGAGGCGATCCCATCGCGCGACGCGTAAACCATTTTTACGGGCGCGTGGAATTTGATAAACGCCCGCGCGCTCGCGCGTAATTATCCGCAAGACGCACCGCCGCCCGCCGCGTTGATTTACTCGCCGGCGGACGCCGCGAGATGCCGCCGCGATAGCAGGGACGGGGCTTGAAGCCCCGCGCGCTCGCCATGACGGTCTATCTGTCGGCTCCACCGCCGCCGCCGCCGCCCATGTTTCCGGTGTCCCGATGAATTGTATCGCGGAGGGAAATAAATATTCGGTGGTTTTTAGGGGCCGCCCGAGAAGTTTTATGGGCGGATTTGAAAGCTCACCTGGGACGTGTCTTCGTCATGTTACGTACACCGCGGTTGGGAGCGGGCCGAGAGGAGAGAAATGTGTGCGTTGTTGTAAGAGAGAGAATTTTTATGTAGTACGTTGAGAGTTAACGTTCTTCTTTTTTACACGTTTTCAATGGGAGACAAGATGACAGGGAAATGTCTGCGGGCTCTGAATAAAAAGTATCTCGTTGGAATCACATCGCCTTCATGGCAGTAAGAGAAGGTATAACGCTCAGTAACAAGATACGGAATGTCAACGTTTAGATATATTATATCAATTCAAAGAAGAATGTTTTTTTACAACCTCCAGAATGACTGTTCATATTTGCTCCACGACTTTTTTTACGACAAACTTTGAATAAAAACAATATTTTATGTTTAAAATAAAATAATAATCTGAGTGAATTGATATAATCTAAGGAAATATATACTACACGTTCTAAAAGGTTCTTGTGACACAACTTTTATTCACGTACACAGAAAAATGGATATTTTTTATAACCAAAAACTGTGTTACATGTAGATGCAGGTACATTCCCAACATAACATCATTTGCATTGCATTCATATAAATTCAAAGAAGAAAATTGCGAATATAAGAGCGAACCAAAGAGCCAGGAACCTCCAAAGCAGCGCGCGCAGAACGCGAGGTTAATTCGCCCCGAACCAAAGATATACGGGTATTTTTAAAGGACGGCGGTGACTTAAGCATGGAGGCGGGCCGCGATGGACGACCGCGCGGCACGCGACGCCGCGACAGCTTAATGTTCTTCTGAAATGACGCGCGGACAACACGAGAGCTCGCAGCGCCCCTAGCGGCGCGGGGAGGTGTCGCGCCGCGCGCGGAGAGGCCTTAACGCCTCCTCCGGGACCCGCCCTTACAGCTCGAGGTTTACCTTCAGCGCCCTTAGCCCGAACCTGGGAGCCCTTTAAGGTCTCTCGACGCCACGGCACGGCTACCTCCGTCGCCGTCTTCGTCAGCGCACCCGCCCGCGCTTTTGCCTTCAGCGCCTCTGCGTTCATCGTCCCTTGCGCTGCCGTTCCCACCGCAGCTGCCGTTTCTGCTACCCTCGCTCGTGTCCTTTCTGCATTTCTCGCCGTTGCCTTCATCTCGGCCATCGCCGTCGCCACTACCCTCGCCCCCGCTTCCAGCCGTCATCTTTGCATATCCCCTTCCTTCTCCGCCTCCCTTACCGCTACTTTTTCTGCATCTTTCTTCGCCGCCTTCACCTCCGCCCTCCCTCACCATAACTAATCTCAGCACCGTTCCTAGCTACTATCCTCACCTCTGTCTTCCCCGTTGCACCTCCCTTATCTCTACTCTTTCTCGTCCCTCGCCACCGCCTTCCCCTCCGCCCTCGCCCCTGCAGTTGCCATCTCCACCTAACTTGCCCACACCCTTACCGTCGTTCCCAGTTGCCATCCCCACTTCTGCACTCGTCTTTTCGCCAGCGTTACCGCTAATCTTTCTGCGTCCCTCGCCGCCGCCAGCTGCCATCCCTACCTTCACCCTCACCGCTCTTTCTGCCCGCGTTGCCGCTACCATATCTGCCGCGCCTGCCGCCGTCTTCCCTTCACCCGCGTTGCCAACCCCTCCGCTCTCATTGCCGCCGTGTCCCTTGCCCCCTTTCCCACCGCCCTCGGCACCACCCCCGCCACTGCCGCCGCCGCCTCCACCGCCCTCGTGACCCTCGCCCCCGCCGCGTCCGTCGCGCAAACTGCGTGGACGGCGCGGTAATGAGTCAACATAAAAGCGCGGGTAAAAACGCTTTTTTTTTTCTCCTTACCCCGAGATTTAATTGTGACTGGTTACACATAACAATTGCACAGCGAACTAATTAAAGTCATTAGCATTACTTTAGAATAAAAATGTGTTCAGTTAATTTGGGAAAAACACACGCGTCATTATTAGGTCCAATTAATTGCGGCGTCATAGCAATTTGCTGACGGGTGCGACCGCGCGTGTGTGCGGGCACGCGTGCCAGTGTGCGTGGGCGCGCGTGGGAGAGGGGCGGGACCGGGGGCGGGGGCGGGACCGGGGGCGGGGGTCGAGGTCGCGGGCGGCGACAGACGACGACATGCCAGCGTTCCCGCGCCCTCGCCCCGGGACACGTGTCCCCGGGCGCTTGCGTAGCGAAGACCATGACGAGATGCCTGCTAAAGGAATTCACATGCTGCTTAAGCGTTAGCGATGTTATACTAAATTCGCTGAACCTATGTAAATGTACGTAGTTTATTTCACAACTTCCTCCTTTTCCTGGTTGCAGGTGTATTCGCTAATCTTATCTTTATTTTAAATAATTTTCCTTAATTTTGTTCCCATACAGACCAACTCACATTCTATCCTTTTCGTTTTAATGTTTATTGTTTTAATATGTCTATATTACTTTAAGGAAAATAAATTAAAAATCAGTATTACGTAGGATAAAAGATACGACAGGTTTTGAGACAAGGAAAGGGAAAAAAATATTATGGTTTAATTGGCAATGTAGCGGGAACGGGGTATAAGGATACGGAAAGTATGTAGAAGACAAAAACAACATAACAGAGGAACGAGGATGACCCCCAAAATAAATATGTCTCTCTCACACTATCTTCTAAACTGGTCCTAATATTAATCTTCTTTTCTATTTCATACCCGCTTTAACGTTGGTTATTGGTTATTACTGTTCGACAATTAGTAAAGTGACGAAAAAGTTTTTCTTAAGAGGGGTAACGTGATTTTATTGTTTTCAAACATTTTTAAGTCGCGGAAACTAATTAAGAATTCATAAAAGCAACGGTGTTCATATCCACCACATCATTCAGAGGGACCCAACAAACACTGCGAAAGTTCCTAAAAAGCATCAAACATTAAGGAATTATTATTAATAAACAATGTTAGAAAGTGTTAAGTATTTTCACTGTATGTATAAGAGAACAAAAATGGTATTTAAAAAAACTATGTATGTACATTTGTGTTTACAAGCCCATATGTAGACCTGATCCTCAATGCAATGTAGCACTAGCGGGCCGAAATAATCAATTTGGGGGGGGGGGGCTAAGGTAGTTTGCCACTGCTTTTCTCGCTAGGCAAGAAATTGTTGATATGGGTATACTGAAACGTAAACTCGAATGTGGAATGAGAGGTATGTTTTTGACAAATCAAAGAAACAATACCAAGCTCATTCGAAACACTATTGTCCGGTGAATTTATAACAATAATTTTTAATTCATACCATATACTCGTTATAATTCTATTTAACATGCACGACGAGAACGCAACTCTCATCGCTGTGTCATTTCCTCGGTCGTTAAAATTCTCCAAGACGATAAGAAGTCTGCAACGGACCGCACGAATATAGAAAGGGAAAAGGACGCGAAAATATAGGAAAAGTTGAAAATATATTCAGAAGGAAAATGTTTTCAGAATTCAGAGGAATGAGAATAAAGGAAAGGGGACTGGTTACATAACTACTATACATGCCTCTTATTTAGAAAGATATACGAACTTTCTAAAGTCACAATTCCAGAGCGAGGGATTAAAACATAACGTTAAACGCATGTTGAAGACCCCCTCTCGAAAGACACCACCAGCGACATTTTAAACAAAATTGTAAATACGTAAATATATTATTTGTAAATATATAAATAATTTAATAATTTTTATTAACAAAATTAAGAATTTAATAAAACCCAATCACATTTAAAAATAAGGAAAATGTAGTTTAAGAAAATTTCCACGCAAAAATATAGGCAAAAATTATATTTATATGTACGTATTGTTTTAGTACTCCAATAATAATTTTATTAATTGTAAAGTTATCCTTTTATTTCGATACTCATGTTCAATATTTTACTATTATTTCCTTCCTCCTTTAGTTTGGCCGCGGTTGAGGGCCCCTGAATATACTTTTTCGGTCATGCATTTCTGCCTTTGGCGTTTGAATAAAAAGGTACGCCTTCCGAGAACCAAAGATTCGAGCGATGCCATCTCAGAAGGAACTATCAGCTAAGCGGTCGCCCCACGTGCTGAGCAGCGCGCCATCGGGTGGCGGTCAAGGGACACCTCCGCTCGCCACCGGCCGCAACCCGCGCGCGTAATTCGGTTAACACCCCCTCCTCCCTCTCCCCTTCTCGTCTCACCTCTTGTGGTGCTCCCTCGCGAAGCCCCGGGAACAGGTAGGAGCGGGGCGAGCGGGGGCGGGGGCTAGCGAGCGGCTCGGGCCGTTTCATCAGCGGTCTTGGGCCGTCTCAATCACACCCGCTCGGCCCCCGCCTCCGCCCCCGCGCCGGTCGCCGCCAAATTAACAGCACCCGCCCCCCACTCCGCCCCGCCCCGCGCCGCCCCGACCGACCGACCGAGCTCCGCCCTCCAGCGGCACGTCGCGGAATGTTCAAATTCGAGGGACGGTGCGCCGCCATTTTTAATTCAATTTACACTTGGCCGGCCGGGCAGCGGGCGCGGGGCCCTCTACAAAAGCGCCGGCGAATGTGAAACCGGGGCGTTTAGCAATTGGAATGAGGGGGTGGCTGGCGGGCGGGAGCGGAGAGCGGGCGAGCGCGGGGGCGGGGCGGGGCGGGGGCGCGGCGAGGGACTTGCAGGAAGGGGACAGAGGCAGCGGAGGCGGCGGCGGCGCCGGGAAGAGACGGGCGCCAGCGGCGGCGGCGCTGCGCCGAAACAGCGAATAAAAGAGAGAACCATTTAGTTCCACATGCACGTTCTATAACTCACGGGCGGACAAATTAAAACGGAAAACGCTGGCCGGCGTCAAAATTGTCGTTCATTAGATTTACGAATTCCTTTTGTGTTAATTGCGCCCGCACGCAAATATGTGCGCGAGCGCGAGGCGGAGGCGGTGGTGGTGGCGTGGGCGGGGCGGCAGGGGCGCGCCGGGGGGGGGGGCGCAAGAAATAAAGCGAGCGGCGAGTCCCCCGCCCCGCCGCCAGGCGGCCGCTCGCGGTTTTAAAAAGAGAATCCTTTAAAAACCAATAGAACAATTATCAAGGAAAATACCGCGGCTGCGGCGGCTGCCTGGCTGGAGACTTTTTTTTACGGCAAACATTAATTTCGCGCGGAGAATGCTCGCGCGTCTCGGAGCGGGACCGCGTCGCTCCGCCTCCGCCGCCGCCACCGCCGCCGCCACCGCCGCCGCCCCCGCACCGCCGCCGCCAACACCACCGCCGCCGACGCTGCCGCGGTATTTCAACGCACTGTAATTATGTGCGTCCGAGGAGCGGTTGCGTGTGTGCTCGACTGCGTCGGGGGTTGGGGGATTTTCGCTCTCCCCCCCCCCTTGCCGGTTGTCGGGGTTGTCGTTGCTCGCGTCGCGCGGAGCGGCTCCGCCCCGCCCCGCCCCGTCCCTTGCGGTGGCCGCTGCCTCGCTTTGCATTGCTCGTTGCGCTCGCCGGATACAGTTGCCTTCAGTGGGACGGTTCCGTTGAGCCGTCATATACTCGTGGAACACACCTGGATCGACACTTTGTCAATTAGCCAAGTCGTAATAAAATTAACAAATTATTTTCAGTCCTACTTTCGATATATTAGGAAAATGTATTATGGAATCTGACATCACAGAATGAGTAATTGGCGTAGTTAAAACACATTCTTTTAAATTTAGAAGGTCTTGAAATTGTTGCACGTATTCTAGTTCACAGTGGAACGTCGTATTGCTAGCAAAACGCATGTCAAATTCACGGCATAAGCGTATTATATGATTCAGTAGAACCTGTATCCTTCTAGAGCATTTGCAGTATTACTGCATGTTCCTGTACATAGGCACTGCGTTTACTCCTGTAATATCGTCAGCAATAATTCTCATATTATAATGCGGCTATTTCTGAAGCATGCTCAAATATTCCAAGCTATCCTATTAAAGTTCAACGTTCAACCAGGCATGTCCCTTGCCTATGACTTTCCCACTATCTTCCTCAAAATTTTATTCCAATATTGGTTTATTGGTGAATATTGAATATTTTTATCCTTTAAACTAGTTTTATTAAAAAGGCTGTCACTGTCAATATTTTTATTTTTTACAAGAGCAGTTTTCAGTGGTTTCCACTATCATTAGCGTCTAATATCTGGAAACGGAGTCGAATTTCTCATTTCCAGACTGTAGATCTGTTGCCATCGAACGCTACTAATGTAATCAATGAAAATGTTGACATTAACGTCTATTATTATTATTATTATTATTATTATTATTATTATTATTATTATTATTATTATTAATTTTATTCCAACTTCGCACCATCATTACAAAGGAAGCATTTCTTTTTCCAGCTGTCATGTGAACCTAATATCCCTCACATATTCTTTGGAGCAACGACAGTACTCATATCCATCTCCAACAATCATACTCACACCACCCACTCATACCCACGATCCCCCCCCACCATTCCCCTCCGAACCTCGGCCCCCTTCCATTGCACATCCGAAGCTGCACCACTGCATCCTTCACATAGACCACGAGGCGTCGTCGGCACTCATACCCAATCCCAACACCGTTCCTCCTGGGCGGCCGGGCCCCTCCCTCCCCCCCCTCGGGCACCGTCCACGCGGGCACTTTCGCCCGCGACGCGCACCCGCTCTCCGCCGACGCGCATTACCATGTAAATTCCGAAATCGGCCCCAAATGCGGTGGGATTCTTCCAATCCGTGCAGTGTCCGCGGTAATTCTGCACCATGCAAATGCGCGCGCTCCCGGACGGCGGGCGGCGGCCACGGCGGCGGCGGCGGAGGCGGCGGCGGCGGCGGCGGCGAGGGACGCTAGTCGGAGGCGGCCCAAAGCGCTTTGGAAATCGCCCGGATCCTCCCGAGCACGCATACTAAATAAGTGTGCTTCCGTGTCCGCTGGAGATGTACGGAGGCGGCGGGGAGCGCCGCCGGTCGAGGACGCGGGCGTTGAAATGTGTTCGGCTGTTTCGTTTTCGCGGCGAATTTCGCCTCCTCTTCCGCGAAGTAATGGTTATTTCGGTGGAATTTTTTTTTTTTTTGACTAGAGGGGAAAAAAAGGTAAATTACCCGAAAATCTAAACAGTCTTAACAATTCATGGTCGTTTTATACATGAAATCTTGCGTATATGTGAGATATATGAGAAGCATATTTCAAGAGTTTGCACAAGAAAAGAAATCTCGAACGTGATATTTTTCACTTAAAAATTATAGAGATGGCGTCAATTGGAAAAAATATAAGAAGAAATTAAATATTGTATATTATCGTTGCTCATAGTGTATCTTCTGAATGTTCCTTTCGAAAGCTCGATTGACCGATAGTTTGAAATTTTATGACTCGAAGTTTCCCTGATGTTTGAAGAAGACTAAGCATTGTACAGATTTTGCATCAATTACCACGGCTTACTCATACCATTCTACCAAAAAAGGATATTTTTGGAGTAAGTTCATAAAATTGATTTCTCGATTCTACAGATACTACGATTATACTAGGTACTACGATTAAATTATTATTATTATACATTATAATGCCACTCTGAGCAATGGCTTAATTAAATCAAGAATGAAAATAGGTTGTTCAGTACTATTTATATTTGGTACATCACACTATTAAAAATAAAAAATATAAATATTAAGCATATGAATCAGTCATACTAAGGCATATACTTCATGTGATTCAATCAAAACGTTTATCGCTATTCGACCTTCCACGTAGAAAATCTTGAAATAGTTCTTTGGGTACACAATGAACATTTAATACACAATTTAGCTAATGCGGAGTCATAATTTTAATAAGTATTTGTTGTATTTTCGCTCAAAGGTCTTCGTCCAGTTCGTGGCACATCGCAAGTCAATCGTAATACACACCATGTGATCGAACGCAATACAAAAATCAAGGTATCCATAATAAAAAACAATGAGTTCATTGCAGGTATGCATACCTTACAACCACCGCAACCTGGGGTAACGCAAGCCACGTCGGAGAAGGAATCGGGTCTTCGGAATGGGGGCAATGACGGAGCAGCGACGATGTGCACAGCGCCGGGAAGGGGGGGGGAGTCGGAGCAGCGGTAACAATGTGGACGGGTGGTGTCTGCGGCGGTGGGACGTTGTGGAAGAAGCAGATAATTCGAAAGGTGGGGAATTCAAAACTGCACAATGTGAAGACGTAAACGATAAGGAAGACAGCAGCGAGCACAATATGGTGAAGACAACAAGGATGGTGCGGAATTGGGGAAACAGGGCCAGAGGTTCGATCCGACAAGCAGGTCTCCGAGGACAGTGGTGAAGGATCAGCGGGAATTTCAAGAATGACGGGGACAGAGGGAACAAGGGCACTGCCAAGACGATAGGAAGTCAGAAACAGAGCGGATGGGGACAAGGTGCTCAGGGGCTGAACGGCGAGGGCAGGGTGGTAGGATAGCGGGAATTCCAAGACTGATGGGCTCAGCGGAAATTGCAAGGTTGATTGGGAGAGCGGGAACTTCAAGGTGGATTAGAACACCTGGAATTGCTTCGTTGAAGGGACTGAAGGGACGCCCATGATAACAAGAAGTCAGAAACAGAGCCCCAGATAAATTTCGCCCTCCCGTAATTCCTTTCCTATCTCCCCTACATAATGAGCCTCATTAATTTCATACATTGCACAAATCACTAGCTGAAACTCCTAAGTGTTTCTCCCTAAATTTCCAACGAGAGGTTCAATGGGCTGAAAAGTTGATCCTATAAGTTACACACGTTAATCGTGTAGCGTGGTCGAAAATGGCCGATACGCTAAAAATAATAATAATAATAATAATAATAATAATAATAATAATAATAATTACAACCTACACTAGCAGATATGTACCGCCCTCAAAGTTCCAAACACATGCCCCAAGTGGTATGAACACTCACCAAAACCGGTGACATCAGTTGGACGCTATACAATATCGTACGACCAACAAATTCAAATGGATCACACGATAGCGGCAAACAAACCCGATACTGTTATCAGGGATTTGGAGAAAAAATTGTGTCTACATGCAGATGTTGCTGTGCCTTGTGATCAAAATTTCGTAACCAAGGAGGCACAGAAACGTCTTAAATACAAGAGTTTGGAAATCGAGGTCAGCCGAATGTGGGGCGTAAAAGCACAGGTCGTCCCGGTAGTTATGGGAGCTCTGTGATATTTTCCGAAAAATTTGCGTAAGAACTTGGCTAAACTGCCAGGTCATTCAAAAGACTGGGAAATGCAAGAAATTGCTTTATTTGGAACAGTATTATAGAACAGTATTATAGAACAGTATTATAGAACAATATTATAGAACAGTATTTGGAACAGTATTATTATATTTGCGCAAAGTATTATAGAGGCACCGACAGTCCCTGGATCTGCTCCTTAGGTAGCTGGTTGCAACCTGGAGTAGATTTCATTTTGAGCCGACTCATAACATCTTTAGTCGTGATGTAATGGAATAATAATAATAATAATAATAATAATAATAATAATAATAATAATAATAATAAACAGAGTGGACGGGGGAGAGGGCGCGTGGGGACTGGAGGGCGAGAGTGGGGATGGCAAGGTTGATGAGCACAGAGGGAATGTCGAGGTTGATTGGGACAGCGGGAACTTCAAGGTTGATTGCGAGATTCGTCGAAGGGGGCAGCGGGGATCGCAAGTGCGCCGGGGACCGCCGGGCGTCCGCCTGGGGCCCGCGGGCGTTTCCCATGACCCGCGGGCGGCGGCGGCCACAGGCCACGTCCGCCGCGCGGAACGAATCGCCGGCCGCGCCGGGTCGCACGCGCGCCGCCGGAGAACGAATCGCGGCAGCGGAACGGGTGCGGCCAGCCCACGGCCCCGGCGCAAACGCACACACAATGACTGACAGCAGGGGACGTCGGTGCTGCCTCCCGGTTGTAATGTGGACTCGGCATTTTTTATTGTTTCTATAAAACATTTTAGATTTTAGAATCGTCATTTCAATCCTGACGTGCTTTAAACCTTGTGCATAAATAATTAGATCTTAAAACCGAAATTGCTGTTCTATATTGTACTGTATTATATTGCCAAGGAAAACGAAAAATAATACAATTTTGTAGGTTTTTCTTGTAAGAAATATTTATTAAGTAAGTGTTATTGAAAACTGTATATCTTTCGCACCATTTATCACGTAAAGTAATTCAAGCAACTAAAATTATTCTGCGAACTCCCCAAAACTGTAATAAAATATAGAGATGGTTTCAGCACATCTTTCCAAATAATTAATCTACTCAGAAATTTTAAATTTAACACGGTCAGATATAAAAAGTGACGTAAGTACCGATTTATATTCTTTGAATAATCTGACATTCATCCGTTATCTCCTCCCATATATCCTTCGCCACATTACACATAACAGTCGACAGTCAACTGTAATAGCATTTCACGAGGACTCGTTCGCAAAACGATTATGGATGCCACTGAAATCACATTAGCGCGCACCAATATTTAGCAATCTGCCCGCAGTCACTCCACGAGCGCTGAGCCGGAACGCGGCCGCGGCCCGCGGCCAAGAGGCCCTTGCGTTCGGCCGCAGAACACGGGGCGCCCGCCCCCGCGCCGCCACCGTCTCCCACCGCTTCTCCCACCGCCCTCGGCCCCTCCCCCGCCTTCGGTCTCAAAGCCGCCTGCCAACCCGCCGCCGCCCTCATGCCCATAGCCGCCCTCCACCGCCCCCGATAGCCCGTCCGTCCGAGGTCCCCTCCCCCGTCTTCCGCCTCACAGCCGCCCTCCATCCCGCCCTCGCCCTCACATCCACAGCCACCCTCCTCCCCGATGGCCAGTCCGTCCGTCGTCCCCTCCCCTGCCTTCCACCACCCATCCACCCTCCACCCCGTCATCGCCCTCACACCCACAGTCACCCTCCGCCCCACCGATGGCCAGTCCGTCCGTCGTCCCCTCCCCTGCCTTCCACCACCCATCCACCCTCCACCCCGTCATCGCCCTCACACCCACAGTCACCCTCCGCCCCCCCCCATGGCCAGTACGTCCGTCGTCCCCTCCCCTGTCCTGCCTTCCATCTCACACAGCTGCCTGCCACTCCGCCCTCGCCCTCATACACACAGCCACCCTCCGTCGACCCCTCGCCTGCCTTCCGCCTCACATCCGCCCCCCGCCACCCCACCGCCGCCCTCACACCCACGGCCCCCCACCGCCACCCCCGATGGTCAGCCGGGCGGTGGGCGTAACCCGCAAATGTATCGGAAAGTTAATTACTTGTAACCCATTTAGCGTGCGTATCTTCACCGCCCGCGGTCCCGGTCACCTGCGCCGGTGCCGGGGGGGGACGTGGCTGAAGGTGGGGGCGGGGGCTATCCGCGCCGGCGGCCACCCCTGGGTGCGGGCGGTAGGGCCCGTCCCACCGGGAGTTCCCATCGCTCTTGCGACCGTCCCAAAAACCGATCTCGCCTCCACTCACTCGGGCTGTAATAATAAATCTGATTCGAACCGCGCCGGGCAAACACTTGTTTATTGGAAACTCGACAACGCCAAGAGAAGCGGGACGCGGAGGAGGCAACGGAGGTGACGGGACGCTGTGACGCAATGGTCGTGGTACGGGAGAAGTGATGTGGTGATGGTTGCGGAACTGGGGTTGTTATTTAGTTTGATGGTGGGGGCAGTTTCGTACTGGTTTTGAAGGGGGCTAGTACGCGATTGGTTATGGTCTTAGCAAAAAGACCGTGAATAAGTGCAGTTGGAGGTGGAATGTGCGGCGATGTTAACAGCCTGCTGCTGTTGGTGGCAAAAGCTGGAACGGGGACGAAAGGAAGGGAAAACGTGCACGTGTGAGCTAAGTGAAGAAGGTGGTGTATCCAGGTTTCGTCACCGATAGCAGCACCGTTGCTACCATTGTCGCACCATTCCACTTCAATAGGAACTTCTGGTCTTCATCTCGACAAGACACAATCAAAAGAGTATTGGCCCCTCAACACCATTTCGAAACTCCCATTACTATCAAACTTAATAACTAGGGGAGGGGGCAGTTCAAGAGCGGGGTTGTGATTGCAATGGCAACTGTGGAGAATGGTCCGGGAGGGGCGGGGTTGGAGCAGCATGGCCACGAAGGGTTAGAGAGGGCGGGGCGGGCTGGAGCGGAGCAGGGCGGGGTCGGGCGGGACTGGCACGGGGAAGGGTGGGGCGGGACGGGGACGGGTGGGTGGAACGGGGCGGAGCGGGGCGGAGCGGGGCCGGGCGGGGTGGGGCGGCGGCAGGGAAAGCCAGGACGAGTTGTTGGCGGACGGGAGTAGAACAAACGCGATGGACGTGGTGGCAGCTTCTAAAGCAGAGAGGCAGTTGTCAGGCGTGGGGGCGGGGCCGCAGCGACGAATTTCTGGGCTCACGCCCTTGCAGCGCAAAATTGCGCAAATGAAATCCGGCGTGACGAGAGTCGATCGACGATGGTTGTTTATTGTCCTTAGGTGTCGCCGCTGTGATGTCTCAGAATTAAAAGTTGTCGCAGACAATTCACGATTGACGAGCGCACTTTTGCTTCCAAACGACAAGTGAACTCGATTCGCAATCACAGCTTCTCTTGATTGACGAATGCCCATGTGACCTTTAACATGTAGCGATCTGATCCTGGAAATATGAGTTTGCTGCCTCCCGTGCCATTTTCTGAAAATACTCAGTAATATATTATGTATGTTTTGTGTTTTGACGTATTTTTCACGGGGATAAATATTTTGGGAGACCCATTAAAATGTAAATAGAGGTTATTATTGAACGATTTTAATCTGGGTTTGTGTTTCGCTCCACTGGAAACGGACAAATCAAAATTTTTCCGAAATTCTTCACATTTAAGCCCTTTTTTGTCTCTCGTGGGCAAACTCAGTGCAGTCCATTGCTCATGGGGACACAAAATGCTGCGTTTCCATTAGCAGTCGTTTTTCAATTAAATTTCCAGCATCGTCAATTATTTCCATAAACCGGATACTGAAAACTAGATTCAAACAGCACGTGTCATCGCAAACTTAAAAAAAACTGCTCTTGGTTTAATTAAAACGAGAGTTCATTTAATATAGCAATTCTACTTAAAAACTTCACAGTTCCTTGCATTTGTAATTGTTCTTGAAAAACTCGCAATAACGTAGAAACAACCAGTAATTTTAGTTTTAGAGAATAACTTCGCATAACACACTCATTACCGCACTGAGTATAGATACATTTTTTACAGTAATTTTGACAAAAAACGCAACATGACTTCTTATTTCCCTTGTCTTCATGGAGTATGTTCACGCGGCGAGAAGAAAAGCAAAAACCATTTACATTTTCATCATGTTGGTCATTAATTTCGCACGAAAAACTTACGCTATTACGAGCTCTGAGAAGTAGACAAGCAAGGTCAAGAATCTTCAAACCGGGTATTAATTCTTTTGAAACGAGTGTTGTTCAAATGTAGGGAAGCTTCATAAGACTGTTTCGTTGTATGATGTTACGTGGTGAAGTGTCATTAGTATTTGAATGTAATGACAATGGCGCCAAGGAGGTTAACATGCAGAGAAGAATACATAGCGGCAATCTAAAAGAAATGGTGAGTACATGGAATAAAAAAAGTAATTAAAGCAATCAAGAAGAGCAGACTGTACGTTGACGAAACAGGAGTAATATACCAGACGGCATTATAAAGCGTGACTTGTAGGTAAAATTTTCATTTTCAATAATTTTTCACTAGTTTGTGCTCAATTAACCATTATCAACCGAATGTACGTTCTTTATGGTTTTTAAAATTATAAATGGAAAAATCTGTTCTTTTGTTTATATAAATGTTTATTTGTTTGTTTTGATAACTTTTCTTCCGGAATTGCAGATTACAGAACGCACGCACCCTAAGAGCAGTTTTAATACAAGGGACTCGCATTTTCTTGTACATAATCATCAATATCTGCAAAGGACGCGATATCATCAACCGTCAAGAGGATCGGCTGTCCCCGACAGCAAATCCGCGAACGGTTTCAGTAATTATTTTTCCTTATATTCGAAAGTGAAGGGGGTTTGTTTAGTTAGGAGCCAGTACTATCAAAGCAAACATGTAGCTCGCTTGTCGAAACAACTCATTTTTATCAAACAGAAGGGTGATTAATTGTTATCAAATATCAACAACGCGGGTTGCTCTGTTTAAGTCAACTCTTTTGACAATGAAGAAAGGATTCAAGAAAACTTGTGTACACGTACCACTAGCAGCGATATAGCGTATCATACTAGTTTGTATTGGATTTATCATCGGGGCAAGTTTTGTGGGAATCTACAAGATTTTTCAACCAACTCTTTGGGTCCCTTTGAAACGGTTAGGATCCAGCCGATCATTTTGGGGAGGGATCATGGATTTTTGTTAAATAATAAACATATTTATTATATTGTTTATTACGTATGTAGTAAATAAGTGATACTACACAATATTACTGTTTAAATAATTACATAATTTTAATATAAACAAATATTTAAATCAATTGTGGCATGTAAGGTAACAAACGAAAACCCTAGACCCTTTCGGGGAGGCCATGAGGGGCATGGATCCGCCACTGCTTTAAAGGAAGCATTTAGGGGCTCAGTCATACCCCCATCAACTACAACATTGGTACGCTGAGAGAGCGCGGCAGTGGCGGGAGGGCGGGGGAGAGGCGGGAGTGGTGGGGTGGTGGAGGGGAGGGGGGAGCGTCGCGTGCGGACGTGAGCGCCGCGTGCGCGCTATCGCGCCATCGCTGGCGGCGGGTCAAGCGCTCGCGGCAACGCACGCGCCACCGCCGCCGCCTCCGCCCCCACCCCCTCCCCCGACAGAGCGCATTTTTACGCCGCTGCTGTCGCTCCACGCGTCGCCGGGCCCTGGCCTCAACGCGGATTCCGGGGCGGGCGTACGCTCAAAAATCATTACGCCGTCGCTGTAAGGCACATGATTTCGTGAGTAATGGTGATTACCAAGGACGATGTTGACTGTCCTCGGTAGAGTCAAAATTTGAAGAAAAAAATTCGTGCGTTGTAAGTGGTCACTTCTTTTAAGTTCCTGTTTCCTATGTTTGGTTAAACTAAAGATTAGTAGATTGAACGAATATTTTGTATTAAAGTTACGTGGGTCAATAATGCATTGGCTGAGAGGTATCGTATTTGCTTATATATTACACGAAAGTCGTGACTCAAAAAACCAATGTTGTGGTGCACAAGTAAAGTTTTCTTCTACTTTTGTTTATTTTAATAGTTCTGATTCTTTTAAAAATATTAATTCCATTTCGTCGCACCGTGTAATTTCATTTGGTATATTTTCGCAGGAAAGATATCCTATGAAAGGGAAGGATGCGGTGAGCTCGCCAGCAAACGCAAAATGTATATATTTGTATTATATCTAAAAGGTCATGAATTAGTACGAAATATAATCGTGCCGATCCCTAAGTTTGTGTAATTTAGTAAACCGTGACTTAAAAAATTAAAATTTGTATAAAAACATATATTGCCAGAAAAGATTTACAAGCGTATACGTGTAAAAATGTTTTAAAGAATAATAGTTATCATTTTGATTTTTAATATTTCGATAAACATTATCGAGACAAAAGTTGAGTAACAATTTGTATTGATTGCCACCAACGTCATTTCAGATTGCTTATAAATACATAGGAGTTATCATGTCATTAACTTCCTATTGAAATAATTAAAGGAAATTTCTTGAGGATGCATTCTAAGAATTGCAAAAAAACGATTACTATTTTTGTAAATAATACAATCCAAAACGATAAAATTCAAAATTTCTAAAATAGATGATATATGCCCTATTTACCAAGTTACCCTTTCACGATTCTTTACAGTACTCGAATCTCTAAAAGACTATTATTAGTAACGAGTAACAATAATTTGACAATAGTAATTCAATTAGTAATCAGATTGATAATATATCTACAAAATGAATAAAACAAAAGGAGTTAATATTTAAATTGTCATTTGTAGAAGGCAAAGACGGAAAACAAGCTTTTGCATTACAAAAAAATCAATAATCTACATCACGCGTTAAGAACCTTATGAATAATCCACAAAATTCGTTGAATTTTCCCCCTATAAAAACGTTTAAGTTATCACTGAAAGAATGGGGAGTTCACGATTTTACCCAGCGCCGACACCAGTCCAACAGCACTCATCTCCTTTCCCACAACTCACATTTCGGATCATAACAGCCTCCTTTATTTCCCGCCCTTTGCATAGTTGACGGGCAGCTCGCGGTCGTATAAAAGAGAATGAGCGCAGCAATCGCAGCAACCCAAGCAATAACACGCGGCGGGGACCGGTCCAAAGAATCCGGAAGGCGCTTTATGTTTCTACTTCGTAAACAACGCGGCGGCGGCGGCGGCCCGGGCACGGGCGCAAAACCCCAATCGGCGCGGCGGCCGGAGAACGGGAGTTCGCGCTCACCCGCAGCGCCCAGAATCAACCAAAGCGGACCCGGCATGCAAACAACTCGTACACATGAAGCTCCTGCACGTACAAAGTGGTCTAAAGCCGCTGGCCGACGGTTGTTCCGAGTTGAACAATAGATATCAGATAATGAAATAATGCTCGACGAACTGGACTGATGTATATAAAGTGATATGCGCAAATTATACAGCATGTTTCCTTAACTGATTGATTACTTGATTAGTGATTCTGGACGCGTCAACTTATTAGGTCATTAGAGCCGTAAATATAGGGTATGGTTTGTATTGGGAGAGATGGCGATGATCTTCCCCCACTGATGGTGAGATCTGGCGCCGACCCACACATCAGTTACGGGGTTTTCCTCGATCGGGTACTTCTCAACAGTGAAATAGTGTCTCAGCCGGGACAAACTATAAGTTCCCGACATGTGTGATAGTGAAGTGCATGTAAGGGTTGGTGTTTGTAAGTAAGGGGTGAGGATAGGGAAAGGGAGGAAGAGGAAAAATCGTGCACTGTCTGTCGTCCATCAGGCTACTACTTCATCATTCGCCGGTATTGAACGAAGAAACCATCCATATTTCTACTTCGTAAAACCTTCAAGAGTTATGCCTATTTACTCATAGAGTAGCGAAAATGTTTATCCACTCCGCTGTGCGCTGTCGGGAGAAAATAAAACATTCCAAAAATAACATTTTCTTCTCTCATTCCAAGAATAAAATAACCGTGTTCTTTTCGATAATTTCAAAACTCAATAGTTAACTAAATTAGTTAATAAATTTCTGGGCTTTGTCAAACTTTCAAAATTATGGTCACTGCCGTTAGTACATTAATCATAAAAGACGTAAAATAGACGTGTACTTATCGCCCATTACTGAACTGAAAAGTAACGAAATAAGGCAGGGGAGCACTGGTGTTTGGGAAACGTTCAAAAGGTTTGCTTTGCGGGAGTGAACGAGCTGCAGCGCAAACAGCCCTGGGGACGGCGAGTCCGCGCGTCGCAATCGCGGCCACGCAGCCCGCAGCCCGCACGCCGCGCCGGCCACGACACCGCCCGCGCCCCCGACCGCTTGCTCACCCGCGCCGCGCCGCGCCGCGCAACCACCCATCCTCCCTCCCGTACGTCTAACCGCCCACTCACCCGCCCGCAAACCCGCCCAGGCTCCCGACCGCTTGCTCACCCGTGCACCCACCCGTCCGCCCTCCCATATGTGAACCCGCCAAACCACCCGCCTGCCCGCCGCCCACCCGTATGCCAACTCGTTCAGCCACCCGCTCGCCAGCCCGCCCGCCCGCCCGCCTCCCACCTTTTCTCAACCATGCTTTCTCCCGCCCACTCTCCCGTATGCCTTACCGTCCATCTACCCACTGTCCCATCCACCCGTAAACCTACCCACGCCCCCGACCGCATTCTCACCCGCCATCTCGCCGGTCCACTATATCCCCACCTGCCAGCCCTCCCGTATGCCAATCCGCTCAACCACCCGCTCGCCTGCAAACCCACCCAGGTTCTCGACCACTTACCCACCCGCCCAATCGCCCGCCCTTCCTCCACCACGCCACCTCCCCGGTCAACCACCAGCTCGCCCGCAAACCCACCCAGGCTCCCGACCGCTTACTCACCCGCCCACTCGCCCGTCCTTCCTCCACCACGCCCCCACTCGCCAGCCCTCCCCTATGCCCATCCGCCCACAAACTCGCCCAGGCTCCCCATCGCCCGCTCACCCGCGCTGCTCCAGACCGCCGGGCACCCGCCCATTCACTCGCCGTCCTCCACCACGCATCCCCTCCCCCTGGATCACCATCCCGCACGCCCACCCGCACCTCCACCCCGGCCCCGCCCCGTTCGCCGCGCGCCCCCGCGAGGCAAACACGCGCCAGCACAAACGCTGGTGGCGGCGCGCGGCGCAAGCGGCCCACGGCGGGGCCCGAACACGAGACCGCGGACCGCGGCGCCGCGCTGCGGGCGGCCTGCGGGCGGCCTGCGGGGGCGGCAGCGGCGGGCGGGGCAGGGCGAGGCGGGGCGAGGCGGGGAGGGGGGCGGGGCGATGGCGGCGCGCCCATGCTAACGAGACCTAATTCTATCGATTCGGCCGCCCCCGGCACGGCGCGGCGCGACGGCGGCGGCGGCGGCGGCAGCAGAGGGAGGAAGGAGGCCGATAAAAAGCACCTCCGTCATCTTAAAGGGCGACCTCTCCATAAACATCCCGCGCCGTGCGGAGCCGCCGCCGCCGCCGCCGCCGCCGCCGCCGTGGGAGACGTCGCAGCGACGGGCGCGCGCCGCAAGAGGGTGGGGTGGGGCTGGAAGGGAACAAGTAGAAAGGGGCGGGGCGAGTGGGGTGGGAGCGGGTTGGGCGGGAGCAGCCCGCCCGTGAGCATGTTTCATGTGAGCATAGCGAAGGGAAATTCCCTAATACAACTGTGTGTAGCGCCTGATTGAGGGGGCGGTGGTGGAGGCGGGCGGGCGGGCGGCGACTTATTGCAGCGGGCGCCCTGATTGGGGGTGCGTCCCCCGCCCCCTGCCCGCCCCCGCTGATTGTGCGGCCCCGCCGCCGCCACCGCCGCCGCTCTCGCCACTTGCGCACCAAATCGAGTTTCCCCCCGCCCGCAGCTCGTCAGGTCGCGGCGCAGCCCGCCGCCGCCGCCCCGCCCCCGTCGTCCCCGTCGCCGCCGCCGTCGTCGTCGTCGGTCGCGGCCGTCGAGGAGCGGCGCGGCGCAGCGCGGCGCCGCCGGGTCACGCGCCTGACCCCCCGACCCCGCCCTGGGCCACCCACCCCTTTCTCGACACTCCCGCTTTGCCTCCCTCGTCTGAGCTCACTCCTTTCTCGGAACAGCTGTTCGCACCGGCCGCTCCACTATGAGTAAGCATGGACCGGCAACGAGTCTATAGAATTGAGAAAATAAATACTTGTATCTTTTATGTCCTAAAGCACGGAATTATCCTTCTTCAGCCATAAATAAAAGCTTCCAATGGTATTTAATATTGTTGGGAGTTATTACCATTTTTTTCTAATAGCAGCTCTAGTATCAAATTTTCAGTATTTGACCGATAGTGATGTACATTATTATTCACTTGTCATAACGCTTTAAAGACTTATCTTGCGATTCAGTTAGTGACGAAATTTATTTATTAATTTCAATATCTTGTTTCTATTGCTATCCTTCTATCTGCTTCCCTCAATTAATTATGCATAAAGACTGTTCCTAGACTTAGATATACATCCGTTTCGGATGTGTTAAAAAATGTAAAAAAATAGGGAGATTCTTGCAGGATCCATATTGCTGGATTGTTTGCATTCTTAATTGATCACTGTTCTAAGAATAACTCCACTTGCGTAAGTAAATTTTCTACTACGTAGGGAACCGGTTATCCATTCAAGGTTCGTACGAAAGTTAATCACTTTTCATGGATTGAACCGGTGTGATAATTCAACAAATGGACAATGGGACACGTTCATTTGAACTCGACAAGGCTTGAAAATGATTTTTATATCTGAACGTATCAGATTTTGATGTAATCGAAAACAGTTAAAAGACAATTACACGCGTACAATTTGGAATGCGAGAACTTTTCACGCAAATCTGAAACCTGGCGTCGAGATTCATTTACGCTCTAAAGGAAGCGACCAAACATTTCAGCAAGCCTTTTCGAAACGTGTGAATAACACTAAGCACTCTCACGTGAAGTGTAAAGCTCATCTCAGCAGCGACGCACGAGTGTCGACCTGAAAAGTCCGCAGGCGACGCCGAGCAAATCCCCGATTCTTCGCCGCTGACTCTCCTTAAGGCGACTCGGCTTCCGAAGCGCGGGCTCGGCTCCGCGGGGGCTCACCGCGCCGCGAGGAGGTGGCGCGCTCTGGTGGGAAGCGGCGCAGCTGCTGCCGCCACGCGGAGAGGAGACCCGGCTGCCCCGCCCCCCCGCCCGGCGTCTCGCTCGCCCACGCCCGCCCCGCCTACGCGCCTTATGGCCGACCTGCTCGCCGCTCGCTACTGCGTTCTTCTTGCTTATAATAATAATAGTAATAATAATAATAATAATAATAGTAATAATAATAATAATAATAATAATAATAATAATAATAATAACCCAAGTCATTCAAACGACCGAGAAGTGCCAGAAATAGCTTTATTTGGAACAGCCCACAGCAAAGTATTGTAGAGGCACCGACAGTCCCTAGATCTGCTCCTTAGGTGGCTGGTTGCAACCTGGAGTGGATTTTATATTCAGCCGACTTATAACATCTTTAGTCGTGATATAGTGGAATAATAACAATAATAACTCGCGAAACTGAAGCAGCAAGAACTTATAGTTAAATATGCTTTACTGGATGTATTACAAAAGTAATTCAGTCCCGACGCTGGGAACAAAAAATGATGTGTAGTACTAGATCCCATTTACAATCAACAAAACAATACATAACAAGTCTTTTATCTTCCTCCTCAGAGGGAACTACTCGTAATAAGAGAGCCTATCTATAATTGACATTGAAGTTCTTCTGACACATAATATCAGGAAGATTAAATTAGAGAAAATCAGGAAATATGGGCATCTTGCAATGTAACAGAAATAGCTGGAAATTGTCGGGCCCATTTTGGTGCCTTGCCGTTTTTGGATATGTTAAAGAATGTATAGACCCAATTTAATGATAGTTATCATCATCATCTTTATATCTAGACTTAAGTCATATGAACTGTATCGGCGGAGATTTATAACGCATACAAATCCTATTTCTGGACAATTCGCCGTCAAACTAAACTGTCCACGTCACCTACTTGCGCGCATCTCTGTGAACTCCATTTTGCCCGTCACCCGTGCCGCGCCGCACATCACCGCATCACCCACTCGCGCGTTTTCCATCTCCCAGCGCCGCAGTTCGGCGGTGCGCCGCGCGTCACAGCCTCATCCATCTCCCCGTCGGCCAATCCACCAACGCGTCGGCCAAACACACAGTAAATCGCTCGCGCTGTCCTCCTGCCTTCGCGGCAGTCCATCTGGAGGCCGTCCACGACCCTCCTCACGCACCCGCAGACGAAACTTCAATCTGCACCCGCAATTGGACACTCGATTGATTGATTAGTGATTTCGTCAACTGCTAATATCATTGGTCCCGTAAGTGTAGTGGATTGTTTTTGTATCGCCGGAGGTGTCGGTGATCTTCCCCCGCGGGATGGCGAGAACCGGCGCCGACATACATCAACTTGAGGGAATTTTGCCCAAACAGCGCGGCACCCAGTCGGGAGAAACTTTAAGCTCCTCACACGTATAGTAGTGTAGTGCATGTAGGTATGTGTCTGCGTTCTAGGGGTGAGGATTGGCCAAAGAAGAGGAGGAAAGATCGCGCGCGGTCCATGGCCCGTTTGTTAGGGTTCTGCTCCGGCATTCGACATGGTGATAAAAGAAACTATGGAAAACTAGCGATCGGAGCAGCCGGCCGCTAGAATTTTCCTCCTATCCAGCTAGTGCCGGAAATCTTGCCAATCGGGACTCAAACCCTAGGACCTCCCGGCCAGAGGCATTGCAGTTGATGTCCTGGGCCCCTTAAGGAGCTAATTCGTCTCTTGTTCTTACAATTAGAGTATCGCTCGGTTTCTTCCTAGGCACCGACGTATCAGCTAGGCTCGCTAAGAACAAATGTTTATTCAAGAATTCCAGGCCATTTTTTTGTTTAAAGATCCATACACACGGTACAGTTTTCGTGCTGATTGGACGTACAGAAAGCATGCAGTCCAGACTACACGATTTCTGAAAGAAAACTTTTGAGTATGTTCGATTTTTTCATACAGAAAACGTGTAGTGAGGATTGTTTACGGCCAAAATCATTCATCTAAGGGATTTGTTTACGACCAAAATCGTTCATCCTTTTCAATTTTGTATTTATGTTAGGTTAGGTGCGATTCGTGAGATTTTGTGTATTGGCGTGCAGGATTCTAGTGCTCGGATTTTCTGGTGAGTTTATTTTACTGCCTATTGCAAATGTGACGTTATTAAATCTTATTTCTTCCAGCGAAGACTTCAGATCAGATTTCTCATAACTACCCATATATGCGGAATATACTTATACCACTGAGCACTTCATGAATGATTTGCCAAGGAGGTAACTTCATTGAATTTTCATTCAATTACACAAAATCAACTAAATCGACAGAAGGAATGAAAAGGTAAATTCATTGTTTCATTGGAGTAAAACGCAATTGTAATATTTTCGATAGTATTGCTTTCACATCACGTAAACCAGTTAATTTTGAATAGCACATGGGTGGATAAAGACTCACAGAAACAACGCAGACAAACTGGAGGATAGCAAGAAGTGAGAGGATTCCGTCACCAAACATCCGGTATCGAGTTAACGGTAGCTTGACTGCGTGAGCCACAATACGGCGATATTCGATGCGAAGTACCGCCTTAATTTCAGATTTCTACGAACCGTCCACCTGCACGAGGCAAGGCTTTTAATTAGTCCACTCTCACAAGGACTGCCTCTCTCGCCCGGCCTTTCTCCTCCGATCTCATCAGTAAGGCCGCCATCACACCGTCTGTTTGCTCGCTCCCCAGCAAACCCACTCAACCACGCCCCACGCCCATCTTCGCTTCCACTCGCCCGAGCCCAATTTACGTTTATGCCAACAAGACAGCAACTTACAGGGGAGAGCACATCGTTACGACACTTTCTACCTCGAGATTTCAATATGTCTCCGATTTCCGAAAGATAAGTAAAATAATAAATAGTTCCGTAACGGCATTTATTCCGAGAGGAAATAGGTAAGGAAATATCGTAAATTGTGGATGAATAAACAACAAGGTTCATTGTTATTATTAATTATTTAAGCAAGAAAATACGGAACACACGAAAACTATATTGAGTACATGTTTTGTTCACTGCGAAGACAACAATTCTATTTGTCATTAAAAACATTTTATATCCACTTCCATACCGTAACTCACAGCAGACACTTTGAAAAATCCACGTATCAAACGTTGCAGTACGTTTCGCTATTAAACATTGGCCAACCTACTGCTTCTTCTAATTTCTAAACGCCTAGGTATCCATTTCCGAGGGCAGGCGAATCGGATTAGTGCAAATTTATGTTTTCACTATCGGAAAGTAGTGTGATCCGAATTTCATCCTAATACCCAGAGCTGGAATAAGACGAAGCTCTGGACCTGACACCTTAATCGTTTCCTTTCAATGAAAACATTTAAATATTTTTATTTCCACCTTCACCCTGATTATTATGATTTCAGCCCTTGAGCATGTGCTCACTCATCTGGAATGACTAACTAAATCGATGGTAAGAAGTTCATGAATGATGATGAAACAGTAGAAAGAGAAGAGGGAAAAGAAATGGTAGATTCCGGAGAATATTTGCCCGAACCCCCAAAGTCCACGACTAATAAGAACACCCTAATTCCACGTGAATTGGCCGGGATTTGAACTCCGATACTCCAAGATGGAAAACTGGGACGCAGTCCGCTCTGCAACTTTAAGCTCTTCTGTTAGGACTTTCCTTTCTAACGCTCCCCCATAACATCTACCTGCTTATCCCAGATTCAATTGAAACGCGACTGCCACGGATCTCGCCGCAGGATCGTCCAACTGTCTGCCCCGGCGGCGTCTCCGAGCAGTATAATGACGGCCCGTAAAGCGACCAGCTGCGGGCGAATACGCACGCCGGGAACACACGCACACACACACACACACTCACGCACTCACACACACACACACACACATGCCTGTTACAGCCCGTAAAGCAGCGGGGCAGCAGCGTTGGTACATGGCGACGCGGGAGAGCGGAGGGGAGGCCGAGCACGGTGGTTTCAAGAGAGACCAACCGCAAGTTTAGTACTCACGCAAAGCGTCTGTTATTTACAAAACTATTAATTTGCAACTGCAAATTTAAAACAAGACGAGTGTTCTGCATCAGCAAAAATGCTGCTGGACCAAACCATACAAAATGATTTTCCAAAAAGTAGCACGCCGTCTACTCAGAAACTCAAATAAAACTGCGATAAATTAAATATTGTAACAGTTCTTTACGCACTAAGAATATAAGAAAAGTTACCGTTCCATAACGTAATAAGTAATTCATAACAAATAGCAAATATTTAATAACTGACGACCTATTCCTCGAAGTTTTGCATGAAGCCTCTCCATGACGTTAGTTGTGTCGTAAGCACTTACGCATGGAGTATGATAATTCATTCGATATACGCAGTATGAGAATAAGCGGAAAAGTACAATCAAATATTTGCATTTTTCAGTCAAAATCGAAAGTTCATTCTTTTCATTTCCTCTTTCATTTTTGTCCGAGTTCCTGGGTATCTAACAGAACTATAAATACCTTTCACATGGCCAGAGACAGCATAATTTTCTTTCCAATTTCTGTGCACATTGGAAATTAGTTAATATATATTTACGCACCCCTAACGGCGATGATAGAAAGTACTTTTCTACGTAGCTGTTACATGTTTTTGCGCGCTATTTATCCTTAAGTGTCCATTGTTACTTTCACTTCTCAATAATACCAATCCTTATATGATTAAGCAAGACGAATTGTGTTCTTTTAAATTGCATTTTATTAAATAAATTTAAGCGAGACGATAATCTAAATCTACATGAAAATTTTGTCAGACCGTGTTTGAAGACAGAAAATTGTTTTAGAATAACTGTTTTACATAACACCATTATTCTAAACAATTTTTCTCTTTAAAATAAAAGCTGAAATATAGTCTGACAAAGATGAAAAATCTATAGACAGAAAAGTAAATAATAATTTTACTAAACGAGAATTGTACCTCACTCGTTTTTTGTTGCTGATAAGGGTAAAGGTTATCTGTTGAAGATAAAGGATTTCTTTACATAAATAAAAATATTTGACGACTATTTCCTCACGGATGGCTCATCATATTTTAGTGATCGTTGAGACGCCGTCGGTGAATTCGTTGTAGTAATATATCTACGTTAAGCTCAATAATCAAGATTGTTGAATAACTGTAAGAAGAGAAAATCCACATTCATTTTGTATCTTCCACACGAGAACTCATTTCCAAAATAATTACCAACAAAAATATCCGCAAAAAAGATTACACGGAATACTATTGAAACATTGATTGGAAGAAACAGAGTAATTTCCATCGTTTTTCTCATGAAAATCCGAATCCAACACCTGCCCCCTTTGAACGGTTGGTTAGATTTTTATTTTGCTGCAAATCACGAACACGTTTTGACAGTATTCCTATACAAATAATGGGATATTGTTCAGTTCAATGAAAAATATTAGTTTTCCAACGTTTTGAAATATATTACTGCCAACTTTAAGCCCTGATATATTCCGAAACGCCAGCTAATAAAAATGTATTTCATTTTCCTGTCCAACATCCCACTACCTACATTGGGAATTTTAGATTTTTATTCAATTCGCTGATCTTAGCGAAGTGGGCAGGGAGTGCGGGTCGTCTTAAAATAAATTACCATTTCTCTGCGCGCATTCGGACTCAGCGCGGGCCAGAGTGCCGTAGCAACGCTTCGCGCTCACGCTGAGCGAAATTAACAGGCTTATTCGCACGGATGGCTCGCCACACAAACACGGAAATAATGAATTAATAATTGAACGCCATGCAAAACGCTTTATTCGGCGTATCGTTTTAACCCGTTAAAAAAAGTAGCAATGTAATAATTGTAGTCACGAGCGGCAATAGCCCGGAGCTGCCATGTCGTGGGAAGCTCCGGTTTGAGCACGCCTAATTCGTCGGCTAATAGGTTCGAGGAGGAATAAAAACTTCTTATCCCAAGTTGGCACATAAAGTTTCTTGCGATGCTCGTCTGTGCGATAACGGATAATTGCGAAACTATGAAGAGGAGAACAAGGTCGTGATTGCGCGAAACAAGAAATGGCATTGAAAAGAAGCACCTTTGGAGGCCTTTGCTTTGCAGATTGAGCTTTTTCGTTAGATGGCATTTTTGGAACAACATATCAAAAAATGTTTTGGGCTTATAATGACAAGGTTCTATGTGACATTTTGAGTGATAATGTTTTGAAATGGTTTTTATTGTCAGGTACAAAACATAGTAAAACAGTTTTCTATGAAGACTTGTAGAAAATCTTCTGTGAATAAAATGACATAGCATTTTGTACAATATTATCAGCACATGCAAACTTTCAAAACGTTCTCATATAAAAATTCCTCCCAATCCGATAGAATCTTGTCATTCTAAGCCACAATGTGCCAACTATAACGTTCATTTAAATTTAATGTTATGTGAATTATTAATATAAAGTTTCTCATCGCAGTATAAAGAAATGTAGTTTCTAGGATTGATTCATTGAAAAAATTGAGAATAAGAAAACTTCAAACCGGATTATATTTTGTATTTTTATTTGTTGCTCTTCATTTGTCCTCTCATTTGATAGACCTTCTTCACTCACTATTGCACAATTACTTCTCAAAACGTTTCTTAAAACATTCACGCGACTATAAAAGATGTGACACGCGAGATATCTATGTTGGTTTCGAAACGCGCCAAGGAATTTTCCATTTTGTAAATTTGCAACAAAATGTACTCCTACGTCAATTCACACGCCTTTTTGCTTCCAAACAGTAAATAGAATTACTCCTCATCAAACATCATATGCAATGTGTGTTTGGGACGTAATGTATTATTATTATTATTATTATTATTATTATTATTATTATTATTATGCATATTTATACCATAATTATTATCAGCCTTGTTACGATGAATAATGGTATTTTTTTAAAAATGCTTTATTAGAATAATAGTAAAAGTATACGTTGCTATTTACCTTTGTCTGGTGTCATTTGAGAGTGTTATTGTACACCTCATTTCAAACAAAACATTCATTGTTGCTATGTAGCATTATAGTATGAACTACTTACGAAATATTATATATTCGGTAAGATATTATTTTTATTTCTTACAATCTTGCAATACTGTAGCTTTATGTGAGATTTGCTTGTTTTGATAAATGATTAAACTTCCAGAAATTCGGTGCAGACGGCGAGTTATGAACATGTATGCAAAGCATTAGTCAGTCCTGCACAGGCACCATGAAGCCAACTGTGCCACACGTCAGCGCACATTTACTGGACGAGACCCTGTGCTTGTTACACTCTGCTTGTTTCAACATGATGAAAAGCTCGGCTTTTAATTTTCATTATGCCCAATGTGTTGAAACATTAGGGTGTTTATGGAATCATCTCAGAATTAAAGAATAACTACACGAGACAGGTGACAGAACCAGCGTTAACAAATGAGACCGAGGGAACAAACACGACTTTGCAAGATTAACGAAAATGTAATGTTGTATCCATATTGCAAACTGTGAAAATATTACATTTTGTGTTTGAGAGTCAGAAAATTAAATCTTTCAATTCACAGTTTAACAAAAAAGAATAATTAGTGAATGTTTAATACTTCAGTAATGTTAACTTTCTTTCAACACATACCGATTAATCTAATTAAACTCATATACGACCATGTTCAATTGAACTAAAAATAAGAAGTTGGGACGGAAATATTGTGTCATTCACCTTCAGTATAAAGAAATTAATAGAAATTGGAAAACGAAATTATTTTTCAAAATATTCTTTAAGTCTATAAACTTCCTTATTAGTATTATTAATTTTAAATCTTGGAGTTTTCTTTCGAACGTATTTATTGTATACATTAAGTTCACCAAACTCGATTTATTGACAATAAAAGTTTTTTATAATAATTATAATGGGTTTTTTAACTTTAATGAATTATTCATCTTGTTTTAGCAATGATTCGTATTTTTTGCTGCTCGTAATAAACGAGATTTTTCCCCAGGGGACAATAAAAAAGTATACATCTGAAATGGAGCTAGGTGTAAAATAATTGTTGATGATGTACGGAAATTCGTGGCTGTGATAACACTAGTGATGACTGCATACCAAGTGGCAAATATTGAAAAATGGGTATTTCATTAAAATCTCAAACTGATAATCGTGCAAGCGATGGACTCATCTACCTCGATCATTAGATACAATAAAAAAGTGTCACGAAACACTGAACATTTATATTGCACAACAAGAAATATTCTTGGGCAACAAATTCCAGAAAAAACATATCCAATTCGTTCAATTTCATAATACTCTCGTATAATATGATAAACTATCATCGTACATCATAAAATACATATCGTTCATTTGCAGCAAGAAGGGCATAATTTCTTTAACGAGTTATTCGTAAGAAAAAAACTCGATTTCCAGTCCTTTCTTTACGAATACTGTAGTGAAAACAATATACAATGAATGTACGTAAATTTAAAACATGAATGTGTCTCCAGATATGCAAGTTTGAATGAACTAGAAAATAGTATATGTATATAAGGTTCATTTATGACATTTTTGTCACATTAATTTACTCAAGCAAAAAGCTTATTTGAAAGCTTGAGACCACGAATAGAAACCTGCCAGATAGAAGCGGCAGTCTATTTTAGTTCCAAAATACTTTCCGTTTCAATAAACGCATACGATGAGAGACACATTTTCCAAAGACGCTTTTATGTTATGACACTCTTGCACCAATTGAGCGATAAGTGAGCAGTGACTCCTGTAAGGGCACACTTGAAATCGAACACAAAAAGGGGGAGGGGGGCAAGCGCGTGGCGCCAGGCGGCCGGGCGGTGAAGCGCGGAGAGCGCTGGCGCCGCGCGCTTTACGTAAGCACCGGGAAGCGCCAGGTGGGAGCGTGGAGTGTGGGAGTGGGAGGGGGGAGGGGCGCCCGCGGCGAGGCCTACTTGATGTAGTCCGTCCGGCACAGGATCATGTTGGCCTTGGTGAAGCAGGAGCCGCCGATGTCCGCGAGCATGGCGCCGCAGCAGGAGCACTTGAGGCAGCCGTTGTGCCAGTAGCGGTCGAGCGCGTGCAGCAGGAACCGCTCCACGATCTTGCCTCCGCAGCCCGCGCACACCTTCACCGACGAGGCCGGGCACGCGTTGTTGTTGTTGTTATTGTTGTTGTTGTTATTGTTGTTGTTGTTGGCGGCGGCGAAGGGCCCGCCCGGGTGGGCGGGGTGGCCCTGTGCGCCCGGGTGGTCGAGCGGGTGCGGGGGCGCGGGCGCGCCCGGGTGGTGGTGGTGGTGATGGTGGTGGTGGTGCATGACGGGCGCCCCCGCGCCGGGCCCGCCCATGCCCACGTGGCCGTTGGCGAGGGGCCCGCCGGGCGCGCCGGGCGGGGGGCCGCCGCCGGGCCCGCCGGGGCCCGCGCCCGGGGGCCCGTGCGGGTGCGGCGGCGCGTGCGGGCCGCCCATGCCGCCCGGCGCGCCGCCCCCGGGCCCGCCGCCGCCCGCGCCGGGCCCCGCCCCCGCCGCCGCGTGCTGGTAGTTGTCCGGCGGCGGCGAGTGCGGCGACGTCAGTTCGGTGTACGGGTGGTAGTGCGGGTTCATGGCGCTCACCGCGCTGGCGGCCAGCTTGCCGGCGGGGCGGTCGCCCGTCTGAAACAGAACGCCACGCCGTCAGTCTCGCTGCTCGCCGTCGCGCGACCACGCCCCCTTCCCGGCCCGCCGCAACTCTACTAGGGGCGCCACCCGTGCTCCATCTCCAAATCATCGCATTGCTCTTTGTTACGGTCGTTTCAATTAGCTCGCGTGAACGTTACTATTAAAGTTATAAATTTAATATACATTTTTATAGGAAAAGATTTAGTCCAAACTTTAAGGACTGTATATTAAAACACCACTACTTCTAAAGGCATGTAAATGGCTTCTTGATTTAATACTAGGCTGTAGTAACAACGCGGACCGAGCTCAGCATTACCCTCTCGTCAGATTGTTTCTGAGTGAAGCAATGAAGGTGGAGACGGATAGGCAAGATATAACCACACAACACATTTCTAAAATGCACAAGTACAGAATACCAACGTTCCTATCTTTAGGTATACTTATCTAAATACATTTCTAAGTTAAGTGATGCAGCATAAGGCACAATTTCCGGGTGGAAAATATAGAGATTCTTCATAAGCATCCCAAACTTGGAATTTGTTTACTAACAACGACAGAGGAGGCCATGATTTCGAAAATTGACTTTTTAATATTAATAATATTATATTACGTATAAAATATAATACTACATAACTGTGCCTCATAATAAATGTTACAAAGCTCCAGAGCTTACAGAAGGGTAAAAAATGGTCACCTTTTGCCCGTGAACATATATTGGAAATATCTTTTAAATGAGTTATATGTATTTATACAAATGGAATTTGCCCCTGATTTTTAGGAACTCAATTTGCCCAGACGTGGGCCAGGGTACGTTCTGAAGCAGATAAACAGATGTCTGGTATCTGTCGAATGCCTGTGCATATGGAGTTGCCTTACAATCAGGAGCAAATGCCTCTTTATAAATGTATATAATTTCGATGACGTTTCACACTTCATGTTTATGAGCAAAAAGTGATAAACGTCTCTACATGTCCTATAAGTTTATAACATTTAATCAGAGACATGTGTACATTTCACACACCACAATAAAAGTCACCAAACTGACTATTATCTCTGAAATTATGAAACAACATAACCAACCAATATTTTTCTTTGCCCAAAATTTAAGAAATGCGTCTTTCAATACTCAGAAATGTCCACTTCTATTTTAAATTAAAAATATCCCCTGTTAAATTTTTATAATTTATTTCTATTTCTTTTGTTACAGATTTCCGTACACATGACAAACTTAATACAAAATCTTGATTTTTTTCTGATAACCAATTTGAAATTACAGAATTTTCTCAAAAATAGTATTAACAATAAAATGAACAACAGATCATGCATATAAAATAATATCAATGCAAACTTTGGTGAGAGAGATCTATCTTGAGCTTAGTAGAACAACTTCTTTCGCAGATGAGAAATAAAATAATGCAATAAGTAATTGCGATACTAACTCGTCAAGACCCTCGCTAACTAGCCACAACATGAACACAACAGGACACAACATAGATGAATAGGAGATTCAGTAAGGAAAACGCTTAATATTACTCATGATGCTAAGGTTACGATAACCACACATCTCCGTTTTTCATTAAGGTTAAAGAGACGTGCCTTCAACTGTTTTTATCGATCACATTTTATTATATCCATATTCGAAGTTAAAATGTAGGTGTATATAATAATAATTATTGCATTAACGTCCCTATAAATCATAAACCAATGATGCAGACACATTTTTCATTAATGTAGTGGTTTTCATTGTTTTCATCGTTAAATTCAAGTATTTTTCAAGAAGCTTGTGCAATGAACTAACATTATCGAAAATTGAGTGTTCACCTCCCTCCACACCTAGTTCCTAAAATACTTCTATTTTGTTTTCATTACATTTCTCTAGTTCAAATAAGTCAAAACTACGTATCCGTTTATGACTGATCTCCTGTGGATGTGATATTATATTTGCAACAACATCCAATAATTTGAATTATGGTGAGCATTAAAAATCAATCTGACAAGGAAAATAGTGTATCTACGAATGAACACCCTTTTGAATGTGCTGCGTTCAATACTTTTGAACTTCCCAACTTCTGTGATTATTCATTTCAGAAAGATTCAGAATGAGTTCACAGCATATTTCACGTTGTAAATCAGTAGTTTTATACTTAGAAGACAAAGTAATATTAATTTTGCACTTTTTATCGGACGCTCGCGATTATACGAACAATGGCAGTAATTGTTTCTATTAAAAACTGGCATTATCAATTACTTTTTCTCCTCAAACAGTCGGCATGCAAGGATATCATGCATAAATAACATAAACATTTTCAATAGAACAAAGGGTTTGGGATATTAGTTCTTTTGATGGCAACGAGACATTTTAAGAGGTTTTCGGCGGATATTTTGTTTGCTCCTTTATCTACTCAAATCAGAGACCCAATTTTAACAATAATTCATATTTTTAAAAGAATGTTTTTTCCTTCGACCTTACTGCAACTTGGCAGCAATATTGAATGAACGCATCTACGTCCTACGCTCTGCTTTAAAAAAGGCTTGCGTCGCGATGTACAAAACTTGAAAAAGAATCCAACCAGGTGGCAGCAGCGTGACGACCCTGGCTAAAGCAGACCGTTGCACTCAAAGCGGTTAACTTACAATCGACCGCAAAAATAATTCAAACCCTGAAAATATCAACAGGTAATAACGAAAATCACGCCGAGCTGACGATTTTGGTAAAATTTAGAGGAGAATAGTATTAAAAACCTTCACATACACTTTTGGGTGGAACTGTCCGTGTGTGTACATTAGAAAGCGAATTACGGTGCGCAGGAACTAGCGTAGATCTTATGGTAGTTGGAGCGCCGAATGCTAACTCATTGGGGCGGGCGGGGTCGAGTTATTTTCATTTTACTTGAATAAATTCAAAACGAGTAAAAACAATGCGAATGGAGCATACAGTCAGCCAGTTTTCCCGGAGCTTCTTCCGAAGGACCTTCCGCATAACTTCCCTTGAGCATTCGAATTGAATTATCGAGTTCCTAGGTTTGAGGGTGGATCGAGCCGAGCGCTATCCCGTCGGGTCGGGGGCGGCCGGGGGGAAGGGAGGCAAAGCTAGCTCGCGTCTTCGCAGGGCAGGCGAGCGCGCGCGCCGCCGATTACGGTGTGTCGGGGTCTAATTAGGTCGTGTCGGGCGCAAAACGCATCCGCGGGCGCGGGGGCGGGGAGGGGGGGCGGAGGGGCGGCAGCGGCCAATCCATCCACACCGCCGCCGCCGAGGGCAGAGGATCCTGGAAGAGGGAGTGCTGGGGGGCGAGGGGGGCGTGGCGGGACGGGGCGGGGAGGGGACCGATGGCGCGCGCGCAGCGAGCACAATTACCATGGAGGACTTGCGTCTGCCCCTCCTCTTCAGGGTCATCGCGGTGGTGGTCATGGCCCCGGTCGCCCGCGCCCGCCCCCGCGGTCCGCTCCCTCGCTACAACACACACGAAGCACAAGCGTCAGAGGACGGCGCCACCGCGACGCCACCACGCGCGCGCACGCACTCACACACTCACACACACACACTCAGCCACCCCGCCCGCCCCACGCGTCCCGTCACCGCCGCCGCCGCCGCCGCCACCGCCGTGCCGGGCTCGGCCGCAGCGGTGGTGGCGGCGGGGGGCGGCGCGGGCCGGCGGGGGCGGGGCGGAGCCACCGCCGGCGTCTCTCCCCTCGGCGGAGCAAGCACGCCGGGGAGGCTTTTGTTACCAGGGTCCCGGCCGGGGATGAATGAAAAAGTACATACAATTTATGAAAGACAAGTAGCCTATTAGTACCCTCGGCGACAGACGAAGGGGGCGGCCACCGCCACCGCCTTCGTCTCCACCTCCACGAGGAAGATGCGGAGTCTGCGGCGCGGCTAAGTGCCGACACAACAGCGACACCTCCTGTTTTTTTCCCGTCTCCCTCACTCTCTCTCTCTCTCTTTCTCGCTCTCCGTCTCTCTTCCTCGCCGCGCCGTCTGGAGCGCTCGCGTGGCGGTGGCGTGAGCCGCAACAGATGCCGCGCGCGCCGAGAGAGGAATTCACGTATCTCGGCCGCGGGGGGTGGGGGGTGGGGGGAGGCGGACGCGAAGAGGGCGGCGCGGCGTAATGGAAAGATGACAGACGCGGAAGCGGCTTCGCGGCGGAAGAGGGGACGGGGTTGGCGGCCGGAGATGAGACGAAGTGCTGGGGCACGGGGCGGCGCGTGCACACGTTTTGGTGAGAAATGGAGTGTAAGAGATTCGCAAACAGGGCTGGAAATTACGGATAGCTCATATAGAATTTCACATATTAATTACCATATTAATACCATAGATTTTTCACAATCGGGCTACTTTGACTTATTATACGAGTTGCCTCGATTTTCAACATTTAACAGCGCCTATGGGATACACATATATTCTTACACATGGAGCTCAAAGTATTTTTGACTTCGCCTACTGTGTTGTCTACTAAAAGGAAGTGTTTCCCGAAAAGCGCATTCCTTAAATGGATTATTTCTTAATTATATTGACGATATAGTAGGTGACGTGTATTTTTCGAAATTTTTGGGTGGAAACGCAAACCATTTATAAATGGGTAAGTGCATCTTTAATTAGCACTTTAAAAGAACAGGGCAAATTCTCTTCTTGTAAAGACGGATGAAACATCAATCTGAAAGAAATGAAAAATTATTTTGCACAGGACACGAACTTTTTAAACACAATTTAACATTGCTTTTCTCTCCTTCTAAAATTGCCAAACATAGAGAACGCGTGTGTGCACGCAGTTATTAGACATCTACCGACATAAAAGCAATCACATTAGGAGACAACCACCACCAGTTCGAAGTCATTTCCCACTCCGGCGTCGACCTCATTTATTTCGCTCGTCTGCGAATTTCGTCCAACATCTGTCGAAATTTTACAACGCCGCGTCACCTCGTTGCCAGGCCGTTGTGCACGCGCCCGCCTTAACAGATTGAAGATTGACGATGATCGGCGCGGGGCGGCGCGGGGGTTGGGGGGGTGGGGTGAGCGGGGAGGGGAAGGGGTGATGTTGATCGGCGGGTGCAGACGCGTCACCGCCACGCGGGGCGGGACGTGGAGGGGCGGGGCGGGGCGGGGAAGAGGCAGGGGACGCGTGCTGTAATGGATCCGCGCGGGGCCAGGGGGTGGAGGCGGGGGTTCGGTGCCCGTGTAACGAAGTCAGGGGGCCGCAGTCGTGACGCTGATTCCGACAGACGCGGGCGGCGGCGGGGGCGGACGGGCACTTGGCCGCCGCAACTATCCATCAGCCGCAGAATATTAATAACAAAAGAGAGGGCGTAGCGCGCTCTAATTTGACAGTTTGATTGTAATTGCTTTTATCCTTCCTGTTTTTTGTCAGCAAAACCACGCGGCCTCGGCGGCGGCCGCTCCGGCCAGCGGTATTGAAAAGCAATTTGTAAATTGAATACACGGCGGGCGGAGGAGGGGGGGACGGGGCGCGGGGGGCGGGGGCTGCAGGGTAAGTCGGGTATTGTGTAGCGGATAGCGGAGCGGAGATAGCGGGGCGGGTGCGCGGGCAACGGGCACCCATAACCATATTACTGCATCTGCTCACGTGATATTGTACAGTGGTGGGCTTGATTGACAGTTCTATATAGCAAATTGTCAGCACACGTCATTGTCATGTTAGACTGATGTGCCCGGGAGGAGGAGACGGAGGAGTTGGGGGGTGACGGAGGGAGGGGGAAGGGAGAGAGGGTGCGCGAAGCCAGAGGGTGAGTGAGAGAGGTGGAGACGAGAGAGACGGAGGAGAGAGAGAGTGAGAGGAAGAGAGAGAGAGAGAAAGCTCTCCGTACAATAGAAGGGGAGAGGGGAGATACACAATCGTTGGGCCCCTTCGGTTCCCTCCCCTCACTCCAACCCTCCCCCTCTCTCGTAGCGACTGCCGCCTTTCAGGGCATTAGGAATATGAAGACCCGCTGGCGGACGGCAGCGCTGCGCAGCGGCCGTCGCTAGAACTAGCGCCCGCGCCGCAACACCGAGCCGCGCTCCGGCCCCGGCTCCAGTATTTACGTGCACGTAAGCCGATTTAGAAACACAAAGCACACATTTACACGACTCCCCCGCGCCCGGCGTCGCGCGACGGCGACGGGGGCGGGGGAGTGAAGCGGGGAGGAGCGGGGTTGGGGCGGGGCCGCAGGGGCGGAGCGAGCAAAGGGGTTGGCACCCTTAACCTTTTCCGAGGCGCATTTCATCATACTTCTCACAGCGGCGATCAGCGGTTCCGAAGAGATGGGGTGATCATGCGACCGAAACACTCAACCTCTATTTTCCATCAAGTGATCCTGTACGAGGTCGTCTGTAATCGAGGGCGAACATTGTATTTCTCGTGTTCCTTCCGTGGAGAGAAGTACAAGTTCTTACGTTGTATTGATTTTTAGTTAAAATATTCACTTAATGTTTTGGAAGGCGCAAACCTTTCTACGTCGTAATTTAGTGAAAGACGCAGTATGCTATACAATTTGTTTATTGGGTTTCAGAGTTTTGTACGCTTATATACACGTCAGGGTCTGCATGCATATGTTATTACCATTTGGACACTGCCAATTAAGAACACGAGGTGTAAAATGTTACCCCACCATTCGTATGCTTTCAAACGATGATATCGTTATGACAAACGTTCGTCCATTTTCCTAATAATTAAGAAAGAAAGAAGCAGCCAGATATGCAAATCCATTATGGCTGACGAGACTCACTTTTAATGTCTAATGATCTTTAGAGCAAGTAAAAAATAGCAATTTGGTATTATTTCGACCATTCACATTAGTTACTAAAATCACGGTAAAAAACATAAAATTTGATTGTTATTCCTTAAGAATAAAGACACGTAAATGTAATAATCTGTAAAATAATGGGATATTTGGATCCCAGAACAATTTAGTATTTGATAAAATAATGTTTATAGTTTTATTCTGTTCGAATTAATCTGCAATCGTTTGGTGGTGAAAAAATTAGTCTGCCTTCTAATAAAATTTCAAAAGAAATTGCACAATTTCAATTATATACTTTTTACGCCACACTACCACAATAAGTAAATAAGTAAATATTTCACCGTAGAACTTCGAAGAATGGAAAATCAACAAGTCTAATTCCTCTATATCTTCAACGTATTCCTTTTTGTTTCCTACAACATCATGTTCGGCACCTCTAACCTTGGAAAATCAAAATATTTGGCATTTTGAACTATTTTACTTTCCACATTTGAATAGACTTTCACTGTCCAAAGCATTACATAGCTGTGACATAGATCCCACTGAAGTTTTAAACTTCAAGCAAGCAAGGTCCCGACAGCATTTTCGTTCTCATCCGCCCTCTTGCAATTGCTTCACACAGGTGTGGCCCTCCACGGCCGTGTCTGGTCGGCGGCTGCAGCCAGACACCACCACCGCAATCAATATTTAATTCCGCGCTCTACAAACCACTCTCGCAGCGGCGCGGCGTCTCCCGATCGGCGCATCTCAATTACGTCATATTTTCGACGTGACGGCTTTTCTGAGAGGGTAATGGGGTTGGAAACTGCCCCTCGCGGCTTCAAAGCGTGTTAAAGCGTCAGCCACGGCGTCGGCCGAGCCGCGGCGTAAACACAGAGGAGGAGGGTCGTTGCTTGGGAACCTCGGATTTTCATCCGGCGTCGTAACCTGGGGCAATTGTCCCTCGCCGCGGCTCTCAGCTCATTTACTGCCGATATTAGACGACGCGATCATTCCGGAAGGGTACACCACTCTGCCAGCGCAAATTGATTAAAAAGGCGGGTTAAAGAAAGATTGCTACGTTCTTGAAATAACTGACGATGAGGTTTTTACCGACAGTTTTTATACATTCAACACGTAACTTTTGAACCTTATTAATTTTTGACGTGCCTCTTCAATTTCGAATTTTTGGATGTGAATTTGATGACCAAAGAAAACTAAGTGGCAGATGTGATAAAGGTAGCTTAGGTAACGAAGGTTTCTTACCACATCAATAACATTGTTAACACACATCAATATATTTTATTTGTACAATGCCCACACCTTCCCAATGTAGCAACGTATTTTTGAAATCCAAAAGACACATGAGTGACAGTGGAAAGTTTGCCCAGCACAGTCCAAGTCGTATTTTAAGAACCCAGTTTAGATCCTGGGACGAAATTGCGCATGTGATTCGTGTTAACCCGACAGGCGGTATACACAAGCGTGTATAGACACCGTCTGTGCCACTGTAGGCCGAGTTGGAACTTCAGTCCCGGGCACCTGCGCAGCATCCCCACAGACACCGCAACCTACGAAATGCACAGCCCGCTCGCCCCGCGGATTCTTCCCAGCCAGCGGTGGCTGTCTGAGACGCGGCGGGGTCGAACTGGCGGCCCCGGGACACACGTTAAAGCGGAGCTGCCGCGACGGCGTCGGGCGGGCGCGCGGGCGGGCGGGCGGCCGGCTGCTGCAAATGCGGGAAGAATTGGCAGCGCAAACACGCAAACGCGATTTGGTTAACGCGAATTGAATGAGCGGTAGCGGCGGGAGGGGCAGGGGTGATTGGGGGCGGGAGGAGAGGTCGGGGGAGGGGAGAGCGGGTGGCATGGGCGTGGGCGGCGGGCGATCGCCGGCGTGCCGGTGTCCGGGCGATCCCGTCGCCCCCGCGCCGCTCGGCCCGCGCGCCGGCGAGCGCGAGCGAACGCGGGCGGGGCGTAGGCGCGGGCGCGCGGGAGCGCGCGACGCTTAATAATGCATGCAGGGCGGCTAATTCCCGCCTGGAGGGCGCCCGGGATTCGATTCCGGAGCCGCCTCAACCCAATTCCGGAGCCGGCGCCCCGCGTCGCCCGGAATTTGAATGCTGGCTCCGGGCGACCGCCCGCGGAGGAGACGCTTCGTCCCGGCTCGGCGCAGCTCGGCTCGGGCCGGCGCGGCGCGGCGCGGCGCGGCGCGGTGCGGTGCTGCCCGGCCCGCTTCGCTTCGCTTCCCTCGGCGCTGCGTCGCGTCGATGCCGCTCGCTTGGCCTAAGCCGCCCCCAGGACAATGAAGGAGCGAATGCGTAAGCAGAGTCGCGGCGCAGGGTAAGACAACGTTGACACGTGCATATGTCATATGCAGGGCAGGATTCTGATGACGTCATCTTTTCATTGGTGCAGTCTAGACGTAGCTAACTTGTAAATGAGAGTTTAACTGCAATTTAGATGATAGAAATGTAAAGCTATTGAGTCATTTTTTGTCATTTTTTAATTCTGAGGTCATTTGTGGGAGTCAGTTGTTATTTTTGTCGTTTTAATAATTTCCTTTTCGTGTTTTTTTGTTAGTAAATGTTTCATGAATTTAAAATGACACATTAAAACAAAGTTTTTATTGTATTGTCAATTCGCGACAATTCACTATTGCAGTGGACTCTGTTTTTTCGAACTCGCAAATTACACAGATCTTCGGGAAATTCCTCGATTCAAAACTGACGGTTGGAAGATCGGAGCTAAGGATTACATTTCTTCCTAAAATAAACATTTATATTAAATATAATTTTATATAAATAAATTTTATTTAAAATTGTAAAATTCATTGAATAAATAAACATTTTCATACAAATCTTGGAGTATTTTTTTAACATTAGGTCATTTTATCCTAATTTTTAATTAATTTTGTACATTTTCCTCTTATTTGTAAGAATCCCAGCGCTGGTCATGTGGTATCACAGAAGTCACATTTGGTTCCTTCTAAAGGTAATTATCTGGTTTGTTGATTACGACTTGTACTAAAATTATAATTTTATCCCAAAGACTAGATTGGTTATTACTACAGCAATTTATTTACTTTCATTTCTATATTTTTGTGTTGAAGCTAATACGTGTATTTTTTCTAGAATTGATATTTTTGTTTAATACGTTAGTTCGCAAATTATCCCAACTTCACAAACCTTTTTTCTTTTATTACAGACTCGTGCATATGTCATGAGAGTATTAAAGAAATGTGTTTGGCTGCTTCCAAGGTAAATTTGATGTATCCTGAATTTGTGGTTTAATAATTTTGGCTAAAACTACGTCATTCGTCATGTAGATATCAAAGAAAGGTGTCTATTTCTTTCTAAGGCATGCTTCTAATTTATTAACTAGTATACCTCTACTGTTGCCCTTTCTTCGTTTTACATTTTCTCTGAAATAGATACCTTATTCATAATTTTTCCCTACTTTTATTTGTGTCCGCAGAGAAATGTACCTCTTAATTATTTCAGAGGTAGAAATATTACATTTACTGACTAAATGACTCTTGAGACAATGTTTTCATGCGTGTTCTATTCATATTACCGTGGAATATAGAATGTGTTACAAATAGAATATAATCAATTAGTCAAGAAGCTTACAATGTGTTTCTTCTCTCACAAACAGCTAGAGCATTGTTAATTCAGATACATTACTAGTTATCTACTTTTAATGAACGGATTAACATTACTACAGTGCCACACTCGAGCTTATGCTAACCCGTCCAATCTATTTCATTTTGAGAACTATCCATAATGAAATATGTTCTTCAATCGACAATCAACGGCGATAAATTTGTGAGAGATTTCACCTAATTTTACTCTAGACAAACACGATTGTTTTTCTGAAAATCTGAGCATTTTTGTTTAATTGTCGATCAGAGGTACACATTCACCTAAGGAAGATCTTGTTTCTAGTCTCCCGGGAAAAAAAATCTCTGACAGACACTAAGTAGATTCATCTGAGCCCTTTCCAGAGAAAGGGAAAGAAGGAGAGGGACGCACGTAAGGTAAAAATTAGCAAAAAACGAGAAAAAGGGGGCACTGGCCTCCGACGACCGTTGCGCGCTCATATATCACTAAAGGAAGAAAAACAAGGCTGAGGGAGGGGGTGGAAAAGTAAGAGAGTATGGGGAAAGGGAAGCGAAGGGGACGGTCCGCCAGAAATTACCAGCGCCAGGGAATAATTGTCCCAGGGGGCGGAGCGACTTTGGTTTGCAGATCTGCGGCGACACCCTTCCCGACTAGCCGCCTCCCCCGCCAGCACCCGCTGCCACCCCCGTCACCGCTCCCGCACTCCCTCACCACGCCCACCCCACACTCACTGCCTTTCGACTCACCCCGACCCTGTTGCCTCGCCAGTCCTTCACCCGCGTTCCCACAATATCGTCGCCATCACCACCATCCCCTCCGCCTTTTCCGTCCCTCTGCCCCAGGCCCTAGCCCCAGCCCGTGCACTCTCCAGCACCCCGGACACACTACTACCGCCCTCGCGGTTGTTCCCCTGCCACCCCTGATCTCACCCTCTTTACTATCACCATTTCCTCCACCGCCTTCGGCCCTGTTCGTCCTTTTCGTTCCAGTCCCGGATTCAGACCCCAGCCTCAGTCCGTTCCCTTGCCCGCATTCACACACATATCCCGCTGTCACCGCCGCCGCCGCAGTCGCGCACCCTCGCCACCCCTGAAATCACCGCCTATACCCTCGCAATCGCCTCCGCCGCCTTCAGACCCTCCCCACTAACCCCACTGCCACCCTCGCCGTCGCTCCCGTGCTTCCTCACCAACCCCAATCGCATTTACCCTCGCCGTTGCCTCCACCGCTTGCGGTCCTGCCCTTCCATTTCGTCACAGTCCCCGCCTCAGACCCCAAACCCAGCCCAAGCCCGTCCCCTTTTCCGACTCTCCACAACTCCCACTGCCACCCTCGCAGTCGCTCCCTTGCTCTCTCACCAACCCCAACCGCACTGCCTTTAACGTCGCCACCGCCCCTGTTGCCTCACGACGGCTCCACCTCCATCCCACAGCCGTCGCCCTCCCCGGCCCTACACACTCCGTCCCTGTCCCCTCCGCTGCCTCGCCCCCAGCTCCGCCCGCGCAACTGGCGCTTCTCCTGCTTTATTTTTGCGCGGAAACTCGTCCACCGCCGGACCAACTTCCGGCGCTTGAATAATCATCCGATGCCTCGCCAGTCGCTAAATAGTTCCAACATGGCGGGGGAGGACAGCGAGGGCTGCGCAAAAAAGTTGTGCAAGTTTTCGAAACGTGAAATAACCGCATTCAGGATCTCTTGCGTTTCGTTCCCTGGAACGCGAGAGAGCATTTTATCGAGTTCAGTAGTGCTGTTTCTTTTCTCAACGCACAGGCATGTTGTACCTATGTAAGATACTTATGTAATCTGCCGAATCTGACTTACTACGAGAAATTTCAGCCAAAACTCCGTTCGCTTCCAAACATTTTCTACTGGCTTGGTATTGCTTATTTATATGTTGTTTGGGATTCTGGAATGAAGAGTAAATTGCAATTTAAAAGAGATATGAGATGAAAATTACTACCTTCTTTTATATTCATTGCGACAGTTAATAGAAATTTACGATTCAACCCATTAGCGTATTAAATAAAATTACAAAAGTACATTTAAGTGTTGAAAAAATTTAAAGCTCTTCCAAATCTGATTAAGGGTCTTTATTTCCTGCGACCCAAACGAAGCGTATTATTCATTCAATCGCTTTTGAGTGCCTGTCTTCACGATATCAATCCGGCATCAACGGATATTACCAAATAAGACCGGATTCATAAATCGTATCAAAGTGCTAACCGGTGTCAAAGCAAATGCCCCATCAAGATGACGAGCGATAAGCATCAGGTTGAACAACAAGCGCTCTTTTTCATCTCCCTCAGCGCGCGGGGAAAAATATATTGGAAAATTGCTAACAAGAGTCCGGATCGGCTGGAGGTGTAAGATAACACGTCCCCTCAACGAGGCCGAGTTATTACGCTGGTTTCGCTGTTATTGTATTACGCTTTCCGGCGCAGGGTAGGACGGCGGCGATGCGGACAGGATCCACGGGCGCGGGCCGCGGATTCGGTTATTTACAGCAGACCTCGGCCCTGCGCCCCGCGCCCCGCGTCCCGCTCCCCGGGGGCGGCGTATTCAATCATCCTGCTTGCGCGGGGCGGGGCGCGGGTGGGCGACGAACACGCTCTTATGCCCCCTGCTCGCGTCGCAGCGCCGCGCAGTGACGGACACACGCACGGGTTTTCAGCGCCCTGGGCGGTGGAGGCGACGGTGGCGGCGGCGGGGGTGGCAGGGGGGCGACCGGAGCGGGCCGTCGCCCGATGAATCGATGGCGCAAGGTACCAATCAGAGCAGAGTGCTGTGCGGGCAAATGGGCCACTTACGCGCGGTACCGCCTCGCTCCCCGCCTCCACCCCCACCCCACCCCTCCTCCACCGCCCCCGCGCGCAAATTGTGCGCTCCCCACGGCCGCCGCCGCCGCCGCTGCCGCCGCCCGCCGGCGCCAAGGACCGGGCTCGCCCGCCGTCGCATATTAAAACCGCGTACTCCGAACCGCCTCCGCGGCCGGGGAAGCCATATTTATTGAATGGGGCTCGATTTGTTTGTCGTTTAGGTTTCATTTACTCCGCAAATGTTGCTGGCTGCGCCGCCGAAGCCGGTCTCCGGCTGCGGCGGCGGTGGCGGCGGCGGCGGCTGCAATCTCATTTGATTGAACGCGCCGCCGCAAAATAAAAATGAAAAAGGGGCGGCGGGGTCGGCGGCGGCGGTCGCCGTCGGCCGGGAGCGGGGGTGGGGGCGGGGAGGGCGGGGTGGCGGCGAGAGGGCAGCGCGGGGGCAGATTCGGGGGCGAGGCCGCGGCCTCCGACGCCGTCCGTCCCGTCGCAGCTGCCTCCACCCCCGACCGCATTCTCAGAGCGTCGCTGGCAGCGTCATAAGCCATGCGACCCTCCGGCCGTCTTTATGAATTCTTCGAGAACTAGTGCCTACAACATTTTGATTCCCTGTTTTTGTATGATGTTGCGAAATACATTCAAGTATGTTTCGAGGCATGCATTTTCTAGACGGTTCTGATGTAAAACAATATGAATATCACGGTTTGTATCGTGCGGAAAACAGGCAGAATTCTTCAGAACAAATCATTTCAACAAGTGGAAACGTTAATTAAGATTGAATGAATTTTAAAACCTACTCTACGAAAAAGACAAGTAACGCAAACGAAAATGCGATTAAAACTAAAAATTACGTAAAAAGGTTGACATCTTTGGGAAGAGTGAAATAGAAAAATATATTATCTTGAATTGCACTAAGCAATACGTCCCTTACGAAGAATTTTAATCTCGTAGGGTAGAATGATACATATGGGAGCTTACTGATGACTGAGAGCCGGGTAACTTAAAAACAATTGGTAAAAATATCATTAAAAATCTTAACATTTCTTTCTCTGGTCTCACGGTACATTACTAGTGCCGGTCATTTTGTTGTTTGCTCACTTCCGTCAGCAGCAGGGAGTCGAACAATTATAAGAGAAAGTGAGAGTTACAGAGAAATAAGAACAAGTTAGAAAGCTAGCCGGTCGAGTCGGCAGCCTTTGGTCGCGCAATTAAAGTACATTAATATCAGATGTGCGGGAACATTAATCTCTGATATCTATAATTTAGAACCGATGCAATTTACTAGGAAGTTGTGAAGGCATGATAATTGTTTTAAGATCTCAATCATGAGATCAAATATAGGCAACAACTTTAAGAGATAGTTACAAAATACTTTGGAAACATTTAAAAAATACGCACGAACGCTTGTACTAAGTTGTAACGAACCACGACTTCTATTACTTATAATTTTCTGGAATAATAGCTTTCAATGCTTCCCGAAAGCAACACCGAAGTTCTACTCAGCGAGAACATACGCTGAGCATGGTGAAAAAAGAAAATTAGAAAATTGCAATTTCTCATTACGTTGTAGACTGCTGGAGTTTCAGCGATGTAATTCTGTGCATCCAATTCCACAAAGGAAAAAAAGAGAGAACATAAAAAAGTTCGTTCTCATTATTTCGGTATTAATTTAATATATTTTACAAGAGCCTATTAGCCTGATCGAATTAGTTTGATCTCGTGGTTGTCTGTTCTACTAAATGTACAATAGTTATAAGATATGTTCAGTGTACGAATTACAATATTTATTTTCACACATCATGAAATCTGTTTGGGGCACTTCGCCAATCACTAGATGTACTGCTTTCAAAGGATCAATTTTATTTTAAGTAAAACATAATTGTAATAATCTTCTTCGTCATTGTTCAGTATTAGTCTTTCTCGAGTACATGCCAACTCGTTCAGTGTTGATATTAAAAAGATATAACGAAGAATTAAGAAACATTTAGCATGTTTCCGGAAACAGTTGGCATAAGCCACTTAGCATGGTTTAAGCCACCTTTACAAAACGCTCTTTTGTCGGACTAAGAAATGTTTTGAACGATCTCCAGATAAGTTTCCAGATTACTAAAAACATGCTGTTTTAAAATTATTAAATATTGCTTGTTGAGGGATATTTTATATTTTCCCATTTCTTTTGAATAGAGCTCTCTTTAGTTGATTATCATGGATAACATCTACTACAGCCTAAGACTTCATTCTTCTTCAAGTAGAACAAATGACGTTGAATAATACTGCAATTAGTGTAATAATAATAATAATAATAATTATTATTATTATTATTTATATTATTGTATTGATTAAACTAGCTATCAACTTCCGTTGGTAACAGAGATAATGAATGTGATTAATGGCAATTATGATGATGTGATGAACAAAGAGCCTTAGAATGAGGGGTTAAAGAACTGAAGTTTCAAGAACTCAAGAACAAGGTTTCTTCGCAGCTGGAATCTTAGAAGCTTCAAGCATTACACTGATGCGTTACTCTATGGCCTATGCTTCGCGGGAAAGAAAACTTTTCTTTGAATTGAGACCAGAAAAAAACGCCACAACCTAAATCCGCATAGTGCGGGGCACAGTGGTGCACAGTGGGGTGAAATCACTCAACAGTGCTCAGCGGGAAGCCTATCCTAGGCAAGCAGATGTTCACAATGTTCGGCAATTACATTTTTTCTAATCACTACCAATTGAAGGCCGGTATAGAATGTACCCAAACAAATGGGGAATGGACCACACGCGATCTTTCCTTCTTCGCCCTTAATCTCATATTCTCCCTTACACACACTTATATGCACTACACTGTCATGCAAAGCAACAAGCAACTTAACAATTTGGCGGCCATGAACGGCTGCCCTGAAGGTTTGGAATATATGGGGAGCTTAACATGAGGAGAACGTAACTCAGACTGACTCGCTTGGCTACTCGCTAGGAGTGAGAGGAGGCTACCTAGGAACGTTACAACCTAACTCTAAGCGAGGAAGGTCTTACACAGGGATGCAGTTATTGAATAAAAAGAATTGTTTCAACATAACAACTAAGAATAATTTATTGACTCATTGATTTAAAAGTTAAAACATTTAATTGGAAAGTTAAAACATTACGTTGAAAAGTTAAAACATTAAAATAAAATATCTAGCGAACTACTTGCAAAATGGTCTGATAAATCAGAACAAACTTAACTTGGATTACATTACAGTGAAAGTAGTAGATGAATGAACAATCATTGATTACAAAATTCTTTACAAGGTTACTGAACCGAAAATGGTTTCGCTTCAGTAGGCAGCCTTCATGTGGCTGTGTTTCCACCTCGTCCATACCAAAGTACTGAAGCCCACGATGGAGTTTTCCACGCTGGGTGTAGACCGTCTATGTTGCTCAGAGGCCGGAGCGTCCTGCTTTCGGTAGGGCTGGTGACGTACAGAGAGCGAGGCTAGTTCGCCCGACCCTTTTCTTAGCGTCCAAGGATCAGGAGAGGGGATGGCGCCGGCGTGGAGCGTTCCGGCGGATGTTTGTGCGCCTACTCCGAGATTACTCTCGGGCTCTCAAGAAATTGCCTTATATGGTGATGTTTCCCTACTTCCGCCCAGTTCTTTGTCCGGATTTATCCTGAGGCAAATGACGCAATGGTCGGCTGAGTGACCACTGATGATTAATCTTTGGGGACGGTCACTTCGTGACAACAGTACACACGTGTCGAGAGTCCAGCAAGGAACTTAGGACTTGTCCCGAATGTGGGCGATGTCCTGCTGGATAAGATATCTGGAGGAGGGAAATCCACAAACTGACCTGTAGTTCGGAGCTGAATCTCGTGTTACAGCATGAATAAAACACAGGCCTCACGAGACATAACCGAAAACACATACGGGACAAATGACCTAGGTATCTCCCACCAGCAGGGCACCACCCCAGCCGGGACAAGCTCTAAGCTCCTGACCAGTCTCCTGACATGTGTGGTAGTGTAGTGTATATTAGTGTAAGTGTGTGTAAGGGATGAAGATAGGACAAGGATGCTGAAGGGCTAGTGGCGCAAACTGTGCTACAATCGAGAGAAAAACGCGATGGCCTCCCGGTCAGAGGCACTGCGGGTGACATCAGTTGATGCCCAGAACCACCTCTCCCTCGCCACCCAATGGGGAACAGCTGATCTCGCAGAGACGAGGAGAGCAGAGGCATCTCGCAGCCTGCTGGCCGCTGCACGCGCCGACCTGGCCTCGCGTAAGGTCGCGCGCCGGAGGCCCGGGGCACCTGGCCGCTCCCACGCCGCGCGAGCCCAAAATAAATACGGGGGCGCCGGGGGCTTTCAGTAAGACACAATTAGCGGCGGCCCCATTGTCGCGGCCTTTTTTTTCCCGAACGCGCATATTTGTTCCCTCCCCCCAAGTGCGGTCGACGTCAATTTATTCGGTCTCCCGGCCGACCGCGTCCGCCCCCGCGCCCGCGCCCTTGCCTGCCGGCGCCTCCGCCCCCGCCGCCCCGCCCTGTCCCTCACACCGCCGCCATCGCAGTTCGATTCACTTATATATAAATAATATTTGTGCTGGACACAACAAAGTGGAAGCGCGCGGGTGGACGGAGAACGGAGGAACAGGGATGAAAAGGCAATGCGGGGAAAATAAGGGAAGAGACTGGAGGTGAAAAAAGGGATGAGGACGTGGAAGGAGGGATGGAGAGGAGATAACTGTAATGTGTGAGGAGGAAGGATAGAGTAGAGGGTGGGGGAAGGAAGAGGGATGAGGAAGGAAATGGGGTACGGGGGTTGAGGGAGAAACGAGAAGGGGGGATTAAAAGATGTGGTAGGAATGATGACGGAGAAAGCTGAGGAATCATTTGAAGGATGAGGGAATATGGCGAAGATAAATTTGAGGCCGGAGGGAGGAGGGAGGAGAAAGAAAAGATAGGAAAGGGAGGAAGGCTGAGGCGAAGGAGAGAAGGAGGGGCGATGAGAAAGAGGGGAGGGACGGATGGCTAGAGAGTGGAGTTCTTGGGCGGAAGGATGGCAGGTAGCGGAGACCAGAGGGCAAAATGCAAAACACCAAGGGACAATGGGAATTAGTTGGACACGCGATGAGCGGATCCGCAGCTCCAGTAGAAAGACAGCGCAAATCCCGCGCCCAGCCGCATTGCGTCGCCGTGATTCCGCGCGCGGGCCGCGCGAGCGCGCGCGAGTCCTCCCACCCGCCCCGACCGACTAGCGGGCGAGCGAGGGAGTGAGCGAGCGGGCGGACGATTGGGCGAGCGGGCGGGCGATTGGGCGAGCGGGCGGACGATTGGGCGGGCGGGCGGACGATTGGGCGGGCGAGTGGGCGGGCGAGTGGGCGGGCGGGCGGGCGATTGGGCGGGTGGGCGGGCGATTGGGTGGGCGATTGGGCGGGTGGGCGGGCGGGCGATTGGGTGGGCGATTGGGCGGGCGATTGGGCGGGCGAGTGGGCGGGCGAGTGGGCAGGCGAGTGGGCGGGCGAGTGGGCGGGCGAGTGGGCGGGCGAGTGGGCGGGCGAGTGGGCGGGCGAGTGAGCGGGCGAGTGGGCGGGCGAGTGGGCGGGCGAGTGGGCGGGCGAGTGGGCGGGCGAGTGGGCGGGCGAGTGGGCGGGCGAGTGGGCGGGCGAGTGGGCGGGCGAGTGGGCGGGCGAGTGGGCGGGCGAGTGGGCGGGCGAGTGGGCGGGCGAATGGGCGAGGGGCGTGTGAGAGGCGGGCGGACCGGCGGGATGGGTGACCGCTGGGTCGCTTTAGAGGTGAAGTGAGAAGTGGTAGCTCAAGTATATGTCAGACTGCATTTTCAGAGAGTCGCGCCCTCCCTCGAATCTTGACAAAAAGTCATTTGTTTTCATGTTTTATCGTTTCATTCCGTGACCTCCCGGAATTGAATTGACCTCCATTGTATGTATATCCTCTGCTTATCCGTAATAATTATTATTTGTAATTTAAAGTAAAGTTATAATTGAATATCCCAATCCCATAAATTTATCTGATTGGATTTTGGTTAGATTTATGTTTTGAACGATTTGATAGAAATGGTAATTTGACAAGCGAAACTAGCTTGCATATACGTACTTCGCCTCGTTCTGCATGTGATCGCTTTTGCTCTTGAGTTTTGGTCCATTTTGAGATATGGAAAATCGCTAAAGAAGTTGATTTTTGATCTTATTGTAATGAGACACACTTGATTGAACCCAATTATATAAATGACCGTAATTATGAAAAAAGGACACTAAAATTTAATTAATAAAACCAATTTCATAAAATATTAATTAAGAAAATGTTTCGTCTAATACTGTATCTAGAAAATTGAGTGAAGTTAAAAAATTTAGTTTTAAAATTTGGTTTTAAAACAGAAACGTAGTCACGTTTGTATTTTGATTCATCTGGAAGCAGAACGAAAAGGAAGACTAAAATATTTTAAATGTAGTAGACCTAAGCTTCCATCTTATCCTACCCTTTACTAGAAAAGTCCAAAGATAAATGTAGGTTCTGAAATGTATACCATTGTTACTCATTTTAACAGAAACATTAAAAGCTCTACCTACACATTACACCGGTTATACAACCCATTTTATTCTTGCGTACCTTTAAAAAAAGACGACTGACAAGTAACTCGAAAATGAAATAAACGTCACACACAACGAAATATGGTATTCGACATAACTGTACACACATTCTCGAAGCATATTAAAAGCGCAACATGAGCTGAAGCATTAATTTCCGTTCTGTACTGTTAACTATTTCTCCTTCGGTTGCATACCACAACTCGGACCGTACCAAGCACTCGGAATTTTGAGTGGCCGAAGCCCACAGCCTGGGATCGAGTTAGCTAATAACTCTGCTCTGGGACGTAGTATCTGAACGTCATGTAATTCAATACTGGCTGTTATCGAAATATGAGAGCAGTCGTTAAAACTGCCCAAGTGGTCTCTAACAATACATCTACTTATCGAGACTTACGAAGTTTGGAGAGCTCTTGAAAAGAGAACGTACTCCAAAATGACATGAACGTACATTTTACGAGCAAGAAACTTCCGCTGGGAATATTAGAATACACTCATGATATGTCACATGATATAACAATTTTCTACTCTGTAACAATTACTTTCTGGAACATTTTGTTATATTTATTTTTATACATTAGCTGTGCTTATTATTAAATTATTTACTGTTTATTACAATAACGTAAAGCATAAACGAAATTTCATTTTCGAATATGAGAGCACATCAAAAATGCACCAGGCACATCAGAAAGAAGAGTCTTATCACATACTAGTGATCGCGCTTGGCTCGCGCAAATCGTTATCGTGTTGTAAGTCTGTCTCCGAAGTTCTTTCCTCTATTATTCTAACAATCCTGTAGTCACAGATTTACAACCAGCGGCAGTTCTATTCTCTCGTTCACGTTTATATTTAGGGTTGGAAATTAGAAAACTTAGAATAATCGCCCGCTATTTCGTTATACAGAAATTCTTTAGCATTCATGCACACAATGGCACGACTCAAAAGGACAAAAGCAATTACTAAAAATATACGAAGCCCAAAAGCAGCCACGTTGTTAATTTGATTTCAAGTACTTTGATAGTTGCAAGTCACAGCGACAATGAGTACGTGTTTGTTGAGCAAAAACGAGAGAGTGAGAACGGAGGCGTGTATGAAAACGCTTGTCGAATTCCTCCAAGCAAAACCTCGTTTCCCTTCGACTTCCCTTCACAAGGGGAGGCAAAGAAGATGAGATACGGCGCCGCCTCTCCCCGGCGTATTCAGGACCAGTGATAATAATAACGAAATGTCCTCCTTGATTGCTCTTTGGATGCCCTACAAGCGGCGATTAGACGCAAGCGGGAAGAAGCTCCGAGGGCCGCCTCCGCCGCCGCCGTCCATCAGCCCTTGGCCTCCCTCGCGAAACCGGCCCGGCCTCGCCCCCAGGGAGGAGTGGTGGGGGTGGAGGGAAGGCCGACGTCTCCTCGAGCGCCCCGGCCCTCCCCTCCCCCCCACAACCCCCCAAACCCCCTCCCCCGCCCGCGGCGCGGCCTCGGCCCGCCTCATTTGCATCACAATCAGGGGCTATTTTCATATTTCTCCGCTCAGGGGGCAACACTTGCGCCGCATTCCTCGACGGCGGCGCGGCGGCGGACGGGGGCGGTGGCGGACGGGGCGGCGGCGGCGGCACGCGAAGCGATGGTGGCGTCCACCGCCACCGCCACCGGGGTCAATCCGCGCGGGCTCAGACAAAGGACCGACTCGCCGCCCCCGCCGCCGCCTCCGCGACACACGGCCGGTACCCGCCGCCGCCCACCGCCGCCGCCGCCGCCGCGCCGCTGTGGACAGAGCCGTAATACCGCAGATATTGCGAACGCTCTTCCTCTGCCAGAAAAAGCAACACGCGGGTTAATTACGGCGGCCGACGCGGCGCGGCGCTGCGATCGCTCGCCGCCGTACCTCGCAGATTGTCATAATGAAAGAGTTATACGCGGAAACAATGGCGGCCGCCCTCTATGGCTTGCTATTGAAGGCTCGGAGAGGGAGGTTCGGGCGCCGGAGAATGTATACCCTATGGCTAATTAATTGTGCCTCCCTCTCCGGCGTCGTTCCGCCCGCCCTCCTGCTCGCCTCCTCCTGGCGGGGGCCCTTCTCCGCCCTGCGCCCCGCGCTTTCTCTCGTCCCTTCGCCCCCCCCCTCGCCCCGCCCTCGAGGGGCCCACTCTTAAATTATAGCCCGGCAACAAACGCGGAGCAATGAAACCCGCGTACAGTCGCGGCCGCCGCCATTGGGCCCGCGTATCCGAAATCGAATCACACCAGGTCGATGGCGGGCAGTGCACTGTGGGCGACGAGTAGTGGACGGCAGGGAAGAAGAGGCAGACAGTGATGCAAGGGGATCGGGTACAGCAAGCGGCAAAAGCGAGCGGTGAGACACGGTGGGTGGCAGGAAGTGGTGGGCGGCGGGAAGCGGTGGGAGGCGGGAAGCAGTGGTCGGCGGGGAGCGTTGGGCAGCGGGGAGCGTTGGGCGGCGGGGGAGCGTTGGGTGGCGGGGAGCGTTGGGCGGCGGGGAGCGTTGGGCGGCGGGGAGCGTTAGGCGGCGGGGAGCGTTGGGCGGCGGGGAGCGTTGGGCGGCGGGGAGCGTTGGGCGGCGGGGAGCGTTAGGCGGCGGGGAGCGTTGGGCGGCGGGGAGCGTTGGGGGCGGGGAGCGTTGGGCGGCGGGGAGCGTTAGGCGGCGGGGAGCGTTGGGCGGCGGGGAGCGTTGGGGGCGGGGAGCGTTGGGCGGCGGGGAGCGTTGGGCGGCGGGTGGCGGCGAGCGGTAGGGAGTGGCCAGTGGTGAGCGGTGGGAACCGGTGGGCAGCGGATGGCAGGAAGGGTTTTGAATCGGGAAGCGGCAGGCAACGGGGAGCAGTGGGTGGCGGGGAACGGGGAGTGGCCGGGAACCGCGGGCGGCGGGGAGCGGTGGGCGACGGGAAGCGTGGGCGGCGGCTAGCGGTGGGTAGCCGGGAGCGGCGGGGAGTGGTGGGCACCGGGCAGTGGCCAGTGACGGGCAGCTGGGAGCGGAGGAGAGCGTCGCGCAGTGAAGAGGCGGAGAGGGGAGAGGGGGGGCGGGCGACGGGCAGAGAGGGGGAGCGGGCGGTGGGCGGCGGGCGGCGGGCGGCGGACGGCGGGCGGCGGGCGGCGGGCGGCGGGCGGCGGGCGGCGGGCGGCGGGCGGCGGGCGGCGGGCGGCGGGCGGCGGGCGGCGGGCGGCGGGCGGCGGGCGGCGGGCGGCGGGCGGCGGGCGGCGGGCGGCGGGCGGCGGGCGGCGGGCGGCGGGCGGCGGGCGGCGGGCGGCGGGCGGCGGGCGGCGGGCGGCGGGCGGCGGGCGGCGGGCGGCGGGCGGCGGGCGGCGGGCGGCGGGCGGCGGGCGGCGGGCGGCGGGCGGCGGGCGGCGGGCGGCGGGCGGCGGGCGGCGGGCGGCGGGCGGCGGGCGGCGGGCGGCGGGCGGCGGGCGGCGGGCGGCGGGCGGCGGGCGGCGGGCGGCGGGCGGCGGGCGGCGGGCGGCGGGCGGCGGGCGGCGGGCGGCGGGCGGCGGGCGGCGGGCGGCGGGCGGCGGGCGGCGGGCGGCGGGCGGCGGGCGGCGAGCGGCGGGCGGCGGGCGGCGGGCGGCGGGCGGCGGGCGGCAAGCGACGGGCAGCGGGCGACGCTGCTGCGGCTTCTGTAGATTGCGGTGGCAGCCGCGCGAAGCCCCGTCTCCGCAGCCGTCCACTGCCCACGACGGTTACGCCCCCATCCCGTCCCGTCCCAAACTCCTGCGCTCGCGCCGACCGCAGCGGCCCTTGGCGTCGAAGCTACAGCGCCCTCAAAGGTATTGGGATTCAAATTTCCATCAGAGGGGCTTTCAATTGATTTTGCAATGGTGTCACTCAACCTTTTCCCTTTCGATATTATCTCTAGTAATATGTGCTTATCTCCTTCCGCGTGTAGGACGTATTGTTTTCTTGACATGTGATGTAATACGTTATAAGGATGTCTTTACAGAACGTTTTCTATTGGTAGTTTTTTATCGCAGACGTACCAAATCAATGTGATCTACATCCAAAGCAATATGATCCACAGAAACACACTGATGGCATGCCTAAATATTACAATCACCAAGGACATCGATGTCAATTCCCTTCATTTATGGAAGCTGATTTTGTTTCTCACAAATAGGCTGAATTCAGTTAAAATCAAAACGCCTCACAGCTACCAACGTATCACGTCCATTACAACGCCTTTATATTACCAAAGCCTTAAATCACTATATATACTAGTTGAGAATCCACCAATTCTTCACTTCTATAGTGATAGTCTCATTCTGTAATTTACGTGAGTTAGTACACTTTACCTAGCAGTTTTGCAAAGGTTTGCGTACGTTGGCAAACAAGCAAGTATGATATTAATTGCAAGTCGAATAAACGAGGTAAAATGAAATAAACATTTCAACACACACAGTTCCCCCTTTTCGTTCTTTTTCAAACTTTGAAGTTTTGATTTATCTATATCAATATAAATGTAATTGAATTGATAAGACAAGATTTCACTACCCCTCCATATTACAAAAGTTATTCAGATTAGCAATAAGCGAGGAATTCCTGATTTAACAAATTTAGTACAGAATTCAACAGAAAAATAACGTCAAGAAATGTTCATCGAGCTTGCACACTACCAAAACAATACCGATGCACTTAGTGCCAAAAAATTCGTCACCCTTGCCAGTCCCAACACCGCCAACTCGGTGTACCCTCTGCCCTGTTTCTCAGATACACCGCGACCGCTTCTGGCGACGACATTTTGCGTCCGCTTTCACAGCATTTCCACTGGGATGCTTTTGCCCCCTTTCCTTCCGCCTCCGTCTTCCTCGGCCACCGCCCTCATCTTCCACGCCCACGCCCAGCCCTCGCTGGCGCCATCGCCCGCGCCCGCGCGCTCGCCGGACGCGGCACAACTTAACGGGGCTAATTCTCGTGTCAGGTGGCTGGCGTAATGACGTATTTGTGTCCGCCCGATGAGAACAATAGCAATGAGCAAAACAATAATTAGATTGATCCACAGATTCAATTAATTCATGAATTAATTAATAAAGTTAGCGCCATAATTGAGTATCGATCGCGAGAGGGGCGGGGAGGCTTGAGGAGGAACCGCTCGATAACGAAGGGCGGAGGAAGGAGGGGACCGAGTGGGGGCGGGGGAGGAGGAGGAGGAGGGTGGAGGAAGAGGAGGGGGAGGCGGAGGTCGAGACCGGAAGCGACACAACAGCGCGCCCTGCGCAGTCAGCCCGATGATCACGTGATGATGTGACCAGATGCGTAATGTTTTCAATGAGGGCGTGGACAATGCTGAAAACGTGCGCGTATGAAATAGGTATTCTCTGTTTGATTACTTTCAAAGCGGCCCTTCAGTGTGGATGTTTGGGAGCGTGCGTGTGTGTTTGTGAAAGACAATACGTCATCATAGTCAGGTAACAATGGACGTCCACTGGGCGGCTCGAAGGCTGCCCGGCGGAGACAGGGGAGAAAGCGGTAGTTTCTGAGGCAACAAATTGAAATGGAAAGGTTATTGAAATGCCGGAATCAAAATGAAAGGGGAAAAATCATTCGACAGCACAAGTAGCAGCTAGAATTTTTATATTAATAGACATAAAAGAAATACAATCAAAAAGAAGTAGGTTGACGTACGAGAAATGTGAAAATATGGAGGGTAAAAACCATTTTGATTTGTTTAAATAAAATTAAACTAATTCAATCTCATAATAGTTCATAAATAGCTTTGTTCATTTACATAAGGGTTTAAAGAACACATATTTTGAGATCCAAAACAATTTCACTTCTTTCCGAGCAGTAAAAATTCTCTCTTCTAAATCACGTCATCAAAAGCACAAAAGCTTATAAAACAAGAACATTATGCTCTAGAATACTTTTTGAGTCGAAAATTTTGCAGCAAAATATTAAAGAGACTGTTTCGGAATTATGGTTAATGGTTTTGGAAATCTAATCAACATTATTTCAATGTTTGAGGTATTAGAGTGAAGTTCTTTTTTCTAAATACTGCTGTTTCTGAATAATCATAATATTATTAATAAAATGAATGATCAATTACCAAAAATGTGATTAACACAACATAAGCATTTCATTCATCACGCGAATCAAATTCTAATTTCGCTGCAGAAGTGACTCATAGGGTTCCCGCGCCAGAAGCCTCCATTGTTGCCATACGGTTCCAAAGCGAACTCAGCATTCCCAACACAAACCCGTGTATGCAACGAGCACGTCAAGAACAGAAGCCGGTGCAATCACGGCGGGCAACGCAGGCGCCGGAGGCGGCGCTGGCGGCGGCGGCGGCGGCGGGGGCGGCGGCGCGGGCGGGGGCGGCGACGCGCCGGAGGCCGCTGAGGACCCTATTTGATTGACTAGCGCCCCGTTTGATCCACGGCTCAATATCCTGGGCGCGGTGGTAGTGGCGGGCAGGCGGCCGAGCGCGGCCCGTCGGGCGGGGATGGCGCGGGGCGGGGCGGGGAGCGGGCGAGGCGGGGTGGGGGGCGACCTCGGCGCGGTATGCGCGCACCAATTACCCTGTGCCGGCCGCTCTCAATATCCTCTTGTCTTGCCGCCGCCGCCGCCACCGCCCCCACCGCCGCCGCCCCCGCCGCCGCCGCTTCGGGCCGGCCATTATTACATACTGGCCGCTAATTACCGACAACAAATTGTTTCGCAACTCCTAATTTGGAGGCGCTGTGGCAGTGCCGGGGGCGGAAGGACCCGCAAGAAGGCACGAAAAACTTGGCACCCCATGCCACCGCCCCCGCCCCGCCCCCGCCGCCGCTCGTGCCGCCCTCGAGGAGTCACGCTCCCAGCGCCGGCGCCCTTTGAGCCCCGACTTCGACTCTTCGTTGATTGGACAGGTGGCACGGGGAGCAACCAAGAGTTTCTCTGACCCCAAGGCTTCCAGGTTCTTCTTTTTAAGAAAACAATAATCTCCGCTTTTAAAACTGCTCGTTTCTTCAACGACCGCACTTCTTCGCGATAAATACTACGTATACTATTCCTCTCATTTCCCCGCTCTCAAACGTTTTCATCGTACACGGAAGTGTGACACATTTCCTACACTTCATTCAAATGGTTCATAAATATATCCAAATTTATTCTCTTCAGAGAAACAATAATCTCCGCTTTTAAAATTGCTCGTTTCTTCAACAACCTCACTTCTTCGCGATAAATACTACTTATACTGTACCTCTCATTTTGCCCACTTTCAAACGTTTTCCCCGCACACGGAAGTGTTACACATTTCATTCAAATGGTTCACCATCCTAAATATATCCAAATTTATTCTTTTCAAAGAAACAAAACCCTTCGCTTCTGAAATCGCTCGTTTCTTCAATGACAGTACTTTTCCACAATAAGTATCTACGTATCCCAGGTGTTCTCATTAGAACTTTTTTCTCCTCATAGAAGTGTTACATATTTTCGAACATCCCGTACGATTTACACAGATCGTTCACCTTCCTAAATATATTCTTACCTCACTCCACTTTCGGTATTTTTTCCCTCCGCAAATGGGTTCGTTGCTCCTCGGTCGCAAACACTTGGTCTCATTCCAGAGCCTTTCGGTTGTTTCGTTTCTAACGAACGCTCATTGGATCATTTATTTAAGTGCAAGTCAGCATGACTTTCATCGCTTTATGCCTGTGCTGTGTTTTGATTAGCCAGCTGGAGGCTGCAACGACCGGATCGCCTTCCACGCTGGAATCAAATGCGCTCTTCGCTCTTGATTTCGTTCATCTTTTATTGGACTGTATCCAGCCGTGAATTCGCCTAGAATGTATTTAATACGCTGCTCGGCTCGTTCTCTCTACACTCTGAACGCCGATCCTACATCGCGTCAGCCATTTCTTACTAATCACCATCTTCTTTTACCGGTTTCTCTTTGCTTCAACATTTTGTTTAATGAAACACTTCTCAGTATTCACAAATCTATGGACTATTGTTATTAACTGTCAAAAGATCTTCCAGATTATTTCAGTTTTCAAAACCTAAGTATAGACGAAATAATAATAATTAGTCCCAAAAGCAAGTACTTATTTAAATGTCAATTCCTTCAGAGCTCTTCAAGTCTGGTTTACCTAACATTGGCATTTTTATCATTAAACAAATGAAAATGGGTGTTTTGCCTTTTGTGATTCCAAAAGCACGAATATTTGGAAATAATTTTTCGAAAACTATCCAAAAGTAGACATAAATGCTGGAATTATGTAGATTATGTATATTATGTAGATCCTGGCATAGAAACACATATTTTCAATCGTCCGACAACAGAATAATAAAAAATATAACATTCCTGACAAAGATAAATCTTACATTTTCTGCAACAACCACCTCGTCCTCGCCTTTGTCTTAACCCACGCCTTAACCAATGCTAGTAACCAGTCTGCAGTGCCCGCCAACGCGTTTCCCTGCTTATTGGTCGTCTCCCCTTTGCTGGCGTCTTCGTCTTCGCCTCCGTCTTCACCGTCTGCGCCTCCGCCTCCGCCGCCGCCATCGCCGCCGGGCCTTTTATTGGGCCCCGTGGCGCTGAATCATTAACGGAAGAAAATCGACGCCGCGCCGTAAACCGGAGTACGTAGGCCTAATCGCGGCCAACAGCCGCAGTAGAATATGCATGAAGATGGCCAGCACCTCGGGCAGCTCCAGGCGGCCGGGTGGGCGGGGCGGGGCGAGGATGGGAGAGGGCGGGGGGGGCAAAGGAGGACGGTGAGGGCGGTAGGTGCGCGGACGCCGCGGGCGAGCTGTCACCCGCAGACCGCGTCGCCGTCGACGCTCTGCATCCCCGTTCCGCCCCGCCCCGCCCCCCCTCCACCCGGCGGTTCGGCCCCGCCCCCCCTTCCGTCCCGCCCCGGCGCGCTAATCCTAAAAAGGGCGGCGGGGTGGGGTAATTAATAACGGCGGTTCTGATATCGGAGGGCGCAGCGGTTGATTAATTTTAGACAAATTGCGCCCGGGCACCTGTTTACGGCTGTGTCATCCCACGTGACAAGTGCCAAAGAGTATATAATTAGTCTCGGCGACAATATGCCCTATTAATTAACCTGCGTGTCAATACGCCGATGGGAGGCGGCAATCGGGCTAGCGAGGCGGTGACACTCGACGCGGACGCTGATGTCGCCCTCGTCGCCCAGCTCGCCCCTTCGCCCCTTCACCCCTTCGCCCCTTTGCCCTTCGCTGCTGTCGCCCTTTCCCTCCCTCTTTCCCCGCCCGCCGCTCGCGTCTTGATGCCCGTGACACTGATATGGACGAATATCGCTCCCCAAGTAATAAATTCTCTTCTCAATAATGAATTAGCTGATAAGTTAGATTTATGAAGCGTGATGTCATTAGTTTTCTGTGCGAAATGAGCGTTCTAGTTTAGCGGCATTATAATGGAACGAGTGGTGTTGCTGCATGAACGTTTTACGTTAAAAATTAACCGCAAATATACTTGGGATAATGATAATTAGAAGCATATTTGTTGACGTATTGTCACTGACATGAAATTACACCCGAGCTTTCAATGGAAGTGTCAAATGAGATTCGCTTTCAGTTGTAATTAAGTCTATTTCGTTGATGTGACTTTATGTAACCTGAAAATGAAACATGCAAGAAGTAAATTTTATTTGCCGTGTGTTCATGAAGTTCATTTGCAGTTTGAATAAGTTTCCCAGAATGTACTAATTATTTGCAATTGTATCGTGTTAATTGTAATTCTTTTAAACATGCTTTTACATACCCAATTTTCTTCAGAATAAGTAAATATATCAAAAACAGAAGACCTTAAGGAATGTAAAACAAAAGCGTTTCCAAACGTGTTAGACCTCTTGCATTTTGATTTGCGACCTCCTTTCACTTCGAGGGGGCGTCATGGGTCACAACAAGTGCATTCAACCACAACGAAGCAGCCTCAATTTCGTGAATGTGAAAGACAACTCAAAAAAAGAAAATTAGGTTTAGATTGCCTCGTGATTCAGTTAATATGCCACTAATGTACAAATAGAAGGAGTATAGATTACATGACTCTTGTGATATTGGGTTAATATTTCGAAAGAATGAAAATTCAGCCCACCGAACCTAGTATTCAAATCTGGTAAAAATTACAAAGACAAGTTCATATTAAGTTGCAAAATGATATTAAAGCAATCATTCAAAATTGATATATCTCAATATAAGTTTACAACATAGTTTTGTCAATGTGTAATTCGTGACGAGACCGATTTCAAGCATTGAGTGAGGTGAGTCCACACTTTTACCCCATAGCATTTTTAAAAAGTATCTTCGTAAGGGAAAGAAAGTAAAAATTGAAATTGTCGGCACCCCTCGTAGATTGAGACACTGTAGATAAGATATTTTAATTTCCACAATCAAATAATTATAATTATAATTATAATACAAATTTCATACAATAATAAACATATACAAAATAATACACATCTCTTAAAAGAAACCTAAAGAATTATTGAAAAGATGTGGTCTCCTTCCTCACAAAATTATTCCCAAACACTCAAGTCAATTCTTGAAACCCTGTAGATCGTTCACACGGTTCTAAATATATAAAGCTAGAAATGTGGTAAGTCTAAAGAACCCTCAAATCCGGTACCACGGGTGAGAGAAGTCACAGAAAAAGAAAACAATAATATAATAATAATAATAATAATAATAATAATTTATTATTATATAATAGAAAGATTTCGTTCAGCCTTCCTCGCCAACAGCAGAAGTATACAGCATACGGTTTGCGGAGCTAGAAATCATTTTCCCTGGAAAGTCCCACACAGAACGACGAGGAGTGGAGAGGAAAGGAGAAGCGGAAAGAGAGAGCGAGCGAGCGCGACCGAAACAGAACAGGCGAGCCGACCAGTCGCGTCCACAGTGCGCACTTCACAAAGGCGCGGGTCGCAACGGCAGGGCACGGGCCCGCCCCTGCGCCCCCCCCCCTCGCGCCACCGCCCGCGCCCGCCGCCATGAGCGCTTTGTCCGTCGCCGCGCCGCTCGATATATGGATTTTACGTGTTCTCGCGAACGGAATTATTCCAAATGCCCTTTAATAGACTTTAATAGACCCGTTTGGAGGGAAGTTGGCGTACAGACGTAAGTTGGGGGCCGCTGAATGCCGCCCTCCAGAAACACGACAGAGGCGGCACAGTCAGTGTACACAGCACGAATTCGTAACTTGCTTCTACGCTGTATTGTTTCTACGGCGGCGGTGGTGGTGGCGACGGAGGTAGAGGTAGGGGATGGTGGTGATAGTGGAGGGGGCGGTGGTGACGGCGGTAGCGGTAGCAATGGCGGTTGAGGTGGCTTTGGGGACGACGTGCCCGTTGATGGTGATGGTGATGGTGGTGGTAGTCAGTCTGCTGGTGGCAGCGGTGGTGGTGGTGATGGTGGTTGTAGTGGCGACGACAGTGGTGACGAAGGGGGTGACAGGGATAGTAGCAGTAATAGTGATCAAGGTGGTGGCGTCAGCGGTAGTGACGACGGTAGCAGTGACAATGGTGGCGGTGCCGGTGGCTGTGCCGGTGGCGGCGATGTTGCGAACATGGGCGAGCATGAATTCACGGGATATTGTACAGGTTCGGGATTAGTTGGACTGAGGCAATGACGGCAATCATGCATATGCCCGGTAGACAGGCGTGGATGAGCGCGCAATATGGAGGTTAAGAGTGGCTCTCCCGTGACTGATGGCGGAGCATAAAAAGTTTCCCATGCAAGGATAATAAGGTGATGTATTGAATCTGAAAAGTCACGGCAGCAGTTCCAAAGTCGACAAAGGCGAAAATACTGTTATTATTTTACAAGGAATTAGAATAAATCAATTACAGTTTTTCGAGTGATAATGCCGCAAGAGTGGTTCTCTTCGTTTCAACATTCGCTGGGAAATACGTGGAAATAAAGTTGATTATTTATTTTATTTTTACGAGACATGTGCTACATTATGTCGGAATGAATTATTAATACATTTAATTTTAGTAAAGTAGTAAGTTTTATTTCGTTTCATTACACATCAAATAAACGATGAAGATGACGTAGCAAGTAGAAAGTCAGTAAACATCCATAAAGACCTCAAATTTTCAGAAAATTAAGAAAACGTGGCGTAGATAATTCTCAATTATTTTAATAAGAACTTAATACGAGATATCAGAAACCACCTATGAATAACGCAAACGCTAAGCTTGGTAATATCTAGTTGAATGCTGAAAACACCACAAATGTATCACGTATCGAATATAAGTTACTCCACACACCTTCAACAATAGCCTTTACCTCAAATTCTACTTTTCCATAAAAAAAGTAACACTGTCAGCAAAAATTAATTTTCTTAATTTTCTTCCCGCCCTTTTCAATGACCCAAAAAATCACAAAAAAATGTATACCTGACTTCTAGGAAATCACTCAAACCATTATCTAATCGTTGAACCCATTTAGATACAATCTGTAACTTTCTATTCGCCTCTAATCATAAATCTTACCTTGATGTTCCCCGCAGGCGAAATAAGAACTTTGGAAACACATTCCCTCTTAAGAGCCGCGAAGCCGTATGGCGGCAATTTTCAATAATCAATTCAATAAATTAATGCTAAATAGCGCTATTATTAGCACACAAGTTATAATGAAATGATCCAAAGGAATGGTAATTAAATAAGGTTCGTGAACGCTTTATAAATCTGAATATAATTTAACTTCACGATCAATTTTTTAATAATAAAACATAATTAATGAAAAATAGTTCTAGTTAAAATATGCTTTTCATTATATGTTATTTTTATTTTTGTAATTATAAAATTTTAAAATGTTAATGATATTTCGAATCAAAGAAACGTAAGTTTAAACGTTAATTACACAGGGCTTTGTGTGTCATTAAATGTGCATTGAAACTAATTAATGCCTTTTTTCAGGGCTTAGAATCACCTGAATTAAAACATAATAATCAATTAATTTTAAATATACAATTAATACATCCATTTTCATTCAATAGCTTCAAAAGTTTTAACAGTTCCATATCAAAACTAGCAGGAAAATAAGCGAACTTTGACCTCTCAAACTGCAGCACGATTACCAACCATTTTCTGAGAAGTAAGAAGACCCAGGCGCGCTGATTGCCATGTTTGCAAGAGAAACAGTTGTTTTAATTTCAACTTTGGAACGGTGACATGGTTAGAAACGTCATGTAACCGCACTCCACATACCTCATCTACAGATATAACACGTGAAAACGACCCAACTGGCGAGGCATATTTCCGACGGTGCATAGGAGAATCGTTCCTTACTCCGGGATGTTATTGTGTTAAGATCATCGGCCTTGGATTTTTAGGGGCATCCAACCACACGACACGCACGACTGTTACCGAAGTGAACGCGTAGCGACATTACATTGCGCGACGGAGGGCAACTTGCCCAGCAACAGCCGATGGTTATGGTAGTTCTCAATCATGATTTTGCGTAAGCGCAGAAGAGTTATTTATTTTCTACTCGGTTCACCTGTAAATTATCGTTCATTATTGGTCAGGTAGGTCAAGTAGTTGATAATTAAAATGTATTTTTCAGAAAGGGCAATTTATAATTCGAAAATTCTAAATCTAAGGGTTGACCATTTCGAGGCGTTTGGACACACCGCAAGTCGCGTCATATTCCTTACGTGATGCAACCTGATCAGAAAAGGTCTGCGGAGGGATCTGATTGGGCTTACGGTGAACGATAAGGTAGAATCTAAATTGTCTCTTATTATTTCATCATTGATCAGGAAAGTTATGAATCAGTTCTGAGTACATGGTTGACAAAATCACGTTAGAAATAAGACAAAATGTTTAAGAAATCATTTCACCATAATATTGCACGCGAAAATTGTAGAAAGGTGAGGATAATATAGTCTACGAGGTCTTTCTACCCTCACAAACGACAAATCGGTTGCTTATTCTTTGCGTGGAGGAAACAGGTCGAGAGACCGCAGTGCGACTCGGTGCGGTTCGGCAAGCGGTGAGCGACAGCGGTGCGCGCGAAAATATCGGCGGCAGCCGTGGCACGCCGGAGGCAGTGAGGGAGGCGGCACGGGGGCGGCGCCATGGGCGGTATGGGGGCAGAGCGGAGGGCGGCGAGGGGACGGGGAGAGGACGGGGTGGGACAGGGGTTGTGCGGGGACGGCGCGAGTGCCGCGCGGGGTGTATGGGTGCAGGGGTGAGAATACACGGATGGCGCAGGGTCGGCGCGGGGACGACATCGGGACGGCGCGGAGGCGGTGCGGGGGCGGTGCGGAGGCGGGGAGGGTGGCGAGGGGGCGGTGCGGGGGCGGAGAGGGCGGCGCGGGAGCGACGCGGGGACGGCGCGGGGACGGCGCGGGGGCGGCACGCGGGCGGACAGGAGTGACGCGGCGGGCGGCGCGGGGGGCGGCGCGGGGGTGAGAGTGGCACGGAGCGGCTCACCCATCCCCGGCGGCCGCACCGCGCAATTTAATGGATGTCGTTAACTCCCGGCAGGGTTTTAAGCCTAATGCATAGCACGGTCTCATCGCCCATTTGCAACGTATTTTTGGCCGCGTTGTGAATCGGTCGGGGCGCGCTGCACTTAAGCGCGCACAGAGGGCCGCTCCCGCCCCTCCCGCCCGCCCGCGCGCTAGCATCGCCCCTGCCCGCCGCCCACCACTCAACCCGCCTTCCCGCCCGCCCGCCCCGCCTGTTGTCCCGCTGGCAGGTCGGCCAAGGGGCGCGCTTGATGGGAGGCGGCCACGTGCCCTACATTGAAAACTATTTCTCCATGAGCTGTGCGGCCGGGAGACAGGTCGGGAGCTTAGAGCTTGTCCCGGCTGCGGTGGTATCCCGCTGGTGGGAGATATCTGGTTGGGAGCAAGCTAGCTGACGATAGATCGTCTCCGGGTCTCGCCAGCCATCGGGGTAAGATCACCGCTACTTCCCGGGGGGGAAAGCCTGTACTACACTTACGGGATTAATTACCTTATGATTTGGCGCGCCCGGATTCACTAACAATCAATCATGAGTTGTGCGTATTTTGGAGTTTAGCGCAAGGAAAGAAGTCTTCAGAATGTACAGGTTAGCAGACTGAATTTCCGTGATTTTTCTTCCGACATTTCTTTGATGTTTTCTGAGAAAAAACGTATTGTTACGATATATCATTCCATACAATTCGCCATGTTGGTCAATGAACACGTTTGAAGAAGTGCAAATCATGCTATTTATTACAAATTATTTCTCCTTGAAATAGAATTCTTTCGTTGGAAAATGTTAGGTGTGAAAAATTTGTCAAAGATACTAACAAATTTGCTAAATCAATAGTCATATTTTTTGGATATTTCTCCAGGTATCGTGGATATTTCTCCGGATCCATTTTGGATATTTCTCCAGGTTATTTACAGTTACAATTTTCTTAAAATCACTGGATGCAACGATTTGCGGTTTAGGGTGTACATCTTACATTCCTCATCTTACTCTAACATATTCCTCATCCACCTCTAACATATGAGACGGTTTCGAGAGCATGTGTTCAAGTAAGTAAGCATGTGTGAATTTTGAATATTCTGTGTTGACCACACACATCTATTATACACGCTAACAAAAAGTTTTCGTTTCATGGTTATTTCAGTTCCAAATTAGCAAAAAAATTCTTATGAAGACGAAGCATTCGGAATTCAGAAATACTGTATAATATTCATTTAAAACAAGTTAAACTGAAGTTACGTGACAACAATTGTGAAATTATGTGAAATCAGTTGTAACTTCCAGTGAATGTTACCGAATTCATTATAGGTAAGTTATTGCAAAAAGGTTCTTCAACTAGGTTAAGTTACCAACTAGTTCTTACTTACGAGCCCATGTTACATTCAGAGAAGTCATTTGTATCTAGTAACGAGATAGCACCGTCGAGATATTAGCTGTATCAAATCAGAGTTCAGCCAACTCTCCTCTTTTACAAGAACTATAGACAACTTTAAGAAACTTCTAGAATACAATACAATTTGCGGTCTTTCGAATCTAAGATTAAAAGTTAAAAATTAATGACGTGCGTTCGAATAAATAAATCATATCAGAAATCATATCATATATACGCTGGTTCGCATTATTCATTCGTCAACATTCAACGACGAATTGTGTCCGTACTAAATATTAAGAAGTAGTATTTCCTAAAAGGTCGTCAAAGCATATAGTTACGTAAATGGAAACTAATATTTAATATGTAAAGCGCTGCATAGCTAACAAAACATGTCAGTCCAGTGTGTCCATGTGTGTCAGATGATTCGATGTATATATTTCCCAGAAGGTTTTCATCTTTCCATCGTGGATTTTGTACCGTTCAGATGGAGAACTTCTGTTTTCATTCAATTAAAACTTGGACTTTATGAAACGATGATTAACTGCCTTAATATACGAGTTCATGCATGAAAAAAAAAGACAATTCCTATATTTCATGATCCGCTGCGAAATAATTCCTCAGACGAAAGACGAATTGTTCAAATTACCACATACGTTACCCGAGAACACCCACCTTTTGGTTGGAAAATATTTGCTGAATAACTGAAAATGATATCGCAAACTATATTAAACTTTTCGTCAAGACGCATGTAAGATGTAGATTTAAAGAATTGTATTACTCTTCAGATTGCATGAAGCGCATTTTGTAACATTGTACTAATAAATGAGAAAGACTATACCATACGTGAAATATGGACTGATTACTCCCAGCTTCAACATCGACTTTTAGTTAAAAATATGTTTACATTTCAAGAGAAATAAATTAGAAATAAATCAAAGCAATACAGCAAGCTCGTCGACTATATCGACACAAATCATATAAAAGATGTGGACGTCGGTTTAAATAATCGTTATGTTTGATACCTTATCCAGTATCGTGGACTTCATTCAAACGATAAGAAAATTTGGAGAATCGTTTTACTCAGAGCATCGTATCACATATATTATGATATTAATATTATTTTTCCTCTTAGCTCAAATTCTCCATAGCTCTCCGTTCATCTTCTCTTATGTACTTAAGTCGCATTTTCCCTGGTTATTCCGAAATACCCACGTTCTGACGAATTAATACTTATTATTATTCACAGTTAAAATGTTCTATTGCGATCTTCGTCTGAAATCTCCGTTGCACTAACTTGCATGCTGCCCAGTCGCCTTCCGAGTATTCGCGCGTCCTTCACATCACCGCAGCCTGCATCTTGCATCCGATCCCGTTCGACCACTCCCCGCCGCGGCGAGGGCGGCGCCTCGCCGGCCCGCGTCAACAACAAAAAGCCATTACAGGTGCGCGCGCGCCCGGCGAACCAGCGGGCGGGCGGGCGGGCGAGCGAGCCGGCGGGCCAGGGCGAGGAGCCGCCCGCACAAGATTGATGCTCCCGGGCCCCGCTGGCCACTCGTTAATTTTAATTAGCGGAAGACCCGGCGGCGGCGCGCGGGGGCGACAGGGCGCAATTATGAGACTGCCAGCCGCAGCCGGCGGCGGCGGTGGAGGCGGCGGGGACGGCGGGGGAGGTGGAGCGGGCGAAGGGAGCGGCCGACGCCGCCGGACGCCCCGCGCCCGCCCCGCCCGCAAAACTCAACGCCCGTCCAGACGCCTTACTTTGGGGCCTAAATTCTGAGGTGAGGCTAAGCTACTACTTGTGGAGGCAAATTGATGTAAAGGGTGCTGGCTGTTGGAGACGGAAAGAAACACAGTTTATATAAGTGTATAAACAATTGTGACAATACAATACTTCCACGATCACCGAAGAGTGTCGCCGATTTATCGAATATGAAAGGGAACAAAGAAAAAGGTCGTCGAATTTTCGAATTCCAAGTGCTTAAGAAGGTAACATAAAATTCAGAACTAAGTTTCTACCGAGATTTATTTTCTTAACAGTGGAATTAAAAACAAAAGATATAAAACCCAAATACTCATATCGAACAATATTCGAACCTGATTGGATGCCGCCCGAGCGTTCTATAAAAATTAAGCATTTTAATAACAAACCAGATGAAGATAATTGACAATCATTAAAATTCTAGTTTCGCACTCATATACTGAGAAGTATATTATCAATTACCACAAATTCTCCAATATCCATCTCTAATAATTAAAACACTTATTTTTTTTAAATTTACCCCACGGTCATCTAAAGTACTTTATTATGTCCCGCTACAAAGATTCATTCTTTTTAATCATGATTATTTACCTGATAAACAGTAAACAACACGCGGAGCTTAGAGAAAATAAATAAAAAAATCCCACTCTTCCCACAAACGTCGCTCTTGTCTCAGAGGCGCTACCTCGCGGGCGAAGAGTACACAGAGACAATTGCTGCTCGTTGCGATGGGACGACAGTGCAACACGCGCAAGACGACGGCGATGACGACTCCTCCATTATCACACCCACCGTGTCCACTTCCCAAAGCCTTACTCCCGCCCCCCCCCCCGACCGCCACCGTGAACACCCATCAACCACCAACACCCCACCCACCGTCATCACCCTACCCACCGCTAACATTTTCCCATTTTCGGCGAACTGTATTTTCGAAAATTGTAAAAATTAACATTACCAAAGAACAATATTGAAGATAGAGATTTTTGTGTTAAATGAAATCTGTTCTATAATTTCTTTAAGAAAAGGTCATGCACAATGTTTGAAAAAAAACTAGTAATTTTTACGCAATTTGTCAAAGATAACGCAATTAATAAATAAACATTTTTCCAATTTTTTTATCTTTCATTTTTGGGCAAAGGGTGATAAAAATGCTCCAGGCCTCAGTGTCGTTGAATTCTACATTTTCGAAAATTCCAATAAATAGGATTTGTGTGAGAAAATATGTGCTGTTGTAGCACCAGCAGTTTTTAAATGCCCCCTCCCCAAGACTTCCTGAAGCCGCTCTTGCTATCGCCGCCCCCACCACCGCGCTGTGCTAGGGTTACGTCGCCGGCCACGTCCTTGGCGGCGGCGTCGCCGTCGCCGCCGCGGCCGGCGCGCGGTAATTGAATTAGCACGCGCGACGGGCGCCGCCGCCGCCGCGTGGTCCGCGAAGACGGCGGCGGGGGCGACGGCGGCGGCGAAGGTGGATTCCACCGCTGTGTCCGCCGTGTTGCCTCGTCTCCCGCAGGTGCCGCCGCCGCCGCCGCCACCGCCGCAGCTTCAGATGGAACAGAGGCTACCTCCGCAGCGGCGAAAGTTGCCTCTGCCCTGGTCCACTGCCGCACGCGTCTATTCCCCTCTTCTCCCCATGCACTGGTGGAACCAGAGGGGGCCTTGGGGGCCATGGTTCTCCCCAAAAAAAGACCTAGAGTTTTCTTTTACTTCGCTTTACTTGATAAAATTGATTTAAATATTTACTTATTTTCTAATTATGTATTTTTTAAACAATATTGAATATTATCATATCTATAGTTTATAAATAATATACAATATAATTAAAAAATGTGATTTTTATTTAACAAAAAATCTACGATGCCCCCCCCCCACCATGATCGACTGGATCCGTCCCTGTCCCCCATGTGAAACTCATTTCTCAACGAATCAGAAATCTGCGTAATAGTGGGGGTACGTGTGTTAATGCAATTGTAAGTGATAGTTGAAAGCGTAATTAGAAGATTAGTTACTGTCTTTTCCAAATATATATTTATTGTGATCAGTCACCTTCGATTACTTTATCATTATGTTGGGATCTGTGCTATTGGCACTTATCGAGTTTGACTGACAAGTTTCATGATATCGAAGTACTGATATCGGAAAATAAAAGTCAAGTCTTAAAAACGCTTAAAAAGATAATAAATAATCGTTGAAAAAGGAAAGACTAAATTTTCTACGTTCACATTCCAAAAACCGCGCTGCAATATTTCAGTAAACCTCACCAATTGCTCCTATTATTTACTTGGATTATCTTCTATTCTCCAGTTGTTATTCATTTTATGCTCACACCAGGTTCTGCCACACATACTGCATTAGTTTAATCGCTAGGTGCATCTTGACATTTATTGTTATTTACATATAAACGCATTTATAAATTTAAACAAAAATAGGTAATCACTAAGCACTGTTCTACAAATTAGAACACAATATATCCCACCATTGGAACCCAGTCTTTCATTTGCCAGTTCGCTGAGCCTAAACAGGCAATTTAGAAAAATATTTGTCTCTATTAACCTGCAGATTCAATTCGGTGATTTTATATGAACTACAACGTTGTATTCCGAATCCAAGAAATAATGATGTCGTTTCTACTACAACCCGCAACTGTTTATCGATGTTCCTTGTCCTCACCACTGCGAACTAATGATGTCTTCACTTCGGCACAAGTTCGATTTCTCTGATAAATGACATCTTTACCCCTCTCATCGTCATTTAAACCCAGTATCGCTTTTTAAAAAATACGGGTTCACTAACAGCACTATTGACACCTCTACTATCGTCGACGTGTGAAAACTGTGAGAATAGCCATCACACAGTTTGACGTAGTATACACAGTGTAATTATCCTGCTGTCATATTTCCTCAAGTCAACACATATGTATTCCAACTGATCCCCCCCCCTGCCACAATCTCGTATGACCATCACAGTTACCCGGATTGAAACTTCACTCATTCCCAATGGAATTTGCGGACAATGAAACTAGTAGAGGCAGATTTTCTCGCGCCCGTTCCTTTAGCATCTCGTCTCACCACTGCTTTTGCAGCATCCATAATATCTATATTTCCTAACAGAATCATCAAATTAATGATTTGGTTATAAACAAAAGATTACATTGGAATAATCAAAAATTCAATTCTCTCTAACAAAGGCTGGCTTTAAATAAATATTTTGCTCTGGATTTTCTTGCAGATACGGATCCGTTCTTTATCTTATCCTAAACGTTTGTAATGTGTAAACCTGTACCGGAAGGTATTTTCACAACCGATGAAGATGAAAGTCGTTCCGTTAACCACTAAACGCATTAAACGCTACCTAAACCAACACAGTACAACGCCGCATCCGAACAAGCTCCTTCACAGTTCCCTTCCCTTCGGCCTGGGAACTCGCAAAATCCTCTTTCCGAGCTTCGATTCTAACACCGCCACGGCCACGTTGCCGCCTCCGCCTCCGCCTCGGCCGACCGGCGCGACGCGGCGCGGCGCGGCAGCCAGCGCCATCGCCAGCGAGTGGCCGAACCGGTTTGGGAGTCGCCCGGCCCAGCGCCGCCCCGCCACCGCGCCGCGCCGCCCCGCAGCCTCAGCCACAGCGCGCTTCTCCGTCCCGCCACGCCGCGCCGCGCCGCACTGCTCTCGTCCCGCAAGCGAGTTTTTTTGTTTGTTTTATTTGCTTTTGTTTTGTTTTATTGACAAATGTGTAACGCATATGGATAAATGGAACAGGTGCGGAATACGTCTATTTAATTAAGTAGATTTGTTACTTTCCCAGAAGTACACGTACATGCTGATCCTCCAGTTCTTTGTAAAGTCAGAATAATGTAAGATATTTACGCCGTGAGGCGCAAGAGCGGGGCTTAAAAACCGAGCCTCCTACTAATCGATACCTTTATCATTGTTGTTATTATGTACCTGTACCTGTATTTTGGTGTTACATACGTTGGAAATGTTGCGTTGACAAGACTAGAGGATGCTAATCGAACAGATAGGAGTCTCGCCGTCGCTTTGGAAATGTGTGGTCAATGAGTGAGGACTTGCCGTGCCAACGAAATATGGTATACGCGTCTCACCGAAATGACAAGACACCGGAGCGCAATGTGTTATCTGCGTTCTTTTTCTTGAGCTCCGGCTTTTCTACGTACGAGAGAAGTGAGGGAGAGTACTTATTTCTTTGACACCACTTTCAACCAAAATATATAGTTCTACATTCATCCACACTTCAAGACACAACACGTTTAAATGGTTTCTTCAGACCCCGCCAACTCGGCTTTTTATTTCTTGCTGAGAAAACAAAATAAGGAAAATCATTGTACAGGCCCCGGTACTCTTACAACCTTCACGTTTTACGCACTGAGCTGAATTCACTAAAGCGCCATGCACCGCTATGTTCCTAATAGTGATTGTATCTAGTATCTGTAACCATTACATTACAAATACAGCTCTGGTTAATCATAATTATCATCTACGTTACATTCCTTCTCAATAAATGGCAGTAAACAGATGAAAAATAAGAAAAAAACACATTATTTTCTGTATACACATCAGTCAACAAATTACATACGGAAAACATTGGAACGGCAAAAACAGAAGATTGGTTTTTCACCTCCTAGCTTCTGAATACATGTATTAATACGCGTTCCGTACCGGGGATGCACGCTGGCTGCCAACCAATGCATGAAAGAGCCAGACCAGGGGTCTGAGCCCAGCCCAATCCAGCCCGACTCGGCGTCGACGACGTGAGAACCCGCGTCTAATAAGTTTCTCCCGAGCCTCCTCCATCAGCGCCACTCACACACACACACACACACACACACACACACACACACACACACACGGACGCACATATGGACGGACACACACACACACACACACACACACACACATGCTCGCACAAAAACCCGCGCGGCTAGTTAGCGCGATCGCAATGTAATGAATAGATTATAAAGCTCATTATTTTTTACCGGCGCGCGGGTAATGGAACGTCTGCGCGTAATTGAAACTGTGCGCCGAGCCGCAGCGGAGAGTCGGGACCCAGACGCTTGTTTACCGGCGGTAATTGGCGGTGGCCGCGGTGTCCCCGGCCGGGGCCCCCCTAACAGAATAATGAAATCTTTTATGTCGAAAATTATGTGTTACATTCGCTCCTAATGCGGGCTAAACTCGGCGGGCGCCCGCGGCAGAGGTTCGCAAAGCCTCTTGGGCGGCGCGGGGCGGCAAGGCGGCGGCACGCCTCCGCCGCCAGACGATGGAGAAGAGCTGCGAAGCGGTGGAGGCGCGAGGTGTGTAATGTATGGAGAATGAGGGTGATGAGGAGACGGTGGAGAGGAGAAGTGGGACGCGTGAGGATGATAGCGACGGATGGGGTGGTGGAACTTTGATGGATGGTGGAACTGGCTGGAAGACTGGGATGGTGAAACTTACCCAGTCCAGACCATGTGGTTGATTGATTTATTCACATGATTTAATTCGTGTGGTATTCATGTTTATTGTGATTCAAGTGGTTGATTGATTTATTGATTTTTTCGGGTACGATGACTACTGTGGTCATTAGTCCTGTTAGAGTAGTGAAAGCGTTATCCTGAGAGTTGGCGGTGATTTCTTCCGCGCTGCATGGTGGCATCCGACGCCGACCTTACACGTCGGCTTGTGGGTTCTTGGTATCTCTCCCAGCGGGGTAAACCTTCTACGCCCGGACAAGCCCTAAGCTCCCGACCGGTCTCATGACGTATGTGGTAGCGTAGTGCATGTGTGTGTGTGTGTGAGGAAAGAGGATAGGTTATGAAAGAAGAAGGAAAACTCACGCGCGATCCGTGCGTCGTTTGTTAAGATACTGCTCCTAGTTTTATTCAAAGAAAACACGAAATACTATCAATCAGAGTAGCCGGCCATTAGAATTCTCCAGACAGTGGCTGAATTTGTCCGAACGGTGAGTGATGAAAGCTAGTGACAAAAATGCGTCAAACTCAGGGCTGGAACCCTAGGACCTAACAGTAAAAATTGCAGCAGAGACCTGTTGGTGGGTGGTGGTGAAGAAGGTGGGTGGGGTGGTGGTGGTGGTGGTGTGGGGGGGAGTTAAGATGATGGAGTGATGGTGTTGGAGGTAATGGGATATCATTGTGAATTACTGTGAATGCTATTGTAGTTTTTTGATGGTGGTGATAGCGGTGGGGTGGTCTGGCACTTGAGGTGATGGAGTGGTGTTGATGATGGTTGTGATTGTGAGGGTGAAGTGGTGGTAGTGATTCCGGGGCAATTTTCATTACTGTGGTTGTGTTGTGACGGTCTTAATTACTATAGCAATGGTGTCATGTTTATAATGTCGGTGATGATTGCAACATACCAATGGTAATGGCATTGGTATTCGATATTTTCTGCGGTAGAGACAACGTAAAGAAGATGCATTTGATGAGAGTTCTAGAAGAGATGAATAATAAAATTTGATGCTCTGCAGGTACCCGAATTTCCTGGTGGAGGTGACAAGTTTTACACAATTTCGAATGCAGTTAACCCGTCGACTAATAAGATGATAATGACAAAAATGATGATAGAACAATATGAGCAAAAGTATTTCCAATTTAACGAGACATGTGTGTACCGACGTTTGGGCGATGCTTTGGGATAGATGGCGTAAAAGCACGCTCCAATGATACAAGTGCTGAGATATTTTGAAGATGAAGTCGAGTCTGTGGTCTCAATACTGACATGTAATTGATATCCTATTAACGAACACCAATTTCAAAAATTTATTGAAAGAGAAGTTATTCATATCACCTATAATGAACTATAAGTGTGATAATTCTCCACAGAGGGTTTCTGAATTCATTTCAATGGACAAATACTTTCTACGTCAACCACTCGTCTGTGCGGCCACGTATCTGCTCCGGAAGGCTTCCAGCTTCGAGTTTCCGCCGTACTACAGAAGTAAAATGATTTTCGAATTAAAAATTCACATACATTATATATTCCTATGTCTTTTCCTGGCCAGATTTCCTCAAGGTCACATAGTTGTTGATATAAAAAGGAAGGAAGTAACCACTCGGCGTTGAAGGAAACCGGGGCGAAAACCGCCCAGGCGGGGGCTGTAGCGATGGGCCGGCAATGAATTAGGCAGCGGCGATGAAGGGCGCGGGCCAAGGGCGTGGGCAGAGATGAAGGCGCCATTCCCCCCGGGGGCGGGCGCGGGGGTGGGGGCAAGAGCTGGCGGGGGCTTCGACGGCGGCCGAGGCGCCGCGTCGGAAGCAGCGGAGCAGGCGCGGAGGAGATGTTCAGTACATAAGCAACTTTTTGTCGGCAATAAGCCCGCTGGGTTTTTGCGGCCGCCGGAGGATTTGGCGAGCGCTGGCTTCGGAGGTGGCGGCGGCGGCGGAGCCGGGGGCGGTGAACGTGCAGGTAGAAGCGACTCCCCGGGGCATTGCACGGTACAGCCCGCGCCGGCCAGCGCCACGCCGCCGCCGCCGCCGCCGCCGCCCGCCTGGAATGCCGCCGCGCGACCGCTCTCGGCCGACCCGCGTGGGCGGAGCGCAGCTCGCTTTTACGAAGAATCGGACGCTCCGCTACCTCCGCGTACATTTCGCTGCTGCGGGCCTGATTGTTTACATGTATAACGAAATTATAGTTATTTACGTCACTAGGTCGATATGTAGGACGATGTGAAAGCCCACCCTAAGGTTATGAAGACCAGTGTATGCGGTGAAGACATGTCGTCGTGTTAACCACACGAACCCCTTATCCCATGGCCAAAAGGCTGGGTCACCGCTGGTCGGCAAAGGCCCGTAGCGGGCTGTCCAGACATAGGACAGGAAAGGCCTACAAAGAAAACATAACGGACGCGAACGAAGTTTGTGAACCGAACCGACAGCCGAACAGCAAAATTGAATACTTTTGTTACAAGATACATTTACATCATTGAGATATATCTCACCTTCGTAAACTTTAATTGCAATACAATTATTTTTGATTCTTCTAAACGGGTACTTTAACTTCGGACGCTGGCCGTTAAGAGTGCGTTTGTGTCCCCCAATTTAGTCTCGTCGAGTCGCTATAAGAGTTGAGTATTACCAAAAAGAAATTTACTAAAGGTACGTAAGGAACACATACAGGAATCTCACACGTAACGACTCTGGAGCTTTAAAGAAATCAGGTAGCCTCAGTGAGCAAGCTTTGCTTCTCAGGCAATAAAGAAAAATACACTAGGCTCATTACGAATATTAGAAAGGAAAAGTCGAAATTAAAAATTAATTTATTTGATCTCAAACGTTACTTAACTCATAATTATTTGATTATGAGTTGTGTTCTCGCGAAAACTTAAAAGATATTCACCCAACGTCTCCTGTGTGTAACGAACTATTACTCCCGTTACTTTTCGTAGCATATTTAACGAACAGGTGTTACATCCCAGATAGATGATTTAGATATAACTAGATTAATACCGACAATTACTGATATTAATGTACCTAATTATCTAATATCCTACAATTTTCGCTTCAGAGTAAACAGTACTTTCATTATGATGAAGGTATTTAAGTATTTGACTGTGACTGTAAATGGTAATTATGCTGATTTGAAAATTATGGTAGTACAAATTATAAAGAAAATTAAGTTTATATTTTAATACAAAACAAATTTACAATTTTCTACACATTTATATTCACGTAAAAATATACGAAGGGAAAACGTAAATGTTTATTTATAACAGGTGTAATGTACTAAATATGTTGCAACTTCATTCAACACTTATATACACTTTCACATCGAAATACTGAATTAGTTTCTCAATATGATATTAAAAGAAAAATCAAAAAGATAACATAATTCGATTCGCGATTTCTCTTCAGATATGATAATGAAAACTGTCATCTGACACCTTACAAATCAATAATATTAATAAAATCCATGAACATATGCAATACGAATGGAAATGGTCGAACTGAAAAGAAAATTACCAGTGTCACACTCAAGAATTAATTTAGATACCCTTGAGACGATTTCTTAAACGAAGAAACTCTATTCTCCTGCCAATTTAATTGTAACTCCGCCATCCTTAACAGTACAACAGAAATGAAAGTGCAATTATTACCAGTTAAATTATATTCTAGAAAAGATCTTGTTACACTACTCAATACCAAGATGAAGATGAGAAGTTCTTAATAGTTGGCCTTGAATCGCGGTACAGAAAGATGATGTAATGTGTGGAGAAATACTCCACAAGAGGGAAATACATCCATGTGTGGAGGGAGAGAGGAGAGAAGTGAGCGAAAAGAGAGGGAGAAAAGAGAAAGAAAGAGAGAGTGAGAGGAAAGAGGTGAGAAAGGAGAGAATGAAAAAAGAAATACTTAGAAGCAAATAATAGAAAAGGAATAGAAGGGAGTAAATATTTCTTTCCAGCATTATCATCCCAAACATTATTCACTGCAACGTATAGCATACATATTTTATACAATCGTGTCTTTTAAATGTTTTATATTCGTATACTTCATAGTTACTTAAATAATTAATTGCTGAAATTTAAAAGTTGAATTTTTTTGAAATTATTAAGACATGAAGTTATTAAGAATAAAAGACAATATGTATATGCATTTTTTCGAGAGCGTTTTGCACAGGGCCTCAGAAGTCGTGCGTGTGCATTCTTGTAATTTCCCGGTCCACGCATCTTAGGGTAAAAGGCGTCTCACGTGACTCCCAGTACGCCATACCACCTCCATCACATTCGAACCGAAACCCGGGCACACACATTACGCATGTTTTCCCCTCACAAAATAAAACAATACAAGCCGACCATCGGAGAGAAAACCCCGCACAAAGGAGCTCTCCTGAAGCCGCCCGCTCGCCACGTCGTCCTCAGCAGCGGCGGCGGCGACCTCAGAGGGTACGAGGTGTCCTGCGAGCGACTGTCGGTGGTCCTCCTCGACTCCTCCGCACCCTCTTGGCGCGACTTGAGAAGCCGCCGCCGCCGCCCACACCGTCCTCACCGCCCTCACCGCCCGCGCCGCCCACGCCGCCGCCGAGGCGCCTGTTTGCCCAGCGCGAGGTCAATATTTGACCGCACGCACACGCGCACGCACGCATTCACGCACGCGGCGGCCACACGGCGACGCACTCGTACACGCACCGGCCGCCCGCCGCCACCGCCGCCGCCGCCGCCGGCCGCCGCGCCGTCCAGCGCCTCACGATATTTCCCAACCGCCCGGAATCGTTTGACTTTCTGCATTCCTCGGCAAACACGCGCTTCTTGGAACGGCGGCGGCGGGCATTGTGTCCGGCAAAGGACGAGCGTGGGGGGAAGGGGGAGGGGAGGGGAGTGTGAGATGGCGGCAGCGGCGCGCTCGAAGATGAGGGCGGTTGTGGAAGCAACTTAATGCACAGGTGTAAACGAGGGACCGTCACCGTCGAATTTTGAAAAAGATGAGTAAGCTTTACTATATTGATAGCCTTCATCATCATCATAATAATCACCATCACCATCATCGATATCATCATCATCATTACTATTCTATTCCGCAGCGTTGTTGTTATTATTAATAATAATTGTTGTTATTAATAATATTATTATTATTTCTCTAATTCACGACTAGGTATGTTATGAGTCGGTTGATTACAAAGTCTACTCTGGGTTGCAACCGGCTAACTACTATATCCAGGAACTATCGGTGCCTTAACAATACTCTGCTTTATTTGAAATAGCCCACATTTTGCGCAATTTCTTGCGCAAATTGCTTTCACAATCTTTTGAATTACCTGGCAGTTTAACCACGTTATTACACAAATTTTGCAGAATTATTATTATTATTATTATTATTATTATTATTATTATTATTATTGTTATTATTATTATTCCCATAGACCTGGTCATCGTCGTAAAAAATAATTCACCGTTTGGATCATTCTCCTGGTCTGGGTTCCTTTATTTCACTTTTCCTCCTAGAGCTTCCTCAGCTGCTCTGCACTTTTCCTTTCAGGTTTTCAGCGATGTACTCTATTGGGATGTATGTACAATTGTTCTCTTCATCGATGTTAATTGAAAGAGAAATTAAACCAATACGTTGTACCATCGACAGAACAAAAAAATTAACGTACGTCCACATCGGTAAGCAGTTTATCGCTTAACTTCCTTATCCACTTTCACGAAAGTCGCACTGTGGTTAAAAATATGTAAATAATTGATATTTATATATATTAATAGTTATGACGTTTAATGTTGTATAGCCTTAAGATAGTATCACCAAATACGAAATTTTCAAAACGTGTGGCAGAAATAACGAAATAATGATGAAAGCAAATTGGAGACATTCTATTCCGCAGCGTTCATACAATTCTGATTTGAAAAGGAACTGTCTTTCAAGGGCCTCTCTCGTGGCGTAACGAACACGGGGCCTAACCAGTAATTTTTCTGTCCGGGAAGCCCTCCGCCCAAGAAGCCACAATTCGCCCTCGGGCAGCGCGCAACCCTGCACCTCTCCGTCGCCGGCGCGGCGCCCTACCCACCGCCGCTTCTGGCGGCGCCTGTACCGTCCGCCGCCGCCGCCGCCGCCAGGTCGGTCCGCCATAGTTGCTAACAGTTTAATATTCATGCGCCCTTTGCGGACGGATTATGATGCAAAGCGGTCAGCAGCCCCCGGCCTGCTGCTCTGACGAGGAGCCCCCGCTAACAGCCCGGACTAAGCTACACTCCAACTACTAATGACCGCTTAGGGCTCCGCCGCCGCTGCCGCCGCCGCCGCCGCCGCCACCGCCGCGGCGCAGCAAGGAGCGGCGGGTGGCGCCGGCTGGCGAGCGCGCGCCCAAACACACGCGTGGGCGCGGTGCTGCGCGGCGGTTCCGGCGCGACGACGGCGCCGGTGGTGATGCCGTGGGCGAAACGGGGGCGGGTAGGGGGGACGGTTGTGGCGACGGTAGAGGCGGTGATGACGATGGTGGCGGCAGCAGCAGTAGGCGGGGGGGACGGCGGTGATGGCACCGACGGAAGGTATGGCGGCGACTGCGAGAGAGTGCTGGTGGCAGAGGCAATGGTAGCGGCTGCGGTGGCAATGGCGGTTGCAACAGCGGTAAGGTTGGTGACTGCCGTGGGGATGACGGTATGAAGGCAGTGATGGCGGCGGCGGTGGGGGTGGTAGTGCTGGCGGTTTCGGTAAGTCGGTAGAGATGGCGTCGGCGGCGGTGGTGGTGGTGGTGGTGGTGGTGGTGGTGATGGTAGTGGTGGCGGTAAGGGTGACAGTAGAGAAGGCGATGGTGATGGCGGTGGTGGAGTCGGCGGTAAGGTTGGCGGCGGTGGCGGTAGGCATGGGCATGGCGGTAGGGGTGGCGGTAGAGGTGGTGGTGGTGGCGACAGCGGTACGAATGCGGTGGTAGTGGTGATGGTGGAAACGGTAAGGGTGGCGGTGCTGATGCCAGCGGTAGGGTGGCGGTGGTGGCGTCGGCGGTGGGGTGGCGGTAGAGGTGGTGGTGGTGGCGACAGCGGTACGAATGCGGTGGTAGTGGTGATGGCGGAAACGGTAAGGGTGGCGGTGCTGATGCCAGCGGTAGGGTGGCGGTGGTGGCGTCGGCGGTGGGGTGGCGGTAGAGATAGTGGTGGTGGTGGTGGCGGCGGCTGTAGGACTGGCGGTGGTGGCGTCAACGCAAAGTGTAGGTAAGTTGACGACGGTGATAGGATGGCGGTGGTGGCGACGGAAATGGTACTGGTGGCGGCAGCGGCGGTAACGGCAGCTGCGCGCGTCTCCCACTCACTTCCGCCCCCGCACCTGCCGCCCCTCCGCCCCCACAGCTGCTTATGAAGCGTAATGGCCGCCTCCAAAAGCAGAAACTCGCCGGCTTTGGCCGAGCTAATGAATTTGATAACTCGGGCACTTTGCGGCGGCGGCGGAGAAGGAGACGAGGGAGCGCGCGCGGAGAGGTGAGACGAGACGGCGCGCGGAGAGAGGGCGGGGCGGAGAGACGGACGCGCCCGGCTGAGTAAATAAGGCGGACGCAGGAGGTGCAGGTGGCGCAGGAGACGGCGGGAGGAGGAGAGAGACACGCGAGAAACATAGGCAGTGGGTGGGTGGATAGATAGTGAGATTGAAAGTAATGAACGAGAGGAAATAGTGGTAGGTGACTGGCTGATTCAGGGAAAGGAGATAATGGAGAACATTAGGATAAGTAGAAACACGATAAGCGAAGAGGATTCTAGAGAACCACTAGATAAGGAAGAGAAAAACGCCTGCAGGGCGGCATTGAACAAGCGGATGGATTGGGATTAAGTGTTAGACGGAAGTTTATGGGTCAGGTGAACGAATGCGTAGATGAGCGGAATGCCAAATAGAAAGAGCGGTGGAATAAGGAATATGATTTAATCTTACTGCGGGTACGTAGGAATAGAGTGTGGATGACTGAGGGCCGGTAGAGGGGGAGGGTGATTTATGATGCGAACTGGCGCTAACCGATCTGCAACGACGTCCGTGGCAAAATACGGACCGAATGAGATGCACAACGCGATGATAAGACGGGCGATCGGGCGTAAGGTAAGCACGTGTCGGGAGAGCAGGTGGGTACGCGAGTGGCCGGGCAGTGGCCGGGCGCGGGGCGGGTGGCGTGCGCGGCGAGGGCTGCAGCAGGGACGGCAACGGTGGCGACGGCGCGGCGCGGCGCGGCGCGGCGCGGCGGCGGCGGCGGCGGCGGAGCGGCGCGGGGACGCGGGGACGCGGTATGACTCGCGTCCGCAAACACTCGCCGATGGGACGACCAATTAGCACAGCGTCGCGCCGTTTGATGTCGGCGCTGAAAGGCGCGGCCGAGAGGCGACGGCGGCCGTGGCGGCGGTGGACTTAGAGGCAGAAGGCGGCGGCGGCGGCGACGGCGGCGGCGAGGCGGTGTGAGAGCTGCGGGAGTGTCTTCCCCTCCCACACTTGCCGCCGCAGCCGAAGCCCACCCGTCCAGGGACGCCGCTGGCTCACCTGCACCGCGCCGAGGTATGTGTAGGGTGTTGCGAAGTCATTGCCCAATCGATATTCATGTGCTCCCCACATGACTGGATTAAGAAAGTTTTTTTCTTCTTATTCGATTTTTTAAAATATTTTTTTGGTTGCTTATTTCGTGTTTCCGGTCACCAACTTCTTTGATCATTAGTCCCGTAACTGTAGGGTATGTTTTTATCACGGGTGGTGGCGGTGTTCCTCCCCAATGGATGGTGAGGTCCAGCGCCGACCTAATGGGCCAACGCTCCCAGCTCGAAGATCCCCCAAGCTTCTGAGTGGTCTCCCGTCATGTCTGATAGAGTAGGGCACGTAAGCGCAATAATGTGTAATTAAGGGGTAAGTGTAGGACAAGGAAGAGAAAGGAAAGATCGTGATCGGTCCGTGACCCGTTTATTAGGGTTCTGTTGCGGCATTCGCCTGGTATTGATAGGAGAAAGCGCGAAAAACTACCGATCTAAGTAGCCGGCCGCTAGAATTCTCCTGCAGGCAGCGGCTGAATTCGATGTAGCTACTCAACTGGTGTCGAAAATCTTGCTACTGTCTGGACTCGAGCCCTCGGACCTCCCAGTCACAGGCACTCCAGTGACATTAGTTGATTCCCGGAGCCATCTCACCAAGTAATTGTTTCGAAGAATTGTGATGAAACAATAATTTGGGATATTCTCTATGCGGTTTGTGAAATTGAACGTTTTCTCCAATAAATAAGCAAACAGTTAAAAAAAGAGGAGCATTAAGTTTTGCATCTACGACCAGAGAACGTTAAAATTTTAGAAGTGTTAATTAACTCAAACGAATCAAGGTGAACATACAGATCTTCTTGAGAATTACTAAAAAGGTTATTATATTGTTTGAAGGCAACAACATTTACCATTCTGGAACCATTTGATTACGTGAGGTTTGAATCATTTGATTACAATGAGGTTATGTGGTCAACACACTTGTAATGAAATCACAGAATTGATAACTATCCACTCCAAGAGTAAGTATTTTGAATGAATATATTCAATTTCAGCAGTTCCAAACAAGAGACGTTGCCCTGCTCAATAAATCGAATACAAGTCGGCAAGCTACGTCTTTGGGGGGGAATAAAGTAGAGTGTGTTAAGTAGAGAGTGTGAACTGGAGGGTGATAAGTGTGAAGGGAATGGAGTGTGGAGGAGTCGAGGGTGTGAAGTGGAGAGAGTGTGAAGTGGGCGAGAAATGGGATGGAAACCGTGGAGAGTAGAGTGGAGGGCTCGGCTTCGCGGAGAGGGAAATCATGCGTCCGGGGCCGGGGCGGAAAATGGGACGGACGGTGTCGAGTAGCTAGCCGGGACGAGGCTCGGTGGGGCTGAACGGGGAAAGAGCAGCACAGGGAGTGAGGGCGGAGCCAGTTGCACCAAGGCGCAAGCGGCGGCGAGGAAAAGAAGCAGCTCCGCGACAGTTAATGAGGCCGCGAAAAAAAGTCCGGCAACAGCCCCCGTGCGCGTAATCTGCGAGGATACGCGAGGCTTTTACGGGGTAAGCGCGAGCATCGGTCAAACGCGCTGCCGGGCTTTTGCCAGCGACACTGGTGCGTCTCAAAAGTGCCCCGTTAAATGCGGCGTGAAATAATGAAGAATCGCGCCGCTGCTTCCACAACGCTTTGCGGGAAAAGAACTGTTTCAAAAAAGAGTGTACTGTTTCTGCGTAATGCTAATTGACCAATTTACGGTGAAGTCTGTTTCAGGACGGGTAATTGATGCCGACTTAGGTATCGAAAAGTTGGCTTCAATTCAGACAGGATGGGGGTTTGCTTTGCAATTTACAAAGAACCAACGCAGGTTTTCACGTTTCGAATCATACAAATTTTATAGCTAAGGTCGCTTCGAAGCTAAGGTCGCAACGAAGGTCGCTTCGAAGCCCTGCGTGAACTTTTGGACACTTTGAATAAACTCGTATTCTATTATAATCGTTTTACGGACACATTCAAATAAATAAAAATACAATTAACTTAAAACCAATATGTACAGAAATATTAACCAGTATGTGAAGAAAGATTGCTTTGCTTACTATTACTACAAGGAAGTAACTGTAAACTAAATAAATTATTATTGTCTTTGTTATTATTTTTATTTAAAATAAAAATATTTTAGTGCACATTAAAGAAGAACATGATAAATCATAATAAAATCCCGAAAATAAGTAGACGTTATAATTTTATTTAATTTAAAAATCATTGTGGTCATTAATTCCTGGGTTTCGGTACAGTTAATTCATTTATACGCTCATCACCATTAATAAAAATCATGTACTTCTCTTAATCACGTTGTTGTCTCAGCACAAATAATCTATTAATTGGTTTGCCAGCTTGGAGTCAATGGAATATACATTTCAATTATACTATCAGAAATAATTATACATTAATAAAACTATGATATAAGTTGCAGTAAGTTTGTTTTATTGTAATCGGAAGGGATCGAACATTTCAGCACACACACTTAAATGTAACAAATAATTTTCCACCAAAAATATTAACTGAAAACAGAATAATCTCAAACACAGTTTTATACAGTTCCCTTGTTCGTTTATTAGCATAGGAACGTGTAGTCTGTCCAACATGACCGACCGACAAGCAAAGATTGACCGTCAAGCTGCATCGTCCGGCACAAAAGATCCCGCTTGCTCTGGAGGGGATTTTATTGGCTACTGAACACGCAGCGGGCGCTCTTGGGGGCCGTGCGCCGGTGGGCAGTGCGTGCGCGCAGCATGCACGTGCCTCAACCGCCGCCGCCGCCGCCACCAGCGCGCGCCCCGCGGCCGGGCAGCTGGCGCACGAGATAAGCGCGTGGAGCGAGGGGATGTGGTAGTGGGGGGGCTGGGGATGGAAGTGTTGGAGAGGGGGAGGGGAGGGGCGGCAGAATGGGCTAGAGCCTCGCACTCTACGCTCTCCCGCACGGCTTGCGCCTCCGCGTCAGGGGCTGTCCGTAAATTACGTAAGGCAAATTTGCAGTATATTTTTGAGTACCCCCTCCCCCCCTGTAAAGAACCTAAACGCGCACTTGATGTTACTAAATAATTACGTAACACTTGTGGCAAGACCCTCTCCCCCATTTACAATAAGCAAAAAAATCAATAAATATGAATTAGTAACGTCGAATTGAATAAGTTTTATTTGTATTGTGTAATAAAATGTATAATAATTAAAATCAAAATTAGTTGGCGATGCGAAATGTACGTGTGTCAATGTCTGGGAGAAGTTTTTGAATTAAGGAAGGATGTGTAGGAGAGAAAATTTCTGATAGCAAGCCGTGCACATGCCTTTGTGGATGACGCATGGGCCATTGGATGCGCCAATTTAATTGGATTTTAGAAACTACTACATATCAGTTTGGAATATTTTCTTTGTAATCTCACAGATTCACTCAATACACCATAGAAGAATAACTACGTTCATTTATTGAAACAATTTATACATTACAACTTTTCAATTTATTTATTTCAATTCACATATTTTTCATTTATTTTCAACGATTTTATTTTTTAATATATTGTTTTAGAATAGGACTGAATAAAAAGAATTATTTCATCAAATGATGAAAAATTGTAAAAAAAAGATCAGCGTCGTGTATCAGTCAACTATGATTCTCCCCCCTACTCTACGCAACAAAGCCTAACACTGCCTCAAATCGCCTCCCCCTTCTTTGGCATTACGCGATTTATGGACAACACCGTACCGCCTCCGCCGCCACAGTTCGCTCTGGTTGCGTCTCTGCGGAGCTGCACAACACCAAACACGGATTTGGTGGAGTCGAGCGAGTGTACAGTTGCATCGGTCCGTTGCATAGAGTGCGTGCTGGTTTTCCGCCTCAAGTTCGATTCCCGGTCGAAGCGGGTGGAATTTGTGATGGATGCGCGACAGGTGTGGTATTTCCGTGCCGCCTGCAGACAGGTGATGTGTTTCCCTTCTCTGTATTTCACCACACGCAAAACACTGCCTTTGAAACTTACTTTTTCGTTCTGCATTATTGTCGGTCGTCATTATTTCATTTCTTTCGATGTCTTGAAGTGAGCTGAGGCTCACCAGGAAATAGTTGCTCTCACCATGCCTGATTGTCGCTAACAAACAAACTAACCTGTTTCGGTCAGAATATTACGTAGAAGTCAGTGAATACGAGTCTTTAAAACAATGAAGATTGTTTGCTTTTCCATCATTGACATTTTCTGCTTGTGCCAGTCTCTAACGGCGGCCAACGAGAGATCTGGTGTTAGACGTTTCTGGTTAATAACGAAATGAATAATTGATTCGGTTTCTTATACGAAATACACGTTTGTTGGCCTTGGCCTTCCACGCAAAATCACAAGATGCTTACCTTTACGAGGATTTGAACTTATAAATTCAGAGTAGTTCCCGCGTAGTAGACGCGTGTATGTACCGTACGCGAGTTGCCGCACGCGTGTTATTTTGCGGTAGAGTCTATCATATGAAAATGTATAAACCGTAAAGAAAATGTTAATTCTTAGCAAGGAAAACAAAAAAATATTTATCATATAAAAGTCTGTTCATATTTTGTATATATTAAATTATATTCAATTTTGTCCATATCATTTAGAACAAACTTTTGTAAATTGTATAATATTTAATTTTATATATATATATATATATATATATATATATATATATATATATATAATTTAATACTTTAAAGTGAATTATTATACAATTTTCAAAAGTCTGTTCTAAATGATATGGACCAAATTCAAAATAATTGAAAACAAAACAATTAATAAACAAAAATCAAAACATTTCCGCTCGGGGAGAGGTGGAGAGCAAGGCCGGGCGGATGCTCGGGGCGCGGGGCGCGGAGCAGCAGGGCACGCCGGGGCGAGGAGCCGTCGTAACGGCACACCGCCCCGTGCGCCCCCGAGACCTGGACGGCGGCATTCGAATACCGGCCAGACCAGTCCGCGCCCAACGTGTTGCTGCGCCGCACCGCCCTCTCCCCGTTCCTTTTTCTTCCTCCGTTTCTCCCATTTCTCTCTCTCCTTTTTTTTTTTTTTTTTGCTTTATTTCTTGTTTCCTTCTCGGCGGAGTGGGTGCTGCACACGTAGGCGCCCAGGTCGAGCAAGGTGTCGGCATGCGTTCGCGGGTCAAGACTCCCGCTTGTTTTGCTTTCTGCGCTGTGTTACAGCAGCGAAAATACGCCTTGCGAGCTACAAGTTGTTATTCGCGAGCAAATAGTTTGCCTGTGTGTAGCTCAGATGACAGAGTTTGGGAAATGCAGGCGGAATCGTTGTGCCGAAGGCTAGGAATGCAGAAACCTTTGCGTGGAGGTATCTGACACGGAATTTCTGCATTCTTGTCCTTTACTAACATTATGCCTGAAATATCCACCACGAATGCTTGTTGATATCATGATGTAACAATAGACGACGTAAATTTGGGGATAAGGGGCTATCACGTAAAAACTACATAGTACAGGGTACATTATACGCAAATATATTTTTATTACGTTTTATAATAAGAATAATATATATTTAATTCAAATATAAATAATATATTCATGCCAGTAAAGCTTGCTTGGAGAGAACCTCAAAAAATTCAGACATAATAGTACGTCGTTCGTTAGTATTCAATCGTTCAGAGCTCATCATTTGTGGTACACATTCACGACGAAGAAACATCACTAATTCCTGACATTTGAGAGCCGTTATGGGACATGGACCCGACGGGACGCAATCAGCACCGACAGGTGAAATCACGTGGAGTCACGGGCTAAGGCGGGCGACGCGATATTCGACAGTTCCACGCCGGGCTGAGGCGAGCGAGAGCAAGGAGCGGGCAGCGCGGGGCGGGCGGCGGCGGAGGGGGCAACGAGTGCGTCGGGAGAGCGAAGAGGGAGGGGCGGGGGCGGCAAGGGCGGCCGCCGAGGGCTGCGGTCCCTGAGCGACACCCGAACTCGCCGCAATTAGGTACGAGCGGTAATGATACGCGTGCGGCGGGGCGCGCAGGGGGCGGCGCTGGGGTGGGAGGTTCGCGCAGCTCAGCGGCCCAGGGCGGCGCGGGCGGGCGGGGACGCAGGAGCCGGCGGGGGCGGGGCGGAGCGGGGCGGGGCGGGGTGGGCAGACGCCCGTCCACATCAGCGTCACCGCCCCCGCCGCCGATCGCGCGTCGGCCCGATCAATTCGCGCTGTCCGCGGGAACAAGCAGCAGTTTTCAAGAGAATTAATGGATGTTGATGGGAAATTTTGATGGGTCGGCAGGGGGCACGGAGGACCGGAGGGTCCGCCCCGGCCGGTCGTTGGGCCGGTCTCCGCCGGACACGCGCGTAAAATGAATGAAAAAAAAAACGAGTGCAGCAGTTTAAAAGGTTCCAATCAATTAAAGCTCGCCTTGAGCATTCAGATTAATCAGCGGAAGGGGCGGCGGTGGCGCCGGAGCGAGACGGGGCGGGTGAGGGTGGACAGGCAGCGGTGGCGCCCGCAGGTGGAGCGTCCGCGTAAGAGGGCACTCGGGTGATGCGGTGATGAGGCTCTCGTCGCCCCGCGCTCGCCCCTCACCATCATCCTCACTCGCCCATGCGCCCGCGGGGCGCCACTGGCCGCCCACAACAGCCGCGCCACCCCGCGCCGCCCCCCACGAAATTCCTGTGGAGGAAGGAGGCGCGATTGCCTATACGGGGGGCCCGCCCTCACAAAAAGAAGGAGTATTTACTCGCTGTCGGCCGTTCGGTGCTTCCCCCAAATTAGATACATACAGAGGTCTACACAGGAGAAGGTTGTCGGGTGCGCGGGGGCGGGGCGACAGCCCTGGTTTCCCGAGCGAGGAAACGAACGCTCTACAAAATCTAAGGGCATTGTCAAAGGGAACTTCGCCGATCGAACATCATAAATTTCCAGAAGCAAACGAGAGTTTGATTTCCTCATCCATAAAATGTAAGAAACCCTTCTAAAGGAGCTTATTTAAATAAATATGGAGGTACGTGAGGGGGTCGTGTTTGGGCTGGCTGCTTCAGATCAAAACCTCGAAGCTTTCCTTTGAAGGGCGATCAATCGGCCCTGTTATTACGTGAGAAGGGCAGACCGCCCTTTCCGAGAACGCTCGTCTCACGTGCGAGCACGTACAAGCGCCTGCAGAGGCTAAAAGCCCACAGGGACCCCAAGGCCCTTATGTGCCTTATTGGAAGGAATATAATGAGGATTATTGGTGCTTAACTATTTCAAGGACAATTTTAAGAATCAATAATGCGAAAATACTTTTTTCCACTTTCATATCGTAGGAACAGACACTTTACTTAGCACATATAACTGCGGTAGCAACAGCGTTGTACGAAACGGAAGGTTGTGGATTCGAACATTACGTAAGGCTTGGGAGTTTTCAGTTTGTGACTGTGGAGAAAGACGAAAGCAAATATCTGCGTATGTTATTATGTGAAATCATTCACACCATCATTCAATAGACTTATTCAGTTTATTTTAAATACATAAATAAAATAGTGAAAGACGTGAAAACCTAAAACACACACTCTGGTATTAGTTTTTCTGAATTGTTATATATTAATTTCTAAAATTTATTCTTCAAAAGATTCAAAAGGCTTATTGTTCATTCGTTCAAACTTCTTCGATATAAATAATCTAGTCCAGCACATTCTTCCGACAATCCAGTTTATTAAGAGAGGAACACTTTTTAGATGCATCACTCAAAAGCTAATAAATTGAAGAGTGTGATAACACTGATGGCTGCTTCCGACAGAGGGCAATGTTCACGCTGTGAAAGGTGAGCCGGTAGCGGAGATTGAACCGGGAACGACACGTGCGAATGCCCGAATCATGTCGAAGCTCTGTCCAATACTACCGAAGTCCCAGCGATTCCGTTGTGCCGAAAGACAAGGGCAAATCACTATGTATTACATGAAATCACTCGCAGCAACATTCGATAGATTTATTCCGTTTATTTTCAGAGCCTGAATAAAATGGCACAAGAAGTGAAAACCTAAAGCACCCACTCGTTTTAGTATTATTATATGTTGATTTCTGAAATTAATTCCTCAAAAATATGAGAGTTTCCTTCAGATGTCACCTTAAAAACTTTTCGGATATCATAAATAATCCAAACCTACACCTTCTTCCGACAATCCAGTTCATTAACCGACGAACCGCGAAACGCATTTTAGATAAATCACCCAAAAGCTAATAAATTGAAAAGCGTGAAAACCCTGATAGCTGTTTGCGACAGAGGGAAACGTTCACGCTGTGATAGGTGAGCCTGGAGCGGAGACGGAAACGGGGACAACACGTGCGAAGGCCAGAATCATGTCGGAGCTCTGCCGAATCCCACCGAAGTCCCAGTGATCCCGTCGCTTCGCTTCCAAGTGCTCCGGGAACACATGCACCTGTTACCTCGCCTTCGTGCTTCGGAAACATCCCTGCTATTTCCGAGAAAGAACTTATACAAGAAATCATCTTCTTTTTGGGCCGGCGATTCATCGGTAATATTCGATCGTTATTTGGAAGGGAAGTAGCGAAAGGCGAAGAAGATGTGACGGGGGACAATCGGGGCGTCGAACGTTACGAGAGCATTTCGCAAAAGGATCTTCGAAACTGGAAATTCCACTGTCTGCTTTCGGAGGCACGAGCGAGTAGTCAAGCAAACAACTCGCAAAAACCTTCAAAGACCCTATGAGAGAGGCGGTCGCGACAGGAATTTCAAGCAACGTCTGTCACCTGATAGACTCATTTCTTTTTATTTTCATTTTTACAACCTGCGTAAAATGCCGTTCTCCATAAACTGGAAATAAGTACCGGATAGAAAGCTCCTCGTCATAGCGTGCCATCTCTGGCATATTTGTTAGCGTTTCTTCCCGCTCGGTGGGTGGGGGAGGGGCCGAACGGAAGTGAGAATACAAGCGTCACAATTAGCGAAACATCGCTCTCAATTACCGCGCACGATTCAATTAGTACGCATCGCGCGTTCTTCCAGCCGATATTTTATACGTCGGAATGCGACACTGACAGAGCGGCCGCGGCGGCGCGGCGCGGCGGAAGCGAGGCGTAAGGCTAACGAGGCGGCGCGGCGGACGGGGCGGGGAGAGAGCAGGGCGGGGTGAGGCGGGGCGGGGTGGGTTTGTGCAAGGTAGAGCAGGGCAGGGAAGGGCGGAGAAGGGCGGGACGGGGCAGGGCGGGGCGCGAATGGTCAGGGTGGGGCGCGGATAGTCAGGGCGGGATGTGTCAGGGCGCGGATAGTCAGGGCGGGATGTGTCAGGGCGGGTGGGTCAGGGCGGGTGGGTCAGGGCGGGGAAGGGCAGGGAAGGGCAAGGCAAGGCAGGGCAGGGAGGGGCGGCGAGTGGGCAGGAACACACGATGGGAGAGGAGAGTAAATGGATTGGTAGCAATAAACAGGAGAACAATTAGCCCATCACACTACATACCTTTCCTCGCTCTTGTATATAAATTTTACTCAAATTCCATCACTATGAATACTAGGGGCTGGGATGAAGGGAGAGCGGGGCCGAAGGGAGAGCACGGACGAACGGAGGGTGGGGGCAAATATAAGGTGGGAGGTAAGGAAGGGTGGGGAGAATGGAGAGCGGTGTTAATGTGAGGGTGGAGACGATGGGAGAGCGAGGATGACGAACGAATAAGAAGAAGCGAATGGCTGAAAGGAGTTTAAGTGAAAACCTTCCTAGTCACTTGAATCCGCAATAATTTGTACACTATGATATTTCTTTGGCATGCGAAAAAAACATAATAAAGGTGCTTTGCAAATTGGATAAAATTTTATTGTTTCCTATTCAGAGATTATTTCTATTTTAATTAAAATGGTGGAAACTAGAAGCCTGCAGAAGCCGAAAAACAATCATCTTCGAAACCAAAACGTACTAGGAGATTTTAAAATAGAATCCAAAGAAAATGCGATTAGCTAAAATTGGTTTTACAGGTATTAAAATACAAAATTATGTAAAGCAAAAAAATTAACTGGATTGTAATAAATATTTTAAAAATTATGAAAAGAGCTGGTTATTATAAAATATCACTTTTGTTTGATCACATTTTGTTACTGTTTTATATTTTTCTTTTCCCAATTTTTTTTCCAGATTTGACACAAATCGGCTCAAAGCGATTGAAGAAGGTGTTGGAAATGAGCAGGGTGTGAGTAACCGACTTGTACTAGTCACAAATGACTGAACAGGAAAGGAGCGAAGAAGCTTTGAAAACACGAGGGGGAAAATGATAGAGAACTACATTTCAGCATTTTTAAATGTTTTGTACTCCGTTGTGGGGAACGAGAAAGAGGTGAAGGTCACAAGAGGAGTTATTGCAGCGGAAACAATGGGGTGATGACGTATGAAGATACGAGACGTAATGCATTTGGAATGCCATTAAGGGGAGATGTTAGCAAGAAAAATATCTGTAACACGAGCAATAATGGGTCATAAGAGCGTCATAAACGTGTGCAACAAGTACACCGTAACATGGGTTGCAGTAAGTAAGAAGGTATCATACAAGGGAGAGCCCAGAATGAACGATAAATCTGAAGGTAGTATGAACAATGATGAAACATGAAGGAGAGCATTGGAAAATGTAAGGAGGCAGGATCACGTGAAGATCTAAATGAATTATACACAACAGAATTCAAATAAAACAAATAATATAACATGAAGAAAACTTCGGAAATATTCTCATTATAGCTTCTCATGTACACTACCACACAGTATAATACAAATTACATGCTTCAAGAAGATATGTTTCATTTACAGATAATTTAGATTAAAATGAAAATTCTAAATCAATAGCAACAATGACTGGATATTGGTGAAATGATGCCTCAATCACAATGTTCATAAGACAGTGAGAAGCATCCACGATAAAAATTGCGCCGCCAAATAAATGCAAAATACGAATACTGCTCAAACAAACAGCAAACTTCGTCATCTTATTTGGAGTAGAGATCCAGTACCAAGGCAATGTGACCGGGGTGATCGTATGGCGACGGGGTGAACACAGAAAGCTTGCAATACCCACACGCTTCCTACACCCACCAACGCCCACACGGTTTAATTAAACGGGCGAGTGGCGGAAGGGGTAGCGATCGGGTCGCAAGCCGTCTTTCCACCACCCACGCTCAAAAGGCGCTTGCTAGCAAGTACGTAAATATCCGTAGATATCCGGGCAGTTCTCTTCTGAGAGTAAAGCTGTAAAACACATTCTGAAACGGAACTCTAATACGAAAATAATAATATAAAATAATACATTGAGAAGAAAATCTTTCGAACGCCATAATGGAAAACTTTTTGAATACCCTTTACACAAATCTTCTTTCAAAATTTTTTTTAATGAAATATTTTTTTAAGTATTAAATATTGACAAAAATGTCGCTGAGGCAAAAGGTTTTAAGTTTGCAGACCGAGAAGAAGTGAATTTCTGTGCGACTGTTACAAATTCATGAATAATGATTTGCTTTGCATTTTCATGGGCATCTCTCCTCAATACGCATAGTGAAGATTCATTATGAACAAGGAGTAACATCAATTATTTCACATTTACCTCATCATTCAATAATCCCTTAATCTCAATATTAGAGATGTTTCATAAAATTTTAATCACGTATTGTCTTCTTGATAACTTCATGTCAAATAACTATGACCAGTAGATTAAGAGTCACAAAGCAGCACTCAGATTTTCCAAAAAATTACAGAAATGCAGGTATCAACACATGGCACTAGTAACAATTTCAAACGGTTCGATTTTCCGCATGAAGAAATTCAATGAATAATCTCGTTTAATCCTTTTGGTCCGCATTTTTATAACAACCCTTTCGCGACCAATTTCGCTCACGACTCACATTCCGACGCCATTAGCGGCCGACAAAAAAAAGCGACCTGGTCTCCGTTGTAACCTATGATTTAATGTTGCTCTGACAACACATCGCTGGCTCGTGCGATAAATGAGAGAGCACCACGAACACAGTGTATCTTAATTCACGTTCACCCCCATTTAAATGTGCAATTAAACACATAAACAAGTTGAAATCCACGGCACAGCAATATTTAAAATAATCCGTTAGCCCGCGCACGCTGGGACAGAGCCGGCTGGGGCGCGAACACGCGCACGCTCCCACGGCCTCCGCCCCCGCCCGCTCCACCACCCCGCCCCCAAGCCCCACCCACTTCCCGCCCCGCCCCCGCCGCCTTCGCCGCCGGGCGCTGGACGCTCAACCCAAATGACTGCCACTCATGGCGGTCATTTCCATCAATACGCTAAACTAGGAGGGCAATTTTTTTCTTCAAAAAATCAATACAGCGATATTATCATTTGTGAGTTGCAACATATACTGTATGAATTGCATATATTGTATGAATTGTAATATGGAATTAATAATTTAATTATTACATTTAGCTCAAATCTTCCCTCCTAAATGTCAGATATAGACTAGCACTAGTTTCTGACATAAACTAGTAAAATGTGCGGTAAAATGTAATTATCCACATTTAAAAAAGATATAATTACAGGCCGACACGAATCTGAAATCGAAGTTTCAAGATCTAAATCTTTTTTGTCTGAACTTAGAAAATATTTTGTTGAATATCTTCTAATTAAAAACTATTGTTCGAATTTTAGTAATATAAATAAATATTCGGTGTCGATAATGGATATTTTGAGAGAAATTATTTATCGTTTACATGTTTAAACTCGACCCAAAATCTTCCCAAACTAACTCGATCCGCAGAGATTAATGAATTTTAAGTTCACCATCTTTCTGTTGGATTCGTGGTCGAAATGAGGAATTCAGCATTATAATCACGACTTGTTAATGCACATCCTCGGCGTTCCAGGAGTGCTAATCTAGCACAACGGTTCTCTAGCAAAGCCAAGAAAACTCTATTGCTCTTATCACTCCCTGCAAAACGGCGGTGAACGTTAAAGGCCCAAACTTCAGCTACTCACGCCGTCGCCTCGCCGCCAGTACGTTCGATCTTCCCCAACATTTCTTCTCTCTCCCTACTGCCTTCGCAGTCTTCACCACTCGTTCCATCCCCGCCGGCATCACCGAATGACTAACCTCACTGTTATTATCTACTGTCCCCACCATCACAAATCCCATTAACCTCATATTCATCCAAACCAACATAATTTTTCGCGCGTACCTTTTAAGGAAAATTCTCTGATTTCCTTGAAGTATTTTGAGGGAATTTTATTTTACATGTGGGAATTTATACACAATAATAACTTTAAATATTTTGAAATAGATATTAATGTCACTAGGCAAATGAGCAGCTAATAACGATTCGACTCTGCTATCTGTGATATCCGTCGTGCTTCTTCCATACAATTCGTTACACCATCTTCTATTACTAACAGTAAAAAAACTATAATGTAAACAAAGACCAGTTTATCATCTTAACCTACAACTCATTTGTTTCGATTGATCTTAAGACGATGGACTGCTAAATCCTTTTTGGACGCCGACCGTTGAGAATGGGCTTTGATTCTTCCGTTTCTTTGCGTTATGTCGATATTATAAAAATACACTATTACGAAAAAATATGTAACTACATAACTACTACAGAATATAACGACAGTTTGTGGACATGGAAATAATAGAATATCTGACACCAGAGATTCTGGGGTACGTATTCAAAACAATTACTAATATCGCAAGCACGGCTCGTGCCGCACATCGCCCAGTTCGGTTCGCATCACCGCATTTAAAAATACCTTTCGTCGCCCGCCGCCGCGCCACGGACCTCGTCGCTGCATTCTGAACGCAACGCGACGGGAGGTGTCGCGCTCGACAAAACGGCAAACGCCGCGTCACCGCAGCTCCGCGCCGCGCCAGCCGGCAGGCGGACAGCACCCGCGGGCGCGCGGGGGCGGGGCAGTGGGCGTGGTCCCGGGATAAAGCCGTGAATTAGTTAACAGATTCGTCATTATTGGCTTTGTTGTGCGCCTGGCATATTTATCGTAGTGTCCGGGGAGGACCCCGCGGTGGGGGCGGGGCCGGCGCGGTAATCCTCCCGCTGATGTTTATTAAGCGACCGGCTAGCGGGTCCCCGACCAACCCTCACCCCTCAACCCGCTCCAGGCCTGTCCTATCCCCATCCCCGCTCACCCCCGACCCACCCTGTCGCCACCCTGCCTCACCCCACACGAGCGCCTGGCCCGGTTCACTTCAAATCACCCGCCGCCCCCCTCCACGCCCGCCCCACCATGGTCCGCCACGCCACGCCACGTCCCGCCACACCCGCCCGCTTGCCCCGATCCAGTTCAACTCACCCACCGCTCCCCTCCACGGCCGCCCCGCCTCGCCCGGCTCCACACACCCGCGTGCTCCGATCCACTTCAACTCACCCGCCGACCGCCTCCCTGCTCCGCCCCGCCCTGCCCCGCCCCGCCCCGCCCCCACACCCCTCTGCACCGGTCCGCTTCAGTTCACCCGCCGCCCCCGCTCCCCGCGCGGCCTCTGCGGACACGCCGCGTTTGTTTTATTTTTTATGCAGGTGGATGCGCGTGACGTGTCGGCGGCGGCGGCGGCGGCGGCAGTGGCGACGGCGACACGACACGCGCCGCGGCGCCGCGCCGCGCGGCACCGCCTTTCGCCTGTAATCCGCCGGCGACCGCCCCACGCGGCTGTTCCACCGCCGCTCGCGCCCGCGCTCTCGTTCGGCCACACCCTCCCCCGCCCCCGACCCGCCCATCGCAGCGGCCGGGGCTTTTTACCGCGAACCGCTGCCGCCGCCGGTCCTCGCGCGAGGAATGCGATTGTGCCCCGCCGGCCGCCGAGGACGGTCAGGTATGAATGGGACCAAACTAACCCCCCAAGGCCGGCCAGATCCTCGCCAAGGCGGTGGCTGCGGAAGCGGAGACGGCGGGGGAGACGTTGATGGTAGAGAAAGTGGAGATGGTGGTGGTAGAGACGGCGGCGAGGGCGGAGGTGGTGGAGGCGGCGGTGGGAAAGGTTGTGACGGTCATAGCGGTTGTGACAGTGGCAGCAGCAGCGTTGGCGCAGATGGTGGAGGCGGCGGCGACAGTGGTGGGAACGATCAAGGAGGCAGTGACGGCGGCGGAGGGATAATGGAGGCCGGTGGCGATAACCGTGGGGACGATCGAAGTGGCGGTGAGGGAGGAGGTGATGACGGTGGCAGTGATAGTGGTGGGCGGTGGGACAATCGAGGTAGTGTAGGCGGCGGCTAATTCGATGGATACGATTGAGGTGGCGGTGACGGCGGCGTAGGAGGACGTAGTGGTGACGATAGTGAGGGTAACGGCGCCGGAAGAGATGAAGGCGGCTATGGTAGCGGTGGGACGGTCGAGATGGTGGAGGTGGCGGCGAATTCAATGGAGACGATCGAGGTGGCGGTGGCGGCCGCGGCCACAGAGGAGGAGGAGGAGAAGGAGGGGGTGTAGCGAGGGCAGCGGCGGCGGAGGACACCTGCTGGAGGCCGCGCGCCAGAGGCCGGAGGCTGCAGTTGGAAGCGCCCTTTGTGCGGGGTCCTGGTCTTTAGCCCCACGCTTGCTACCGTGCAGCGCCCGTTGGGACGGGATGGATTTCTCAATCCCTCCGCACAAGAGGCCTTTCGTTGGGCAGCTACGAAATGTATAATTGATTGGATTTAAAAAAAGAATTCTAATGCTGTGGTTTCTATATCGAATTCCGAATTACGCACCCATTCAATATTTCTTTATAATTATATTTCTTTAGAAATTCTTGACTGATCACCTTCCTTAACGGTCTCTGTCAGGTTGACACGTGAAATGCCATACACATATTTCAAAAGGGAATAAAAGTAGAAACGAAGGTGTTCAGACAGACAACTGATTCAAACATGGTCTTTCAAAAGAAAAAAAAATCACCATTAAAATGCAAACAGCGCTTTAGGTCTAATGAACAGTTTTTATCATATTCATAAAGAACACTTTTTGCAATAACAGAAACAGAATTTCTTAGAATTATTTTGAACTTACATTATATTCCTTATAATGTATTTTCATGACGTATCGTTAATTCTCCAGGTATGAAACGAAACTGACATAAATTGCGTAAGAGCGAATGATTACAATTTCTCTTTGTCTTAAAATGCTTATAATATTTTACGCACACTACATACCGTGCCACGAATAAATAATGAAGACTTCTGACATTGACGAATTTTTCCAACTGCGTGATAATTTCGATAACAAAAAAATAATTTCTTCCTACAGTTCACGAATTCCTGAACCAAGACCGCGTGCAATTCCAAAAAATACATTTTCCCCCGAGTGTGACTGCCTCTTCCCGAGGCGGAAGACTCCGCACGACACAGCAGGCGGTACTTCCTCGCCGCCCCGCAGGCTACCCAGTGTCCACCCCGGGGCTACGCGGTCGCGTCCGGGGGCGAGGCAGGAACGAGAGGAAAGGCGGGAGCGCGGGCGAGAGCGAAAGCGAGGATAAGGGCGCGGGCGCGGGCGCGGGCGAGGACTGGGGCGGTGCCAGCACGCCCGGCAACCACGCCCAGCGGGCACTGAACACGTCGCCGCGGGAACTGCCCAAGCGGTTATGTTATTTCCGTCAGAATTATCTCCTCCCTCCTTTTTTTTCAATAAGAGAAAATATATTCCGGCGGCGGTACAAGCGGTCCAAAGATGTGCATGTGACTGAGCCGGATAAAATAAATTCGAGCCAATAATATTCCATATAATGTGCCGTATATATATATTTTCCCCCTGTTATCAATATGCAAAGTGGGCGGAGTCAGAAAAAAATTGCTTCCGGGCCGACAGCGAGAGGAGCTTGAGCGTGTCATGGCCAACGCTGGATACCCACGCTATTCTGCTGATAAGGGTTCTATCCTTTAATATGGACGTACTGAGGTTTGAGATAGCAAATTTTCCAGACTGCTGATAACACGACCTAAGTGGAGATATTAAAATTAATTATGGAGATAATTCATCCATGCGCTAACTGCGGTAATGATATGAGCTTGAGTGGAAAGTCGTCATATACGTAGCTGCAACGCAAAATCAAGACACAAGAAAATGTTCAACGATGAATATAATAATGCAAAAGAATGAATAAAAGGAAGAGCACTGTAAAATGATTATAAATAATTACAAAAGAGTTTCAAATTAATCACATCGACACAAAATATAGGAATTCCCTATTTGAATATAAGGAGAGAGTTCAATTAATTACGTTATCAAACCACCTCTATTAGAATGCATGATTAATTTACGTATGCTAAGAATACAATTATAAACCGGACAGTAATTTTCTCTCGCCGTAAGCTACGACAAAAGAGAGAAATGATTATTTTAAAATGAACAAAACAAAACGAACTTGGATATTACTCCACAGAGAGAACAAAACAAGAAAAAACAAAAATATGCAGAAGCTTAACTTCCCAAAACTGTAGAGAATTTCAACGAATTCTTCAGTAAAGAAAATGACAATAATAATAAAGGGGAAAACATGAAAAGTATATACGCGAAGAGGGAGAAAGTAAGAACCACGAAAACGAAGAAGAGCACCATCCGAACGAGAAAGTGGAGACGACGCAAGAAATATTTCCATCAGCAATTCGCCGAGTGAATGAGGTCAGAAAAATGAACCGGGGCGTCGCGCCGCGCCAAGGCGCCTGCGTCGCCGCCCCCGCCGCCGCCGCCCCCGCCGCCGCCGCCGCCGCCGCCGCCGCCGCCGCCAACAGCTCCGGGGGCGGCGGGCGGGCGCGGGCGCATTCATAGAGAGCGCGCCCTCGTCGCCGCGAGAGGGACAGAAAACATGGCAGCATTTCGCAAATAAGATCGTTCAATTCGCCGAGATTCCCGGGAACGCCCCCGGCGGCGCCACAATGTCGCCTCCACCCCGCCCCCACCTCACCCCGTCCCGCCCCCGCCGCAACCCCGCGCGCGCCGTTGCTGGCGTCCCCCAGGGACCGCGCGCCCGCCAAACTTCGCGACGGCGGCGGGGGTGGTGGGGGGGGGATGGCGGAGCGACGGGAGGCGGCAACGGCGGCGGCGGGGGAGGAGCCCGAAGTCCAGCCTTTGTCTCCGCGCGCGCGGCATAACTTATCATACGTTCGCAGCGCAATTTCGTAATTAAAATTCCTGCCTGCGGCGCCGGGAAGGGGTGGTACGGCGCCGCGCGCGTACGGGGGGGGTGCGGGGACGGTACCTGCGGGCGGTGTCGGTGCTCCCCCCACCCCCACCTCTGCTCGGAGGCCTCCCTCAACGCTCGGAGGTCTTCCCGCCTCCGCCGCGGTGCCGGAACGCACACGTGTGACGCGATTAAGCTGCGGAATCCTCTTAGCGCCGCCCGACACTCGCAAGAACGCCGATTTTTGTAAAACTCCCAGGCGGGTGAGCGCATTCACTTGAGTACTCGCGTCGCGCGCTCGCTCGCCCATCCGCCCGCCCGCCCGTCCGCCCGCCCGCGAGCGGGCGACGCTGCCGCCTACGCCGCCGCGGAGCCGGAGGACGACGCGGCTTTGCATGGAATTACGCGTGTGTGGTAATCCGGAGCTGGAGGCCGTACGGGCGAGCGCGCGACGAACGGACGGATGGGTGGGCAGCGCCAAGGGCGAGCGGGGCGGGGCGGCGGAGGGCTGGCGGAGGAAGGCGGGCGGGTGGAGCCAGTGCGTGGAGTGGGCGAGCGGGCGCACGGCGGGCAAGCGATGTGTGGGGCGAGGGCGAAAGAGAGAGAGAACTGGCCCTACTGTTTCTGTATTGTAGAGTGCTCGGGCACCCCCAGAAACCTGTCGCCGGTGGTTGTATCGCTGAACGTGGCAGCTCTGTGCTGGATCTGCTCGATTCCGTGTGTGGGCGTGAGTTGAGAGGCGCTTTGGGTGTAAATATATGCAGAGACTCCCGTGTTACGTGAGTCTGGTGTTTGGAGAGAACGGGAAATTTTGTCTCGCACATCTGGAATTAAAACTGCATTGTATTCCTATCGTCTTCTCGTTACGTATATTCTAATGCAAATTACTTTGAATACGAAACCTTATCAGATATTCCAGATAATACCTACAGAATTTAGTATTTTTTACAAGACTTTTTTTTGGCATTGCAAATTTTAAAAATAACTAAGTAATTATTTCTAGGAAATTGGCATTTTATTTTTCTCAGCAAAAACTTCCAACACTTCGTCTTTTATGTAAGTAAAGAAAATAAATTATTCTCTTCGTGATTCAGAGTTTGGAAACCTAACCAGTAATAGAATGTAAACAGGACCGAATACGTTGCACGGCTTGCTTCACTTTCATTATAGACTGCTGAACCGCTAGTGAAATTTTCATGAAATTTCACACACGTAATATTTATGATCATTCGGCAATCAGTTTGAGCTCAATTAAAACTCCATTAACATTATCGAGTTCTCACCTTGAATTCTAAACACTCGCACTTCCCCACCATTACCTGCCAGTGAAAATAAACAGATTCGCACACGGATAAGCCTGAAAGAATATGTTAAGTACTTCGAAAGCTAGCTCGCAATTTCATTATTTATTTCATTACAAGATCATTATTGTTTGCCAACAGGAGGGAATGTAAGTGTAAATAAATTATTTTTGTAAGCCTTTGATTAAAACGTAATAAATGCAATGTAGATAAATTTCAAATGTCTAATAGAGTATCATTCCAATTAATCTTGAACATGGTGACAAGAGAAGTCAACAGTTTATAAATTTTTCAAGAACATAAGTCAATTTCATATTCAACATACTCTAAGAATAAAATAATTTATTTCTAATGCTTGTAGAATACTTTTCCTCAAAACGATTGCATTTCTACACTCGACTGAAGAGAAATTCCATGCCTTAACTGTAACTCCTCCTCTAACAGGGGCGGACAGACTACAGTGACAGACCCAACCAATCGAAAACCACCAAACGCAAAACGCGCCCGGGAATTTCGCCCGGAACTTCCTCCAGACGCCCAACAATCGCCACGTTTAATCGCGCCTTAGACAAATCCCGCTTTAATTACCGACGACTGCGACTTCGTCGCATCAAAAGTCCAAAACGAAGGACCATTATCCGCCTCAGCCACCGTGATGTAACGCAATAAATCACGTCGCCCTTTGGGGCCTCGGTGGCGGCGGCGGCGGCGGACGCATTCTGCGGGGCGAGGCCACATTCCCGCCGCGCCGCCGTGCAACTGCGGCCGTTTAGCACGCGGCGGGGGCGGGGCGGGGGCGAGGCAGGGGCGGGGCGGGGAGCGGCGCGTGTTGCGCCGTAAACGGTGCGGAAGCGGTTGCTGGCGCAAAGGCATGAGGCGCAGGGGGCGGGGCGTGGAGCGGAGAGAGGTGCCAGCGAGTGAGAGAGAGAGAGAGTCGAGAACGTGTTGGAGAGGGGAGAAGAGGGGTGGAGGGAGGGCGCCGGGTATTTACAAAACCCCGAATTACCGGGCCGCGTCAGCGAAAAGGGGCCCACCCCGGCGACAATACCGGACAAATGACAAATGAAATACGCAAATGAAGAATTGTCGCGGCGGTGAATGGCGCGGAGGCCGGCGGGGCGGGCGCGCGTGATTGTAGCGATTCTTCGGACCGCGCCCCCCCTCTCCCGCCGCCCGCCCCGCGCCCCACCCCGCCCCGCACCTCACCGCCCCGCGGCGCCGCGCCGAGCGCCCTAGTAACGAGACATTGTTCAATGCGGGGGCCGTGGGAACGTCGCGGCGGTGCGGGAGGCTGGCGGGTCGGCGGCGGCGGCGTCGCGACGCTGGGCTCCTCCTGCGCATGTCCGCCGTCGGGGGCGTCGCGAGGAGCGCGCGGGGGCTGCGGGGCGGCGCGGGGGCCGTCGCGACGCCCGAGACGCCGAGCCGGCGACGCCGGGAGGCCCAGTCGCGCGGCGACATGCCTACGCTCAGGTCGCAGCGCCGACGCGACGCGACGCGACGCCGCGAGAGGGCAGCGCCCCGACGCCGCACGAGGCGACGCGCGTTCGGCCGCTTCCGGCCCGCGCGCTTTCCCCCTTCGAGACACCGCTTTGGAAGAGGGGATTGGCCATTTTGTGTTAACATTAGAGAGATTTTGCAAGTCGTGAATATGAAAGACGTGACATGACAATTCTGAAGATAATTCTACTGCGCATGCGTTGGCATCCAATGACCGGATTTCGATTGACGGGCTCCGACATTCTTCCTGATTTGTCGTCAACGACAAATGGGTTCAAGGCTTGGCTTTCACTTTACCTTGTTTAAGCTGACACAATTAACATGAATTCGATTCAAATACACAACAAATATGCAAATACCAAGAAATGATATATGCATAGTACTAATGTAATACGGCATAAAATTTGTGGTTGGTTTTTTTACTCACGTTAATTCAAATTTGTCAGCTATAAACTCACATATTAGTTAGAATTCGAAGGATGCGTATAATGAAGGTACATTGATTGTCACGAAAAATTAGTTTAGATACTGTTACTGATTTTCCGTTCCAACTAGTACAAAGGAGTCACTTCAAGAAAACCCGTCGCGAACCAGCTTTGTCGACTACAATCTCACATAGATCGACTGGGAATTCGAGTCTGTGGTGGGAAGGGACCAGTCAAACTACAAGTCTTGGACATAAAGAAATTATAATTATTATTTAGGTACAAAATTATAGCCCTATCTGGACTATTGAGTGTTCTTTCACTTTTGAACTCGAGTAACACTTAACATGAAAACACTCTCAAGTGAAATAATACTTTTGTGGACTTTTTTCGCCTAACTATATACAACAAGATTCTGTCACTTAAAAATTCTCGAAAAGGCGTCTTTCATCGCCTTGAAGATTATTATTCTACACTGAAGGGAGTAGAATCGTGGACTGCTCAGCTGTAACATCAATGCAAGGTAACCCTATGAATCTTAAGATATACATTAACTACTGACGGTTGAATGGTGACTGCTGAATTCGAACCCTTTCTAATGGTTTCAGTCATCAAGGATTTTACAGAATAAACGTATTAGAGTTGTTTTATTCTCTAATAACCAACGTCAATTGTTGTTCAAATAAAATGGTTTTGAGAAGGAAATGTAAAAGATTTTATTAGATAAAATGGTTGGACATAACTATTATTATCAACTTAAATCTCTGTTGAAATAGAGGAAAAGAATTCCGTTTGAATATGGAATGTTTTTATTGCAATTATTTAACAAAGTATAATAGCCATACATGCCTTCACAAAAAGCTACATCGGAAAAGCAACAAGATTTCTTTGAAAAAAGACAAATTACCATTTAAAATTACACATTGAAGTTACATCTGAAATGTGGATAATTTAAGATTACTTCAAAACATTACATGCGGAATACTTGCATTATGAATTTCGTTTTCTAAGAAATTCAAGTATTATAAAATAGCATCAAAAAAACACAACTAATTGAGACTCTTTACACGAATATGTTTGTATCTTTTATTATTGAAGCTGTATCTGAATAGTGGATAATTTAAAATTCTTCAATACATTACAAGTGTAAAAACTAGCACAATGATTAGTTAATTTCCATTTTCAACGAAATTAATGTATTATAAAATAGCATCCAAAACACAAAACCAACGAAGACTACATGAATATGGTGTTTTTAGCTTTTATTATGCAAATCTTGTGTTCTAAGGCCTGTTCTCTGAATGTCTGAACCCTTTGCAGAGGCAGTCTTTGAACGTAGAGCGGTATCACGTCCCCAACATTCTCCCTTGTCCGGTCAATTAACTCCGCCTCAAGTCATAGCCGCTCGCGCCAGGAACAAATTTGCGTAGTTGATGCTGCAGCAGGCAGGTTATCTCCCGCTCGTTCTTGACTGTTCGTTCCGCGCATTCCGCACGAGCCTTTGACAACTGAGGAGAATGTTGCCCAAGAAGAACGTAGTAGAAGAGGAATGGCTTATGAGACAAGCGGGAGAGGCGAGAAGGGGGGAAGGAGGGGGGAGGGGTTCACGGAAAAGGTTTTAATTACGCGCGAGGGGCACAAAACACGGGACGCTTGCGGTAACTGAGCGGAACACGGCGTTCGACGCCTCTCTTCAACTTCCCCCGTGCGGACCAGCCCCTGCCCCCCCCCCGTCGTCCTCACGACCCCCACGTTCCGTGCCCCTCTTCTGCTCTCCCCACCCCTCCTCCGTCACCCTCTTCCCCTTCCTCGCTCCTTCCTCTTCCACTGCTTTGCTTTGCGCCGCAGCTTCCTGTTCCGAGACCAGAACAAGCTCATATCGCCACGCTCGCGGAGCAAAGAGCGTTACGCACGAGGTGCACACAGCACAGCACACTAGCCCACTTCAGAATCGCGGCTCGGTCGATCGCGCCCGTGCGTATTTTCTCAAGTAATCCTGGTGGACTGGAAACATCGTTATTTTTTTAAAATGAAAATGTGACACTTATTTTAAGTGGGAATACTAATTGTGCATAATTTGAGTGCTTTGAAATAAACTGAACAATGAAACACAACTTGGGTTTACGGTATCAACTGTTGGTAGACCGAACCTATTAATTATAAAAGTTAAACGAACGGGGTACACAGAAGTAGTTTGGTAGAGTGTGAATAGCTTTTCGAGCACGTCCTATTGAGCTGGCAACGTTTGTTTTATAAAAGATACCACTTCCCTATTACGAGCGCTATTGATTTTACTTCACGGCAGTATTTTTAAATTAACTAACTGATAAAGCACTGTTCACATTTTTTAATAAGTTAAATACATTTTATGAAGTACATTTTACCAAAATGAGTCATAATAATGACGTGGTTTCCAACTATTCTTCCAAAATATTATCAATATGTAGCACATTTCTTGTATTTCTTGCGATCTGTAGTCCTGCAGTTAATTTTGAAAAACCAGCGACCAAGGTAGTTAGGTAATAAATGCCAATGTCACTTTTAAGAGGGATATTAACTGTGCGTAACTGAAGTGTTTGAAAATGTTATAGGCGATAAAGTATACTTATGTTTTATCAAACAATTGTGAACACTGATAATTACTCGTAAAACTAAAAGCCACTGTGCAGGAGATCTTCCAAAATTATTTTAATGAGGATATAATCCTGGTTCATGCGTCACCTTCTTCAATAATACTTGCTCACAAGTTCCGCTCAGTAAACATCAGTCATAAATCAATTCAATGGGCAATAATATTCAACTCCCTGCTACAGCACATTAAAGACACAACACTGTAAGAAGACTGATGTAAAATTGTGGTGTTTAGAAAAGTTAGGAAGAAAATAGTGCATATGTCCCTCAATTTCACAATAACATTATTAAATTTATTTTCACTTGTTTTCTCATTACTCATTAAAGTAACACACGTTTTTAAATATCAGCACTTATATTTCTTGTTTGCAACTCCAAACATTGCAAGAAGTAACCCGACATCTCAGTAATTTCTGGGTCTATTCCTCTTCAAACGCAGTCAAATACTCATAGGTTTTAACTCATGCGAAATACGTACTAATATTTGTTTATTTGTCTTTGAAGAGTGCTTTTATTTCCGTTGAAGTTCGCTTACATTCATTAATCACTCAACTGACTAATTTATTCATGATAAAACTAATTTTGTCATTACCTAACACATGTCTTAGATTAATCACAGAGAACCTATGGTTTACGTTCATCACTTATTTCCGATGTAAAACGCTGTAAAGAAGATGGTTCTCCCTCACATTACGTTAACTGAGGATTTATTGATACAAGTCTATCCAGCCACACAAAGGTGACACGATTAGCGAAAAAATGATAATGAGATTTCAAACAGTGAAACGTGTCCCCACCATTGCCCAAGGGGTACGTTCTCCCTCAAAGCATGGAAGTTCTCCCGCTGATGCTAGATCACATGCATTCACATCAACAGCCGCTCACAGAGCAGTAAATAACAATCACCCCAAAAACAATTGTCGAAGCAATTCTTCTTCGATTGCCAGCACGAGCCGCTGAACGATTCCTCCGATTTTCCCAATGTACATTCCACACACGATTGAAATTTAACACTCTCGACAAAGAAGCCCGCGCACTCCTCACATCTTCAAGTATTTGTGAATTCTGACTCCTTGTATTGCTTTCATTTTCCCCAGAACCTGAATTAGGCTCTGCAGAGGTCTCAAAGATCAACCTGCTGTTGATCACGCCCTGATTTCGCGAACTGAAGATTTGCTACATGACTAGCTACTTACATTTCTCAAATACAACTTGGACATGAATTATTTACAGAAAAAAGTAACGACAATATGAACAGTAACACATCCCCTGACATATGCATCGTCAAGTATCCAATACCGAAGTCACATTTATTCCTATCAACAGCGGCCTTGACTACAAACGAACAGAAATCAACGTTACAAGAACACGATAACATATCTATAAAGCTCGGCAATGACACTGGAGACACCATAGGTAGTACATATCCTCAGTACTTACGTATTTCGATTATTTATCAATCACGGTTTCCAGAGAAGTTACAACTTCAGGCTCACTACAGTGTTTTCCAAGATTCCCTTGACCATGCTCTCATTTCGCAGACCAAGAATCCTGAATTATACAAGTCTATCTCGTTCTACGAATTTGACTTAATCTACCGGAAAACAGAAAACGAGACTACTTTGGCAAGTGCCCAACACGTCTTATAAGGCGTTAACCTTACAAATCGAGGTATCAGGATGTATTGACATCAACAATAGTTTAATGACACAGTAGAAAACAAAAGAAATAGAAATCAACTTTCCACGCACACATTACAAAATACTCAGCAACCTCACCGGCGCACCACATAGCATCAAGGAGCCGGTACGTAGGTATTCCCAGTAGTCTACTACCGCCGCTTCTAGCTTCCAGATACCCTCGCTGATGGTCATGGAGTGATATCCAAGACAAAGCGTCGACGGCCACGATACAAGCAAATAGGAAACGAAACTATAATCAGTGGCACGTGCCTATTAAGTGACAGCGTAAGCAGCGTAAGGCACCGAAATCGAAATCACGAGTATTCACTTCAACAAATTCCACGTTATAGTAGAGAGCAAAAGAATGAAATTATCTTTCCCCTCACAGGAGTTGAGTTACACATCCACCACGCTCTACGACACCGCATCACAGCATCAACAAACCGGTACTTCTGACTCATCTGTTGCTTCTAGCTTCCTCATAAGTTAATTTACGCTCTTATAGTGATCTGCATAGTGAAGCGCTCACAATTTCGACGAAGGAAGCAGGAAGCGAAACTATAGAAAGTGACACGTGTTCTCACTCCGCGTGGATAAGCGACATCAATCAGCCAAATTGATACCTCATGCACATTCATATCCTAATCTATTCCTTGTTGCAGTAGCAACCAGACGCATCAAATGAACTTTCCAAGCACACGAGTCGAGTTACACATCCACCACACTCCACAACAACAGCGCACCACGCAACATCAACAAGTCGGAACGTAGGCACTATTCGGACTCGTCATCTGTGGTCTGTAGCTGCCTGATAACCTACGTTACGCCCATGCAGTGCTGTACATGACAAGGAGTTCACGACACCGACGAAAAAAACAGGAAACGAAACTATTAACAGTGGCACGTGTTCTCGCGTCTGTCTAAGCAGTGTCACGCTGCCGAACCGCCGACTCATAAACCTTCACAAAAACATCACCTCCACAGCGCAGCATCAACAAACGCATAGCATCAACTTTCCACGCACACGAGTCGCGTTACACATCCACCACGCTCGACCACAACACCGGCGCAGCATCAACAAGCCGGTACTTACGTATTCCGCCTCGTCATCTATCGCTTCCAGGACCACGCATCGGTCGCCGACGAACCCGGAGCTCTTCATGCCAACGCAGGAGCTCCCCCTCCTCTCCTCTCCTCGCGCCGCCGAGCCGAGCCGAGCCGCGCCGCTGCAGCCGCCGCTCTCTCGCCGTGCGATCGCCGCCGTGCGCTCCGAAGGGGGAAGGCTCTCCGACTGAGGGAGCCGAGCCGACCGCGCGCCGAGGGAACCCCTGGCTCCGGCGCGGCCCCGCGCTCCCCCGCCGCCGCTGCGATTCGCTGCCGCGAGGGCGGTGGTGGTGGAAGAGGGCGGCGGAGGTGGGGCCCACGCTACAGACGAGCCGGGCCCCGCCAGCCCGGGTGAAAATAATTAAGTATGTGGGTAATGAGTCCCAGAGTGAAGGGGGCTCCGCGGCTGTGGATGGGCGGGCGGCGGGTCCAGGCCGAGACGGTTGAGTTTCAATCGCTCGATAATACAGTAGACTAACTCGTGGTTGTCTAGAGGTCCATCATTCTGGTTCTTTGTGTGTGAGATAAATAGATCTAGACGAGATTTGCCCATTGAGTTGCAATAGTTTATTTACTCGTAGTTTTAATTCACGTATTTAACTCGCATTAAACTCGAACTATTTGTCTCGGAAAAGTATATCTATTGGTTTCTAGTTCTTTCGAAAATAATTAAGTATGTGGGTAATGATTCCCGGAGTGAAAGGGGCTCCGCGGCTGTGGATGGGCAGGCGGCGGGTTCAGGCCGAGACGGTTCAGTTTCAATCGCTCGATAATACAGTGGACTAACTCGTGGTTGCCTAGAGGTCCATCATTCTAGTTCTTTGTGTGCGGACAAACGATACGCTAGATGAGGGTTGCGCGGTTGAGTTTCAATTGTTCATTAACTCGTGGTTTTAACTCGTATTGAACTCATATCATTTGATTCACAAGTATATCTGTTGGTCCCTAAATTTTTTTGGCATCACAGGGTTGAATCGGTGAAGGCAATTTTGTAAATTGAACTAAAATAATGTTGTGTAACACATCCGATATACGTTCAGCTGGACGAGTCGTGGGGTTTCAATTATTAATCAATTCATTAATTATGTGTATTAATTAGTGGTTATTGAATACCATATAGTCATTAATGTGCATAGTTAGTACCTATTGGTCTAGCTATGTAGTTCTAATATTCTTCCTATTTCTAGCTTCGTACAGGGAATACTTCTTGTATTCCTAGTCGGCTGCATGCCAATGTTTTAATTTAACATATTGATCATCTTGAGTTTCTACGTGTTGATCTTGTTAGCCCTCTCTGGTTCCGGGGTTGTACGTCTTACGTGCTATACGTTGAGTTCAAGACGGTTAACTTAAAATCATTTCAATAATTTAGAATTTTACCACATTGTATGATGGATTATACTAATATCTTAATTTTTCTGCATTGCTTTCTTCTTTGTAGTAGACTTTTCGTTCCATTACCCTAATCCGGAAAAGTGAAAACATTGAATATCAATTAAACATACGTAGAAATTTGGTCAAACCATCCGTTGTATTAAAAACTTCTTCCACGTTTTTTCTCAGTACCATCCTTCAGAACACTTAAAAAGTATTCGCGCTAAAGGATTCACTATTCCAGTCTACGTGTCAATCTGTGTTAGAACATACATTTAATAAATCCATTTTAGAAGTAGTTCTAAAGGACGGAGTCGATACATCATCATGAAAACTTACATTTAAAATATCCAAAGGGTCTTAGAATGCCTCGCCAAAACACACGTTATGACCGAAATGCTGCACAAATGCATTCATTGAATGGTACAGAACGCAACAGGAAGTGTCACAAGTGAATTTACAAGTTTTGGCTCTGGCTTAAAAAGTGGTTACCCGTATTTACCCCGACCCCTCCAAATAATAAACATGTTCTTTAGAGAGCACTTAAACCGTTACGAGTGACGGATAGGTATCTTGTCCCCAATTTCCCCAAACAAGGTTATTAAATCCTCCACCGCACAGCCCATCAAGACAGCGCCCCTCTGGTCATTGTCGCGCACCGACACGGCGACCACCACGCCTCCTCCACCGCTAATCCTGCAGGCGCTGGTTGGTGAGGGTCGCGAGTTCGAGCGCGCGCGGAGCGCTCGGAGCGGCGACGCCCGGGACGCTCGCCTCGTCGTCCTCATAATCGTCGTCGTCGTCGTCGTCGTCGTCCACGGGGCAAGGGAGCGCGGGCGCCACGGGCGCGCCCTGCCGGCGGCGCCGCGAAACAATCGGCGGCGGCCGCCGCGGCCGCGGGCGCTCGTTAGGGGGCGCACAATGGGCATTGTGACCGCAGCGCCGCCCGCGGGCCCGGCCGCAGGTGCGCGCCCGCCCCGCCCCGCCCCCACCGCGCTCCGCCCGCGTCCCCCCTCCCCGACGCGCCTCTCCCTCCACGCCCCGCCCAGCTCAGCTCCGCCCACGCGCCCTCCGCCGTCTCTGTACAAACTCCTCGCCATGCCGTCCACCGCCCTGTCGCTGTGACCGTCGTGACCAGTCACTGCTTTCGTCTCCAGCTTATCCCAGGGCATCAACTGATGACCCTGGCAATGCCTGTGTCCGGAAGATCGTAGGTTCGAGTCCCGACGGCGGCAGGATTTTCGACATTAGCTTATCAGCTAGGTCGAATGCAGTCGCTGTCAGGAGAATTCTAGAGGCCGGCTCTCATCGGTAGTTTTGGGGGGGGGGGGGTTATGATCAACTCCAGACTAATTCTGGAGCAGTACACGGATCACGCGTGCACGCGTGCTCCTTCCTTCCCCTTCCTTGTCCTTACATACAGTTGTACTAATATGCACCACACAATCGGGGAGACCGGTCGGGGACTTAAAAGCTTGTCCTAGATAGGTTAGTGCCCTGCTGGTGGGCGATACCTGGTTGGGGAATACCCCGCTAACAGACGGTAGGTCGGCGCCGAATCTCGCCATTCAGCGGGGGAAGTTCACCGTCACCTCCTGAGGAAAAAGGCATGCTCTGTACTTCGGGACTAATGACCACAGCAGTAACGCGCCCGGAATCACTAACAATCAATCAATCGTATTCCGTCGTCTCTGTACCAACTCCTCGCTAAGCCGACAATCTCCCTGACGCTATAACCCTTTCGTCTCCAGCTTGGTTTCTTCTTCTGTCTCCTCCGAAACCTTTCGCCAGGGCCAGCGTCGTCCCTGTGTCCCTCGGTGGTCCTCTTCCTGCCTCATGTCCCTTCCAGCCTCGTCCGCTCACCCATCTACCCCCCTCCGCTGCATAAATCTGCACTAACTCCGCTATGCCGTCTCCATATCCACGTACGACACCAACAGTCCTGTTCACTATGCCGTTTCTGTACCAACTCCTCGCCACGACGTCAACTGTCCTGTCCTGTCCTGCGTCCGTCGTGACCGCTCGTTGCTTTCGTCTCCAACTTATCTTCTTCTTTCTTCTCCGAAAGCTTTTGCTAGGGCAAAAGCTTCCACGAACTCTCCCTGCTCGACTCTCTGCTCCAGCTCGTCCACTCCTCGATCCCGCTCCTCTCCGTTACAGAAGTATGCACCAACGACACTCCACGATATCAACTGCATTCCTCCATTGCTGTGTTCAGCACCAGCCTGCTGTAGTGTCCATCACCGAAAAACCCCTCTTCAAATGAAGAGGTTTCAAACATTTTGAATGACTTGGCTAATAATAATTATTTTGTTAATCAATTGTTCATTTAATTAATTAGAACCCTTTCTTGTTTCTTATGTATTATTTTAATATATTTTTCTAGTTGATATATAGGTACTTATTTTAAAATAAACGAAACAAATTCAATTCATTTCCTCAGTAATTCAGTACATTTCCTTTTCACGAAACAAATTCAGTTCAGTTCCTAAGATCTACGACTTACATGAAATCATTCCTTGAGGCAGTGATAATGAAATGTTGCATCATGAAAATGTGCGTTAAAAGAACAAAATCAATCTTCATAATTGATTATTTAATAGTTTCATTCCAGATTACTGACGTTTGTTTTTCGCGAAATAGACATACTAATTTTTTTTCATGCTTTCGTAAAACTGATGCACGTAAAACACGTAAATACGTAAACACGTAGATACACATAAAACTGATTTATACACAATTAGATCAGTTTTGTGTAGACTGTTGTAACAGTTTTCTTTCGCTACGAGTACATCTGCCACCATGGCCTCCCAACTGACGCCGTTAGTGCGCCTGCAGCGTTGTAGCAACCACGCCCACCGGCCTCTCTCCGCTGCCATGACACTTTTTTGTTTGTGTTCGTTTTAATTTACGACTGAGAAAAACTATAACTGTGACACAAGTCACAAGAGTAGTTTTAATTAATGATCACCATTTGTCACGTTACTGGAGAATTTAAATAATTTCATCTCAGGCAAAGAATGATTCTTCGTTTGATTAAGATAATTGAATTCAAACAGGGACAGATGGTACAAGCTAAAAGGCTGAGAGCAGCTGGCAGAGATGTGGAATGAAATGTTCAGGTTGTTTGGATGTTTCAAACTCTCTTTAATCACCGTTTCTCTCTCTCTCTTTTAATCATCTTGTTACCCTTTTGTTTGTGCTTTCAATTTATACATTTCATCATAATATTCAAATGCATTGCAAGTTACTCCTAAATACATATATACTAATTCAATTCTTTTACATATTAAAAGTAATCAAGTATTGGTGTTGGTGCAATCATAAGAAACATCAATAAGATATTTCAATGCTTACAATTATTTTATCTTAACTTCTCCCAGGGGGATAAAAACACTAACAAACTCAGATGCCCACATCAATATATTTTACTACACCTATTAATTTTCATCTGAAAGAAGTTTCTTGCACGTACGATACAATTTTAAAGTTTTATCTGTTTGTTGTTTAATTATGTAACATATTGATGTACGAGGGAGAAATATAATTTTAAGACATAATGAACAGTGATGATGAGCGATCTCAGCTTAGATCTTTAGTTGCAACCTGTGCATCAGCCACTGCTTATTTTTTAAACAATAGTAACGTAAACAAAAATATTAAAACAATTAAAAACGCAAATCACATTCAGTTCAGGACGAAAAAGTTCTCTACTGCTTTCTGTGACTCAAACCTTCCCCTCACCTCCGCCTTCTCCCCGCCGGCACTAGCTGCTCCACACTTTCACCCAAAATATCCCTGCCTCTTACCCCATCTATCTGCTTCTCCATGCTCTACCTTCTCCCAGTCTCTGCCACTGCTCCACAACCCGCTTTCAACCCCCATCCTCCCCGTCTCCACCCGCTGCACCACGCTTTGCCCCGCTACCTCCCCTCGTCCACCAGCTGCTCCACGCCCCGCCTTTTCCCCACCACTTCCCTGTTTCGTCCCGGCCTTCACCCACAGCACCATAGCCCGCTTTCTTCTTTGACTGCTCTGCCTCCTCCTTACCTCCATCTGCTGCTCCACAACGCGTTTTCTACTCACATCCACCCCATCTCCACCCACTGCTCCACGCTTTGTCCCCGCGATCTCACCTCCCCCATCAGCAGCTCCACGCCCCGCCACCTCCCCCTCATCCCCACCACATTCTACTGCTCCTCTCCCGCTTTCTTCCCTCGCCATGTTACCTCACTCACGCCCCCACCTGCTGCAACATAGATCTCCTATTTTCTCGTCAGTTCCCTGCCTCCTCCTTTCCTCTATCCACTGATGCACGCCTCCGCCTTCTGTCCGCCTCCAGACGCTGCTCCTGCTTCCCTGAATCCTTCTCCTCCCCTCCTCCTCCGCCGCCGCCGCCGCCGCCACCGCCACCGCCACCGCCACCGCCACCGCCGCCGACGCCGACGCCGCCACCACCGTCGCCGTGGTCGCTGACCCCATCGAACATACCGCCGCGGTCTGCCGTTCCCGGCGGCGGCGGAGGCGGTGGCGGTGGCATCTTCTCCACTCGGATTTCTCGCGGACCAGTTGGAGACGGATTTGATCGAATTACGTCGAGGCGACCTCTCGACGCAGTCGCTCCCACGCGAGTCGATTTCCGGCAAACGTACGCACAATCCACGAACACGCACGAGGAATGCTGATCAACAAACAGCTAAAAGAACCATCGCACAAAAGATCTCATTTGCACATATGTAAATATGGACATTGTTTTTAATTTCATGAGAGCAACTCAGGGTGTGCCAGAGTACTGCTGTGAGTGTTTATAATGAATTCTCAATATCTCGACCCGCAAGACAAAAAGTAAATGTTTAAGTTATCGAATATTTCGACATAATAAGGGGAAAATTTCAGTGAATTATGGAAAGTTGTGATGTGGGTGGTATTAAATTTTTCATCAGGTCTGTAAGTTTATAATGTGTCCTGCATAGTCAAGAACATCTTTTCAGTTAAAATGAAGCAGAAAACAAAAGTCAAGAAATGGAGAGAATAATATTATCATCGTGCAAATGAAAAATACACACATGAAAGCAATTAAGTGAGAAAGTTTCTCGGAAAATGTACTTACAAAATGTATTTACACACGCTCAAAATTTCACGAAATTCTCATTCAAAGGTCTACAAAATTATTCTTGTATTGAAACAAGAGAAGCATTTGTTTCATGGTAATTAATTTACATTCAAAAGTACAATGGAAGAAAGATGTTTCAGTGAAATGCTTATTTATTGATGTGCATTAATTGAAAATTAATTTGCGTGAGACAATAATTGTACTTAAATAGCAATGTTTTATATACGACATTTCGCGGAAGTTATGTGCAATTAGAAAAGCCACAATCTCTACGTTTTTCATTGCTTGCATTCATCAATTGAACATTGATAATACCACCACATAAAAAGAATAATAAACGCCACAATGTTCATAATTAAAAATAACAATATCATTCATTACATGTCTCTCTAAAGGAAGGAAATTATCATATAAATATTACTAAAACCTATGGCAAACGCAATGCAACCCTTTACTGATGATTACCACTTTCATTTGAGATTTAAAAATATTCACGAAGAGGAAAACGTAATTAATTAAACCAAACACAAAAAGTCTATAATGTCGAAAGCCCTGAAGGAACCATTAACAGAAGGACTCTCTTAAGAATACACATGAGTCCGGGGGCGTGTGAACAGTAGTTTCTACTACTTTGTCGCAGAAGCCTGACATACGTCGGCAATATTTCACCGGCTTGTTACTAGACGGATGCAAATTAGATTCTCAAGAAAACACGAGAAATTCCGACTCGTAAAGCTGTAAATTAATTCTTCTCCACTTCCGCCGTCAACGGCACAAACCATCCCCAAACGAGGGGCATTAAGCATCGGGAGTCGAAAAAAGGAATTCCCGTCACGTAATGTCCACACCTCGAAGAAACACATTTCATTAAAAGCAATTTATCGACAGCTCCCGCCGCGAGGGCCCGGTCGTTGCTTCCCACTGAGCCGGTTCGTCCTCAGTCCATCCTCGTCCCCGCCCGCGCTGTGACCCTCCTCGCTCTCTCCGCCGGGAGAGATGGCTCAGTGCATCAACCTGATGTCACTGCAGTCCCTCTGACCGGGAGGTCCTAGGTTCGAGTCCCGATGGCGGCAGGATTTTCGACACTAGCTTGTCAGCTAGGTCGAATTCAGTCGCTGTCTGGAGGAGAATTCTAGTGGGCGGCTGCTCTGATCGGTAGATTTCAGTGGTTTCTCCGATCAACACCCGGCGAATACCGGAGCAGTACCCTAACAAACGGGCCATGGATCGCGCGCGATCTTTCCTTCCTCTTCCTTGTCCTATCCTCTCCTCTTACACACAGACTTACACTAACATGCACTACACGACCACATGTCGGGAGACCGGTCGGGAGCTTACAGCTTGTCCCGGCTAAGGGCGGTGCCTAGCTGGTGGGAGATACCTGGTTAGGGGAAATTCCCGGTAGTCGACGGTAGGTCGGCGCCAGATCTCGCCATCCAGCGGGGAAAAGATCCCCGGCGCCGCCGCCGCCGCCGCGGCGCGAGAAAAACACGCACTACACTTACGGGACTAATGACCTAAGTAGTTGACGCGCCCGGAAATACGAATCAATCAATCTCCGCCTCCACCGCAGTTTCAACCGCTGTTACGTTCGCCGCCACTCGTGTCTATGTATTTTCTAATATTTGGTTCCATTTCTTAAGTTATTGATTAGATATTCCGGACTGTCATTAGTCACGTAAATGTAGTACATGTTTTTTATAACGGGAGGTGGTGGTGGTCTTCCCTCATTTGATGTAGTCATCCGGTCGGCTTGCAGGGATTTTGCCCAACAGGTATCCCCCACCAGCGGGGAACCGCCTCAACCAGGACTAACTCTAAGCTCCCGACAGTAAATGTATGTGTAAATAAGGTGTGAGGATAGGACAAGAAAGTGGAAGGAAAGATCGCGCGCGGTTCGTGAGCCTTTTTTTAAGATACTGTTCTGGCATTCGCCTGGTGTTGATAGGAGAAACCACGGAAAACTACAGATCATAGCAGCCAGCCGTTGGAATTCTCCTCCAAACAGCAGCTGAATTACACATATATTTGGTTCCAGAAACACTGGGATTCTAAAGATCTGATTCGTCCTCTGTCTTTTCTACACTCCCCCTTGCTTTCTGCCCACTAACCATTCCAACTACCACAGAATCACTTCGTTCTCCTTCTCTTCTAGTATTGAGCAAGCTTTCCAAGACATAATTTCGTCGCTATGGACTAATCACCAGGCTCATTTCATCTTTCTCATTTCATTAATGATTTCAAAAATAGTATATCTGCTTCTACTAACTTTGCCCTTTTGCAAGCCCCCAATTCTATTCGTCAAACGTCGCTTCTTGTACCTAACCAACAAAAATGAAATCTTTACAACAGCTTTCTGAGTTTGTTCTCGTTTTCACACTCTAATATATCATGGTCGTATTTCCTCTGTCTCTTAACAGCACCTCCACTGCCATCAGGAATCAATTTACTACCACTTCCCCTCAAGAAAGGAACATGGTCAGCTTTAGCATTATCACACACTCTCACGACCGTCTATACTGCGATTTTTGTAGGAAGAGCTCTCAAGATAACTCAAATCCCATCTTCGCGATGGAATATGTCACGGCATTTCGCGTCTTTTCTCGGTCTTGCCGGTAGAAGTCGCATGATCGCAAGCACTGCTTCATACGGTCGAGATCGAGCGAAATCTAGCGGAACGACTGTGAATGATACGAAATGCCGTGACATATTCCATCGCGAAGATGAGATTTGAGTTATCTTGAGAACTCTTCCTACAAAAATCGCAGTATACATGGAAGTCAAATTGCACAACCAATTAAATCTCTCTTATTCGTTTTAACCTTTAAGTATTTATCACAATCAAATCCAGTATCAATTACCATAAGAAAAGCTGTCAAGGCCAACTGCACTTCATTTACACCGACACCATTTGCCAACTGCTTGTCATAGTGAAGTTCAGTTTTCCATCATTAACATCATCTCTTGATTGTCACAAACTTATGCACTTACAGTTTTCTATATAACTTCATTTCTCGTGGCTTCCGATATTCTTTAGGGCTCGTCCTTAAATTACATAATTCTAAGGGGGAGGGAGGGGTCTGAGGCAGCGTTACGCTGCGTTACATAGGGGGTTCAAAGGCATGTTACTGTCGCGTTTCAAGGGGAAGAGGGGGTATTCAAAATACTCGAAATTTGCGTTACGTAATTTATGGACGGCCCTTATCGCTGGTCCCTTCCACACCTCATCTGCACCTCTTACTTCCTCCAACATCTCGCCTTCTCTACTGCTCTTCCTTTAATTATTCTCCTCTTCTCCACTTTCCAAGCTTTCCATAGTCTGTCTCCTCCTCCTCCACTAAAGACAACCTTTATTCTTTCGCCACATCATCATGTGCTCCTCACGTCGTTGGCGGCGGTAGCGGCGTGCGGCCGCGGTGGAGTGTGGAAGGGGGCGGGGCGGGGCCGGGCGGCAGAGGAGGTGTTGACTCGTGAATGGCTGCGTGCTCCGAAACCCAAGAGTGTCGCGGCGACGCGTCGCGCCGTGTTCCGGGGTGCTAATGGCGGAGCTGTTCTTGCGCCGGCGGCGGTGAGGCGGTAGCTCCGCCCAGCTCCGCCCCACCCATTCCCATTCCTACCTCGCCCCCGCCCCCGCCGATCACTAATCGCCGTCGCCGACCAAGCGCTCGTAATGACGTGTCCGCGGCCGCTGGGCCCCAGGCATCGCTGGAATGTTTATGAGCTGCCCGGACGCCGCAGGTCTGCTGGCGCGCGCGCCGCGGACGCCGCCGCCGCCGCCGGGTTTAGCGGGCGGGCGAGCGGGTGGAAGGGCGGGCGGAAGAGGGACATGGAGGAAGGGATGGAGGACGTTTGGGTTGGCGGTTAGGCACGTTTGGTGGTTGAGTGGGTGGGTAGGTGGGAGTGGTGGGTGGTCGGGTGGAGTGGAGTGTAGGAGGGAGGGTGGATGGAGAAGTGATTGGGTGAGTGGGTGGAAGGATGGCTGTATGTTTGGAGGGGTGGATGGAGGAGTGGAAGGGCGGGTGTTTGGGTATTCGGGCGGGCGTTTGGTGGGCAGGCTTGCGTTCTGACGGACGGACGGACGTGAGGACGGGCGGGCGGGCGGGCGGGCGGGCGGGCGGAGAGACGGTTAGGTTGAGGGCCAGGCAGGAGAGAGAAGGTTGAGAGTTTCTTGTCCAACCCGCGGCGGTCGCTTTGTGGGACGTCGCAGGGTTGACTGATGCGTCGCACGGTCGAGGTGGACCGCTATCAATTTAGGGCAGTGGGAGTCCCTTGTGTCTCTCAGAAGCTCTTCGAAAAACGTTTGCGAGGTTCACACGTAGAGACTGACAATAATGGTACGTGCAGAAATGTCATCAACTTTCTCTGGAGCATTCATTTCTCTCTACAGGTATTTTATAGGCTTATAAAATTAAATTTTCTCTTGATTTCAATTCTTTGTGCATTTTGCATCTGAGTTAAAGAAAGGATAATTTACAGTTTCTCCTTTGAACCTGTTGCTGAGAGATTTTCAAAAATAGTTTGTTTCAAACAAGATTCAGAGACCAGATTTTGCTCGTGTCTGAACCTTCTTCGAAACAGAAACAATATTTGAAAAATTCGCGTGGGACAGAACATGGACACAAGGGAACAGAACATGGAGCCACAAGAAATCCTGAAGCTAAACAAAAAATACAAGTCTGGGTCAAACAGAATGAAAAAGAAACGTAGAAAGAATTTTGTTTTCATTTTTCACTACCTGAGCTGTACAATTCCCGTCCAATTGTTATTTCTCTCTCTTCCAGAAACCTCTCTCTTCCAAACGTTCAAATACGGCAGAAAGCGGTGGATTTTCAAAGGGTGCAAAATCCTCAGTGTGCTTTGTTCCGCATGTGACGTGTAAAGAACTCAGACTAAATGCCCAGGAAAATTAAATCCTTCAACAATCCCCGTCCTCTTCAGATCTCAGATTCGCTCGACAGGTAACAACGCAAGAAACGAATAAAATGACAAACAGTTCGTCGGCCCCTGGTGGAGAATATGGAATTCCATACCTAATTGGTAGTGCTGGGAGGAAATATGGTGTCAAATACCAAAATCCCTCACAATACCGCCTCTGTTGAGTATAGGCTAATGGACAAGTTTCTGAAGTCCGAACTTTAGACAAAGTATTAAATTTCTCACAAATTTCCAAGTTGGTATATATCAATCATTTATGAAAACATTTTCTTTAGACACAGTACTTATTCTTCGCTGAAATAAACACCTAATCTTGGAACAACGTCGTCCACTTTGTTATAAATGTGAAGAGGCACTGAGAAAAGTCAGCTTGGGATTGAATTAGAGTCATAACATGTCTTAGTAATTAATTAAAAAACAAATTATGAAGTACATAGATGTGCAATTACAATTGTGCAACATGAAATATTAATTTTGACTCGCAATTTCACGAGGTAGCCCTGACATAATTCGTAATGAAGACAGAAACGTAATCTAGTAACTCATTTAATCGTCAAAACTAAATAATATTGTAAATTATAACGACGAAGAAGCGAAAACTAAGGAATTTCAGCCAACATGTGTTCATTTCAAGAGAAGGTTTTTCTAATAGATGTTCACTAACCTATCAAACAAGGCATATTATGCACCAATACATAGCAATGCGTCTTCCTGATCCATTCAAATGTGCTGCCACCTCGACCAGTTGAATCCGTTCAATTGAGCCGTTGAAAAGTTATAAGGCGGTAATGAAACCACTAGTGCACGGTAAGAGGCATGACCCTCCTTGTTTCGCGCAGTCAAATACAAGCCAAGAATTTCACTCAAAAGCAACCCACACCAGAGCGTAAAGTTACGTAATTTTATGATTCGAAACACAATGTAATTCGTCATCCTGGCCCGGTCTAATGAGTTGTCATCCTTATGTCCATTGAACCCGTTCAAATGAGCCGTTTAAAAAGATTTAAGATAAGAATGAGCTTACAAGTTGATGGTTTCAAAAAAAAATAATCCACCATTCTCGCTCGGACGGGTACAAGCCAGGAATTTCACTCGCAGGCAGCCCACAGCGGAAAGACAGTATGTGTGTGTGTGTGTGTGTGTGTGACGCGACACAAAACGCAACGCGTCATCCTGACCTCTTCCCCCCCCCGCCCCGCCCCCGCGCAATTATCCGGCTGCTAACGAGCGGCCGGCGCCCCCTGACGTCACGTGCCGATCCATCACCGCGGCACTGCGCGGCGCGGGACGGCGGCGGCGGCGGCGGCGGCGGCGGCGCGGGACGACGCGGGACGGCGCGGACGCGGGTTCGGTTCCCGCGCGGGCCGCCGCTAATCGGTCTGTCAACTCATCCATCAGCGCGCGCCGACGGCGGGCGTCGATCGCCGACCTCGCGGGCAGATTCCTGCCCCGCGGGTCGCGCCCCGCCGCAGCTGGGTCTGCGTGCCGAGATTCCCTGAACATAGCACCGCAGGACGGCAGTAACCGACGGCAATCAAAGGAAAAAATATATATGACGTTGCTGGGAATACGTGTGCTGTTTATTTGCCTCCCATCAACAGGGCAGGGGATGGTCGGATACTTAGGAACGTGAGGGTAAATAGTTAAACGCCGTCTTTAGTAGCTATGAATAGATGTAAATTACATTTTTGGTTAAGTTTTGACGTAATAAAAGCTCAGGATTACCTCTTGATGATAGAACTTCGGAACATAATAAACATTTTCTTTACGGTTATTAAATTAAGCAAGAAAGGCTTTCCCTTTACCCGACTTTCCTCTACTGAAGATGATTTCAATATTCTTTACGTGCCCTCAGATGACTGAGCACGCTTTAATTTTCTGGTCGTAAGTGAGGAAATGAACAGTGCTTTAGTAATTATGAACACATTCACCAGTGAATACTGGTTTTTATCCATAGAACACGAATCAAACTGAAGTAACAAACAAAATGTAACGATCGCATGAGATATTACTTGTTTTTGGATATGCTAGTTCTGATGATGGGGCAGAGGAATGTTCGTCTAAACAGCCTATGCAAATGCGAATTTCGAGATTTAACAACCTATTTAAATATGACAAAATGCACATATTTTCTTTCTCAAAAACACTAATACCGACGTTGAATCGAGACATTAGCTTTTGCATAACAGAAGAAAAAGAATAAAACGCCAATTTAAAGTCTGAATATAGCATTTATGATATTAAGAAACATTGTCCTCACAAGAGCTCTCAATTGGCTCTAGAAACATGAACCTATACACTTACGTGAATGTGTTACAGAAGTACACACAAAGCGTCTTAACAAGGACTATAAAAGATCATAGGCGATAAAGAGATTCAAAGGAAGTAACAATGTACCTCAATGACATGCTTCACACTGTTGCCTAATAAAGTTCATGCATCAACCGGGCATGAATATGCGAATTACACTCGCACCATATTTTATTATACTCGTAAGAGGGAAGGAACTCCGCATCTCCACGTGCAAACCGGTCCAGCAAGCAACTGGTCAAGAGCGGGAAAACCCTTGTCCGCCTCGCATCCCCTGGGTTCGACTCCTGAACCAATCACGCAAAACCTGCCGCACCTCACCCTGCACTGGAGAGTACTGCACAGAAATCTTCCAGCCGCGCCGCGAACCAAAGCTATCCGTCGCAAGAGCTCAACCACCCAGCACGAAGTGAATCCCCTCTTCCCACACACCTCCCCGCCCTGAACCTCCCCTCTCCGTTCCGCCATGACGACAGGGGACCCGCCACGTCCCATGCCATCACGTCCCTCGCCATTCCATTCCGCCCCGCCCTGTCCGTCCAGTCTCTCGCTGCTCTGCGCTGCGCCCTGCCTCCGTTTAAACCAGAATCGAACGCGGAGTGTTTTTTCCGCACCGCGAGAACCATTATGTTCCGCGGGGAGGCCGAGCCATCGAGCACCGAGCGCAGACGCCGCGCGCATTTTTTTTTACCGTCACCCCCCCCCCCGCGATATCCCTCGCGCGGCCGGTCAAGTAGGCGCTAATGAAATCATCACCTGCTTCGCACCTGGCGGCAGCGGCGATAGCCAGCTCCATGGGGAGGGTCATTAGCGGCCGCGCACGGCGCGCATTCCAGCGAGCGATGTGGCAACCGCGCCTCTGCCGCCGCCGCCGCCGCGGTCCAGCAGGTACTGGAGAAATAAGGCACAGCGGCGGCGCGGGGCGCGCGGATCTCGCGGCCCGCTGCGCCTTTGTTCGGCGGAGGTGGCGGCGGCGGCGGCGGCGTGGGGGAGGACGAGGAGAAAGAAGCGACGCGAGGAGAGACGGAGAAGCTTGAATGAGGCGGGGGACATGATTGCTGTGACGAAGAGGAATGGCAAACGATTAAGAATGGGTGAGGAAAAGAAACACAGCTACATTGAATTGCATTTGAGTGTGTGTGTGTGTGTGTGTGTGTGTGTGAAAGAGAGAGAGAGAGAGAGAGAGAGAGAGAGAGAGATCACTGTAACATTATCGAGCATAGAACATCAAGGATTAGGATGTAGAGGAGGAGGCTGAATTGCAAGACACAACGAGAGGAGAAAGGGAGACGGACTGGAAATAGGCGAGCGACATGACGAGTAAGGGGGAGGACGGAGTACGTTAAAGGAAAATGGTGTTGAAAAGATGTGAACCAATTTAGTATGATGATTGTGAAAGAGCTGTAAAGTGGTGCAGTTATTGGAGATGAAGAATAGGAAATACCGCCTCACCTACGGCAGTTTCACAACCGAAGCCTTCGATAGCAGAGAACAGTGGGTACAAGAAACTGGTAGGGGGAATGATGTAAAGGGCGCCGTATAGCAAGGGACGTAAGAGATAAAGAACGACGTTTCGATTACGGACTGAAAAACGCTGACTAGACGTAATAATTACATCGAGGTGAGATTCTCCTTGTAAAGTGAGATGAAGGATGTGTGCCGAAGAAAAAAGTCAAGTAAATGCAAATGAGATGTGAGGAATGGGCAAATGAATCGACGCAGATTTAGCAAGCGTCGTCGGCGGGGAACAAAGCTGGAACGGAACCGGACGCGTGGGAGAGATGACGCCTGATGCGTGGTGAGGTAAGGCGATGTGAAAGTAAAGTGGGTGCGGAGCGACGGGAAGGTTGAGGAGGTGAAAGCGAGACGAAGGGGGACAAAGTACACCGAAGCGAGGTGGGATAACGCGGGGATAGGCGAAGCTAGGCCGTGCAGAGCGAGGCGAGACGGGACGAAGCGAAGCCGAAAGAGCGGGAGGGGCACAGGTGCGAGATAAAGAAAGGTGGGAAGCATTGTGATGAGGTGAGGCGAGATGAAGTGAGGTCGGAAAGGGTGAGTGAGTTGAGGAGAGGCAGAACGAGAAAAGGAAGGGGTAGAATGAGGTGTGCAAGGTGCAGTGAGACAGGGTGAGGTGAAGTGATATGACGTGAGATGAGACGGGGTGAGGTGGTGGGAGGCGCGAATGAGGCGAAGCAAGGTGGAGAGAGGCACGGTTGGGAGACGTAAGGAGAGATGGGGTGGTGTAGAGTGATGCGGGGTGAGGCGGAGTGAGGAAGGGGGGACTGGGTGAGTATTTGAGAAGAAGGAAGTGTTGAGGCGATAAGGTGGTTAGGGTGGTGGGGGCGTGAGGCGCGGTGAGAAGGGATGTGGTGAGGCTAGACGGGGTGAGGCATGGCGAGATAAGATGGGATGAAGCGGAGTGAGACGGATTGAAGCAAAGTGGATTGTTGTGAGGAGGGACGAGGTGAGGCTAGGCGGGGTGATGCAAGGTGAGATAAGTTGGGGTGAAGCAATGGGGTGAGATGGATAGAAGCAATGCGGGATGAGGTTATGGCGGATGAGAAGGGGTGAGTTGCTGTGAGGAGGGATGAGGTGAGGCTATGAAGGGTGGGGCAAGGGGGGCGGGGCGAGGCGCTGGCTAGTATGATGAACACAGCACGCTCTCTGCGGGCGGAAAGGGTCGGAGGGGAGGGGTTGACTCTGGTTGCGAGCGCAGTCTGTTCGCTGTTCCCCCTCCTACGCCCTATTCCAATCTCCCGGGACTGCGGCTGTTCGGGGCTGATTTGGGTCACCGGGGATGAAATAAAATTGTGCGCCCGTTGTAATGCCCGGAAAATGAAAAGAATCGAGCATGCACAATCGTGTTGCTGAACGCTCGGTGTTTACGACGCCGAGTTTGAAAAGGCTGGCTCAAATCTTGATCCAGCTTCTGTGTTCTAGACCCCCATCTGTTCTTTGCTTTTTGTTGTTTAGAGGGACGGGGGAATGGGTCGGCTGCTCGAACTGCTCGGAACTGAGGAAATTTCCTGCACACAAGATTTCTTTCGCGACGTCTTGTTCGGATTTTGGAAGTCCACTCGCGGGCGGCAGAAAATTGGATGCCCCCGTCTGATTTGTTTTCGATGTTCAGATCACTGGCTGATCCCTGCGAAGAAAGACAATTTCTCTCTAAAGATTTGCGCGAATCAAATCCGAGAATGTTAAAGTTTGTGGAAATGGAGTGATTCCATTTTGTGGTCGCCATTTAGTGAAAGAGGGAAATCCAGAAAATTAGCTGTTTACCTTCAAACCTGTTCATGACACCAAGATTGAGAAAAAAGATGCAGAGGATGAGTTGGGTGAATAGTTACGTTTGAAACTCTATAAGTTCTTTGTAAGTTTTCTGTGTAACTTAACTCATGCGCTACCACAGTTCTGTCAGTACCTAACTCTACCACGTCTTGTATTATTGTTGTCACCAACTTTACCCTGGAAAACATATTAGGAAGCAACATCAACACAATGAGATTAACTTGTGCACTATCATTACAAAGTATTCTGCATTCTTTTCATATATAATAATCAATCTAGGGATTGAAAACAATGTTTTCCTTCTTCAGAAAGAAGAGGCCATTTATAATTTCCTTTTCATTTTGAATTTGAAAAAAAATTGTAATTGTCTTCAAAATGATTAAGAACTAATTTTTATAAAATGTGCAACTATTTTTGCACTTTTTTATAAAATGTGCAACTATTTTTGCACGTATGGCATGTTAATATAATGTTAGTTAAAAAAAAGTTATGTTAATATAATGCCTTCAATCATCCTGAAACATTTGTATAAAATTGAACAGGAAATAAATAATATTAAAAAAATTATTAACAACTAATTTTTATAAAATAAGCAACTATTTTTCAGGTATTAGTTTTCGTTTCATTTAAGAAATAAAACATGAGAATCTCTTTTGCATTAAGCAGAATTAAGATGCGATGGCAATGTCGTGAAATCACGATGGTTCTGTCTGAAGGCATTATTCTTATTGCGTATTAACAGTTATAGACCTCGCAGCAATGGGCAAGGAAACAATTGTTTCCGGCCACCGTACCCGTAGATTGGAAAATAACATTAGTTCTTGTGCTGAACTTCGTAATACCTCATACACCACGTGGCCAATGTTTTCGGAACAGTTACAACAGTAGCCGGGTCGCCACAATCCATACCAAGTCGCGGCATGCGCTCAGCCTAGCAGTGTGTGACTTAAGGTGGCACTAAACTAAAGGTCTCGTCTAAAGGTCTAATGTCTGGGAAAATCAACCCTTTGTGTAATGTAAAAATTAAAATGAATAGAAATCAGCGGACTTAACGGCGTGTGTCTATAAGGCGTGTCATATTTCAACAAAGTTCAAAAGAATTTTTATTACGATACCAACACTTCAGCTTAATGGCCTTACCTGGAAATGGGTGAATGATTTTGGTGGGGACGTGAGTACAAATATACGACTTAAGGGGGTAGCTACAGTTAAAACATAAAAATATTTCACAAATTAAAAATTGTATTTTCTCCGAAACTGTTAATCCTTTCTTAACCAAATTTTGCAAGTGTAAAGATTGACACACTATAATTCCAAACATTGATCTATTTAACCAAAATTCGGTTTGTGAATATGTTAATTTGGCGTTAAAATGGCGGCTGCAAAATGTGGAGGCAATTACTATTTTAATAATTGATAACATAATTTTCAAATTTTGCTAAATGAGAATGGAGCAATCGTGGAATAAGTGTGAAGGTAAACGAAAGAAACTCATGAAATCTTGGCGCAAAACGCGTCGCCCACTACAGATTTCCAACGGATCATCCAGCGTTTCAACTCCGATCCCAGCACTGAAAGCCGAGTAGTCTGACCTCTATAGTACGGGTTGCCCAAAAGTCGAAAAGCAGTCCACTGGCATTTCTGTAGCGGCGGCGATTCTTCCCAAAACCGCGAAGACTCCCGTTTGGCTCCTCCGTCGCTGTAAATATCCCGCTGGGCGCGTTCATTTCGTTTGTCATGCGTCTAAAGACCCGCCCACCGCGGCTTCCCTCCGCGCTGCAGCCAACAGCCGCTCGTAAAGATCGATCATCGGCGTGAATATACTGCTAAATGCCTCCCCGGCAACAAAAAGTCGGAGAAGACTAAACGCATTAGAAGTAGGCGATATGTCTACAAGAAACTCGCCGTCCCATAAAATATTTTTCTTTTGACTCTTGAAACATCACACACATTCAGGTTTACAAAGTCGTAAGATGAACTTATTTAATTGAAGACGATTGATTGTTGATATTATGTGAATAAAATAGGCAGAAACGTACAATCGTTTTGCATTCGGATGATTGTTACTAAGTTTCTCTGAAAACGTTGAAAATGTGACGGCCTAATGGATGTAATTTTGCGTTTACTTCTAAAGGTTAAAACTAAACAAAAAAGTTCTTGATGCAAATTGTTCTGGAAGTTTGTTGCTCTTAAGCAGTGATTCTTAATGGAGGTTTTGCAAGACTGCAGAGCTGTCATAAATAGTAATCAACACGGCAACCAAACGTGAACTGTGAAAGGAAAAGAGCAACTTTCCCAGTAAATACGTTGTTAATAAACTTTTTTTAAATTTCTAATGGCCATCAAAGTTATAAATAGTAAAAACCAACAATATTGTTGCATTGCAATCAATTATAATTTAGTTTCTTTCCTGAGTCATGGATACTACTTCGTTTTACGTAATAGCAACCAACTCTAAAAACACTAGACTAGAATGATCGCGTCCCCTTTCACGGAGACAATATTTCAAATACTGCAACTTTCAATCACCGTGCATACTTACCTAATAATTAGGAGCCTCCTAAAATGTAGAATTCAGGTATTTTTCAGGATTCCGCAAGACACAAGTAAGGGAGAAGCTGCTCTGGACAGGGCGGAGGCTCCGGGCGCAAACCACGCCATTTAGAGCCCTAGTATTTTTATCGAGTTGTAATGCAATAAGCCTTTTTTTAAGGCAACCTCCTTGCGGGCCGGCGCCTCCCTAATGGAGTCTTGCTTACAGCTACTCGAAAAAATCGCATTTGAATTCAAAACAGCGCGTTTCTTTTTTTCCCCTCTCTCCCCCTCCGTCCTCTTTCTTCCTCTTTCTCTCATCTTGTTCTTTCCTCTGCCGCCACCGCCCGCCCGCCGCCATTCGCGAAACAGACGCCGCCGCCGCATTTTAATTACACGAATCTGGAGGCGGCGCGGGGGTTGGGCGCGCGGGGGGCGTGTACTTATCAGTGTCGGCGGCAACGGCAGCGTTCGGCAGGTGCGAAGCTCATAACGGTTTCATTAGCAGCGGAGGCGGCGGCGGCGGAGGCGACGCAGGGGCGGGGGCGGCGACGGCGATAACGTGAGGGCGTACGAGTGCAGGTGGCGCCATGCAGTGGCACGGGCGGGGCGGGGCGGGGCGGGGATGGCAGGGCACGGGGCAAAGAGGGGGAGGGGAGGGGGCAGGGGGCGGTTGGGCTCCGGTCGCGCGGCAGCTGGGCGCCGCCGCCGCCGCCCCCTCCTCCGCCTTGTTTATCGGCCTAATTACCGCCTGTGTCCTCCCGGCCCCAACAGCCAGCGTTAATAGCCGCAGGCCGCGGCGGCGCGGGGTCGCCGCGGGAGGTGAAATGGCGGGGACGCGACGGGGCGACGCGGAGGAGGAGTGGCAGCCGAGCGGCGGGGCTCGCCTCTGCCACGGGTTCCAACTGCGGGAGAAACGCGGGTTCGCAAACCCATGACATCGGAAACGGCGGAAGAGGAGTGGAAACATGGAAGCGGTGGTGGTGGTGGTGGTGGTGGTGGTGGTGTAGGTAGGGATGTAAAAGGACGCGAAGATTGGACGCCGAAAGAAGGGCCGCCGATCAGTGCTGACGATGGATACAATCGAGGAAGTCAACTGCGCCAATGTTGCGCAGGAACGTTACAAGACGAGAGGAAAGGACGCGTCGTGGGAGATTACACGAGCGCCGGGGAGGCTCGACACACGTGTAGACTTGGAAGGCGATAAGCGCCAGAGCTGCGATCGGAGGATGGAATCGGCGTCGCCGCGAGGTCCCGCGAATTCCGCGGCCAAGAAACACCCCACGCCGCTGACGCTCGGCGGGCCCGCCCCTCCCCGTCGCCCCGAGTTGCAAACTCCGGCGCGCCCCACGGCCTCCTTATTGGCATTTCCGGGGAGGGGGAGCGCGGCGGGGACGACGGCGGAGGCGCGCGCGGGGGCGGCCCCAGAGGTCGATACTCGCACTATTGAGACGTCCGCGTGCCCTAAGCCGCGGTGTCACCCCCTCACCGCCTCCTCCCCCTTCAGCCTCGCATTGTGCGGTCGCGCGTTCGCGCCCCGGTGCCCACCAGGGAGGAGAACCGGTGCGGTGCCCTACAGGCCGGCCACGTTGCCGTGTAGCACTCGCCCCGCAACCCGATTTCACCGGACGTTTTGGACACAAACCGGATTGATTGGCCACTGAGTTGTAGATTATCAATCTGTTCCTGACACGTTATGACATCTCTTGCGCGAGTGGTCACAAGGTCGATTTAAAATTGGGTGCTTTGTGCGGTCTACTCTCGCCAAGAAGACTGAATGGAAGGAATTGCTAAGAGTTATCTTTGATTAGTGATTCCAGGTGCGTGAATTGCTAAGAACATTTGTCCCGTAAGGTGGTGATTGTTTTCTCGCTGGAGGTGACGGCGATCTACTCCAGCTGGATGGCGATATCCAGCACCAACCTACGCATAGTCGATTTGTGGTTTTTGTCTCCAACCAAGTATTTCTCACCAATGGGGCAACGCCCAGACAACCTCTATGCTCCCCTCTTGTCTCCCGGCATGTGCGATAGTGTGGTGCATGTAAATGCAAGTGAGTATAAGTAAAAGGGAAGGAAGAAGGAAAGATCGTGCGCAGTCCGCGGTCCGTTGCCCGTGCAGGGTACTGCTTTGGCATTCTCCCGGTGTTTATCGAGAAAAAAAAAAGAAAAAGAAAAAAAAACACGGAAAATTACTGATCACAGCAGCCAGCCGCTAAATTCTCTCAGACAGCGGGTGAACTCGACCTAGCTATGTAGCTAGTGTCGAAAATCCTACCATTGTGGGACTCGAATCTTAGGAACTCCTGGTCAGACGTACTGCCATGACATCAATTAGTGACCTGAACCACTTAAGCCGGAGCAATTTACCTGAAGTTCGTCATTCGGTTCAAGACGCGTTATGCCAGCTCGTGTTCGAGTGGACACGGCTATTTAAAATTTGGTGGCTTTGTGTGGCCCACTCTCTCCAAGAAACCTCACTGGAGGAAATGACCAAGAGTTCTCTTGGATGCAACAGGAATTCGACTTTTGGAGTCGAATATTTCATTTCCATTATCGTATCCCCAAACTTTTTCAAGAGTACTCTGACATTTATTATACAGCTTAAACACGTATATAGAGGAACTCCAAATTTTCAGTAACAGAATGTTAAATGGACCAAAACTTTATAAATTTCAAGTTCATCGACTGGATTTAAAGTAGAGCATGTCAAAATTCGAATTTTTAAGGTGCCGCATTCAGATATTGAATTGTAATATACGCATCTTTTAATTTCGGATGAAATAATATAAAAATCATTTATTATACAACGAATCTGTATTTGTAATAGATGCGTTTCTCAAAGAAACGACCATTTCATGCAAATGCATATAAGTTACAATACAAATGAGACATCCAGTGAGAGAATCACCTAACCCACAAAACTCAAAACATCCATTTATTGACATTTTCAATGTGTTGGTAAACGAATGTGTTCATAAATCGATATTTTGAATTTTGTGGGTTAGCTCCCTCTCTCACTGGACGCCTGAAATGTATTTTAGTTTCGCCACAAAAGAATGAATATACTATCCCTAGAAATCGTTACTGAATGCTTCTCGAAAGCGTTAATTTGATTCCATTAATATAGCTTTCATCCAGTGTCCTCAACAGCAAATATACAAAATGAACCCGGGACAATACACATTATTAATATCTGGAACAATTTTAATGGTGCATTATGTGAATGATGCTGATAAAATCAGTTCTTCAAAATTTACAGCCGATAAAGCCAATGATAGTCGACAAGATCAAACATAGCACACAGAATATCTTAAAGCCCAGATCTTTAAATTCCAAATTTTCATGTCATCGTCACTGATCTTAACTCCTTGTGATTCTTTTCAATGAAAGCTGTCGCTTTGAAAAAATATAGAATCTTGATTGAAATATGAATTAATTTCTGAGTTGATATGTCTACCAAACTCCATAGCAGAAAAATGCACACGCAGACAATTATTCATTCTTTTACGCAATTAATCATTCATACTTAGTTTAAGGTACTTCCATAAATGCAAACAGAATGTTTGCGCGATTTAAAATATTAGGGAAGTACAGTGAACTCTAGGGTCTTTAATAATGGATAACTAAGATTTTTCAAAGAAATGTTGAGTAATTCTTGAAATCCATTGTTATTAACGTTAATAATTCAAATTAAAGTCAGTTCCTAAAATAAATTTATATTCATTGCAATTTGTTTCATTTAATTGGACTTATAATTCAGACGTAAATTCACTTCAATTGTTACAATTGTATAATAGAATTGCATTTTAGAGAAATTAATTGTATATACCATAAAATAATATTAAAAATGTGTACGTTCCAAAAATATTAGTGAATTAAGTGTAGCAAAAACGAACCTACTGATAAAAAATTGAAAATACGGTATCATGGTACGAAGACAGGTGATGATCTACTTCCAGTTTAACTCAAAGGGATAAGAAATTTAAATATTTTCGAAATAAAAAAGTAGTGATATTTTATAGAAAATACTTAATTTGGTTGATTCCAAAGTTGGAAAAATCTAAATAGACCTTGTTCTTTGAATTAAAATGAGTTCACTGTACCATACAATAATCATGGGGTATTTTGATTACAAAGCTACAAAAGCCCATACACGTTCGGAATACGAGACCGTTTTACCCGTGCCGTTTGCCGTTCAGGGTAAAGTTGGGCGTGTTTGGTTACAATCACGGTAATAAAACTATCAGAAACTAATCCCGTTCATTTCTGAATTTCTTCAGGATACGGGTTCGTATGTAACCTTGACTTAAACGTTAGTGAGTATAAACATATACCGGGTGGAACTCAGTATAACCTCTGAAGGCGAAAGTTGTTCCAATCAGAAGGAAACGCGGCAAAACCGGCGGGGTAGAACTAGAGAAAAAGTGAGCGCCTGCATGGTAGAGTTAAGCATCACACGGGGTAAACCTGGACCACAGGGGTGGATTAATGCATAGGCAGAATGAACACAAGATTAGGGCCTCCGCCAGTAACTGGCCTCATATTTTTGAAAACAAATTGTGCTTTAGTTCGTAAATACGTAAAATAATTTAATATCAAATGACTAAATTGCAAGAGTGATAGTTCATTCTATAAGCTCAGTCAATGGGCCTCACAGTTTGACCATGCTTAGAACCCCTAAAGATATGAATGCAATCCTGCGGACAGTGGCAGATCGAGGGAGCCATGCCCCCCCTCAAGGCCTAGAGTTTTCGTTCGTTACCTGTCTGTAAATGGCACAATTGATTTAAATATTTATATTGAAATTATGTAATTATTTAAACAAGAACATTGTATATTATCATATTACCCTATAAAAATAATATGCAATATAATAAATGTGTTTATTATTTAACAAAAATCAATGATAGCCCCCCTCCCCCCCAAAAAAGTATTGGCTGGATCCGCCCCAGCGGGCAAGTAAAACAGTCCCGTTTCCGAAACGTGTAAGGGCCACATTGCTGAGTGCGTCAGCGAAGCGAAGGCGAGCGTGGGTGGGAGTGCGCTTACGTAGCCTGTGTAGCCGGAAACGCGCCGCTGCCGCCGCTGCTGCTGGTGGAGACCTGGCTCGGAGCGGCGAGAGGCCTGGGCTCCTCAGCCGACGGCCTCAGCCACACGGACCGCGCGCTGCGCCGCGGCCAAGTGCTGCCTGCCTGCAACACCACACAAGGTTTGGTTTTAATTTTATTTTACATTCACAGACAGAACAACGTTCAGCCGTGAGGCTCTTCAGTTGATTGGCCGAACAACTTTGTATCCGCAAACTCTGAAGGGGATAACTTCTTGTTTCCTCCCTGATAGTGATTTCATGTGTTATACCTTCAACCAGGGTTATTGCGAGGAAATTGTGTTGGAGAGCAATGCCACGATTAAACAGGAAATTCGATGGGAGGGACAGGTAATTCAAGAAATGTTCTTGCCTTATCTAATGTCGGAGAGATATTGAAGGAAAATGTGAAATGGGAGTCTGTTTCTTAGGCGGGAGAGTGGGGGCTGATCGGTTCCTATTTCGTAAGTGACTGCTCCTACACAAGGTTTGTCAGGGGCGAATTCAAATATTTGCCCACGAATAGACCGCCTTGGATCACGTGTGCATGCACCCCGCATTACCGGGGCTCAATTTCATTATCTCGGTAGCAAATGCATGAAGTATTTATTAAGGTATCAGCTTTTAGCTGGATCCTATTTTTATCCCCCAGAGTTGTTAGCCCTGGGAGCATGGAAGATAAAATGATGTTGGTAATGAGGGGTGAAGTGACGACACACAGATTCAGACGAACACATAAACACCCATGGTCGAGGAGGGACTCCAACCCACAATTCTTTTGTCTGAGATTGCCACGGCACTACTACTTTAGCTATCTCGGCTATACGGACAGGCTATGTATTCATGTATGTATTTAGTTTTTCCAAAATATGTAAGACAAATAGAAAATTAAAAAATAACAAAGTATGTAGGTCACCCTTCGAGGAACTCGCGGTGTCTCGTGTTGCTTAACCTGCGTGGCTTCACGGAGCCTAGCTAAATAATTCGGTTACCGACACCGACTATGCATATGGTCATAGTCATAAGGTTATATTCACATGGCTATTAGAACCGTAAGTGTTGAGTATGTTATATCACAGGAGGTTCACTCTTTCTCTGCTACTCTCTTCTTTCTTCTGACTATATCCATCCTCCTTTCTATTCTACTTTCTCTTTGAAACACAAACTCTGAATTTGTGTTCTCAGCGTTGTAGAAAAAAATAATACCACCATTTTGTCAAATTTTTGCGTAATACTTTATTTGTAATTATTTAACATAAGTTATTACAGTTAAGATACATTTTAAATAAAGTTCATTATTTTTTTTTCAATATAAACAAATGAGTTAGTACATTAAAATTATTGAATTTTTCTGTTTGGGAGCCACAAAATACCATCGGCAAATGATTGAATTGATCGATGGTGCTTAACAACATATCAGTCAATTCTGACACAATATTCAGTTCATCTTCCTCCAAAATATTCCAATTCATCAAGTCAAATTTATGTGCATTTTCATGTGCGAACAACGTTGCAATGAAAATGATTCATAAATGGTAATTTGAATCAACAAAAATATTTATTTCTTAAATTTTATTCAAGGATAAAATTTGTGAAATAAAAATGGCAACATTGCATCACGAGGCATCATAGTGAGTGGCGCAACTATGTTTTTCCTACAGTTGTAGGGTCACAATGACTTGATGTCTCGTTATGAAAATTGCGTAATATAGTACGTTGCATTTAAAAGTAATGTTTTAGTAAATTTTTGTTTCTAGAACGAAAGGAAATGGGATATTAAATCATTTTTGTTGCTATTGAATACATAATTGAATAAACTATAATTAATTTTCAACGGCATTCGAGTGGGTGGGCAGAAGCTTTTCTCCGTTGATACGCCACTGTTCATAATCGATTTTTATTCCTTTTAAAAGTTTATTTAATAAACTTAACACTACCGATAACACGTACTATTATTACTCTGTAACAGTGCTGGCAATCTTCCTCGTAATTTCTCCCACGAATCTTGAAGATATCCTGAGCGCAGTACATACGTGACATATTCCAAAAATGGTCATTTTGAAGGAAAACTATTTTATCCTGATCGTAGCCGCTTATTTCACTGTCAAAGGCGACGCTATTTACTCTATTTTGTCTCGTGAACTATGTGGATTACTAATGGTAAAAATAGATTATTTTACCATTTTTCACTTAACTAAAAAATGACTTTTGACATAGTCAATTTTCTTATGCACTGAAGGTACATACTGCTTTATCTGAGTCTCCAGTTATCTCATTTATTTATATTATTGCAAGTAATGAAACCAGTAAGCCAGGAATGCAAAAATATCGAGTATAAATTACTAATTTGTACTCTAATAAAATTTGCGAATTCAAATACATACTGTCCAAACTTAAGATAGTTGTTCAGACGGGTTCATCAGATTAGTCCAGGAACGCTGATAAGCGTTAGATTACCAGGCGCCGTCAGCAGCGAAGTGAAACGAAACCTTTGAAAAACCAACTCAACTCCCTGGGATGGGGAGGCCACATCGGCTCGCGGAAGGCGAAACACCGTTCAACCGCTCATTTTTACGAGAAGTCCCGGCAATAAAATACACCGCGCGGCACGACGCCGTGAATCATCTCCCGTTCCCGAGACAATAAACTTATCTTAATAGGAGCAAGCGCTCGGGAAGAAAAATGGCCGGCGTTAGTATGCGGCGCGTCTTTCGACGCGGGCCCCCAATCAAAAGACGCCGCGCCGCCGCCCGCCGTCGACACGACGACACGACACGACGCGACACGACGACACAAGACGCGACGGAAACGAGGGAGGGAACGGCGGTGGGCTATTATTAATTTACCGTTCGTTCTATCATTATGTGACATTTAAATCACTGTAGTCAATACGGGCATTACTTCAACTGTTGTATTTAACATTTCCATCTCGTGAATGATTATCATTTCGCTTACTCCTAAATTGTGTTATTACGCGTTTGGAAGCTACATTTTTTTGAACTTTCTTTCGTTTTATGCTTTTGTACTGTTGGCATACACTGAGACATATGTTGACGTGGAGCTCTTTTTATTACCATTTGAACAAGCTGTTCTCACTTCAAGATACATTTTCGTGTACTTGATGAAAACTTGAATAATGAGTTCAAATGTTTTATGCCACCATTTGTTTATCTTAGTGCATGTTGTAATTTAGTCTAATTTATAATATCAAAACTTTTTTTTTCTTGTCTGTTATGTGTCCATTTGGGCTCAGCACGTGCGACATGGCGGGCGCAGCGAGGCCCGACATCTGCCGGTCGCTCGGCAAAGGAGGGCCGTGACGTCACGGCGCGGGCACGCGGGCGACGCCGGCGGCGGCGCGGGCGACCCGTGAGAAACGCCCGGACGCGGCGCTGGGCCGACCCCTCCGCCACGATGCAGCCCGCACACGCATAGCAACCTTATAATTACGTTGGTGCCGTATGTTTGTGTGTGTGTGTATGTGTGAGTGAGTTAGGTGGGTGGGTGGAGGGAAAATCCCAATCCAATTTAACGAAATGAGTAACACATTCGATCATTTGCTTTCATTACCGGGAGGAGGCGCTAAGATGAAAGTATTTAAACGAATACACAAAGTTCTGCGAAGTTTCGATAACTCGAATCTAAAGATGGGAAATCGAGTAATCAAATATTTCGAATTTTCAAAATACTGAACAGCATGTAGAAGAAGAATACGAAGGAAAATCCATCAAACTTGAAAATTCGAATATTTTGACATGATTATGGAAGCTCCATTTATCATGTGTGAACGAAATGTTAAGGAGACTGGAGAACCTAAGAGATATTAAGGACTTTTTGCACGCCTTAGCAGGCAGCAAGCGATTGCAACTGCGCATGTGCAGAAGGTCGATAATACTTTAAAGTTCGAAGGTATAAAAACTCCCTATTCAGAAATCGACGTTATCGAGGAACGAGATGTACAGAAATTCGAGTTATCGAACTTCCAGTGAACAATACCGAGATATCGCGTAATTCCAGTTCCTGAGATTCGAGAACACAGTTATGAATAAATATTTTGCGAACTAATTGACATCGATATAATAATTTAATTTGTTGAATGTGTAATTCATAAATTACTAATGAGTTGATTACGTTTCTTTGTAGTATGTATTCATATTTATTACAAATGATGATATGCGGTGCGGAGCGGCTCCGAATACGCAAATCGACAGGTCCGGCAATTAGGATTCACTCATCCAGAATGTAGTAAAATTTCGACAAAGTGTTTTGCGCACGTCCAGTTTTGTATGTGTTACAGTGTGCTGTATTTATTTTATTCCAAAAACATATTTCAAGGTGCAGACGTTCTACTACGTTGATTTCTTTTAAATGTAAAGGTTCTTGAAAATGTGAAAGAATAGTAATTTTCGCTACAAGGGCGGAAAGTATTACATGACGAGTTAAATGTTTCCTGCCGAAGCGACGAGAGGAGCCTAGGCAAGAATTCTGAATGAGTAATGCAAGACTTCGTCCGTGATTCGTAATACCTTTTATTCCGTACAAAGTGACATCTGTATGTTTTCGATTCAAGATCAGGATTTCATTAGCAATCCGTGTGATTGACACCATTTTCAGGGAAAATACGTAGGTAGCTCTGATATGATCAAGGTGCAAAATGAGGTTGTTCATCAATGGCATTTGTCGCCCCTCCCGTTCTATTTTAGTGCGGACAGTAATTTCAGTATGGTAAAGTACTTTTCCCGCAGTCTTTTCGAGGCTACATGTGGTATCAATAAAAAAAAATTCCCTATGCATGTTGTTTTTCATGCACTTCCACATAAGTTGGTAATGCTACCATACAAATAGCAAGATTACAATTGCGGCACCTCTGGATCTCACAATAATGATTTATGACTTATAAACAGTGTACAAGAACTAATTTAATCAAACAATTAAAACACTGAAGTTTCTTCATATGTGCTTTTATAGTACTAACGAACGAACTTAGTTCGTTACGTGAAAAAACTTTGATCCTCATGCGTAACCTGCATTCGAGTCTGATATTGACGTCTAATGTTTTGTGTGTGACTTGGATATTTTCTCATCAAGCTTACACGAAAGAACTAACTTGGTAAATGATTCACAAGAGGAAGTGACAGGTACTAAATAATGACCAGGTACAAATGTAGGCTGCCAATTCATTAACAACGTGTTTACATTATTACTTTTGCAACAGGGGAGTGAGATATCATGGCCTAACAGTAAAGGAAGTATCACATAATTCTTATTCTTAGAAACGACCGACCATAAAAATCATAACCAGTAATTCCAATACCTAATTGTATAGCGAAGTATCATTCACGTCGATGCTAACAATCAAGAAACATAGTGGACACCATTCATCAGTCATGTCTTGAGCAACATCACCACATACTTCTCTGCTTAAAAAATTGGAATGATTTCTTTGTATCACATATCCACCTCAATTTTCTTCTACATATCTGCAAAACAATCTTCGAAAGTTTGACTATAATTTTTATTCACAAAAATCTCAATTTTCAATTTTTATTCATAAAAAAGTATTGCTACCAAAGGCTCTCCCCTGGGAGGTGTTAGTCGAGCACTAAACGCTTGCTTAGAGACATTTGAAGGATATTAACATTGCTACAACCCACAATAGAAGCGGAAAACATTCAGACCTAGTGAACGTGGGCATAAGATGGGGTACAAAGACTCCGAAATATTAGCCCTTGAGAACCGAGGATTACCAAAGTCAGAAATTGTGGATATTAAAGAGAGTATTTTCTACTTTAGTAGAAGCAATTTATTAAGAAAAGTCGCTTCCCTTACTGTGGTCCTCATGCCATGTCCACGACCATAAATACCTCTTCCAAACCTTTGCCACTTGACTGACCTCCAGGAAAGAGGAGAGGTTGGACGACGCGAGAATGAATAGTGAGGTACTATGAAAATGAAACTCTGCTTCTTAAGTTTTTTTCCCTAGAGTAAGTACCGACGGTAGACTACCTGTTGATAACCTCGAATTAGAACTACGAAACTTTTAATTGAATGGGTGAGTGGAAAAACAGTACTAGCCTAGAAAGTTTATTTTGAGATAATTCGTTATAACTTTTGATTAGAAGTTTACACAATTTTCATATTTCAAAAATGTTTTACCAAGCCACACCAATACATTCTGAGGCATAGTTGACATAAAAGTTTTGTTAATAATGGATCCACTCAACAATTCAATTAAACCATCTTCAAAATACAATTTTGATAGAAAAAAATACTCTCTTGATGAACTTTTGCAACCCTGATGAAACTCCAAAAACGAATCGAAATATTTTCCGATGACGATTGATTTCGATTCCAAGAAATCGCGCAAACAACAGCCAAATACTCCACTAAAAAGATGATAATTTACATTTAGGTGGGTCCCTTCCGTCTTATGCATACCCGGGGGCCACAACCCAATACTTCTCAACACGTAGACGTGCGTTTCGGCCGATTCCTACAGGCAGGCAACGGGAGAGGACGGGTGACAGGATAGTGATTAGTGGAGACCTTGAAAATGATCGAGTCCCCTAAATTTATTAGTACAGATCCAAACTGGTCACCCTGGTGAAGAGAGCCCGCTGCCTTGGGTGTCGGCTGCGCGTGGCCACCTGGACTACACGGGGTGTTCGACACGTCCCCGCGCCTCCGCCCCCGCCGCCGCCGCCGTCGCCCCGGCGACAGAGACGTAGCGCTCGGGCCGAGCGTTAATTTAATGCTCCATTACTCAATTACGATGCCATACTTAAAGAGGAGTTTATGGGGGAATTAAAAAGCGGCCGCCGCGTATTTCACGGTTATCTGCGGCCGCCGGCCGCGGGCATTATGCGACCGCACGCACCCCCTCCGCCCGCGGTGCCGCCCACCTCGCCCGCCAGCCCGCACGCGCGGCCCGCCCCCGCCGCTGCTGACGTCGCGCCGCCCCGCCCCCGCCGCGCCCCGCCCCCCGCCGCAGAGGTTTCCCTCTTCCGCGTGCGGGCTACGCGTGTTTATAACCTCGCCGCTAACGCTTCCCGAAATCGCCAATAATTGTAATATAAACCGCACCCCCGTTCGGGGTACAACGCTCGAGCAGAGGGTCACTGAAAAGTGCTGTTGGTGGAGACGCGACGGCGGCGCGCGGCGGACGAGGAGGCGCGACAACGTTTAAACGCAAACGTTTAAATCCAATCTATCCCCTCTCAGACTTTGCCAAAATTCTATACGCAGAACCCGCATCAAGAACAAATTCCCGTTTCACATATTCTTAAAGAAGTTTTCAGATTTCCGCTCAATGTAGAGTTATAATAAAGATACCTTTACCACCCTAGAAGTATTATTAGTTGTATTTTGCCAAATATCAGTGCATTGAGATAAAAAACTGCAAGTGTATCAAGTTTTAATTTTAAGATTATTAGTAAGTTAATTCTTAGTAGAATTACGCCAACCATAACAAATGTAGAGTATTTTACGCACTTTTTTTCCTGTTCAATCCAAATGAAAATAAATAAATAAAATATTTAAAACGATCGTGCGTGTGTTCGATCCTCAAACTTGCAAGGCCGTTTACTTCAACGGGACGGCGATGATGAAACATGGTGAAAGCAAAATCATGTGAGATATGCGTATTAGTAAAAAATTATTCAAGGCGAATCGATATGCATGATGCATTTTTAAAGCCGTCTTAGGACAGAAGTAGAGAAAAAAACGCGTAATATGCTACAAAACACGTGACTCGCATAAACCTTTGCCAAAGGTATTATAAAACTTGCTACGAGAAATGCGAATGACAGAAATTAGTCTCTGACAAAGTTATAAACGACTGGAAAATATCAGCAGTTCATACCTGAAATGTACGTAAGCTCAGAAATAAGTGGTTTAGTACTTGCTTTATTTCTACTGAAAAACGAAAACATATCAAAATCATTAGAATTGCATCTGTTCCATGACTCAACAAAAATACGTAATTTTTTGGCAGTAAAATCGGCAAAATCTTTTATAAAAAATGTTTCGACTTAAGAAGTTAGGAATGCTTCCAAAGATACTGTATAATGTGGATGAGAACAATCACTTTAATACTTTCACAGGAACGGTTTCACAAAAACATGAAAGGTTTACGTTATGCTTCAAAATATAGAAAAATTAGCAAATAAAATGGCAAACGGCGATAATTTACCTGGAAGGTAACAGGAAATGGAGTACACACAGAAAGTTTCCGAACTGTTAATCATTTATAGCTTTGAACCAAAGAATATTTAGTGGGCTGTTTTCTGCGCTCAACGTGACGTACCCAACAACCAAAAAGAAATTTAACGACTCCTCCCAGTAATTTCTGAACCGCAGGCTACTGTCTTCTGAGAATTGCAATCTTCTCCCATGATTTACTTCTGAACGAACGCTGCCTGCTCAGTAATCACAGCAAGACCTTCGCACAGGATACGGTATCCATTCTGCCGATCGAAAATCAGAGCATCTTTGACGGGCAAGGGCAAATCTCGATATGGAACAATCGCCTCTGTCGAGGAAACTTGTTTTATGTTCACATTATCTGCAGAAGTACAATGAAATTGCTTTCAGTAAAAAAAAACTTAAAATATAATTGCGATTTATTATAGATACATGTGTAATGGATATAGCTGCTGAATGGCGCTCTACCTCTTTGATGCAAAGATGATAAACCTATTTTCATAAACACATGATATGAGATAAATACTACTCGTTTACCCTCTGGATAATTCTACTGCTAGAATTACTCCCGGAACAATTAGTGTTTGGGTTGCAAGTTGTCGGCGTCTCTACCTCTAATTACGGAACCACCATGATATCCAGCGGAGAAGCGACATATTAATTCTTTGATTGAATTCTTCGTAGTACTCTTCTCTCTTTTCTTCTCCTTGCATCCTACACTTTCATCTGTTTGTAGACAGAATCTAATGCCGAATATTGGAAGCAACAGTAACACTGGAAATGTACTGATGGTGCCGGAGACAATGAGAATGACAACATGTGATTTCTGTTACGCCCATTTTTCTGCAATGTGTAGTTGATAGACTTCCTGCAAAAACGTCTCCATTTATGCCCCATTTGCCCATTTCTTTTATCCATTTCTGCCCCATTACCAGCTTTGGATTTTCAAAAGAACACAATAACTCATTTTATCTACATTCCCTCTCAGTTCCATCTGAAGGGAGTCTCCACGTCTCCATTACTACACTAAAACCCCACTTTCTGATTCGACACAGGCCCCATCACCACAGCGAAACATTCTCTCATTTATGCTACGCTTGCTTATATGTTGCGACGCTCGCTTGTATGCTAAGCACGCCCCATCCTCCATGGCACAGTCCCTCTCCACTACCTCTGTCGCCCGTGCACTCACCACGAAACGGTCGCGTTCTCACTCATTCCCTCCCTCCCCACTCTCGGCTCGAGTTTTCCTCACTGCAGTCCCTCTGATCGGGAGATCCTAGGTTGGAGTCCCGACGGTGGCAGGATTTTCGGACTAGCGTGTCAGCTACGTCGAATTCAATCACTATCTGGAGGAGAATTCTAAGGCCGGCCGCTCTGATCGGTAGTTTTCCGTGGTTTCTCCGATCAACACCAGGCGAATACCGAAGAACTCTTAACAGATCACGGTCGGCGCGAGATATTTACTGCCTCTTCCTTGACCTATCCTATCCCCTTACACACACTTACACTAACATGCACTACACTAGCACACATGCCGGGAGACCGGTCGGGAACTTAAGAGTTTGTCCCAGCTGGAGGCGTGTCCCGCTGGTAAGAGATACCGGGTTGGGGAAAGCCCCGCTAGCCGACGGTAGGTGCGCGCCGATCTCGTCATCCAGCGGGGGAAGCCCACCGCCACCTCCTAAGTAAAAACATGCAGTACACTTACGGAAGTAATGTCCTTAGTAGTTGACGCGCCCGGAATCACTAACAATCAATCAACCGAGTTTTCCCATTTCACCCACATCACCGTTCTACAAACGCCCCTCAACGCGTACCATGCAACAGCCATCGCCGCTCACCGTCTCTCTCGCTCCCTCCCTCCCTCCCATCCTTCTCTCTCTCTCCACAACCAGTGTCTCCTCCCACGCCCCTCTCTGCGGTCCCATCGCGACCTCACCCGTCCCCGTGCTCGCACGAATATTCCCATGCCGCCAAAATCACCGCCGTCCTATAAACGCCACTCACGCCCCATCGTTCCATGTCACAGCCCTCTCCACTCCATCGCCGCCAACGGCCCCTCTCCGCCATCTCCGTCACCCACCCCGCAATGTCCCCTCCCGTCCCCGAAGCTCCCCGGGCTCGCCACCCCGTCCACGCACCCGGAACCGAACACCGGCCGACGGCGCGGGCGTGGTCGATAAATCAGGCGCGATCATTGTCCGCGATTTATTTTACAACGCTAATGATGCCCGGTTCCCGCGAGGCGCGGGCGCGCGGGCGGCGGAGGCTGCAGGGCGGGGCGGGACGGGGCGGGGCGGGACGGGGCGGGGAGGGGTCGGAAATTAAAAACAATTCATTACTGCCGGCCGCGTCGAGGCCTGCGGCGAGGGGTGCAGCGGGGCAGGGCGGGGCGGGACGGGGAGGCGACGGCTGCGAGGAAAGCGGGTCGGACCGTGACGTCCGCGACAGTCCGACGCCCTGCACGATCTCGCGATACAGCGCCGGCCTCCGCCCCCAACCCCCGCCTCCGCTCGCGCACCGGCTGCGGCGCGGCACAACGACCCTTCGGCACGCGGCCGGCTGCCGCCCGCCCCCCCCCCTCGACCCACGCCACGGCACGCCGCCCCCGCGACACTCCGCGCGCGAGTGTTTTGACAAACAGCGAAAGTACGTGGATAATGTCATGGATTATAATATAATCTGTTAATTATAGACAGTAAATTCAATATATTTGTATTAAATGGAACAAAATTACATTTATTATTATTATTATTATTATTATTATTATTACAATTATTACTATTTACTCCTGAATCTGATTAACCATACAAATCCGTCCGAGAAACGTTGTGCCATTCAATAAAAAATGTGTATTTTGTATTCACCGTCTACAATAAACAGATATTACAATCTATAACATTTGACACATGCTGTGGGATGTCTCCAAGTGGCGACTGGAGACCTCAAATAATCAACAATACATTTCTAAGAATTGAAAATGGGGGAATAAATTATGTTTTAGCGTATGAAATGTTACGTAAAGAAGACACAGAAAAATAATGACCATTTCTTTATGGACGTTTGAACTCATTTTCGGGGAAGCGGAACACATATGGAATGAGCATATTTATTTAAATAGAAATACGTTAGTTACGCAAGGAAAGTTACTGAAGATAAACCTTATTTACGTTTTAGTGTATGATGCCTATTTGTATTTTGGTGTATGATGCTGGCTGGACTCGAGAATGTTTTTATAATGATAATTGTGAAGATGGAAAGCCAAAACCTCGCCATCAACTTGGAAATGAGCGAGCAAAACAAGTCAAATTGGACGTAGCAAATTGGCAATTGTTTTTGCCGCGCTAAATTAACAACTTAAAATAATACGTTTTTTAAATAATTGACATGATCCATTCCACATGTATCATATTTAATCATTTGCAACAGCTAATTGTCAAAAATAAAAAATTCACGGAGTGCGCCACCTTTCTCCCACTAGATGGACAATCTGTGTGGAACTGAGTTTCGGGAATTAAGATATTTTCCAGTCTTTTACTTTTGTGCCTGGGAGACGTCTTAACTCTCCTGGAAAGAGCATGTCCTAGCCAGTGTTGCCAACGTTCTGGACGTCATACTCAGGTTATCTTCAGGATTTTTTCCCTTTCCTCAGAAGAGGGTCGAAACATTGCCAGCACTAACACGCAGCCCAAACTTCTGTAAATCTTTGAATATCCTGGAAGTTCCTCCTAGAAGTTCGTGGAAGTCTCCTTAAAGTTCGTGGAAGTCTTTGTATATCCGTGGTCCCATTTAGCGTCTCTTAAGCGTGTTACTTGATCAGCAATTAATTTGTGAAGAATACATTGGGATAGATAAGAATTTCTTGGAGTCTTCATATTTTGTTTACTCTCTGTATTATTCCTCTAATCATGATCAGTAACTTATCCCCTGTGCATCAAGAAAATATGTGACCTATGTGCGGACCGACAGATCTAGATATTTATTCATGAAAACAATTTATTAACTCGTAAATCTACACCAAGTAGACTGCTGACCTGTAGATCAGATCACTCTCTAGAACTCCATGTCTATAAAATCTTGCATAATTCCTTCAAGAGTTGGAATTCACTCGAGCAGTAAAAATCTAGGAAAGCCATTGCGGATCTAAAAGAACCATTTGAAAGATTTACATTCAATAAACCTCCAATAATTTTAGTTGACTATTAAATGAAGCAATTCACAAATTGCGACTCATTTTAACATGAAACTAATGTATTTGCAAAAACATTAAATCGCCTTAGATGCAGTTTTTAGATTATATTACAGATAACATACTAATCCTGATCCGAATCTTTGTTTTCGTCGTGGATAATGTGATTCTAATGATTATTTTTACTATTATTATTATTATTATTATTATTATTGTTTTTATAAGTTTAATTTAAGGGCAATTATATCTTATACCTTCCGATTAAATACTTTAAAATATTTCTCTTTATATCATCGAGTATTTTTATAGTCTATTTGGATGAACTCTACAATGATATTACAAGACTTCTGAAACCTTCAGTGAATTTATTTTGCCTATTGGTGAAATTATTAGGTTCGTGCTAGTTAGGCAACGAAAGTGTTCCACAGAAGTCTTTCAAGTGTTAATGTGGTTAGACTCGGAACATTTTTGCCTGAATACCAATAGCTCGTCAAAGGACCCAGAAGAAACAAGTTTCCGTTTGGACGACCAGACACCTGAAGGGCTCTAATTGGAAATTCTAAACAAGGAGAAAGATCAAGCTGAATTTCAAGCTTAATGATCCACCGGTAGAAACACGTTCGTCAGACATCTCCGGAAAAACGAAAAATGTGTTCTCTCGTTTAACATGTTTTGAGAATTCATTAAAACTACAAAAAGTGTTTAGTAAATTTTACTCAGTGCATTGAGTTGGAAAAACAGCATAATGTCTCCACGTTCTAAATCTAACCACTAAACATCTTAATGTACAACTTATACCGAAATATTTGTATACGATCAGACGCCTCATATATGATTTTACTAGTTGTTAAGGTTCAAAAATATATTTTGCAACGGGGAGAGAACATTTTTAACTTGTTTGAACTTTGGAAATAAGATATTCCAGGGGCTATTAATACATATGTAAAATACGTAATATTCCTAAGCACAAGATAACCCTTGCTCGCAAAACTAACCTCCGCAAATAATCACGTCTTCTCCCACCACCATCGCGCGAAAAAAAAGAGTTTAATGACAAGTGCGCGGCGCAATGGCAGAATAATGTAATTTCAGGTAGACGCACACGCAGGGCGCGGCGCCATCCACTCCCTCCAAGAGATAATATTGCAGAACGCATGAACTGAGCACGTAATGCGGTGGGCAAATGAAATTACGTTCGGAATAACGCACGTCGGCCGCCATCTGCTCGTGACGGAGCGTCAAGAGAACCGACGTCCCTCCAGGTGCGCCGCTACAAAGCGAGACCGGCGCGGCGCGGCGCGGCGCGGCGCGGTGCACGGCTGTTCCGGCCGGCAACGGACAGCGCGCTCTGAAGGCTGCCCCAACGAAGCATAGGGGGCGCGCGGCATGGAGGAGAAAATGACTAAAGAAAAACAAGGCATGTTCTGAAAAGTTCATTTTGCGCATATTTTTAACCATCAAGGAGCGGAAGGAATCAAGGAATAAAAGAGACGTTTTCCGGTCTACATAGCCGAGGTTGCTAAGGCTGGAGAGGCCAAGTCTCTGAAGGGTCGCGGATTCGAAACCCGGAAGGGTCGCGGATTTGGTAGGGGCATGCAGGTTTGTGTGTGTCCGTATACCGTTAACGATACCATCAATGTTACTTACAGTGGTCGTTATATGACATTAGTAGTTGAAAAGCGATCTTATTTTTTTTTTAAATACACATTTAAGGAACGTAAAAGAAGCGCGCTCTAAAGTCTGCTCGAATGAAGCAAGGGGGCGCGGCGGGTGAAGGTAAGGACGGCATGCAGGAGAAAATTACTAAAGAAAAGCAAAGCATGTTCTGAAAAGTTCATTTTGCGCATATTTTTAACCATCAAGGAGCGGAAGGAATCAAAGAATTAAAGAGACGTTTTCCGGCCTACATAGCCGAGGGAGCTAAGGCTGAAGAGATGAAGTGCTTGAAGGGTCGCGGGTTCGATACCCGGAAGGGTCGCGTGTTTGGTGGGGGCAGGCAGGTTTGTATGTGTCCGCATACCGTTAACGATACCACCAATGTTACAGTGGTCGTTATTTGTCATTAGTAGTTGAAAAGCTATCTATATTTTTTTTAAAAAAAGAGACGTTTAGGAAACGTAAAAGAAGCGCGCTCTAAAGTCTGCTTGAATGAAGCAAGGGGGCGCGGCGGGTGAAGTTACGGACGGCATGCAGGAGAAAATTACTAAAGAAAAGCAAAGCATGTTCTGAAAAGTTCATTTTGCGCATATTTTACCATCAAGGAGCGGAAAGAATCAAAGAATTATTTAGACGTTTGCCGGCCTACATAGCCGAGGGAGCTAAGGCTGAAGAGGTGAAGTGCTTGAAGGGTCGTGGGTTCGAAACCCGGAAGGGTCGCGGGTTTGGTAGGGGCATGCAGGTTTGTGTGTGTCCGTATACCGTTAACGATACCATCAATATTACTTACAGTGGTCATTATATGACATTAGTAGTTGAAAAGCGATCTTATTTTTTTCAACAAAAAAAATACACATTTAAGGAACGTAAAAGAAGCGCGCTCTAAAGTCTGCTCGAATGAAGCAAGGGAGCGCGGCGGGTGAAGGTACGGACGGCATGCAGGAGAAAATTACTAAAGAAAAACAAAGCATGTTATGAAAAGTTCATTTTGAGCATTTTTTTATCATTAAGAGGCGGAAGAAATCAAAGGAATAAAGAGACGTGTAGAAAATATAACGGACAGTGCACTCTAAGTCTGCTCCAACGAATCTCGGGAGTGCAGTGGGAGAAGGTACGGACGGTATGGAGAAGGAAGCGAACGATAGAAATAAAGACATGTTCTGAAAAGTTCATTTTGCGCACAGAGTGACCCAGAGCTGATTTGTGCCTTGTTCCAGTTTTAAGATTTAAAGAGCTATATTACAATTTATTTATCATCAAGAAGATGATGGAAGATAAAGGGAAGTTTACGAAACAAAACGGACAGTGCGTTCTAAAGTCTGCCCGAACAAATCAGCGGGGTGCGCGGGCTGCGACATGGAGAAGAAAATTAATGAAAAAAGGAAGGTTCTGCAAAGTTCGTTTTGCGCATGTTTTAACCATAAAGAAGCGAAAGAAATCAAAGAAATAAAGAGACGTTTAGGAAATGTAACGGTCAGTGCGCTCTAAACTTTGCCCGAACCAAGCACAAGGATGCGGAGAGTGAAGGTACGGCATGCAGGAGAAAATGAATGAAGAAAAAAAGGAAAGTTCAGCAAAGTTAAATTTTTGCATAATTTTTAGCATCAAGCAGCAGTTAAAATCAAAGAAATAAAGAGTTTGGGGAACATAACAGACAATGCGCTTTTAAGTCTGCCCGAACGAATTACGGAGGCGCGGTGGGTAAAGGAACGACAGTGAGAAGAAAATAAATGAAAATAAAAGGCTCATTACAACAAATGTATGTAATAATTCAAATTGTTTAATGCAGTTGTCACCCCGAACGGTAAAAGTACCCGGATCACCTCGTTTACCCCAAAGCTACACTATCCATTCTTTAACACTCAATAATCATCTTAGGGAATGGTCTGAGAAATGAAGACATTTCCAGTGCGAATCGCATTACAGACGTAATTGCGTATCCAATAAGGTGACAGAGAACATTTGGGCAATTGAAAAAAAAATGTTCTGAAAAGTTTATTTTGTGCTTAGAGAGACTCACAGATCATGCATTGAGGATCCATTTACTTTGGCCGCTGAATCATACGTCTTCAGTGTTTTAAAAATTTTATTTACCTTTTTTAATCGGGAGACACTTTTAGAATTCGGGGAACTGGTGAGTTGTCGCTGCTTTCCGAATCTCCGATGACAGTCGAAGATTTTCTGAATCACTGGGATGAGCCGTGTGAGGACACATGATAAGCCCATCGCTCGCCTTTAAGGGTGGCAATGAGATCGGGATAGTGAAGGGAGGATCGTGTTTAAAAGAGCAGTTCTTGCATTCGCCTTGAAGAGATCCGGTGAACTATTCATCAGAGCAATCGGCCAAATAATTCAACACCATCAGGCGCCACAAACCCACCGATGTTCAATAAATTGTCCAACACTTTGCCAGCATTGAATCCGAGACCGCCCAATCCCTTGTACACTCAAACCCAAAGACGATGCCTCAATGATGGCCGCTGTAGAGAGATTGCTCCACGGAGGGACGCTTTGCCAGTTACTAATGTCAACATAAACTGCAGGTTAGGCTCATGAGCTCAATTCGTCAATGCGTTCATTTGCTCACTTGTAAAAGGCTTCGATACAATCTCTCGCAATGCCATCGTCCGACTTGACATTTATTTGTTTTCCGATCTATCAAACCGGCACCGTAAAGTAATTTCTCATTACCAGTGTTTGTATTGTGTTCTAAAGCTAGGAAAAAATTGAAGATATTATGTTCAAAAGGAGACAAGTCTCCATGAAACACATTTCTTCAGGAAGGGAAACTATTCAGTCAGCCTTATAATTGAAGATGAGATTGAACTGTTTTTCTAAACTTAAACCCAGGAAAAACGCCACTTTTGAACACGACAGCATAATGGTCTTAAGAACATTGAACACCCAAAACTAGAAAACAAACTGAAATTCAGTTACGTCACTTTCAAAAGATATGTCACTTTCACTTCGGATACGTCACTTCAGATACGTCACTTTCACTTGCTTGTTTACAAAAAATACCTAATCAAACGGGACAAATTTGACAGAAAAACAGAAAACTTACTGCTACTAAAATGGTTATTGTATTAGATCAATATTTTATTTTGAGTATCTACGAAGTCAGTTACGTATTTTATGGCCATTAAGTATTTTAAGTTTTTTCATATTTTATTCCAAGTGTTGTAAGGATTTTAATTTTGGATTTGGTACTTATTGACATGTAAAAGTGAAGGTATAATGAAGGTACACTTAATCACCAAATAATAAAGATTTAAGTTTTTATAAATATTCAGAATTAACTTCTTCTTTGAAGTATGTTTAAATTATAAAAAAATTAAAAAAATTATGAAAACCTAACATTATCTAGAAGCAGTTTTAATTCATCAGAATGTACTGTGGCATCGTGAAATTAAACACAGAGACATAAAAAAGTATATACAAATTTTATTTACAAAATATACACAAAATGAATTGAACTACCCCGTGCACACTTTCCAATATTTCCCGACCGCCAGACGTGATCGTACAGACTTGTGAGTACACCACATTTAGCAGAGAGGCCCCGCCTTCAGTGCACGCTCCTACCGCGCCACTCACATGACTTTCGTCACTCGAGCGACGCGGGAAAACGCTCCAGCCTGGGCATTAATTTTGCGCAAAGCGCGTGGTCTTCCAGAACAAAACCTGTCGATGAGAGCGAGTCACCCCAATTTATGCTCACCGGCTCACCCCCACGTGACCAACGTTGAGTGTGAGAGGGGAGCTGCCGGACAAGGCAAGCCGGCGTCACCTGATTCTAAAAATATCTGTACCCCTCAACGCCGTGGCTTCTCGCTTCCCAACTCTCAGGTATGCGAGACTTCCGCCTCATCTTCCCACGCATGGCAGCCAACGTGACGCTACAGTACATCAATATTTTAAAAATCTTCATTATCATTAACTTTTTTCTTTTACTACAGCTTTCTTTTTTACAATGAAAAGTGAAATGGATTTGGTACGTTTTGCGTGGAACGAAAATAATGACGACCTCTATGAACGAAATTTGGAAGTTTTTGGCAAAAAATAATATTGTATTTAGTTTCACAAACCAAATACTATAGAGACAATACAGGACACTTCCCCGTTCTTCCACGCAACCGATGGAAACAAGTTCCCACTAGCGATCCTAGTGTCAGAACATGGTAATGTAGCGCCAAATAGAAATGTCAATATGATTCTTATTGAAGAAACAAATATTTTTTAAGCTACCTAACGAAATAAGACTTATTTTTACCTACTATCGCTGTGATTTAATTATATTGAAGGACTCAAATTACGGAAAATTATAATGTACAATGTGTTATAATGGACATGAGAACATTGAACCTTTAGTGAACATATAATGAAAATTATTTTCACGAATAAAGTTGTTACAAATGCAAGATTTTTCTTGCCTAAACACTTCCACTGATACATTTGGCTTTTTTTTCCATTTGCTTCCTTTAAAAAGCACTGTATCAATACATTGATACCTCTGCTTTCATACAGATTATTACACCCCTTACATAAAATATTCTGCAAGTGAATATTAATGATTTGCATTAATTGTTTTTGTACGTCAAGTTTACTTTGACGTAAACAATTTAAAAAGTGTTTATTGAAAACATATTCAGTCTTAGAAAACTAATGGCGAATTCATTTGGGTAGAAAAGCGTGGCATTCACATACTGTTTAATCACAATATGCGAGTTTCTTAATTTATACTTTTCATCCAAATTCTGTTAGGCATTTCTATAACCATCATATGGCACGGTACTACACAACCAGCCACATACATAGGACTCAGCATTTTCCTGTACGAAACTTGTAGGAATATCTTCAGTGTTATCCATTTCTGCAATGTTCGTTACGCATGGCATTGGGAATGGCAATGTGCAAGTAGTCTCCCAATTAACTAATTTTATAGTTTTTAATGCATTTTATTACAAAGAGAAGTCAAATTGTATTAAACTAGCTTCATTCATGTTCAAGATTCTTTCAATTTTTACCTGTTTTTATCACGAGGAAATGTGAAGAACGAACGCGAGTTCTGCTGTATTTTATAATAAAGCCAAAAACTACAGAATTGTTTCCTGCCATACGTAGAATGATGTAAAGAACAGTATTGTAAAATATGTTTTCCAGAAATCGACCAGAAAGACAATAAAATGAAAAGAAATCAAGCAGACAACAAACACCAACAGAGCATTGAGGTTAGGGTGTACGAGTTATTACCAGGTTCTGCCACCAGATGGATGTTCTCGATATATCGCGAAGTGTCCTGTATTGTCTTTATAGTATTTGCACAAACCCACGATATTTGTGCTGACACAGTACAATTTTCAAATGTTATGGATCTGATGCCTTTTGGAAAAAAAACTCCCCCAAAAAATTCTTTGTTTCCACACGGAAGTGGTCTTTTGCCGCCTCAAATGTTCTTCACGCAGGCGTGCACAAGGCATTCGGCGGCGGCGGTGGCGGGGGCGGGGGAGCGGCGGTTATCAGTGCTGGCGCGGACGTCCCTCTCTTTGCGCGGGCGGACCAGAATGCAGCGGCTAACGACTTTCTCCGACTATTAGCGGCGTTTTGTTAGCCCAACAGCGCCTGCGGCGGCGGCACGCCCCCGATACGCATCTACACGTCTAAATTGAGCCAATCATTAAAATAAATTATCAGCACGCCTGTGATAACAATCTACTCATAAATTAAGCTAATCATTAAAATAAATTAATAGTGAGAGGCCGTGATTTTCAAGCGCTCCTTGACGCCAATTAAACGCTGCGCGACCGGGCGGGTGAGTCGGAGGCGGAGGCGGCGGCGGCGGCGGCGGCGGGCGAGCGGGCGGGCGGGCGGGCGGGCGGGCGGGCGGGTGACCAAACGGGCTGTAGAGGCCGTAGTGGAGGTGGTGGTGGTGGTGGTGACAGAGTAGTGGTAGAGGAGGCTGGGGAGGCAGTCAGTGGATTAGGTAAAGGGGGAGGTGCTGCGGGCTCGGAGCGATGACCTGTAGGGTAAATTAACAAATAGGGGAGTACGTTAAGAGCGGTTGGTTGGATGAGGGCGAACGGGTGTGCGGCGAGGGACGTGAACGGGGGGATATGGTGAGAGGGCAAGAGAACGGGAGGATGAAAGGTCAGAAGGGCGAGAGGATTGGCAGGCGAGGAGGTGGGAGGGCCCGTGGATGGGTGGGTGAGAGGAGGCGCGCGAGTGGATAGTCAGGCAAGAAGGTAGGAGAGTGAGAGGGTAGGCACGATAAAGGCGGGAGAGAGCGGGGGGGGGCGAGAGAGTACAAGAGGAGAATGTAGACGGATGAGACGGGGAGGGCGAGTATGTGACGGGGTGAGAACGAGAGAGTAAGCAACAGAGAGAAAAGTGGAAAGAGAGGAAGGACAGGCGAGGGAACGGGATAGCCAGAGGGTGAGCGGGCAGGCGAGAGAGCGAGCGGGCGAGGGTGGGCGAAGGGGCGAGGAGGCGGGCGGGCGGGTGACTGGGTGGGTGGGGGCAGTTGCGAGTGGGTGAAAGAGCGGGGCTGGAGAGCGTGTGGCCAGGAGCCGGTGGGCGAGCGGGAGGGTGGCAGGCGGGCGGTGCCCGTCCGGATATGCAAATCCTGGTCGCAATTACCGACGTTCCCGCGGGCTCCCAATTAAGAAACGGGAGCACCCGCCGCCCGCCGCTGTCCTCTGTGATAGGGGCGCGTTGTGCAAGGGCCACGGGGCTTTGCCGATAGCCGAGGGGCGTCAAGGGGGCTTGCTGTGTATTCTAGCACGCGGAAATGAAGTTGGAGCAGCAGTCTTTCCAAAGTTATGGGGCGCCCCAACGGGCGAAGAATTAATTATCTGGAAATGTTTTCTACGTCGTAGACGGTGCTTGATTAAACAAGAGTCAGAAGACACTTTCACGCAGATATTAAAACTAAACGACAAATTATTAATAAGTGTCTTTCGTTCTAAAAACTGCTCAAATCGATAAAAAAATAAAGTAATGGACGACAAAGAATGCCAATTAAGTGTAGCTCCAAAGTCCAGCTCTATCACCAAAGAAAATGTAAACTTGTAAATGAATACAAAAGATTATCAATAATTGAAGATCCTTCCAAATAGGTTTTAAAAATCACTTTTGAGAGACGAAGAACACTGCAAACAGTAAAAATACTGATGAATTGTAATTGAATTACCAAGAATTCCTTTGAAACAATGGAAATAATTAGTTCTCTTAAAACTGATTACGTTATTACATTTTCAGAGGATTTAAATCCATCGTTTCAACGATACAACCAGTCCACTCTTTGCATTCAAACGACGCATAATCATCCCAAAAATCATATATTTTAAGACGACATTAGAAGGAAAAAATGGATCATTGTTCTTGACAGCGAAGAGATTCTCGTTTTCTCCTTGAACTGCAGCGCTGTAACGATTACGAACATGAACTTTCGTAACCATAGCACGCAAGCTCATCGTGAGTTTCATTTAACCGCACGTAGCTTTTCCAGTTGCGTGGCATAGTGTATATCCTGTTGGTTCATACACCTCGGATTTATCTTCAGGTTAATTGGTGTAGAGGTTAGAGAGGTTTAGTGTGCGGGTTAATTACTTCATATAAGAGTGCACTTCATTACGAGGATCGGTTTTCCAGTCGACGCAGCGCAACAACTGTGGCGCCCCGCGCACGAAAAGCAGTCCGGTGCGCAGGCGCCATAACAGGGCGCCGCCGCTAGTTAGCGGCCACGATCGGAGCCCCAATTGGGGAAAGCACCAGTAATGGGCATAGTTAAGAAGTTTTTGTAGTTTTCTTAAAATTGCTGGGCTACAGTTGTAACTTCGTTATGTGAAACTCAATACGCAATTAGCATACCTATTTCTGAGTAGATCCTTACCCTAAAAATGGTCAAGTTTTAATTTGTTTTATTTTTTTGTTAATTTAATTCGAATCTTCTATTTTGATCATGTAGTAGCCACGTGGGAATTCCAATATATCGGTAATGGTCAGATATTTGGCTCAGCAACGTCCATTCGATGTTCTACCCAAAATTCATGCCAATGGCAATGGCAAAATTAATAAGAGGTTTTCAAATTATTCTTTGTACAAAAAAGAAGGGAAGAGAAATAAATTATCTTCATCCTACACCTGGACATTAGAAGACATAAGCATCACGTTCTGCAAGTTTGAAGCACGTGGGAAGCCTCCAATTTTTACTGTTCACAATTTGCGCTTAAAGTGACTACTGAAGCAGTGACTACTACTGACGGTCTTTACCTTACTCTGTACGCTCCATTTCTTTGCTTCGGAATCTCTATTCCTTTCTCTTTGATCATTAATAGAATTCAGTAATTGAAATTGTCCCCAGACAGGGAAACGAACCCGGGTCTCTTGGTTGACGCCCAGTCTCCAGTCCTTCAAGGTAGCACGTTAGTGACAATTGAGTGTATTGTATAATGAGGAGCGCTGATGGCAACATTGCGTAGCAATGTTTTCGCTCTCATTTATTGGAAGTTCGGCAAACAAACCACATGTTTCATTTGACAATTACTGCCCCCTCATCTCTCACATCTAGCGATATGGAAGCAGGAGGAAACAGGAGGAAGCAGGAGCGCCACAGTTGTTGGCGCCATGTATGATCGAAAAATGATGTTTATAACCATTTATTCGTTTTTAAAATTATTCGTTTGGACATGTAACAGTTAATAATGAAGCTAATACATTCTTCTTCATAGGACCAATATCCCGATCGTACTTTTCAAGTGAATGATCTTGTTCAGGCACTATACCCTTGTTCTCGAGTTAGTTTATGGACAATATAGGCGCACAAAACCGCGGAGCTCTAAAATTGTTAAAAATCGTAGTTTGAATAGCAATTGCTACTAATGTAATTCACAATACAAGAAATAGTAAATAACATTTCACATTTCCAATAGCAAGTAGCAAAAAGAACTCTCTAGATACTGAACGAGGGGAATTTTCAAAGGGTCTGAGGGAACAAATGATTATACTCTAATTACACTTTTAAAGAAGAAAATTAAGGAACATTATTTTAAATGCTTTTCTTCAAGATTTTTTTTCTTTTACTGACCGCAACGCTCTCACTCATTAAGTTACTTAATTCACCCAATTGTTGTTGGATGAAACTTATGTTTTGCATCAAGCAGTCAATGTAGTCATGCCAATGATGGCTTATCCAGTGTTGAGCGGTTTGGACGAAAGATTGTTCCCCTATCAGCTGCACCCCGGACCGCCTGCGCTCGTCGGAGATTTCCCTTGACCAATGAGAGTGGACTATATGATGATTGGGGATCAGTCCAACTCTCGAGCCGAAAACGTCTTAGTCATTCTTAAGAGTCGTGTAAGCCCGACTGGTGGTGGTTGAAAATCTATCGCCGCTACGTGAAACAACCTAGAAACAAAGCCGTGGCAACATAACTGGAATCGTCATAAACCAGAATTCATCAAATTAGATTTAACATCAAAAATGGATGTTAAATTGATAAATTAGATTTAAGTAGAAAAACAAACGAAAAAATAAGCACAATGAATAAAACAGATCCTGAAAGCATGATCGTCCAGAGTCATGTGACAGGATCAGAGCTTCCTCTGCTCGCCGTAGAAAAGAAATTACTGGTGCTAAAACAGCACATACTTTCACCCCTATATTTTCTCGGGAAATTAGGCAAAAAGTACTCAAATTATGAAAAATTGTACATGACTTTATTTCAAAATCTATCTTTAAGAAACATATTTCATTAAGGGAACAAAACTTTATCTTGAATATTTTAGTTGTAGGAAGACTCCGAAAAATTTTTGAAGTTTTGCAATTTCTGAAAAATCAGGGTTTTTAACGAACATGAGACTTGCACCATTCTCTTAAGCATCCTTCACACTATTCAACAACAAAATATAATAAAAAACATTAGAGCCTTTTTTTAAATTTTGAAAATGTCCCAGGGGCTTCATGAAAAGTACCTGCCAAAATTAAAATAGTTTCAATTGAAGGGGCCGCATCATCAGCCAGATCGATTAGAGAATATCAATTTTGGAGAAAATCAGCTGAACGGTTTAGCCGCTACCGTTGTTCACAGACAGACGAACAGACGGGCGTTTTGATGTCATTCGATATTTTGGTATCAAGAACCTATAAAATGTGGATTCAGGCTGCTTCACGTGTTAAAAAATTTTTTCCCTAAATTTAGCAACTGGATTTATCTATTTTTTTGGTACCAGGGCCCTGTGATAAGAGTTTTTCTGCGGAAAATTCGCCGTTTTTCCGCGCAGCATTACATCACGCCACCGGCAGTCGATGGTCCAGAGTGAGCTGTTTGCACGTGCACCTCGTCAGTGGTGGGAGGCGGGGGAGGGGCAAACCGTGCCGGGGGAGAAGGGGGGGCATTGTGCAAGGTGCAGGGCAGTGGTGAGGCAGTTGCGGAAGTGGGAAGCCGATGGGCCACTTCGATACGGGTGATTGATGAGATTACTCATGAATGTCGCACTACTTTAACTTGAAGAAATTATATGGTGGGAGATAAAAGAATGTTGGTACACAGACGTGGGCGAACCGCATCGTTTGAGCTGGCTATTTATCTTGCTTACGTGGCGTATATCCTCTCTTAATTTTGGCCACGGCTCCAGCTGTAGAGTTTCCTGTTTCGCCTTGGGTTAAATCCTGTCGATGACAAATGACTCCCAACATGTAGATGATATTGTGTGATGGTTAAATCAAAATACATTTATCTAAATGTACAGTTGTGACTATTGATAGGTGGCACACAAAAGGTTTGAACAAAAACAACAAATACTATAAAAGTACTAATGCCCACAGTACATCGCGGAAAGAAATGTTAGCTTTTGCATCTGTTTCGATAAGTATGCCATGAAGAATAGGAACAAATAACTTTTGTCACATTTGTATTTCATTTGTTTTTTTCGTCGTGTGAATGGTACCACCTAATCCCTTGCTGTTATTTCGAATGAAAAATATGTCTTAATGTGGAAACCAAAGTTCATTTTGAAGGTAGATGCAAGACAGATGCAAAACAGATGCAAAACGGTTAATAATGTTTCTAAATAGTAATATTAAGAAAGATTTACATTGAAAATAAGGAACTGCACGTTGTAAATCCCGCCTTATATCCGATGCATACAATTGATATATATGAAAAGTAATTTGATAAAAATTTGTTAAGTCACTCGTGAGCAAGTTGACGCGTGTTATTCCTAATTGCATACAAAATAAAACTGCATTGTCACATCTTTAACAAAAATACGCGCTAACAACTTAAGATATATCCGATGCGAGACTAACTCGTAGTTAGCCATCCACAGTAACAGAACACAACACATTGAAAACGCAACAAAGTGTTTCCGAGAAGTCCACCGTACCAGCGTTTTTAGCGCGCTTTGTAAGGCAGCACAGACGTTCCAGCTCATCTGTTGGAGGGCGAGTGGGCAGGCGCAGGCCGGCCGAGAAGAATAGGCGGCGAAGGAGGGGGCGGAGAGGGGGCGGAGAGCGGGTGGAGACGGGGCGAGGAGGGCGACCCTGGCCTTCAAGGAGAAACCGGTCCACAACATTCGGACGCGAGCAGCTGAGAGACACCGCGGAGGCGAAGAGCCAACGAGCGGAGATGAGCTGCGAGCCAATCACACCGGCGATAGACAGTCATTACCCGCGGGAACCTGCAACGTTGCCGGGCCTCGTAAGAGCGGTGCAAACAACCCGTGTTCATCTCTGAGCTACGACCGTCAAATTGCTGAGATTACTTCGTCGAGTTCACTTGCCAGCGCTCGTTGCCCGGCGTTCCGAGAGGTCAAGTTGAACGCGTGTACTGCAAGGAAGGTTGTGCTCGGGGCACAGGAGAAACGAGGTATTTTGGAAACTACATCAGCTCTATTCTCATTATCAAACGCGTTCTTACTAATGATATCACGTCTGGGTCATCATCGCGCTCAATTTCTGGATGCACGGAGAGTAAGGAGAAAAGCGAACATATTTCGTGAAAGTTAAAACACCATGTCTTATAGGTAATATTATCGCATGATGATATTACAGGTACAATTGAAAAGAAAAAAGAAACGACGCAATTCATTTTATGTTGATTGAAGAATTCCGTACATTTCTTGCGCAAGAAAAAGCGCAATTGTGCAATAGCACTTCTTTCGCAAAATGTATTTTCTACTCTCTGTACTAAGCAATTAACACACGTGAACTGCTCGTAATTTCCAGTTGAAAGTAGAATAAAAAGGTTCACCTTGTCGTACTCTGTGATGGTGAAAATGTGACCGTGTACAAATCATACGAGCCTTGGGGCAAAACAACCAATTGAATTATTTAAGCATCGCGTGCAATGAATTACAATGCAAAAAGCTGATCCAAAAGAGATATCTCAAAATCGCATTAATGCATGTACCTTCACTGACAAGTGTGAAGGTAATAAAAGCGTTGTGGTTTTCTATAAACGAAACTCCTCAAGAAAAATCTTAAGGGATAGATGCCTAGAGCAAACTTCTCTACTTTTATTAAATTAGTTTGTAGAATATTACGGGAAAGCTCTCAATACTTTGTACCCAAGGACAAAACAAAAAACTTGTATTATTTTTAATAACTAAGGGGTACAAAATTTGAGAGATTTTGACAAAGGTAGTACAGGCTTATACATGCATTGGGAGGAGATATATTCACATTGATTTTTTCTTTACTGTATTCCGTTTGAGTAATAGTAATTTACGTAGCTAGTGCAGAAAGTAAGTCTTCGGCAAACGAATGAAATGAAGATGACTGTTTCATGTATCGTCTACAATGAGTTGACGGGATGAAAAATGAAAACAAGGGAGATTAAAATATTATACGTGAAAAAGAAAATCCCTGATAGCTTGATATTTGGAGGACTCGCAGCCTGTATGTGACAGATACACATAACACGAAAATTAATTGAGATGTATGGTATTGCATACATGGATGGAAAATAATGAGGCAAAAAAGAACAACATTGCTGTAATGGGAAAAATAACAAAATATTTAATCACTAAAAAATATGATGAAAAAGCAATGAACAAATCTACAGGGAAACGATAGGAGACGAGTCCACAATTTTGAAATGAATACACCAAAGCCACTTTCGTCCGAGTTGCGTTTATTACTTTTTATTACAAGTTCTCGGAAACTTGTAAATATATAATATTGGTGTCATTCTTAATTTGCGGCAGCCATTACGATTCATATCGCTCCAGTGTTTTGTTTACTTTGCAGTACCCAGTAGTTTCACATGGCCATGACTTTTCTGCGGTACGCCTACGGTAAAGTCTATTTTGCCGCCTGCGTATCGCAAAGTAACATTTCCTAATCAATAAACAGTAAACGTAAGTTCTACTTTCGGGGTACGAGTGCTGTAAAAGTAATTCTCAAACAATGACAAATAATACAGGGACAAACAACCTATAGGTCACAACAATCCGAGTTAAAAGAAAAATCTTAAAAAATCGGAATTGTGTTCCGTATAGAGAGAAAGAAACATAAGAGAATGGTTCACATCTACATAGCAAAAACAGTCATTCTTATTTCAACAGAATAATAGCAAAATGTTTTGTCTAAAAGAACCTATCCCGAAAACTATGAGCAACTGAATTCAAGAGACGTAAAGGCCAGACTTTTCGCGATTGGAAAAAAAAATATCGGAAACTCATCTAGCAAGATTAGTCTTTTAAAACACGTAAATACCCGTAACTTGAACGGCACACTTAATTGGACTCTATTCTTAATTTATGTAAAAGAAATTAAAGTGCTTTGTCTCAAAAGTAGTTCAACTATGGGCAATTGTGTTCCAAAAACCAAAATAAACAAAATACAAAAACAATCAGAAAAACAACTAAGTGTTCCACCTAAAAAGTACCGATCGAGAGAACTATGAGCAACTGAACCCAAGAGACATAAAGGCCAAGCTTCACGGGGCGGGAAAAAAAATCCCGGGAACTCGCCCAGCTCAGCTGAGGAATGCGAGGCGTCACACAGGTGCGAATGGCCGGCCGCGCGCGGGCGGTGCGGGGAGGGTGGGGGGGGTGGGGCGGGGCGGGGCGGGTTGGGGCACGCGGTCCCAGAGCCCGACGGCGAGCGCATCGCCAAATCTCCCTTCCCCTCCCCTCCCGTCCCACCCACCCCGCCTTTCCCGCGCGCCGCCACTCTTTTATTTCTCCCGGCGGGTCAATCAGCATATTAACTCCCCCGGCGCTGAGCCTTCTGCCCCGCACCCCGCTCCTCGCCCCGCGCCGCCCCCCGCCTCGCCCCGCCCAACCCTCGCCCGGGCGCGCTTTTGACACGCGGGCCATCCGGTATGACGCAACTCGATTAGAGCCGACACAAAAACCAAATTGAAAGCCATTTAGACACTTGTTAAGATTAGAACGAGGCACTGAATGGATCGCGGCGCCGGGCCGCCCGCTGCGAGCCTCCGAGGTCGGCGGCGGCGGCGCGCGCGGTCCCCGCCGCCCCTGCCGCCCCCGCCGCCCCCGTCGCCGCCCGGCCACCTGGCGGCCTCGGACAGCGCTCGCCAGCGCCACCGACTGACAAGGCCCTCGCCGCCTGCCTCGACGCGCTGGGTTGCAACGCGACGGCGCGGCGGGCGGCAGAAAAATGCGCAACGTCAGGAGGCGTAGATAGCACGAAACTAAATGGAGGGTTATAGTATTTACGGAGATGCACATGTTTGACTGGAATTTTGCTTTTATAGAAATCGGTGACTCAGGAACTTGAATATGTGTTACTGCATGGTTACTGTTAAACTTGTATGTAGGGTATTCTTTGTCCTGGTGTAACAACATGAAACATCTTTAATGCGAAAACTATTTACTTGGCAGATGAGAGCGAATCTGATTTCTTACAATATTATTACAATGTCGCCGCTCGCTTGTACGGGTCTGCGAATTGCGGTGTTTCTAAGGAATGTATCAACTGGAAACATGAGTGCATACGTTGACATTCTTTCAAACGATGTAAATATACAAAGAGTGATCTACGAATAGAACAAAGAAGTAACGTGTATGAAAATTATTGCCCATTTAACACGTTTCATCAAAGAAAAAATCCAAATGGATGCCATTATTTCGATTTGCTTTTCTTCGGTTCTAACTTTATTAAGTTTTTGCTTCTCGAGTGCGGCGTATGTAACAGACACACAATACAGTAAAGTATTGATGCCAAGGTCGTGGACAAGGTAAGTAGCTTACTAGAGTTCGCGAGTACTGCGGCCAGGGCAACAGCCGCGAGGTTTAAAAGTAAGGGTTGTACATATTTCCCCAGGGTGGCGGATACCTGACACTGGATACCTGACTCTTGATGACGGCCAAGGCAGCCTCTTGTCCGTTGGCCGTTATGGAATCAAATTTAGAGATATTAACTCCCATTTCCTCTATTAAAGCAAAGAAATTATTCATGAAAATGAAGTACCTCAGTAATATTTGAATTTGTCGATCGAGAGTAAAATTAAACATTTTGAACAAGAAGGATATTCATTTCCTAACGCATTGACTTAAAGAGTACAATAATTGCATTAACTTCCTCCGTTCAGATTAGTAAGCTTGAAACAGCTGTCTACTCATATGACTAGTATAATAAATCCAAGGGGTTTTACTAGAATAGATAGATTGCATTGAGACTTGTTAATTAATTTCATATTATTGCTGTAAATTCTGTAATAAAAAATGTTAAAATAAAATAAACATGTATAAAATAAAATAATAAGTAATGAAGTATATTATTAACATAATTCAAATTTCGGTTACTTGATAGAAAACATCTGGCAAACATATTTTTGTTTGAATCGCAACCATTCGTTGAAATATTTCAAGCGTGCTTTGTGCTTACATTCCCTGCTTCACCTTGCGCACGTGCATGCGTTTCTGGATTTGGAGGGGAAATGGAAGCCGAAGCAGGGTAAGTGGTCCCTGGCCATTGGAGAGCCAGGCTTCCCAGCCAGGCAAAGTAGCTTGTGCGCCCTCATTTTGACATGCCTGCAGTAAAGCATAAAAACATCAATTACCCCCAAAAAGATACCGGCATTTAATACAGTTTATTGAGAAATACACAAATCCACTCATTGTTTACTGATAATCAATGACATGTTTCCCTGAAATAAATTGCATAATTCAACCAAACCACTCGCGCCACCATCAGCGCATTGCCGAACATAACTACACGTTTCTAAATAAAATTGTTGCCTTTATGTTTCCGTCTAGATACACAACTTTTGTAATAAGTAATATACGGTGTAACATTCTGCTGTTTGTCTTGAAATTCCCAATGAATTATTGAAAAACAAGAAGACGAGAAAAACTCTGCTTACACTGATATTTCCTCTTGGCAAGCATATTACATTTTTAACGAGATATTACGAGCTGCATGTTAATCTTAAATCACCTCTTTGGAAATAAAATTAATTTTTAAATCAGCTCAGTATCTCTTGAATTTCGCAACATGACCTCTGATGCGCCCAAGGCTTGCTTTTCTTCCCTGAAGCATATACAACTTTCACCTCAAAATTTTCAGACTTTTGTCACCAAAAGAGAATATCTTCAAGCATCTGGAGGATGGAGAAGGGAGACGACGGAGGGAAGACAGAGACGGCATGGGGAGTACAGAGTGGGTGTAGGGACGACAGAGAAGGCGGAGAGAGGACAGAGAAGGCGGGGGAGGACGGAGACGGCGGAGGGAGGACGGAGAAGGCGGGGGGAGGACATAGACGAAGAGGGAGGACACAGACGTCAGAGGGAGGACAGAGATGGCGGAGGGAGGACAGAGACGACGGAAGGAGGAGTCGGTGGAAGGAGAAGACGGCAGATGGTGGAGAAGGCGGTGGGCGGAGACGACAGTGGGCGGATACGACAGTGGGAGGATACGACAGTGGGAGGATACGGCAGAGAGAGGATACGGCAGAGAGAGGATACGGCAGAGAGAGGATACGGCAGAGAGAGGATACGGCAGAGAGAGGATACGGCAGAGAGAGGGGACGGCAGAGAGAGGGGACGGCAGAGAGAGGGGACGGCAGAGAGAGGGGACGGCAGAGAGAGGGGACGGCAGAGAGAGGGGGACGGCAGAGAGAGGGGACGGCAGAGAGAGGGGACGGCAGAGAGAGGGGACGGCAGAGAGAGGGGACGGCAGAGAGAGGGGACGGCAGAGAGAGGGGACGGCAGAGAGAGGGGACGGCAGAGAGAGGGGACGGCAGAGAGAGGGGACGGCAGAGAGAGGGGACGGCAGAGAGAGGAGACGAGAGAGGGAGGAGAAGGCGGTGGGAAGAGATGGCGGAGGGAGGAGACGGCGGTGTTCAGTCGGCAGATGAGATGGCGGTGTTGAGGCGACTGTTGGCAGCACCGTTGGCCGCGGCGGGGGTGGTGATGTCGAGCAGAGAAGGGGGGCGTGGCGGGCGGCGCGAGCGACAGCGATGGCGCGGGAGGCGGGGAAGCACAAGTCGGCGCGCGGCCCAAGCGGGTCCATTAGGAAAATGGTGCGCGATAAATGGAGACTAGATGGACAAAACAAAAACTACATAGAGGCAGGCATGTGGCAGACGCGATGGCGCAAGGATTAGTAAGCGCTCTGAGTGGTGAGATGCTGCTTCCGGAGCAAAAAAATGACGAAAAAGCGATCATTAAAAGAAATAAACACTGTGAAAACGAACGAGCACTTATCTTGGTGGAGAGAAGCATAGCACTTACTGACAATGTCCGGAAGAATGTGGCTGTCGCAAGCAGAGGCTTTTAAGTGCAAATGGTAGTTCATAATCATTACTTTACATTAATCTTCTTTGCCATCCTCTGCACATGCTAACAAAAAGTGTATTTACGAAATACTTTATTATAGAACAATATGTTTTCTTGCTATCCACGTTGTTTTTCATCACCACTTGTTCTGGTTGTTAATAAGATTAATAGACGTTAAATAAGTAGCAAGTGCTCAACAACGACGTTTTCAAACTTCATCTTTAACTGCTCTTGTACCTATGGGAGAAAAAGTCACTTTTACTTCCGGTTCCTCCTTAGAAACCAATTAGCACAGTTCTTAATATTCGGCAGCTATTCAAATGAAGCCAATGAATAAATAAAGACGTGGATTTGAAAATATACTAGTTCGAATACGTAGTTCCATCATAAGTAAATACTTGGACATTACAATACTACGATTCCTATGAGACTGTGTCCTTTAACTTCAATTAGCAAAAGAAAATTCGCATCCTAATTTATGAAGACACAATTTCTCTAACGCTTCCTGTTTTATGTCGGCACAATTTCTCTTACAATTTCCTCAAATATATCAATAATCGGCAATCACGATATATCACATTCCCCTTGTATCAAAGTTCAACTCTAGTGCATTAGAACCAAACAAAAATTTCGACTTTAAACCTGGATTTAAACATTACATACTCGTAGTGAGAAGTCCTCTCCCGTCAATTTGTGTAATGTATTTTCAGAGTAATGACTGCAGCAATTACATTGTTCTGATATCCAACTTCGGTTCCTCCACGCGTATCGCGTTGCTTTGTGCATCACCCACGCGTTCCCCACATGCACCCTTCTTCAAGCAACGCTCCTCCGCGAACTACCCTTCGCCGTCCCCCCATGTCGCGACCCGCCCTCGCCGAGCCCTCTCGCCCCGCCCCGCCCCGCCCCGCCCCGCCCCGCCCCGCCCCGCCCCGCCCCGCCCCGCCGCGCTCCACCCCGCCACTCGTAACAGTGGCAGTATCGCGCCCCTCCTGCCGCCGCCGCCGCCGCCGCCGCCGGGCAGTTATTTACTGCGGAAGTTTCCTGGCCGGGGGTTCGATAGAGAAAACAGCGGCAGCTGCGAGTGCCGCCCACACAACGCCACGCCGCCCCCACCCTTGCAACCAGCTCTCTCCTGCCACTGCTGGCATCGCGACAATCACGACGCCCCCGCCTTCGGACTGGGCCTGTGTAGCATCGACGTCGCTGCTGACACTGTCTCTTCTCTCTTGGCTACGACGTTTCCCTAACTATGGCAATTTTGCCCACCTCCGACATTTCTGCCCGCTTCCGACATTTCTGCCTGCCTCCGACATTTCGCCACGCCTCCGACATTTCGTCCCGCCTCCGACATTTCGACCCGCCTCCGACATTTTGACCCGCCTCCGACATTTCGACCCGCCTCCGACATTTCGACCCGCCTCCGACATTTCGACCCGCCTACGACATTTCGCCCCACCTCCGACATTTCACCCCGCCTCCGACATTTCGCCCCGCCTCCGACATTTCGCCCCGCCTCCGACATTTCGACCCGCCTCCGACATTTCGACCCGCCTCCGACATTTCGACCCGCCTCCGACATTTCGACCCGCTTCCGACATTTCCCCCGCCTCCGACATTTCGCCCCGCCTCCGACATTTCGCCCCGCCTCCGACATTTCGCCCCGCCTCCGACATTTCGCCCCGCCTCCGACATTTCGCTCCGCCTCCGACATTTCGCCCCGCCTCCGACATTTCGCCCCGCCTCCGACATTTCGCCCCGCCTCCGACATTTCGCCCCGCCTCCGACATTTCGCCCCGCTTCCGACATTTCGCCCCACCTCCGACATTTCACCCCACCTCCGACACCGTCCACGTCCAATAGCTACGCCCTCACCAATCTCACCTTCACCTCCGCAGTCTCACCATCACAACAATCCCGCCCTCAACCACCCCGCCGTTCGGCTGGTCCCCACACTCCGTCTTCCCCGCGCCCGTCTTCACCTCATCGTCCGCCGCTAAGAGGCGCCCGCAGATGAAGTGCTCGGGGAGCAAATCTCGAGCGCGCGGTCGGGGCGACGGGCGCAGGGGAACGCCGATGATTCTAGCCATTCTTTAAGCGACTGCGGGGCCGAGGCGGCTGGTTCTCCGTGCTTTTTAATGCCCCGTCGTATCAATCATTTTTCTAGTCGAGACTCAGGCAATCAAAAGATGTTTATGAAGCCGGAAAACACTACGATTATTCTAGTTACAATACGACATAAATATTATTTTTATAAAATACAACGAACTAACGGTACCTATTAACTGGGTTTATCTTTAAATAAAAACACATCTTAAAAATGTATGCATGTTAAAATAGTAATTTTTAAAATGGGATAAATTGACCAGCAAAACATTTTAGAAATAGTTGGAGCAAAAGTAAAAGAAGGTTGAAGAAAATCTGGGTAAAGCTTACGAAACATTTAACGATATTTCTTAATTAAATAATGTTCAGTAAAGACATGCCTGAAAACGTTTCAAAAGCGAATACTATCACATTCTTAGCTCTTTTAAATGGGTTAGAAGGAAATAAATATGTACAATGGTTAAATAGATTATCTTCAACTGATTGTAGCTTGTGATAAAAGTTATTGTGTGCACTGGGGAATGAGATGAGTTTAATTCGTGTATTTAAATTGTGATTGCAATATAAAATATCTTAATGGAATCTTCACTACGTAAATAAGTAAATATTAAGTAGGGAGATGATAAGTAAACAAGTCGCTCATCATCAATCTGACATATCTTAATGAAATTATAATGAAGAATTATATTTAAAAAAGATTTGATAAAAGTAAAATAAAACAATAACATTTCGAATCACGGTCAATACGACGTGCTCGTTTAAATGAGGCAAATAAAGAAATAATTGTAAACCAAAGAGATTTGACTTAATGAATTGTATGTCTCAGAATTTGTATTAGCAACACTTCACAAATAAAAACATCTAAACATCTATTTGCGATTATTATAAATCAGTTAGTATAAATCAGTACAATATATACAGTTCTTACACAGGACAAACAAATCTCGCAAAGTATTCCTTAGTGTTATTAATGAAAAAAAAAATATTTTTATCCAGAATTTTTATGAAACCAGGAAAAAACGAACACACAATAAAGTGGTGCTTGTAGTAAATCATTAAAGGTTCACGCGGCTTTCTTAAACAGAACAAATAAACCCTTCCCACTGCAATCCTCCGGCACTTTCGCTCAAGAATTATTCCGCACGTTCGCCCTCAAAACGCGGTGTTCAACAACGTAAACCGCTCGTTTACAGCACAATTCTTCCCCGCGGCGCCAGCCACCCGCCAGGCGCACACGACAGCCGCGGGCGGGGAGGGGCGGGGGCGGGTTAGGAGAGGGGGTCGCGCATCGGCGATTTGGCGAATTCCTGCGTGCAGTACGGGCGGTGAGGTGGGGGGAGGAGAAGGGGGGATGGCGGCGGCGCAGACAGAAGACGCGCGACCGGCGCGCGCGCGCTTTGTAAGGACACGCGCAGGCCGAACCGCCGAAACCATAGGCCGCGTTATTTATTATTTGGCGCGCGGGTGAAGGGGGAGCGGGAGGAGGAGGAGGGGAGGAAGAGGAGAAGGAGGGGAGGAGGAGGAGGGGAGGAGGAGGAGGGGAGGAGGAGGAGGGGGAGGAGGCAATGTACGAAGCGGCGAAGAGAAATGATGAGGGGCAAGGAGCGAGGCGCAGAGCGGGCCCGATGTCACGGCGAAGCACGAGGCGAGGAGACAACGTGGAAAGCTCGGAGAGACCGGAGGGTATGAAGAGGTGAAAGCGACGCAGGGCACAGTGCGGGAAGGAACGATGGGAGGTGAGCGAAACGACGAACGATGGGGAATGTAAAGCAGAATGAGAACTAATTAACAAGCAGCATGTAGAGCGGTGTATGAGTCGTCGTGTACAACGGAACGGCGCGCGGGGTTGGGCGCGGAGTGAGATCGCGAGCGATGCGTGAAAGCGTGTGAGGCAAGAACGAAGCGCGGTGCGGAGAGGAGAGGAGAGCGTGGAGCGACGCGATTTTGTATTATCATTGATTAGTGATTCCGGACGGGTCACCTGCTTAGGTCATTATTCCTGTAAGTATAGCACCTACTTTTGTATCGAGGGAGGCGGCGGTTCCCTCACCGGATGGCGAAATCTTGCGTCGACCTACACGTCCGCTTGCGGAGTCCTCCCCAAACTGGTATCTGCCAAGAGCATGGCACCATCCCAGCCGGTCTCGTGAACAGTTTTTCTAAAATAATTATTTTCTAAATTAATTTTTTCGTTTTTTTTTTTATTCTGGCCCTCAAGAAAATGTGCGCAGATAAATTTCTTTTTCACACGTCATATACAGTTTTTACTGTTTTTTGACAAATAAATAAATAAATAAATAAATAAACAGTCTCCGGACACGTCTGATAGTGTAGTGCACGCAAGAGTAAATGTGTGAAAATTAAGTGAGAATAGGACAAGGAAAAATAAGGAAATCCGTGGCCCGTTTGTTAGAGTACTGATCCAGCATTTGCCTGGTGTTGGCAGGAGAAACCAAGGAAAACTACCTATGCGAGCAGCCAGCTGCTAGAAGTCTTCTTCTGACAGCAACTGAATTCGATCTAGCTACATAATTAGTGTCTAAAATATGGCACCGTCGGGACTAGAACCCCAGGGCCCGCGGGGCGTGCGGAGCAAGGTGTGGAACGGAGGAGGTCTGAGGAGCAGCGTGCGGGATACGGAAGCAGATGACGCGAGAGAGCGGTGCTGCACGGTGCTGTGCGGAGCGGAGTGGAACACCGGAGTACGGAGCGGAGTGCGGGGCGGGGACGTGGACGCGACGCGGTGCAGTGTGGATTGGTGAGAGAGGAGTACAGTGCAGAGCGAAGTGGAGGACAAGGCAAGAGCGTGTGGCACAACGCGATGCGGTGCGGAACAGAGCGTGGAGCGGCGTGCGGAGCGTGGTGTGAAGCCAGACATGTAGTGGTGCGAGGACCGTAGCGGTGAGCGAAGCGGGCACGGCGCAAAGTGCGGAATGGGAAGGGCGGGGCTGTGTGGAGAGCGAGGGTCGGGAATGGGCGGTGCGTGGAGCGGGGCGGAGGACTAGGCAAGAGCGAGACGGTGGGGCGCGCGGGGCGCGGAACGGGGCGGGGAGGAGCCCGGTGTCATTACGGCGCCTGCCTTATTTACGGCGCAAGCCATAAAGGGTCGATTGTTCTTCGCGGGGAAATAGGTCGCCATTGATTGGAAACTGAAACAGCAGACAATGGTACAAAATATAAGATGCGCGCGCCCGCCCTCGCGCCCTCCTCCCCCCCGGCCGTCCTCATCCCCGCACGCCTCCACCCCGCTCACCCTCCCCGCCTCCTTCGCCCGCTCTCTCGGTCTGCATCGATTTCTCCCGCCCCCCCTTCCCTCGATATTAGCCCCCTAACTCAGCCGCGACACCGTGATTACAATCTAAATTAATTATTTCTGCCTTTAATTGCTTGCGTGCTGCGTTTTCAGGGTCAGACGCAAGGGCTCATTATTCGCTGGCCCGAGGCGCGGCCTCCGAAATTCATTGAAGTCTGAATTTTTAACTCGCCGCCGCCGCCCGATAGGCCTTCTCCGCCGCCGCCGCCCCCGCCGCCGCCGCTCAAAGACGGAGGCCGCCGTTCGAGCCGCGCGTGGAATGCAGGGGCCGCCGGAGGGGGGCGGCGGGGAGGGCAGGAGAGGGGGGGTCGAAATTAATAAAACTGGGCTATTGTCCCCGCCACGTAACGAGGGGAGCGGTGATTAAAATCCTTATTTTGCCAAGTTTAATTTGGCGGCGGGCCCCGGGCGCGCGGCGCGGCGTGGCGCGGCGTGGCGCGGCGGCCGGCAGGGCGAGTTGGCAGCGACGAGGTGGGCAAAGGGGGTAGGGAGGCGACGGGCACCTGACCGCCCTTTGAAGGGTCCCCCTGCCCGGGGAGCGCACGGGAAGAGCAACGCCCACGGTCCTCGGCCCGCCCGCGCTAGTGAGTAAGCAAGCGGGCGCTATCGGTTTTGACAATGCCCCCTCTTTCCCCTGCCACGCGCCGTCTCAGTCCGATCCTCGGATATTGCGTCCCGCGGCGCTTCCAAGTGCGCTTAGCGGGGAGGAGCGGGCGCAATGAATTCGAGACCTTGTGGCAATAACAGGTTACGCCATATTTTTTTATGAAATTGAGATATTAGTGTTTTTCGATGCTCCATAGATGTATCTACATGATGGGTTTTTATTGTACAGATTCCTCACAAGATGGCAATGTAATTCATAAATTAATGTTCTTTATTCCAATATGTCTTTATTCCAATATGCAGAATACAATGTGTAAACCTTTACTCTTCTTTTTATCAGAATTTATTTACTTACGTATTGTGGCATAGCATGGATATTACCGCGAGGTCTTCAAATGTCGAGTCCATAGGGGGACCAGCGTGGTTCTCACGAAAACTAACCTTTTCCTTCATATCTTGCGATCCTAAAACGTTAATTTCACACTGAATTTTACATTGTTGAAAAGAAGTGAAGATATCACTATTAAACAAAATTGTTTTGAAGGAAATGTGTCGTTTTCGTTACGTTTCAGCATACGACGATTTCTTCATAAGATTTAAGTTACTTTTAAGCCTGCAAGGTCAAAGTTGGATTATGACTCGGCAAAAACCACTCCTCGGAATTAAAGATCTGTCCATGATATTTTTCGAATTAATTCTGATATCTTGCCCTTGCTTTCAACGTGTAACATCGATTCTCGACTTTAGTCCGTAAGGAAAAAACAATGAACTCTATCGTCATGTGACTTACGTATTAAATGAAAAGACATAGTATTCGTTTTATTTTCCTCTGGACTTACAGTTGAGAATCGGCGATAATACATTACTTTTTTAATGTTGTCACAATACAAATACAATGAATTCTAAATGAAATATAAAACACAATTTATACGATTAAAGATATATCACTACTCGAAAACAAAAGTCTGCATCACCATTGTAAAAGTGAACAAGTACTAACACAGTATTATAATTTAAGTACTTAAAAAACAGAGAAGTTCACCAAAACTATGGAACAAAATCGCAAGATATACGTCGCCCAATAATCTTTAACAATCAACTTACTTCGAATATTCTCACCCATAGCAATAATCTAATTTCATCTTCAAGGTCTACACACACATCGAATTAACGGCCCCAATCCTACAAAGCCCGACAGATTTTCTAAAGTAAGAACAGACTTCATCTTAAAGTCACGAAATCATGTCACGTCAGACACATTTCTTACAACATCAACATTAAAGCGAGCACCCTGACCACGGACACACCAGAAGCGATCGGAGGGCGAAGACCCGTGGCGCAGGGAATTTCGGCAGCAGCGGCGCGACTCGGCGCCGGGTGGCGCACGGCGACGCAGGCGTCGCGACGCCGTACAGGCAGCGCGCCGCGCGCCAGCAGCTGCAACTCGGAGCGCGCGGGTTCGTCCGCCGGCTGCGACGCAGGAATGCGCGGGGCGGGGTGAAACGGGACGGGGCGCAGCGGGGTGGGACGGGGCGGCACGGGACGCGCAAAATTAATAAAAGCAGGGGTATTGTCCTTAACAGCGTAACGAGGGGGGTTCGCAGTGATTAAAATCCTTATTTTGCCAAGTTTAATTTGGCGGCGGGCGTCGCGCCGGAGGGGTCGCGGAGCGAGGCAATAACAGCACCTTGACCGCCCGTGTCCCCCCGGCGCCCCGGGGGCTTTTTATCGGGGGGGTTGCTTCGTGTAAATGAGCGCGTGCACGTGTCGGCCGCTGGACGCGCGGCCGGCGAGTGAGCGGGGGCGGCGCGGGGGCGGCGCGGGGGCGGCGCGGGGGCGGCGCGGGGGCGGCGCGGGGGCGGCGCGGGGGCGGCGCGGGGGCGGCGCGGGGGCGGCGCGGGGGCGGCGCGGGGGCGGCGCGGGGGCGGCGCGGGGGCGGCGCGGGGGCGGCGCGGGGGCGGCGCGGGGGCGGCGCGGGGGCGGCGCGGGGGCGGCGCGGGGGCGGCGCGGGGGCGGCGCGGGGGCGGCGCGGGGGCGGCGCGGGGGCGGCGCGGGGGCGGCGCGGGGGCGGCGTGGGGAAGGCGCGGAGCGGGGCGGGGTCGTAGAATGGGATGAGGTCGAAGCGGGTCGGGGGCGGGTTAGGGCTGTGGAGAAGGCAAGGAAGAACTAACGGCGGTGGTGGTGGTGGTGGTGGTGGTGGTGGTGGTGGTGGTGGTGGTGGTGGTGGCGGTGGTGGTGGTGGTTGTTGGGGTTGGGGAAAGTGCACAAGGTAGGGACGGAAACGCGAAATTGGGCAACTACGATGGACGGAATTGAAAGCGGAAGCGGAGGAGGTAGTTGGCAGCAATCGAGACGTTGGACTAGGCTTGTATGGCAAAGACGAAAGGTACGGTACAGAGGGGAGGAAAATGACGATGACTGTGTCGGGAGAGGAGACGGAGAAGATGGCGCTGTAGGAGTGGAGGTGCTGGCGGAGATGGTGAGGGAGGTAGTGTTAGCAATAGAACAGGAGGATAAGGAGTGGTTGAAGATTGTTGGAGTCGACTGTGGAGTCAATACTGCTAAAGCAGTTGGCGCTAGGTGTGGTGATAGCAATGGCAGTGACAGCGGCGGTAAAGGGCTAGAGTCCGCAACGTCGGCGATGGTGATGGCCATGGCCATGACGATGGCGATGGCGTTGGCGATGGAGATGGCGAAGGTGGTGGTGATGGGGGTGGAAATTGTGGTGGTGGTATAGGACGTGGTAGTTGTGGAGGTGGTGGTTGTAGTGGTTGTGGTTGTGGTGGTGGTAGTGTGGTTGTCGTGCTGTCTGTGGCGCTTGTCACGGAGGTGGTGGCGATGGCTGAGGCAGTGGCGGTGGCGGTGGCGGTGGCGACGGCGGCGGCGGCAGGGGTTATTAATTAACCAGCAGGCTAATCAAGGGCGGACCGGTTCAAATGAGTCCTACATATGGGCGCCTACGCGCGCGGGGCGAGCGCCCGTGCTAATAGCGCGCCGCCCTCAATCCGCCCGCCGCTGCCATTCCTCCAGACTCAAATTGTTCTCCTCCTCCGCCGCCGCCCCGCGCCGCCGCGCTCCGACCCTCCCGCGCCGGGGACCAAACTTTATACCACCCTTCGCCCCGCTCCCCACCACACCCCCGCCGCATACGCGCACAGCAGCAGCCCCTGCGTCGCCCCCGCTACTCCCCCATTGTCCGAGCGGGGCTGGGGGCGCAGGGGCGAGGGGGTGGTTTCGACCGCCAGTACCGCCGCCGCCGCCGCCTCCGACGCTGCGTACGAATCGATCCGCCGAGCGCTGGCGCACCCTCGTGGCGGCGGCGGTGGCGGCGCCGAGCGCTGCACCGCGACGGAGGAGCGTCCGACCCGCCGCCGCCGCCGCCGCCACCCTCGGCGTCGCCGCCGCGCCGTCGCGTCTCGCGAGGGGTTCGATTCTTTGGTCGACCAGAATAGAGAAATTTTGATTAGGGGAATCGACATACGAAGGTCATTCAATAGTTAAAGAGACAAATTGATCTGGAGAAAAAAAATAGTTGGTAGGACAAGTTTGGTAATTTTAGGACTTTGCGTTGCTATCACTGGGATGAGCTCTGTTCACTTGGATCAGTATTGTTGTGTTCATAACCTCAAAATTAAGTTGAACGAGGGGGAATCCATTTCAAAATTCCACATTGGTTGAACAACATTCTGTGATTCGTTTTTTGCTTGCTTAAGGTGAAAAACCAGAATGTAGTTATATATTCTAGAATAACTAAAGTATATGATGTAATTTGTGTGAAAAACGGTAATTTTTACAAGTGGATAGAACATTTCAAACGTTGTCGATACTCAGTGACTGACGAACACCGTTTTGGCCGCATCAACAAGTCATGTTGTCGCTAATTTGCTAAGCTAAGTGCTAAGTGCGGGTTTTTGTGATTATCTCGAAGAACAGCCTACAATAAATACCCAATTCTACTCAGATATGGTTTTGAACAAGGTGAATCTCAGAGGAGAGTATGATTCTCCAGCAAGACTATGAACGTCCTCACACTACTCAACAAACCTGCAAAACCATCGACAAAATGGGATGTGAGTTACTGCTGCATCTCCTTTACTGCCTCGATATAGTTCCATCTGATTTCTATTTGTTTGGTCCACTGAAGGAGATATTACGTGGGAAGAAGTTCCAGGATAACTAGGACGTCAAAAAAAATTGTGAGAAATTGGTTCGAACACCAAGATAAAGGGTTTTTTGCAGCCGTTATAAAAATGATGGTAACCCTTTGGGCAAGTTGAGCTATAAATGTTGGTGAGGATTGTATAGGAAAAGTGTTTGTAAAAATAAACGCTTGTTAATTATTGAATGTCCCTCTCCATTAGATTTACTCTCTACGAAACGAACTACATTAAACTCTTGCTAATCCGACCCTCAGTAGCCGTGTCTCCGAGAGTCCGGCCACCATCAGAGATCTAGTTGCTCCAGTAGAAAAGAATTATCTTTGTGCAATGTATGGTAGCAACAATGTATAGTTATTTGAAAACGTTAAATAATGCTATCCGCATTTTAAATTGCGATTTTCTTACTATAGAGCCATAAAACTGTTCAGTACTACTACTACAGTTAAACACCTTATGCTAGACCTCAAGCAGAAACTCGAAATTTTAGAAAAGTTGAATGGAGAGTCTTCGCATGAAGCAATTGCTGGTGAATTCAATGTCGAAATTTTCTATGTATTATATGAACGTACAGTATCTCAGGATTTAATAAAGTATTGTATAATTTATTTGTTAATAGTAATTTCAAACCCTCTTAATAGTCCGGCACTTGCGCTAATCCTGTACCCATATGTGCAAGGATTAGCGAGAGTGTATAGTACTTCAAAATTGTCCCGATGTTTGTGAGAAACATTTGCTTGCTAATACTATCCTACTGCATAATGAAGACGTTAAATACGAAAATAAGAAGCGGTGAATGTGTAGGATGAGCTATCCGGCATTTCCATTGTGACTATTTCCAGCGCCTCGAAGGCGTAGGGTCCAATATTTGATGAATTACGAAGTTTTATTCTTGGGCCGATTCAATTATTTGATTGTGAGTTCTGACAACGATCGTACAATTCACTTCATTTCAGATTTTTCAGCCATGTCACTTTGAGAAGATCAGACGGTTTTCCGAATGTTAATTTTTTCAAATAGAGATATTACCCCCTATTCCATGTTAAACATATTTAATTTCACATTCTTCCTAATTTCTCTTGTGAATTAGTTTCCCAGGATAGAACTGAAGTATCAGTGTCGGTAGTAATGCCAATTCAGGTTCTCGACTGAGATTACATTACTTCCTGCCAGAAATAAATTACGCAATTCCTACAAGATTTTTATCACTAGTTCTGAGAAGGATTTGTCTGAAGATTGATGTAGAAAACCAAGTCTTCATTCCAGAACCCTTTAAATATTCTACCCATAATATTTTGTGTCTTACGCAACCGAGCTAGCTTTAATGATTAATGATTTCTTACTAAAGCAAAATTTCTTAAGAAATAACGTACTAAACATGATTTGAATGAAGAATCTAGTTGTTTTGTTGAGACTTCCTAGATTTCTGACACACTGTTTACTTATTCCAATCATTCTTATATATGCAATGACTAGTTTGCACATTGCGGCAAATAAAGGTATTCCTATGTGAACCTTCTCAGCCAACCACTGTAAAGCGACTAGCTCCTCCTCCCCTCTTGTCAGGCCGGCAGGCCACCCTGGCCTCGCCCACCATTCCCCAATCTTCCCAATCGCCAGCGCCGCGCCTGATTAAGCCGCAGGACTTCCCACCTCCGCCACCGCCCCCGACGCCCACTCGTGGGGCGCCGGCGCGCGGGAGGACCTCTCTGGGGCGAAGTCGCGAGTCGTCGGCCGGCCGGCGGCGCCGGGGGTGGGTAGGGGAGGAAGGGGCGGGCGACGCTCGCGTCAGCTGACGCGGCCAGCGCGCGGCCGCCCTCAGAGTCAACAAACATCGGATTACGAGCGGCGCGTTCCGGCCTCGCCACCCCCGCCCCCACCCCTTCCCGCCCGCCCCGCCCCCGCCGTCGGCGAGGCAGACAGCGCGGCCGTTGTTTGGGGCCCAGCCTCCGGCGGCGCGCCCCCTCCGGAAGCCCGCGGGGCGGAGGCGGGGGCGGGGCGGAGTGGCGCCCGGGTAGGAGCGTCGGCGACGCGCGGGGGCGGGAGCGAGCGCGGGGGCGGGCGAGGCGCGGGAAGGGTTGGCGTCGTCGGCGCGCGAGGGTGAGCGAGCGCTCTCATTGATCCAAGCGCAGCGGGCGGCGCGCACGCAGTACAGCGGGCGGGCGGGCGGGCGGGCGGGCGGGCGGGCGGGCGGGCGGGCGGGCGGGCGGGCGGGCGGGCGGGCGGGCGGGCGGGCGGGCGGGCGGGCGGGCGGGCGGGCGGGCGGACTGCCGGGCGGGCGGGTGAGAGGGCGGGCGGGTGAGACGGCGGTCGGGCAAGAGGGCGGGCGGGCGGGCGGGCGGGCGGGCGGGTGGGCGGGTGGGTGGGCGGGTGGGCGGGTGGGCGGTTGGGCGGGTGGGCGAGCAGGCGAGAGGGCAGGCAGGCTGGCGGGCGGGCGCGTGAGCAGGCGGTGAGCGAGCAGGCGGTCGGGCGAGGAGGTGGGGCAAGCGGGTGGGCGGTTAGTCGGACGAGCGGGTGGGCGGGTAGGCGGGCGGGCGGGTAGGCGGTCAGGTAGGTGGGCAGGTAGACGGGCTGGCGGGTAGGCGGCGGGCGGATAGGCAGATGGGTGGCGGGGGGGCGTCGGGCGGGGGGCGTGCGAGCGCGCGGATGGGCGGAGGCGTAGCGGGGCGGGGCGAGAGCGAGAGCGAGCGCGAGCGGGTGCACGAGCGCGGTGGTGCGGGCGTGGGGAGTACGCGGTGGCAGGGGCACGGCCTGAGGCATGGGCAGGGGCCGGCGGAGGGGGAGGGGTCCGGGTGGAACACGCCGGCAGACGCGCGGGTTCACCGCCTCCGCACCTGTCCGCCAACAATATCCGTGGCCGCGTGCGCAGGCGGGCCGCCGCCGCCGCCGCCGGTCCCCTGCGCGAGCCAAGAACTCACGGGATTCGCGTGCCACCGTGTGAATTGCGGCCGGGGCTTGCAGCCAGCGGTCGTTTGGAACGGTACCAGATAACACTCATCACATGGCGACAACTTTTGCGTTGATTTTAAACATAAGGGATAGTTGATTTGTTTCTCCCTATAGCTGGCTTTACACTAGCAAGAAAATGGCGAGCAATGTTAATTCGCAAGAAAAGTTGCCAATGTAAATGTTGCGGCAATAAATATTTCTGATGTTGGCAATATTTGTTGCCAGATATTTCGGCCGAATGTAAACTCCTGTGTTTCCGTCCTTGGAAAGATATTGCCGGCTGTTGCTGGGACTAGAATAGGATTGAAGTTGGAGCAAGATATTGCTGGAAAAAGCCAGTGATGACCACGGTCACTTTCGCAGGAAGTACGGTTAAGGTAGTACCCGGGTGTTTTTTTTATCGTTCGCCGAAGATTCCGGCCGCGTCGCCCGGGCAGTCGAGGGCTCATTCGCCCGGCAAACCGCTGATTCAACTCCCGTGCTATCCGAGAACTATCGCTGCGCCGCTTAACGTATCTTAAAGATGATGCTGAAAGTGGTGTCCTTCGGCTCGAATGCATTCTTGGCACCTCCGAAACACATTTTGATTTGCCCTTTGAAGTAAGTCTCGAGGAATTGCTGCGATTTTCTCTTCAATAGAGCTTCACGAACAACCACTTGTCGACATAAAGATCGGAGTGTGGTGTGCGTTGAGTTTCACAGGAATTATCGAACCTATTTTTTTCAACACCACCGTTACTGCTGACGTTTACATACATCAAATATTGGCATTATTCTTCGAACAATTGACACCAGAAGAAAGGCACTATGGTTACTTTCAACAGGATTCGGCAACTGCTCACACTGCTGTTCGATCCATGAACTTTTTAAATAATGTTTATTGTGACGATCGTATAATTAGTCGTGGGTTATGGCCTCCTAGATCACCTGATCTATCTCCTTGTGATTTTTTCCTGTGGGGGTACTTGAAAGATCAGGTGTATGCAGAAAACCCGCATTCGGAGGAAGAGCTCCGGCGCTCTTTTGAGGAGAAAATCGCAGCAATTCCTCGAGACTTACTTCAAAGGGTAAATCAGAATGTGTTTCGGAGGTGCCAAGAATGCATTCGAGCCGAAGGACATCACTTTCATCATCTTCTTTAAGATACGTTAAGCGGCGCAGCGATAATTCTTGGATAGCACGGGAGTTGAGTCAGCGGTTTGCCGGGCGAATGAGCCCTCGACTGCCCGGCGACGCGGCCGGAATCTTCGGCGAACGATAAAAAAAAAACACTCTGTATATAGACGTATTATTTCGCATTGTAATATTCTTTTCTCCAAAAAGGGATATGTGGAAAAGGTTTTATACTTTAAAAGAAGTAGTAATAAATATTCTAAACCCTTTACTGATTTTCGAATGGTTCAAATTTTGGTTCAGATATAGATGCTCCCTGATCATTATTTTTTACGTAAAAAAATATTAAGGTATTAATCTAATTTAAATAAATTTTAAGATTAATCTATAATATATCAATTGTAGGTAATACTATTTTAAAACTTTTTATCGAATTAATAATTGCACTTTTTATAAAAAGAAAATTACTTTGCTCCCATGCTAATCGAAGTCCACGAAAACATTTTGTTTTATGAAAACTATTGAGACTTCTGTACCGAAATTCAACACACTCCTTTCTCCTTTTTTCTTAAAATCCAGTCATACGTCGTCACTAATCGTAGGCGTTTCTCTGTCTCTTCATTTAACACAATAAGTGCGACCGCAACTCGCATCTTCTGCTTTCTACTAGCCATGTCGGAAAGTGAGGTATAACCTCAAAGTTCTCGTGCCATTTTCCTCGAGACGTCACCAAGCACGGCAACAGAAGGTTCTAATGTAAAACGATCGGCAATTTCTTGCCGGAAAGATCTTGCTCAGATCTTTCTGGCAATATATTGCTCATCGTTGCTCTTGCTAGTGTAAAGGTGACCGCAAGAAGCAGAAACAAATTGCTGAAAGATATTGCGGAAACGTATTGCTAATGTAAGGCCAGCATATGACTGAAATCATTCAATTAATCCATCTTCCTTTTTATTACGATAATTTACGAAATGAAAAAAATATTTTCTTTGCGTAATCTAAGAAAGGCCGTTAACCTACAAAATATTTTCCATTTCCGTCTCATAGAGCTGCTGATCCCCTGGTCAAGTTCGTCTTGAACCCAACCACGATATCACACCCGCAAGAACACTACATTTCTTATTCTTCAACTGTGTTGAGCAATGTTTTAAGTACAACCAGATTCCGAACTGTGCCAATGTCTCTCCTGCCACCTGAAGTACTACATCTCGTTCTCTGTTTGGTCCTTCGTCCGCGTGCCCAACCTGGTCCCCGAGTGGCGCGTGTGGCCATCGCAAGCCGAGCGGCCCTGCGGAGGCGCGTGCTTCAATTACAGAGAATGCGCGCCATCGGGGCGCGAGGAGGCTCGCTCTCGCGCCGGATATGACGTGGCGATCGCCCGCCCGCCTCCCCCCGGTCGCCCGTCACCCCAGGACCGCCTGCCCCCCCCGACACACCTCGACCGCCCGACACCTCCCGACAGCTCGACACCTCCCGACTGCCCGACACCTCCCGACCGCCCGACACCTCCCGACCGCCCGACACCTACCTACCGCCCGACACCTTCCGACCGCCCAACACATCCCGACCGCCCGACACCGACACCCCGACCGCCTGCGACTTCTGGACCGCCATCCCCGGCCTCCCGTCATCCCCCAACCCCTCGCCACACCAGGCCGCCGCCTTCCTCCAGCCACCCGCCCCCCTCTGGCCGCTCTCTAACCGTCGTTTCTGGTCCTGTCCCGTTTAGTGCTGCCCGCTCCAGACGTCACTGCCCGTCCCTGCTGGCAGTAGGCACCACCAGCGTCCGCTTCTTTCGTCGTCGACGGAGACGGAGCTAGTAATGATAGAATTGGATGTAAATATTTTATTGATGTATTTCATTCCTAGTATATATTAGTAAAATTAATGTCAAAACTGTGGTCAGAATATCTAAGACTCATTCTTGACATTTGCAATTCTATTAGTATATTTGTGTTTGTACTCGTATACTGGAGATCGTAATGATTGACGTTGGCGGCTGCTGTGGTAAAATAGAGGTGGAGACGAAATGTAATTCCTCGAACTTGTGGTGCTTGCATGTGAAAACGTGGTTACACGTTTGATACATTTGATAGTATCGTGTGGATATGCGAGAATGACTGGTCACGAAGTAACGAAATGACAACAGATGTTAGACATCCGAGAGAAGTAATGCCGTTTGTGGATACACATATACTTCAATTACAATGTACAAGGTGATAGGGCGTGGTTCACTGCTGATGGCGCAGATAGTGGTAGCGTTTACAGCTAGGCGTGCTGGGCGCAACTATAGTTCCTAGATACACAATTTAGTTTAATGTCCACTCACACAATTGTCTTGCAGGTAGTAGAAGAAAATGAGAAATGATAACAACTGACCGCGCGATGGGTTTATTGATTCATCATTTAGCGTCTCCGGGCGCGTCAGCTACTGTGGTAAGCCGCGTAAGTGTAGTGCTGGTTGCATCTAGGGAAGCGGAGTTCCTCCACCATTGCGACGACGGATTCTGCGAGAAGGCCTAATGGGCATTTTATAAGAAGTAATAAAATAAGTCGTCTCCGTCAACTTAATATCTTCAGATAGCAGACTTTTGACGGGTATGTGAATTGAATTCATTATTATCTATTTATCAGATGTGAATCATGGTGCTTCGGTTATTATTAGGGGGCGGATTTCAATGAAAAGTCATTTTTTTCCTTTTTAATTCAAAACGCGTTTTAATACAGAAATTATTTTATGATATTATTTAATTTAATTTATTTATTTTATCCACTTATAAATAAATATGACAAAAGCTAATGGTCCATTTTATCTAGCATTTTGTGCATTTTTCGTCGATTTCGACTAAGTAATTTTTTACCCTTTTCCGTCATTTATAAACAATTTTTTCGCTGTTTTCAGCGATTTTAATATAATTTTCATGGCATTTGCGACAAATAATATTATGAGATTCAACAAAATGTGTTCTCCACAGAATTACTCAGAAGCATATTCGATTCCTTCGCTCAGAAATTGTAATGTCAGCAGTTATGAGTTTGTAATCTAAATTTCAGTGACCCCTACCAGCGCCATTGTCGGTTCGGCCGATTTCTGGAAAACTAAAGACAGAGTTTTCCTGGAAAAGAACGCTCCAAACCAAAAGTTTGCAAGTTGAGTGCACCTGAACGAAAGAAAGAAGCCTCGATTGCATCAATTACATATCCAACAGCTTAATTCTTCATCTGAACTGGTTTTGATCAATTTTGTACGTCATTTTTCTTCGCTTTTGGGGCATTTTAAAAACATTTTAGAATCATTTTATTGATCATTTTTTTCTATGTTTTAGGTCATCAAAATCCTCCCCCTAGTTATTATCCTCACGAATTGATTTTCAATAATTTGGATTTCGTTAAGGTCGGTCTCGGCTGAATGTAGCCGTATTGGGCATGAGTCGTGGTGGCCGTGGCGACGCGGCATCGTCTGTGACGCCACCGGCATCCTGGTAGTGGTAGGGGGAGGAACAACCTGGCGCGGACGGGCCGCGCTGAGGGGAAGAAACCAAACAAAGGGGAATCCGCGGGGAGAAACAGAAGTAAGCTGTTTGTCGCGGCGCACGGGCGGACTGCCGGGTGGACTGGCGGGCGACGATGGTAAACGAAACGAAACGGTCGATTTGCGCGACTTTCCGTGGGGAGCGAATTTTTGCCCGCGCGCGCAGGGACGGCTGTTGACACACCCGCGCGCGGGGTGGGTGAGGCAAAGAAGACGACGACGGCCAGAGGGCGGATAAAAAGGTGAACGGGCGAAAATATGAGCGTTTGAAAAGTTGGGCGGGTGTTAGCAGAGGTAGGCGAAAGGAGGAGCAGGCTGGAAGATAGGCAATAAAGAGGCTAGGAGAGACGAAGGGAATGACGATGAGCGACACTAAGTGCAAGACCACGAAAGAGAGAAAGACGAGAGTCCGGACGAGAAGTCTGAAGAGCGGACGAACCAGAGGACGAGCGAGAGAACGGGCGAGATGACTGGCAATACGGCGGGCGAGGCAATGGACTGGAGAAGGACGATCGAAGCGACGGACGGAGGAAAGGACAGACGGGTGAAGGGACGGACGGATGATGCAACAGACGAATGGATGAATGAAAGGACAGATGGATGAAAGGTCGGTTGGATGAAATGATGGACGGATGAAAGGACAGACGGATAAAATGACGGACGGATAAAAGGACGGACTGATGAGTGGATGGACGGATAAAAGAACGGACAGATGAGTGGAAGGATGGATGAATAAACTAACGTATAAAAGGGCGGATGTACGAAAGGGTGTACGGATGAAAACAAGGACGGATGTAAGTACGGACGAATGAAGGGACGGACGGATGAAGGGATAGACAGACGAAGGTTTGGACGGATGAAAGAGCGGACGAGAGCACGGGCAAAAGGGTGAGCGAGAAGGCGGACAATCGAGCAATCGGGCTAGCGGGCGCGCGGTGGAGTGGCCGGGCAAGCAGAGTGTTCCGAGGGAGAGGACTCCGCGTGGATATTCGCTTCTGCTGCGCGAGGGAAAAAACAATCGCACCCCCGACGTCCTAGTCCTGTTTGCGACGCGAGCGACGAGAAAATGGGTCCAGATGTGTGAATCCGCAGGAGAAGCAAATTGTGGCGTTCGCACGAAATTGTGGTCTGTGTTGTGATAACAAAACTGTCTGAATGACAGTAAAACTGTTTCCGAGCTGAACAATACATTGGTTTGTGTAGGTCTTGGAAACATCACCTGTTTCAAAGAGGATAGATTTGTGTGTTTTTGTCATGAGCTCTAATGTCCTTGTTAACTGTAGTGAAACGAAATGGCACTCGATTATGTGAGTAGATAAACACGTGTGTCGGGAAAACATCAAAATGGTCAAATTACGCACACTATACAATTTCGATCAGAGAAAAGATGCTCTGAAAAATCCACTTTATTGTAAAATGCTTTCGAGTATGGAATTCAGGAAACTGTGAAGGGATAGAAAAAAGAGAAAAACTGCAGTTGGCCTGAAGAAACAAAGGTGTATGGTTTCATCAATGAGATAAAAACACGCTTCAATAATGGAACAAATAGTACTGTTAAATTCATCCTAGGTTCACAATGCATGAGGTTTTACCATACGTAATTTTTCGAGGTTTTTCTTTCAATTAAAAAGGGTCCCATGAAGTAGTTATAAAATGTTGTGACTTCGAAGAGGAAAAAGAAGAGTTGAATGATAAAACAAGACTTAAGTTACACAAGAACGTATATATTCCTATTTTTTTTAATTTCGTCACAGCAGGATGAGTTCTATATTAAATATGTCTTTAACGAAGATTTTGCTGTTTCAAAAAATATTTACGAAACGCCTATGAATAAGGTCGAAACTGAAATTGCCTCTCCCCGAAATACTCCCTGGATCAGTGCTTGCGTGTTGTCCGGGGTGGAACACAACCACAGCTCCACGCGCATGAAACCGACGCCGACCAACATCGAACACAGGACCCGAGCCAGCGCGTCGAGAGCGCAGCCGCCGGGCGAAGACGACGACGGCGGCGGTGGCGGCGGCGGCGGCGGCGGCGGCGCCGGGCGCGGAGCGGAGCTGAGCGGAGAGGCGTGGCGCGGCGCGGCAGCGGCCGCTGGTGCAGTACTACATATGTATTGATTTAGTGAGGCTGGCGGCCACGAGAACGCGCTCATTAACACGGCCGTAAAGGCGGCGGCCGTAACCCTGACGGGCGAAGGGGGCGGCGGCGGGGACGGACGGCGCCCGGCAACAGCGCCCCCTCGCGCCGCCCGCCGCCCGCAGCCGCCCCCGCGGTCGACGCCAACGCAGCCCCGGCTGCCGCCCCGCACCCGCACCCGCACCCGCCGCCGCCGCACCCGCTGCCCCGAGACCGCGTTCTCACCCCGACATCGGCCTGCACCCGGTGCTGGCATCCTCCATGTCGCGCCACCACTGGCGAATACACCCTCGGCGGAGGAGACAACGCCCCTCCCAAACCACCGCTCGCGACGAACGTGACGCTCCGATGGCCTGGTGTTTCGTGGAACCACACCATCGTCTTGTAGTTCCGTCTTCGTTGTGGAACCTGCGTTCTCACGCCGACATCAAAATTCAATTCAGTTCAATTCAACGATGCCTTATTTTCCGTGGCAAGGCCAGACCATCAGGGTTTGCTCTTCCACCTGATCATGCAAAATCACTCTCCTTTCCCATGAAGCAGCGAAAGAAAATATAACTCGTGTCTACCGGGCGATACTCGAGCGAACTGCTGAGGTTATTATTCCAGTAAGTATAGTGCGTGTGTTTATCGCGCGAGATGTCAGTGATCTTCCCGAGTGAACCGACGTCGATCTACACAGCGGTTCATGGGGTTTTCCCTAACCAGGTACCTCCCACGAGTAGGACACCGCCCAGCCAGGACAAGCCGGCTGGTCTTCCGACATGTGCGGTAGTCTACTGCATATAAGTGTGTGTGTGTGTGTGTGTGTAAGGAATGAGAATAGGTCAAAGAAGAGGAAGGAAAGCTCACGCGCGATCCCTGGCCCGTTTGTTAGGGTTTCGCTCCAGCATTCGTCAAAAGTTGATTGGAAAAAACACGAAAAAGGGTCGGAAAACCACTGATCAGAGCAGCTGGTCGCTAGAACTCTTCTCCAGGCAGCGGCTACATGTGACCCAGCTAGTATCAAATATACTCCCATTGTCGGGACTCGAACGATAGTACCTCCTGTCAGAGGCACTGGAGTGAAGCCAATTGATACCCTGAGCCATCTAAACCGGTACAACATGGGACAGTAGGCTTTAGTACCCCTCTGAAGAAAGGCATAGAACGGAATTTGTTGCTTTTAAAATTCCACGGCTTCGATCGCGTTTGAGTCCGCGGTCTGATTTTGAACTGTACGATTCCCTAATCGTTTCACTATCGAAGCCGATGAACACTTCGACCTTCATTCTCAGGCATCCTCCATGGCGCCCCATCACTGGCGAATACACCCCACGGCAGACACACCATCCTTTCCGAATCACAGTTCCTGGTGATTGTGACGCGTCGATGTCCTGGCGTTCCGTAGAACCGCACCGTCGCCTGTAGATCCGTGTTCGTTCTGAACTGGAACAAGCGTTCTCACCCCGACATCGATCTGCACCCAGAGGTATCCACAGTGTCTTCCACCAAAGGTACAATCAACCCAAATTCACCGTCGTCTGCTGAGACGCAATTCTTTTCGAACCACTGTTCAGGTCGATGTTGACACTTCGATTACCTGATGTTCCCGCGACAAACATTGCTTTTCTGTAGCTTCGCATTCTTTCTGGAATTTTCGACCAGTCCGCACCTCCTTGCAACTTCCCCTCCGTGCAACCATCAGCGTCGCTATCAGCACGATTGCACAGCCATCATTCCTTCCGAAGCATTGACCACGTCGAGCGTTTCTCTCCGATGACCTATTGTCCTTCCGTGATACCTTGACCGGTTGATTCATTCTCTGCCTAATTCTGGCGATTCATATCACCGAAACCACCTAAATAGTACAATTTTTTCATTCCCATCCCACTATTATAGTTTCCCAGCTCCCTTTTCCTGTCGTCATCGGTCATTGTCTAAAATTCATAAGGCATGGTTAACAAAAGACAACACGGCAGAAGCTGGAAGCACATGTTACTAGAAATATGTATATTCATTACTAAAGCATGAAGTCGTAACATTAACATTAGTGAGATAAAACATATATAATTTATAACAACGTGGATAGAAATATAAGCAGAACTTGTAAATAAAATTTCTAACCAGCTCTAAAAATATTCACCCTTTGGTCATATGCTTTCCCAACACCTTTGACCATAAACAAGGAACAAATAACTTAATGACCTCCAAATGAAACAATCAAATTCTTAGGACTAATAATGGACATCAAGCCAAACTGGAAGTATGACACAGACATCAAAATACTAAATCAAAAATAAAATGCAATAGTTAAAGCCAATAATCAGTAGAAACAACCAACTACAATTAAACACAACAAACCCAAATTCAAATTCATATTCAGATCCCTCCTCCGTTGCCTTATATGAATCAACACAGCTACAACTGAAGAAACTACAAATAATACAAAGGAAATACATGAGAACAAAAACAAACGTTTCGGCGCTCGTAACAAATAAACAAATACAAAAGAACAGAACATCCAACTCCTCGTTTACCATACAGCATACATATCCTGCAACTTTCATCCAAGTCAAATAATCCACTATACAAAATGCAATATAGACAACCCTATTACCCAGCCAGAATAAAAGAAATTCTCCTTACATTCATTCCTTAAAATATTTCTCTACCTAAATGCCAATTAATGGATACTTTTCCTCACTTTATGGCATTAGTTAATGGTCAAGTTATCGCGTAAAAAGATAAATTCTAAGCCAATTATGTGTACAAGTATGTGTAGCCGTTTGTTATGATCTATAGAAAAATTAAAATAATCTTTACGTAATTCATTAATTGTTTGTTAAATATATTAGCCTGGTAAAGAGTTTCATTAACACTTTTATTCCTAACAATTATCGTTTTCTTATAACTCTATTCACATAACGCACTGTTATAAATTACTCAAACCCCTCTTGTTTGTGGTTTTTAGACGCCACGATTCCCACACTACAATTGGTGCATTCGTCCTGATGAATTTCAACGCAGTGCTATGTATTTTCCTTGCGAGAAGAAACAATTCTGCAACTACGAGAATGCGCTCTTCAACAACATTATTTTCTAAAGAATTTTCTTAATATTTCTATGTCTTCTTCGTAACTCATTAGTTAATTTTTTTAAATACACATGCTGTTCTCTACGGAAAAGACATATAAATTTATTACGCACTTCACAATTCCAAATACACAAAACAGGTACTACATGCAGAAGAGACTATGACAACGTTCACAGATGGCTGCATCCATAAATTAACCGGTCTCCACGCTACTTGAGAGGGAAGTTAGTGTGCGACGGCGAAAAGTTATTGCTGCTTGAACTGCTTCCCATTACCGAGCGAATGTATATTCTCTGGAACACTTATGTTCAAAGAAGAAGAGAACGTCCTCCATGACGTCTCTGTCTCGGAATGGGGGCTTTGTTTCTGAGTGTCAAGTAACGTAACTTGTATGAGCGGAAGTACAAAACATATACTCCAATTTAAAATGACTGGCTTCTGATAGATCATCAGTTGTAACGCATTTATCCAATCGGAAGCTTCAATACCAAAAATTTAAGTAATAACCATGCTCCCAATTGGTGTTCAGCTGATGATCTATCAGACGACATTCTATTTAAATGCAAGTATAATCCCAAGTAGGATCAAAGCGCAGTAAAATACTAAATACAAAACTTATACTTACACCATTTTCTCTCGCAATCATTATTCCTATTTAAGTATTAAAATCAAACACTGCTGATACCACAAATTTCCGTTTTACATTCAATCTAAAATGTAAATTCGATTCATTTGAAAAATATGGGTACACTTCAGAAGTTTCGCTAATTGGATATAACGAGATGCAAAAAATGATGAAAAAATTATATTAGTAAAACAATTGCAGTACCATGTTGCATCATCTTGAATAGTAAAAGCAAACTGTAGAAAATAATGGACTCTCATACTTCAATAAGACATTTCCTAATCCTATCAGCTATAGTGTCTGAAGTGACTTTCAATATTGAAGCCGAGTAATCTTCATTTGTTTACTATTTGCACGCGATCACCATATACGCACAGGGGAACTAAAAATATATCCTCACAACGCCTGTCCTTGCAAAGTATATTATTATGCGTCCGAAAGGGCCGTAAATTGTCCTATTTCCTCGAGTAAAACAGTTGTTCAGACAATCTCCTCGAAGCGAACAAGACAGACGGCGCGAGGTTCACAAAACGCGAGACAAAAAGGAAACAATTTCGTCTCTCAAAATAATCAGATCACGGCCATTAATTCCTTTCAGGTGGCGTGGGTTGTGTCGCGCCCATCGACCGCAACGTGAAAAATCGCGTAGTAAAGAGGTTCGCGGCCCGCGCCGAAGGTTGCCGAAGAAACGCGAAGGTGGCCGAACGTGGGGCCGAGTGCTCAAGGGCCGTTCCAGCCGCTGCGCCCGTTGCGTAAGGGAGCGAGGGTGGGAGAGCCGCCGGGGTCGGGTGGCTAGACGGGGACGGGGGAGAGCACGGCGGCGAGGCGAATCTACCGAGGCCACTCAAGCCCCCCCTCCCCCTACCTCCGCGTGCCTACCCACGCACAGTGAATGAAGCTGTCAGTCTAGGCAGGCATGGAGAACCTACGTGTCACCCGAGCTAAATATTTCATTCAATCGCTTACAGCTGATCCTAATGGATGCTTTAAAAAATAACGTATGAGTCCCCTCCTCTAACTACCAAAATAGATTACAGAACATGTTATTAGGAGTAAAATACTTTGTGACTTTCTACTAACATTGCAAAATATGGTATCTGTAAGTTTTCCCGTGTCACAAAGTAAGAAGCGCAGTATTGATTCGTCATCAAGAATACAATATTTCAGGGATTAAAATTAATTTCAATTAAATGCCATGAAATTTAAAAGTTCTATGAAATTTCAATGACTCCTGAAACTATTCTACTGCCTACACATACAATATTTTCCATAAACGTAATCAACAACCAATGTAGCTTTCTCTATTTTTTTCGTTTGTTTTATGATAATTGTAACTTTCTTTTAACCCTGATTTTCTATTCAGAATAACACAATTGTACTGTAATTTTCTCTACTTTTTGTCACATTCGAAAGACAAAATCTGGGGCTAACTATAGGGTGGTTTTCCCCTACTATTACCGGAAGAGATGGCTCATCAACTGATATCACTGCAGTCCCTCTGACCGGGAGGTCCTAGGTTCGAGTCCTGACGGTGGCAGAATTTTCGACACTAGCTTGTCGACTAGGTCGAATTCGGTCGCTGTCAAGAGGAGAATTTTAGCGGCCGGCTGCCCTGACCGGTAGTTTTCCGTAGTTTCTCCGATCAACATTAGGCATTACAACAGCAGTACCCTAACAAAATGGCCACGGAGAGCTCGCAATCATTCCTACCTCTTCCTTGTCCTTCCTCATCACTTAATTACACACAATTACACTAACATGTACTACACTACCACACATGCCGGGAGCTTAGAGCATGCCCTGGCTAGGGCGGTGCCCATCAGCAGGGAGAGGAAAATCGCGCTAGCCAACGTAGGTCGGAGCCAAATCTCGCCATCCAGCGGAGGAAGATCTCGCGAGCAAAAACATACACTACACTAACGGGACTAATGACCTTATTAGTTGATGCGTCCGGAATTACTAACAATGAATCAATCCACCGCTATTCTGACAATCGATGAATGACGACGTTCCCTTACCCCGGCATTCGCGACCACAGCGCGCGGTCGCGCGCCCGGCCTGCGCGGGGTCCGACGCCGACGTTGCAGTCAACGGAGCAGGAGCGGCAGCGGGGGCGGGGGCGGAGAGGGGGCGGTCTAATTACCGGTGAGGGCTCGGGGGTCAGGGTCCACCGGGTCGGCTCTCGGCCTTTGCCGCCGCTCGCTACGAACAGCGAACAGGGCGTAGGAGATGGTGACAGTGTATTGGGGACGACGACTGGCGACGACAGAGTAAACGAAGAATGCGTCGGTGATGGTGACAGTGTCAGTGATAGTGACGGTGACTGTGATGGTGACAGTGTGATAGTGAAGGTGCCAGCAACGGTTATATCGAAGTCGATAGTGAAGGTGATAGTGAAAGTGATAGAGAAGATAATAATGAAGGTGATAGAGATGATAGTGTCGGTGATGTCAGTGAATGTCGGTGATAAGGGTGATGATAGTGACAGTGATAGTGACGGTGTCAGTGAATGTGATAGAGAAGGTTACAGCGACGGTTATACCGAAGGCGATGGTGAAGGTGATAGAGAAGATGATAATGAAGGTGATGGTGAAGGTGATAGAGAAGATGATAGTGAGGGTGAAAGTGGTAGCAACGGCGCTGGCGATGGGGACGGCGATTTTGCATGATAGGAGACGGCGAGAATACAGGTGTTTACGTTAGTGACTGTGATGGCGTCGATGACACAGAAGTCTACAATGACTGTGATTGCCACCAACGGCAACAGCAACGGTGAAAGTAAACATTTGTTTCCGTGACGATGAAAGTGGTGATTATTGCGTCAGCGACGATGACGGTGACGGTGAGACGAGGATGACGGCCAAAGCGACAGCAAGGCAGAAAGAGAGGGCGGGCGCCGAAAGCTTTTCGAGCGCTACGGCGCGCAGTCGATGGACGTCGTCGCGGAATCGATCTGCTCGCGCGGCGCGGCGCGGCGTGGGCCTTGGGGGGCGCCGACCCCTCGCCGCCGAGACGGACACGCCCCCTCCCCGTGCCCCGCCGCGCGCTGCGCGCCGCGACGGCGGGGCGTCGAACCGTAAACTCGAGCCGTAAACCTAACCGTTAATCCAAACCGAAATAAAACCATGTTGAGGTGCTTGTTCATTCTCATGGCTTTCGCTAATTCAATGGAACTATGGGATTGTCTGTGGGTTTTATTTCTAACCCACAATGATTTTTCAACAATATGACAGTAATATTTAGAAATGGCTGGAGCTCTTTTTGAGGGGATTATGCAGTTTATTCGGAAACAAAGATATTAATTTAAAGAAATGGAACAAAATCAATTCTTCCGAAACTACTATGATTTTCTAATACACATCTGAACAAAAAAGGTAAAGAGGTCTTGAAGAATTAATGTTTATAGTCTTTTGTGCTCTGGATCAGAAAATTCATAGAATCACTCCCTTTCTTTTGAAAAGAAGAGATGTAGATAAGAAAATGCAGTTGCCTTCGCAACCACTGTACCTTGGGGTTATTTCTGCTCTGCAAGCATCCTCTGATCTGAAGTATAACATTGTGTGTTCATGGCTCACATCTCTCTGAGACATGCATTATGTTAACGAGATTTTCATCGATTCTGAAGAAAGAGAATCCACATTTCGGAGCTATTAGTTATATTCATTGATTTTGTAATACTTCACAACATTTAAACTCATTAACAATAATGGAAACTTTTTTTGAAAATACACACGAAAAATAAAAATAAACAATAATTAAGCAATTGCCGGTTCATAATGTACGCCTCCCAACATTAACGGAAATTGAATTTTGCAACAAGCCAAAGCTAAATCGGTTCTAATTGAAAAGTCAAAAGCCAGACATTTTAAACACCGCGTACACACGGGGTAAACTCATAATTTTTAAAAACTGGACTACGCCAGCGTTTCGCCTTCCGACCATACTATTCGTCCAAGTTTCTTCATCAGAATCCACCCTCATCTACCTCGCCGCCTCGACACTCCACCTCACGTCGACTCCAAACACGGCATTTAGGGGGCCGTTATTTTTATCAAGTCGTAATGCAATAAGCCCATTTCAAAGAGCGCCTCCTTGCCTCTAACTCGGTTTGCAGGCCGACACGTCCCTAATGGTGCCTCGGCACACTCCCGCGCACTGCCGGCAATGGGGAAAAAATCGCTTTTGAATTCAACACATCGCTTCCTTTTTTAAACAGACCGAGGCGCATTTTAATTATGAGGGGAGTGCGGGTGAGGAGGTTGGAGGGGGGGACGCTGCGACGCGAGGGAAGGAAAAGGGCGGGGGCGGCCACGCTGAAGGAATGGGCGGGGCGAAGCGGAGAAGTCTCGGTGCAAGAGACGTTTACCAGTGTCGTGCGCGGTCCTCTGCGAAGACAGTGGGTAATGGTGTAATGGGCCGGCCTGAGATTTCACGCCCCGTGCCTTCTAATGACACGGCGCGCGGTAATAACAATAATTACCTGCGTTTTTATGGCGGTCCGCCGCCGCCGCCGTCGCCGCCGCGGCTGCGCCGTTCTGCGCGCCACCCCGCCTGCCACCGCCACCGCCCCCGCGCGCCGACGCGACGCAACGCGAGGTGGAAGGTCGAACCCTTGTACACCTCCCTCTTCGGAAATCGACGCTTGTTCATCCTCCGCTGTTACCAATTCTTTCTCCCCACGTCCCCGGTCCCCCCTCTACTCACTTTCCTGTCTGCTTCTGCTGCGCCTCTACCCACCCTCGGGTCCACCTTCGCCCCGTCTCTACTCACCCTCGGGTACACATCTTCCACTTCACTATCCACCTTCGAATCTATCTCTACCTCGCCTCTACCCATTCTCGGGTCCACATCTTCCACTTCTCTACCCACCCTCGAATCTATCTCTACCTCGCCTCTACCCATTCTCGGGTCCACATCTTCCACTTCTCTACCCACCCTCGAATCTATCTCTACCTCGCCTCTACCCATCCTCGGGTCCACCTGTGCCCCGTCTCTACCCGCTCTCGGGTCCACCTTTGCCCTTCCTCTATCCGCCCTCGGGTACACATCTTCCCCTTCACTACCCACCCCTGGGTCCATCCGCGCCCGCCCTCGGGTCCACCTCTGCCGCGCCTCTACCCATCCTCAGGTCCACCTCTAGTCCGCTTCTGCCACGCCTTTACCTAGCCTCGGGTCCACTTCTTCCCCTTCTGTACCCACCCTTGGATCCACTTCTTTCCTTCCTCACCTACCCTCATGTCCACCTCTTCCCCTTCTCTACCCACCCTTGAATCTATCTCTACCTCGCCTCTACCCATCCTCGGATCCACCTTTGCCCCTCCCTAACCCACCCTCGGGTCGCCCTCTAGAGCGCCTCTCTCGGCCCTCGTCTCCGCCTCGCCTCCTCCCTGTTCCACCGACCCTCGCTACTCCACTCACGCTGCCAGTCCCGCCGCAGTCGTCCCCTTCTTTACCCTTATTCAAGCACACAGTCCTCGTAAGAAGTGTTCGTTCTCACGCGTTGTGCGTACTGTGAGTTAGGAGACCGCGTAAATGAACGCGCGTGTGTGGGCACGGCCGACAACGATTAGCTACATGTTCGCAATAACGATTTTCGCCTCGCTCTGATTACCTGCACTGGTCAGTTGTTAATGAGTAGATTCACCGTGTTCATTGAAATATGTAATAATTGCTGCATTGCCTAGTGCTAAAAGAGATGTGGATTAGAGAAGATCCTTTTCCGAGAAATGACGAAGGATTGTATGCAAGTGTTCTCATAATTAATATGAAGAGATCAGGAAAACAGAATAAAGGGCTTCGACAGAAATCATTATAATATATATTGTAAATAACCTTAAACCAGGAAAACCAGTACACTTTCTTGGTACTCGAATAAATACGAGATCATAGAGGAATTTAAAGGCTAAACTAATCCCCTGCAAAAAACCAACCCAAAGCAACATAAAGTATGGATATCATAATGTTTCATTTAATTATTTCCTAAAACTGCTCATCATGAGAATAAAAAGAAGCATAGAATAAAATGTTTCATCATACTTCTCTCGCTATGAAAGTGTTAAGTGGGTTCTTTGGTCCAGCGACTGTTGATCAGGTGTTCACGAAGCACGTTGTGGCTTACATACTTCGCAATACCAGCTCTATCCTTCACCTTTCTGTGGAAGAGATTGGTCGGTCATTCGTACTTGAGAGACAGTTGTTATGGTTCACTAACGACTGCTAATTTACTGCTGCACTGGGAAGAGAGATAATACAGATAATTGCGACTTGTTTTCTCTGACAGTTCTCGCTCATGGACGTACATTATTACAGTTCAGGAAATTAAAGTTTTTTCTTCTTCTCAACTTTCTAGTAACGATGCAATTATGGGTTAAATGTGTATTGAAAATACGCGCATTACACTATTTGATATGTAATAAACACATTTTTAATGCACTTTAACAATTTTGTGAAGTTTTTGTAACGCATCAAATCCTTTTGTTCCTCTCAAGACCCACATTTGGTATATAGAAGTAATAATACGTGTATTTGTTTACAAAATTTCCTCTTACTTCGCCGGACCTTAGGCAAAAGTATGAGTCAAAATCGTACCGTATCACATTTAAAAATACTTACCTAGTCTAGGTATAATATTAGATTGTTTGTTAAATATGCCTTTACTTCCAAATCAATAAATATTACATTGCACCTATAAACACTGCACATTCATTACACCATTTTCAATTGAAACCGCAAATTCATATTACAACAATGAGGAAAATATTCAATTCCATAACGGTGATTGAGGAAGCAACTGTAACAAGGTCGAAACGAAGGAGGAAAATTGACGGTATAAATGTGCATTACAACTCTGGAGAGGAAATAGAACAATGCATGCAGGAAGTCAAATATCCGCGATCATACAACATAGGAAATTTACAAGGTCCTTTCTATGTAGTTTACAAGCTGTTTCGACTGTTTCCTACTAAACGAGAATCATTTCCCCGACAAATTGCTTCCAAACAGCTATTTTTATTTGAAATATAATAAAATTCAAACATTCCGTCTCCTCAGACCATTTTACGTTTCATCGTAATACTCCAAGAGGGAATATTAAAGCCCATTCAAGGAAGAAATGTTCCACAACATTCTAAAAATATTATTTTCAGTAGTATTTTCAGTAGTAGAATTGAAGAACCATAACTCATGGAAGAATATTATGTTCTTTGCACTATTTCTGAGTATTAATTACAAAAAACATAATATGTATTGCATTTGGAAGCCATAATGAGTTCTTCTACTTCACACTACTTTCTCGTTTATTCCAAGAAGTGGTTTACAGGTCGAATAATCACAAATACTATTTAATCATATCTCTAAAAATACTGTACATATCGGAAGAGTATTTTTCATACAACAACTGACTTGTTACGACATGAACGACTAGGTAATGTATGACACTTAGCGATAAGGTATAAGGAAAGTGGAACGCCTGTAAAGTGACCTCGATAAAGAAATCATGAAGCTTATCGAACAGGGAGATACACTTACATGTATCATACCGTTATACATTAATTTTGAAAGTTAATTACGAAATACTATAACTGCGGGTGCTTCTTGTCGCATTACGTTTCACTTCGAATAATCCTACGGTGTCACAATTTTTATTCTTTTAACGCATTCCTTGTTACTGAACTACTATCAGTAAGTGTGGCTAATTTCAGACATTTCTCAAAACTATCTGGTACAGCTGTATTTGATTTATTACTGAAAATGATGGAATATTCAAGCAGATATGAATAAACTATTCACTTTACAAAAAAACTTAAAATGGGGCATTCAATAGAGAAGCTTAACCCCAAACCTTGAAAACTACAGTTAGAGTAAGAAAATAATGAAACCAAGAACAGTTTCGAGAAGAGAGAATATAAAAAATATTACGCGCCATTGACATTATGTAAATGAATATATCATCAACTTTCTATTAAATCAATTCATTTGTTAAATTAAGGACTAACGAAAATATTAAAAATACGGAATATGAACTTAAATAAAACCAGTCATACAAAACAACAAAATATTGAAGCGTAAATGAGATTGAAAATAAAAGAATTCGTAGTAATGGGGAAAAAAGATGGAACGAAGGAAAAACATGCAGCGAGAGTAACGAGACAAATCAGTAAAACGGAAACAAAAACACTCTGAGAAGTGTCAGAAGACAGTGGCAACTGCCCATACGAGGGCTTCATTCACGCCTCGCGCCATGAATACCAGACGCGGCCACGAGGTGGGCCTTTTCGGCCGCCCTTTGGAGGGGGGCGGTAGCGCGGCGGGCTCGGATTAGAGCGGCAGCGAACAAGCAATTAATTTTCCCGTCAATTTCTGCGACCTCCCAACAACGCGGCCAGCGCGCAGGCACTCGGCGGCCGCCGCGGGAACAAAACCGGCGCGGGGCGACGAAACGGCGCGAGTCCAACGGCCGCGTTTCCGAACTCGCGCGTTCGCTCCCGTTCGCCACCCCGCACACGCGCTGGGCGGCTGGCTCGCTCGCTCGCGCGCGCCTTGCGGCCGCATTCAGACACGGCTAAACGCGCGTCACGGGCGGGCAAGTCCGGCGGCGTCGCGGCCGCGAGCGGCACAAAGCGCCGTGGGCGATGGCGGGGTGGGGTGGGGAGGGGCGGGGAGGGAAGGGGCGGGGCGCCGGAGGCCCGAAGCTCGCGCGCGCGCGCGCAGCCAGAGAGCGAGCCCCGAGTGAGCGCGGCTTTCAGGCGGCGCGGCACCGAGTGCACGGCGAGCGGGGCGGGGCGGAGCGGGACGGGGAGGGACGGAGAGGGACGAGGCGGCGGCGCGGGGCAGGACAATACCCGCGTGGATGTATCGCGCCGTCGGTGTATAACATCCATTGCCCGGGCGGCCGCGCGCCGGCCACTTGTTCGGAAACTATTAGCCCTGGCCATTGCTATCTCGGTTATGGGTTTGAAATTGGAACACGATATTAGCGCGCGGGGCGGCGAGGGAGCGCGGGGGCGGTGGCGGCGGCGCGGGGGCCCGCACATTCAAACGGCTGCAGCCGCGCGCCGCTGAGTGAAACCATTTGGGCCGTCGGAAGAAGATTGGGCCGGCGGCGGGGGCCCGCGGGGGCCGGAGGCGGAGCGGGGGAGCGCGCGCGCGTGCTATTGAATTGGCTGCACCGGGCTGACCCTCGCCCGCCGCCCCCGCCCCCGCCGCGCCCCGCCCTCGCCCCGGCCTTCGCCCTCGCCGCCGCGCCCCGCGCCCCGCGTCCCGCGCAGCCCGCGTCCCCTCTCCGGGTCCGGCTCAATTTCCAATTTCTTTTCCGTTTTGCTGTTTCCTGGCCCCGCGCATAAACAGTACAGAAAGCCATCCATCTCCGCCCCCGCGCGCCCGCCGCCGCCGTCCCTGCCGCCACCGCCGCCGCCGTCCGCCCGCCCGCCCGGGCCCCGCTGTTTCCAATATCAGCGGGTCCGGCCGGCCGCCGGCCCAATATACCGCCCCGCCGCCGCCGTCCCACGCCGCCGCCCCCGCCGCCGCCGCAGCCGCCTTACATTATGCGGCGCCGCCTGCGCGCGCCTGATGAAAGAATAATAATCTGCCCGCGAGGTGCGGCGGCGGGGACGGGCCCGAGGGGGGAGGGGTGTAGCGGGGGGGAGGGGCCCACCGCGCTCGTTGCCGCGCGCGCTGCCAATTACGGCCCCTGGCGAGGGTCGAGGGCGGACCCCACCGGAGAGCGCCCGCCGTCGCGCCTCGCTTAATCAAAATTAGACCCCGTTCATTCCGCCCCACCCGCCCCGCCCAACCGCCCACGGAGACCGTTCGCCTGATACAACGAGCATTCACGTCAGAGGTTGCAGTATGTGCTTTATCTTAAGTGTTGATATTTTCTTTTCGTTGATGATGCACTTCATGTCAATACTATTAATTCGTAAAATTAAGACTCGCCGAATTATTACATCAAAAATATTCCCTTGAATCTTGGCACTAGTTGCGTAGTAAGAAGTTATGTCTGCAATTATAAGTAACATTCTTTTGTTCCTTGTTAACTTTTGTATAGTTGAATTTATTTGTGAAATGACTATGTAAATCAGGCTATTTATTTAAAATAGTCTTAATGCCACAATAGAAAAGTATTAATGATTTAAAAATTTAAAAAAATAAAAATGGTATATTAGTTTTAATATTTTGTTACATTTTTAAACCATGCTGCAAGAATGCTTTACAAGACTACATACGAGTGATGACGATGTTTTCTGTCACAGGTTCGCGGTCCACAAACATTGAGTCAGATGTCCCTAAATTGTCGCATACAATCCTTGAGTCAAAGAGATAAAGTACTTTAAAAAACATTCATATGTATTCCTTATTCATGTGACCACATGGGGAGGGGGCACCTGCAGTGAATATTTTATGATGTGGTATATTGTGTAGCTGTCTTGCCAAATGGTATTTTTCTGGAGATTGTTTTTAAGTGCTAAAATTAATTTTTCAGTTATCCATATGAGTAGAAACCAATTTATTTTTGACGTACATCACCGGCGACCTTTTATTAATTTTGTTGGAAGCCAACTACGTGAATTGAATTCTGAATTTTTCTTATTACCTTTGAATCATAAAACTGAATCTAACAAGACTATTTTGGAACAGACAATGAGTTATGATGTTTTTAGAGATGTACTACCTACACAGTCTTCAAGACAGGCATGTATTGCCAACGAGTCGTACCTCATAATAAAGACAGGTTGAGTTTAGCTCAGAGCCAGCATTACCGCTGTAACTGAGCCCCTGACCGGGAGGTCTTACGGTTCGAGTCTCGGCGGTGGCATTCTTTTCGACACTAGCTTGATAGCTAGGTCGAATTCAATCACCGTCGGTGTAAAATGCTAACGGCCGACTGCTCTGATCCGTCGCTTTTCGTTGATTGATTGATTGATTCGTGTTTCCGGGCGCGTTAACTACTCAGGTCATTAGTCCCGTAAGTGTAGTGCGTGTTTGCTCGGGAGGTGGCGATGATCTTTTTCCCCGCTGGATGGCGAGATCTGGCGCCGACCTACCATCGACTAGCGGGGTTTCCCCTCAACCAGGTATCTCCCACCAGCGGGGCACCGCCCCAGCCGGGACAAGCTGTAAGCTCCCAACCGGTCTCCCGGCATGTGTAGTGAATGTTAGTGTGTGTGTGTGTGTGTGTAAGAGGAGAGGATAGGACAAGGAAGAGGAAGGAAAGATCGCGCGCAGTCCGTGGCCCGTTTGTTAGGGTACTGCTCCGGCATTCGCCTGGTGTTGATCGGAGAAACCACGGAAAATTACCGATCAGAGCAGCCGGCTGCTAGAATTCTCCTCCAGACAGCGACTGAATTCGACCTAGCTGACAAGCTAGTGTCGAAAATCCTGCCGCCGTCGGGACGTGAACCTAGGACCTCTCGGTGAGAGGGACTGCAGTGACATCAGGTTGATGCACAGAGCTATCTCTCCCGGCCGCTTTTCGTGGTTTCTCCTCTCAGTACCAAGCGAACCCTAACAAATGGTCCTCGGCCTTCGCGCGATCTTTCCTTGCTTTCCGTTTCTTCTCCCCTTACACACTCTTACACTTACATGCACTTCACTACCGCACATGCCGGGAATCCAGACGGCAGTATAGGCGATTTACTGCTGGGTTGTTGCCTCGCTGGAGGAGACATCTCGATGGGGAAATCTCCGCAAAACAACGAGTAGGTCGGCGCCGCATTTCACCAATCAGCGGAGGAACAACATCGCCACTTCCCGCGGAAAACATTCACTGTACTAGCGGGATTAATAACCATAGCAATTGACGCGCCTGGAAACTTCAATTAATCAATAATAATAATAATAATAATAATAATAATAATAATAATAATAATAATAATAATAATAATAATGTCTAATTTAAACGACTGTCAATAAAAATTATACTTGATCAACAACTAAAGTAACTGTATGCTACAAAATCTATGCATTCAACAATCTGAAGATCTAAGAATGTGACATTTATAATTCAATACACATGCACTCTCTTCTGGTTCGGTTACGGTTGTCCCTTGAATAGAAGCAACATACCCGTAATGCGGACAACGTAACGAAATACGACGAGCCCCTTACTTCCCCGAAAGGTGCGCATTTGTAGAAACTAGGAATTCGCGCAGCCGCAGATGTCGGTAAACAGTGGCTGGAGGGGACGGACAGTCGGACGGTGGGTTCTGGATAAGGTGGGTTGGTGACTTGTTGGTGGGTGGCGGGTGGTATGCGATGGGTAATGGCAGTGAAAGGTCGACGATAGATTGTGGAGTGAGCAGGCAGTTGGCGGGGGAAGTGGGGAGTGGGCAGTGTGGGATGGGAGGGGGGAATAGCAGTCCAAAGCGAGCGGTGCACAGTGGGTGGTGCACAGGTCGAAGAGTAGCGCCAGGGCCGAAAAGAACTGACCTACCCGACGCCGGCGGCGACGGCGGAGGTGCTGGGTTTTGAACGACTGATTAGTGATTCCGGGTGCATCAACGGCTAAGGTCATTATTCCCACAAGTGTAGTGCATGTTATTATCGCCTGATATGGTGGCGATTTTCCTTCGCTGGATGACGAGATCTGACGCCGATCTACCTGTCGGCTTGCTGGATGTCCTACCAGCGGGGCAACGCCTCAGCCGGGACAAACTCTAAACTCCAGACTCGTCTCCCGGCATGTGTGGTAGTGTAGTGCACGTGTGTGTGTGTGTGTGTGTGTAAGAATAGATCAAGGGAGAGGAAGGTAAGACCGTGAACAGTCCGTGACCCATTTGTTAGGGTACTGCTTCGGCATCCACCTGGCATTAATCAGAGAAACCATTAAAAACTACCGATCAGAGCAACCGGTCGCTAGGATTATCTTCCAGACAGCGGGGCCGCTGGTAGTGATGGTGATGGGGGTAATGGTAATTGCGGTGCTATTGCTCTGGTGGTGGTGGTGATGGTGATGACGGCAGCGGCGGACGATCGCAGGGACGGCGGTGCGGCGGTGGCGGCGCGGCAGGGGGTCCGGGACGCGAACCCGGACCTGCGGAGCAACGGCCCGCGCCGGCCATTACGCGCCGGTCGTCAGCGGGCGTGAGACAGCGCGTCCCGCGGCGCCAGGGCTGCCCAAGGCCCCGCCCACAAACACTCCCTCGCAACGTCACCAACACTTTCCCGTAATGAGGTCTCGCATTTCATCATTGGGCCTCCTCATCCGAACTCAAACACGTTGGAGTAGCAATGAATCAGAATAGTATTGGCAGATAGTAGACTAATCTCATTGACCACATTACATCATGAGATATTTTAAAAATCTTAGGCAATATAATTTAGAAAATTCATTTTGACAGTGACTTCTACAAACAGCACATGTGAAGATGAAGGAGAAGAAGAAGAAGGAGGTGGAGGAGGAGGAGGGGGAGGAAGAGAAAATGGCCAAACCATTGAAAGCGGTTCATGAAATGGACAGCCGTGTGGCTATCGTATACAGCAGGTAGTCTCAATTTCAAACGCATAAATACAGTAAAACGCGCGCACACACACACACACACACACACACACACACACACAATCGCAAGAACATACTCGTATACTCACCATCTCACATGCGATTTTGTCCAAAACATGTGTACATAAATACATGCTCACAAGTTCGAACTCCCGAGTAAATACACTAACATAAATGCTTTCACGTCTTCCAATGCAAAACAAGGAAGAAACAAACAAAAACACACGCACATACGAAAAACTAACAATTCACACAAGCACACGAACACACAAACACAAGCAGACGGACGAACATGAACACGGACAATCATAAGCACGCTGGCATAAGTGCGCAGAAACAAGCGCGCAGACACAATCACTCATGTACAAGCACGTGTACACAAGCAAGCACACACAAGCACACATACACAAGTTCACATATACAAACACACACACACAAACACACATACAAGCACACATACACACACACAAGCACACATACACACACACAATCACACATACACACACAAGCACACATACACTAACACACAAGCACACATACACAAACACACAAGCACACATACACAAACACACAGGCACACATACACAAACACACAAGCACACATACATACACACACAAGCACACATACATACACACAAACACACATACGTACACACAAGCACACATACACACACAAACACACATACACAAACACACATACACAAACACACATACACAAACACACATACATAAGCACACATACACTCAGAAACTAATAGAAATAGTATTAAAGGAAAAAAAAAACAATTATCGTTCCGAAAGCACTTCACACGAAAGAGTGTGAAAATCCGCGCCCCAGCGCCTCCTCGGAGTGTCGCCGGCCCAAGAGGGGAGGGCCCGGAGGGGGTCCGTTTGTGGGGCTGGGGCGCTCCCGTCGGCGCATAACTCTCGGGCGACGCGTCGCAAGGAGCCGTAAAGGCCGCTCGTAAAATCGATTGCCGCCGCCCCCGCCCCCACCCGCGGCCCCGCCCGCGCCGCCCGTCGACGTCCCCACCGCGACACAAATGACTGTTTGCTCCTCCGACAAATCAGAAGGTGCGAACGGCCCAAGCCATCACGAGAGGTTCGAACTAGCCTCCCGACTAGGCAAGTTTGCTCGTGTTTGTTTCAGCAATTTGGCGGGAATCAATCTTTTCCCGGATCATATGATTTGATCTAAAGAGACAAAAACTATTACGGAAATTTACCTGGATATTGGACTGAGAAACAATAAAAATTACTCTGTGAAAGAGCAAGTCAAAATACAATACTTTGAACTATCCTTGCAATCTTGATTGATTCCTTCCTTCATTTCTTTTCTCATTATTAAGCTGCGTTTGTTGAGTTTCGTTAATTTTTTAATCGTTTATTCCACGTATTGTTGCTGTTGCTAAACACTTTCAATGAAATGTATCATTTATCAAATAGTAGAGCAATATTAAAGAAATGATGACGCTAATGTAGATGAGTTTTCACCACCGTTCTGTCTTTGAAATCATGTTTGAATTCCCTACTTCATTACCTCCTTTTGCGTTATGATTGTTCAGCTCTGGTTATTTACGTGTATTTTTTAAATGTAAAGAAATGCCGCTATTTAATTTACGTATCAAATACTGAAAGGTAAACTTTGCCTTTTTCGGTTGTGTAGAAGACACGAAATGTTTTCGGACAATGTTATTCCCTGCTATTTCCATTTTCCGATTCAACACTTCCGTTGCTTCTTACCGGAACACCGCTAGGAAAGTATTCGTCCAACACTAGTGAAACTGCTCCTTCGCACTACAGAAGCACAATATCATCGTTGTAAAGGTAGAATGGCAATCTAGGAACAAATTAAGTTAACAAGTGCTCCGAACCAAAGACATTCCTTTCTGAAAAATGTTTCCGTTGATTTTTTTCATAAAAACTTTTAAAAAATCAACATTATATTCATGTATAATGACTAACATTGAGTAGCTTCAAGATCAAGGTAGGGAATATAATTTATATAACATCGAAAATATTCAAATTTTCGGACAGTTTTGAAGTCTTTATTACCAGAATTCATTTCTAGTTATGGTTATAATATCTCATTTCGTACGTCGAAGACAAATATTTATTCATTTATTCTAACGGTATGGTATTTATGCGTTGCTTTCGAACGTGTTCATGCTGTCTGGACCGTAAATATGCTAAACGTTTTATCAATGTAATACAGTGAAGTAAAGAACGAACGCATATAATCTCTTCTGGTAATTAGATGTTAGTTCCAAGAAAGTAACTCCTTCCACAAATCCCATCATGCAATCTGATGGCTATTCCTGTGATGAAAGTCTTTGTCGAGTGGATATTTGTTCGTAAACTCAAGTACATTAAGTAACTGCAAAAAAATATTTTATTCATGTGCAGTCATGCAGATAGTAATAGAAAACCATCTGCTCTCTCATTCAACGCATTCAACGAAAGCTGGCAATTCATCACCACTAATTCTCGATCACGGAACGACGCAGCAAGTGCTCGCAAGGCGAATAGCATCGCCGGTTCCATCAAAGAGTTTTCATTTTTCAACTTCCATCTACGCTCATTTTCCCGTGGAATGGGAAATAAGAGTTTTGCAGAAAGAAATATGTAAAATATACAGTTCAAACTGATTAGGTCCAAATAATTAATTGTGTTAACTGGCTGAGACAGTTTTCCTATTTTATTCAAAATTCAATATTATCCACGATGTTACGTACGTTTATATTTCGTGAGGCGACTTCTACGACAGTTCAACTGTTTATAAATAAGAGTTTGTTTCTATAATTACACTTCACATGAGAATATTATATTACTGATACATTGTACAGTAATTTATTAAAAATTATAATTTGTAATTTTATTTTTAATTTTTTTTCTAAATAAATGCGTTTCTAATTTATTATATGGTTTTCATTCTCAAGAAGCTAGAATTAGTAGTTGCACGGTGAGAGTGAAACAGTCAGCCGTGTCAGTTCATTTGTTCTCTCCATTCATGATCTTAACAAAGCCGCTTATTTCTAAGTTCTTTCTTTCAATTTCAGTTGCTTCGAATAATCAGTAGTTAAGTTGCTGATCAGTCTGTAATCGCTGAAAGACAACGAATTGAGATAATGTTTGTATTACTGAAGAATTCGCAATAGCTAAGTGTCAGATGTTAACTGGAGTAATGAAATTTTTCCCTCGTTTTCGAAGTTAGAGCGACCAAAGTTGAAGTTGCAGTAATCGAAGTTGCAGTAATCGAAGTTGCAGTAATCGAAGTTGCAGTAATCGAAGTTGCAGTAATCGAAGTTGCAGTAATCGAAGTTGCAGTAATCGAAGTTGCAGTAATCGAAGTTGCAGTAATCGAAGTTGCAGTAATCGAAGTTGCAGTAATCGAAGTTGCAGTAATCGAAGTTGGATTTACCGAGGTCCCACTGTATTGGCATTCATCATCACGCAAAATTCACTAGTTCTGAACTATCTTATTTTACGGTCCCCGCCATGAGCGTCATGACGAAAGATGAGGGCGCGACTTCCGCCGAGGCGGTGCGTACCGTCGTCGCGTCGTCTTCCGGAGAGCAGTGGGCAGGCCGTGGCGGCCGGCTCACGGGCAGCCCTACGCGGCGTTGCGCGGCGCGCTCACAAATTAATTACGGCGCCTGGCCTTGGCCGCGCTGACTGGCGGACGCGGGGGTCACGGACTCTCCCTCCCCCGCCGCCCGCGCGACGACAAATTGGTGGCGGCCACCGCACGTGGCCACGACGCGACGCACGCCCGCGCACGCCCGTGCGCGCCCTTCCGCGCACGCCCACACGGCCCGATTGTGGGCCTTCCTTGGTTCCTCCGAGACCGCCCGAGCCTGCCCACTATGCACGTCTCACATGACCATCTGGGTTGAGCTCAGAGCTAGGATTGCCGTTGTATCTGCAGCGAATCGGACAGGTGTGTTCTAGGTTTTATAAATCCCGGCTGTGACGGATTTTCGGCACTAGCTGGATAGCTAGTAGATAGTGAATTATTTAGACTCTGGAGGAGAAATATCGCGGACGGTTTCCCTCATCGGTAGTTATGCGTGGTTTCTCCGACCAATACGAAGAGAATGCCGAGTGTTGCGAACTATTTTTGGTTCGCAACACTGCACCATTTCCCTTACTACTGTCTTTTAAATTTAGAATATGGTGAGATTATTCGAAAGGTTTGCTAGTCAGTGTCGTTCACTTATGTGCAAAGCTGCTAGCGCTAACGTGCCAAACGCGCGAATTAACGGGTTGCGTTCTTTTTCAAGGTCTGTTTTCAGTCCCGGGTGGATTCGCGGTCAAGACGACTCGAGCGTCATGCTGGAATTTTCCGGTTTGTTCCTTGTAAATACAGACCGAGACCACTGAGTACTCGGCATGACTCTCACGTTCCTAATGTCACAGATGACCAATTCTCAAGAATGTAAGTTGCAGAGATCAAAATTTAAATAAAATTTGAAGCAGTTTTTTTTGTAACAAATAAACAAGAACAAGTTTACAAAGAAGTGATAGTTTAATTTTTCAAATATAATTTCGAATTATGGCTGCCAAATGAACCCGAATAACTGTCAACTTAAGCTGATAATATTCTAAAAAATTGATTGCATCTTCAAAACTACGTAAAGTTAGATACACCCGCTAGAAATATCAATTCCTATTTCTTGACTCTATTCTTCAGCAATTGATAAAGGCAAAACTTTAAACTAACAACACACTTTTTCTTTTGTACGCTATATCTTTGTTAACACACTTTCTCTACGCTATATCTTTGTTAGTATTGCACGAAAGAAGGAGAAGCTAACTAAATCTCAATTAAAACGAAAACGTCTCTGTATTACTTTATCCTTTTGCGTTAAATGTATGACTAGGACTAACCGACTCGAAACTGGTTGCTTCAGAGAACTGTTAGGAAACTCATCGCATTCGAAGGAGTTTGCTGACCGCCGCACAACGAATTCCAAACATGGAAGTCCTTCGCAGTAAGAGGCAAATATCCATTTCCAATCGTTCCTCTCCTCTTTACGCAAACACACAACATTCCGAGGATCACTTAACAAGCGTTCGATATTCGCCAGGATACACACTTGCCAATAATAAAAGCAAAGTTGTACCTCGTCTCGCCAACGTCAAACTACGCATTCTTGTCTCTTGCTCTTTAAATCGATTGCTAACAGAAACTGGATAAATTGTGATAAAGTAATGATAAAGTGTACGATAGTATTTGAATAATTCCACAAAAATACCTTCCTCTGAACACCTATAAGATCTCTTTAGGCGCAAAGCAGACGAAGACAGGAACAATGAGAACAGCCGAATTCGAATTGGATTTCTTAAACGTCATTTTCGGTTTAAAAACATATTAATCTATGAAGCTCGCATCAATGTCAACAATTTTTAACAATGTCGGTACTCACAAATTTGGAGAAGCGCTTGTATCATGGAATCTCAACTCACTTACCTGAAACAGAAAATGAAAAATGAGATATACAACATAAATTTATGCAAATATATAATACTTTGTACACATTAATTGGGTTTTGGATTATGTTTGCGAAAGATGAATGTAAAAAATCAGTTGTATAGATTGTGCAAGGGTAACGACAACAGAAATGAACGTGCAGATAGAATTAATGTTCCTCAATCCTCATTCATGATTCAGCAGAAAGCTAATCCCTCTACATCTGAAGAAACTTTCATTAGTTTCATAAGCATTTACACAGACATAAAACAACGGTCAATACCATCCTATATTCTCCAACAAATAATTCCACGTTCAATAGCCACGCGCATTCTAACATCTCGGTCACCTCCAACACAGCATGGAAATTGTACGCCCCGGTCCCTTTGAAACTACTGCGTTCCCACTGCAAACCATTTGAACGTCCAGCTCATCAGGGCCAGCGGACCTGCTTTTCACTTATCCACAATGCAACTGCTACCTTCTACATCCGACGTCATACCTCTTCCTTCCCTCTCCTGTTGCCCGCAACTACCCTCCCACCCTTAGCTGCCCTACGTGACATCCACCAGTATCCCACTCACCCTCACTCACCCATTTACGCACCGATCATTCATCCATCACCCACTCTTCACCCAGCTTTCACCCACCCTTCACCCAGCTTTCACCCAACCATCACCCACCCTCCACCTACCCTTTACCCAATCATCTCCTACCCTTCACCTACGCCCTCACCTACGCCCTCACCCACCCTTCACCTACGCCCTCACACACCCTTCACCTACGCCCTCACCCACCCCTCACCTACGCCCTCACCCACCCTTCACCTACGCCCTCACCCACCCTTCACCTACGCCCTCACCCACCCTTTACCTACCCATCACCCACCATTCACTACCCATCACCCACCATTCACTACCCATCACCCACCCTTCACCTAGCCATCACCCACTCATCCTTCCCGTTCCTCACCCCTCACGCGTCGACCATCTCTAAATCGCCACCTACAGCTCCCGCTGCACCAAGAAGGCACGGCTAATGTTATGCCGCCCGCATTCAACAGCCCCCGTCCTCATTCCCCACCTCCGCGCCCTTCCCTACTTCCCGCGCCCTCCCACGCGTCCGTCGCCCCACGGCGCGGCGGGGGTAGGGCGCAGCGGCCAGGTCGCAGCCATTAGTCATAGCAATTATTACACAAGTTGTTAATTCATTAGCGAAACAATTTGGTCGTGTCGCCGCCGGGACGCCAGCGCGCGACACGACAATACCCGCGCGCGCCAACTAAAGACAACTTATGAATATTAAATACATTGATCTCCGGCACGCTGCCCACGCCGCCGGTGGAAGCTGCGGCGGTAGCGGCGGTGGCAATGGCGGCCATGGAGGTGCCAGCGGGGGCGGCGGAGGTTTGGGTAGCGAGGACGGCAATGGGGGCGGCGATGATGATGTTGTCGGAGACGGTGACAGGGTCGGTGTTGGAGGCGGCGGCGGTGTTGGAGGCGGAGGTGGTGACGGTGGTTGTGGTGGTGTTGGTGGCGGTGTAGGTAGTGCAGGCGGTGACTGTGGCAGTGGCGGTGGCGGTGGCGGTGGCGGTGGCGGTGGCGGTGGCAACGGAATTGGAGGCGAAGTTGGCGGCGGCGGCGATGGTGGTGGTGCTTGTACAGGCGATGGTAGTGGCGGTGGCGGCGGCGGCGATGGCAGAGGTGTTGGAGGCGAAGGTGGCGGCGGCGACGGCGGTTGCGGTGGGGGGTGGTCGTGGCAGCAGCTGCGGGGTCAGGGCGCCGAGCGAGGGAGTTAGCTGATGAGTCTGCAGGGCGCTTTCATCTATGCAGTAAGGTCAACTAAATAGTAAGGCAGAGCTTTCTAAATTTATAGGGTCTACCGCACCGTTTTAGAGAAAAAGTAAGTTCCCCTGCAGAGACTTAAGCATTTCCCCTGATCATTTTTTTAAATGAAAATAAAACGTAAAGATGCGGTAACGGTATTGATGTTATATCATTATAAATATCAGGCGATTTTGTGGGTCCTGAAAATTGTATTTTGCATACAAAAAAACTATTTTATTACTTATTCCACACGTAACTTATGAATAGCATTTCAAATGGACGTTTCGAATAACAGTTACACGTGGGCATCTGTTTATGTTGATAATAATGATAACAATGATGATGTTGAGGATGATGATGTTAATAATAATAATAATAATAATAAGAATGATAAGTGCAATTTTATTCTTATCGCTGTTTTTGTTATTATTATGAGCAATTATTTTTCATTCACATTGTTTTCGTCAATGTGGCTGATGCTTTATCAATTCAGCATGAACATTATGGAATCGGTGATAATTTTTTCCGCCTAAAAACATGGCAACTTGCTGGGCGGATTTCGTTGAAAACGAAGTCCGCCCCCACTCCTTATCGCGCGCCTCGTGGGTCGGTTTCCGCTGCGAGATAGCGAAGCGTCAACCGACACGTCAATAAATCGTTAGCTTCTATCGTTGATAACAACGGGAAAGAAAGAAATGAGCGTTTTTTTGAAATGTAGCAGCCACAGGTCCAAAATAAAAATGTAAGAAAAATATGTTGTTCATTTATGAGGATTCTCATTAGCGCACTCTCCGGGGCGTTTTCACAAGGAGGTATAAAACTTAAATTATCATACTATGTTCGTGTTTGTGTTACTATTACGTATATCCTCACCAAGTAGTAAGTGGCGTTGCACCTACAGTGTTGAATAGCTCAAAAGTAAAATCGATAATAATAATAATAATAATAATAATAATAATAATAATAATAATAATAACAATCCTCATCAACTGGATTCTTGAGATCAAAACACTTTGGGAAAAGATAGAAGAAGAATCTATAAAAAGAAAATATTTAGAAAGCTGTTAAAAATTATGGATTCCAAAGTAGGAAAGTAAGTCTGTTCACAGAAATCGGAAGAGGGAATGAAGAAGCTCACCGAAATAAAGAAATTCTGCAAAGGGAGGATGAAGGAGCATTAAAGGATAAATAATTGGAATTGGCATGTGACTTCTAGTCGCCTTTAATGGGAAAAAGAAAATGAAGAGGAGAAAGTTGTGTCTCTTCATTAAACCCCATGCATAACTGGCGTATTTTGACGGAGTGAAGAAATAACAATGGCGTTAAATACAACCAAAGAAATATCCTTTACATTAGCGCAGTTCCTTCCAAGTAGTAGTTTGTTCGCCATCCTCCTATAAGGGGAAGCACCAACAGTGATGGTCATGCAGTGTATTAACCCAATGCTCTCCGAGTTCTCAATATCACGAAATTGCATTCAATGCAAGAGATGAAACGCGAGCTATCTCACTCTTTTGCAAGACACTTTGTGTGAAATATTCAGTTGCGAGAATGGCACTTTGGAATTGTCTGGGGAATACTAGTCATCGCGGTAATCTCCGACATGAAAACTAGGGCACAACGCCGAGATCTTCGGCCCATACTAAGGAAGCTGTGTTAATACAGAACACCAATTTTCCCTCAACGGAATGAAAGATTGCAAGAAAACTATTTTGAAATGCTATTAGTCTATTCTCAGAGAACGATACCGAGAATTCCCCTAGAGAATCCCACCGCCAGAAATATTGGTCTTCGGTGGTCTCATTCAGTAAGTAGTTTTATTATAGTCGACTACTTAATTGAGCTTGACAATTTACAACCCACCAAACCACGAAGCCCTACAGTGTCTACTTAGAGCAGGGGTCCTCAAACTTTTTAAACGGGGGGCCAGTTCACTGTCCCTCAGGCCGTCGGAGGGCCGGATTATGGACCTGTCAAAACGTCTGACGGCCATTTCTAACACTACTATCGCTTCAGGCAATGACAGGCCTACCGATAACATACAGTCAGAACGCGAGCAGATCCCTTACTTCCTCAGATTGCGCTCGCCAAACGTACAGCGTGGTAAAGAGGATAATGCAAATCATCGATACTGCTTTATTATAAACAATTTTTAAAAAAATACCGATGTTTTGGCAACAATATATCGATGCGAAGAAAACATCGAAAGCAAAACATCTATGTTTCTGGTGAAAAACGTCGTTGTTTTAAACCGTCGATTTTTTTGCCACCCCTAGACACCCTAACACATAAAAAAATGTGCGGATTTTAAGAAAAAAGTACTTTAAACCATAAAAACCCGGCGGGCCGTATAAATGTCCTCGGCGGGCCGCATGTGGCCCACGGGCCGTAGTTTGAGGACCTCGACTTATTAACTGAATCAGAAGTCACATGAACCGCACTTTGCCTGTATATATTCTAACAAAATGATTTACATCAATCTGTATATTCAGGACGTAATCTATCAATAACGAAAAAAGTAAAGCAAAATCAAATAATACACACGTAAGTTGAAATGGAATCGCAAGAACATTATGAGCAAACGTCGCTAACGAGAACAAATGAAGAGACGAACATCGAGCACGTGACACAAACTGTTCCCAACCGAACTACGATGAACAAAATCTCAACCCTCCCTTCACGGTAGACCTACTTTTACCACCCACCCCACCAGTAGTTGTCTCCTGGCACAGCACCTACAGTCACCCCGTCATCTCGTCTCCACGCAACCCTGCTCACCCCGGAGAGCTTTCGAATTTGTCAACGGCTTGGCTCGCTTCCATCGGTCAACTTTCCCCGGGTTATTGTGGCTGCAAGGCGCGTCGGGACAGGGCGAAGCGGGCGGCGAGGGAGGGAGCGGAGAGGGGTGGGGCAGGGGCGGGGCGGGGCGGGGCGGAGCAGCGATGGAGGAGGAGTCGGTGGGCGTGGCTGGGCCAGGAGAGGCAAGCGGCGAGACAGGGGGGCAGGGCGGCGTCGGGTGGAGCGGCGAGGGAGGGGAGTAAGATAGGGCGGACCGGGCTAGTGGTGGGCGGGGAGTCGGTGAGCGGAGCGGGGCGAGGCGGGCAGCGAGGGAGGGAGCGAGGAGGGAATGGGCGGGGCGAGACGAGGTGGGCGGCGAGGAAGGGAGCGGGCGGGGAGGGGCGGGGCGGCGATGGGCAGTGAATTGGTGGGCAGGGCAGAGTCGGGCGAGGAGAGCGGTGGAGTGAGTGAAGTGGGATCAGGCGGGGCGGGGCGGCGATGGGCAGAGCAGGGTGAGGCGGGGGGCGGGGCGGCGATGGTCGGGGTGTCGATGGGCAGGGCACGGCGAGGCGGGCGACGAGGGACGGTGCGGGTCGTCGGTGGGCGGGGTAGGGCGAGGCGGGGAGGGATGAGGAGAGCTAGCAGGAGAGCGGACTCCTCATCACCGACGTGACCCCGAGGTCACGTATTGTTTCCCTACACGCCGCCCCCGGCACCCCAGCGCCCCGCCCACGCTCGCCCGACCCTCCCGCAAATGAAAGTCTTGTATTCTTTTGGTCGCGGTGGGAAACTTCGCCACGGCGCTGGAGCTCACAAAGGAACATGAGCTGACGCCAATCCCTCACCCCTCCGTCCCTCCACCGTCGCGACTGTCCATCGACTTTTACCCGATGTGTTTGACACGCCTCGGGGCCGGACCGTCTGGGCGCGCCTGCCGGTGATAATTGGAACCGATTACAAGCAAATGGCTTGTAAATGACGTTGCAATCTAATATGAGAATGAATTACCTTATTCTTTCTTGTTTTTCCGATGACTAGATGCAGTATTAGATACTTGTACATTGTAGAACATGTGAGTGCAAAATAAATATCCTATTATTAATTACCATGTAAGCTTAGCACCTTTCTTCATTAATTGGATTTGCTGATGACTTGGCAAAGAGAATGTGTTTATTCTAGATATTTGAGGTTGGTTTCGAACTACGTTCTGAAAGATTCTTAGGAAATCCAACAGAACAGTGTACTCATTGTCAGAACAGTTCAGAATTGTAATGTGAATCAGAAATGTAGGTGTGTGTGTGTAAATTTAAATAAATCAGAAAAGTACCCACATGCCCGTGAAAATCTTTTCATAATTGGCATTATTTCATTTGATTTGGATATTATAATCGAAAAGTTTCATTTTTTTAGCAATACCATAGAGCACTAACGTAGTCGTTCATTTACGGGTTCATATGGTGAAGTGTAAGAGTTGAACGAGTGTATGTTTCTAATAGGTCAACAACGGAGGTTTCTTTATAAATGCTATATTAAACTATACTCAGCAAGTTTCGAAGAACATGGCAGCCGTTTTACAGGATGTCTGCCAAAAGATTGCCAACAAAGATTATAAACGAAATTAAGTTTTTACTCAGTTGTATCTTCTTTAGATAGTATCTGCCCACTTCTTCATTTCTTATCGAAAACATGTTTTGTGTTCAGCGATCTTGTGGAATTATTTTGTGATAATATAATTATTTTACCTTGATGTGTAACTTCCTATAATTACCTTCAAGAAATGGGTGGAAGCAAGGAACAAGCGAACAAACAACTGAGACTTTTAAGACTTTCTCTTCAGAATAGAGTCATACATTAATATTACATAAGGGATAAGGGATGCAAGAAATGCAAGATGTTAAAGATAAAATATGTAATGAATATAAAGGATACAAAATTTCCTTGCACCAGTTGCCCGTTGTGATGAGAAAAATAACTATGTTTCGACAATTAATTCCAAAAGAAATACGATACTAAGTATTTTTAAAAGCAAAGTACCACTTGCAAACTATTTTTAGTTTTGATTATAATCGCAACAGACAACTGCATGATGCAATGAGTATGAAAGATGAACCCAACATAAAATATTTTAGTGCATATTCTTGCACTTACAAGAGCTATTATGTTATTTAAATGATATTATGTCAACCTAAAGATCACATAGTAGGAAATGGTGTGGCATTTACAACGCTATCATCGAAATCAATATTAGATGTAGGCTCCCCATCGTAACTGTTTATTTTGGCATAAAGCTTTTTCGGCCGCATTGCGGCCATCTTCAGTAGCACTGAAGCACTGTAGCAATGCGGCCGAAAAAGCTTTATGCCAAAATAAACAGTTACGATGGGGAGCCTACATCTAATATTGATTTCTAAAGATCACAATTAAGTTATGACAATCAGTTAATTTTGACTAAGAATTACAATAAACAAGACGCGCATACGCTGATTAAAACATTGTCTTCTGTCCTTTCATTAAACAACAAATCGTCAAATATTCAAATGGACCAATAGAAAGAGTGCATTAACGCCTGCAAAACTAAATTCCGCCGGATAAGGCGACTCGAATCATTCTCTTGTCTAAACGAAGCAACAAAATGAACATATATTACATACGAGTGTAATAAATTCTCCATCTCAAGTTTCAACACCCGGAAAGTTTTACTGCATTTGTTAATTAAAGTATTAAGTTCCACCCTTCCATTACGAAGCAAAAGCTTTCAGCATCTCGGCCCCAAAGGGATACCACTTTCCTGGAGCAGTTTACCCAACGCAGAAATACAGGCGCGCCTATAATTTCGAATCCTCATCGCGAAGACAATACGGCACAACTCTCGTCATGACACATGAATTCTGCATATCGACATCTCGGGGTGGAACGTTCACAACAGTTTTACATTTGTTAATTAAAATATCAAGTTGCACCCCTTCCGTAGAGAAAGCTTTCACCCCCTCGGGCCCTCGGGGAGAATAGGTCGCGGGCTGCTAGGGCAGGGGTGCACGGGGGCTCGCATCTTACGGCGCGCGGGGGCCGGCGCGGCGGGGGCGGTGCGCCCCTGCAATTAGCGCGCACGGGGGCGGGGGCGGGGGCGGGGGCGGGGGCGGGGGGCGGGGGCGGCGGGGAGCGGGGCGGGGCGGGGCGGGGGCGGGGCCGGCGGCGGCGGCGGCGAGCGGCAGCGGCATTACGCGTGGTTTAAAACACGGGAAGTCACTTCGCTGCCATTAGACTGACGCCGCCCCCGCGGCCCGCGCGCGCGCTGCACTATTTATGGCAAATCAAACGGGAACAAGCGATTACTCGACTTAATGGCCTTAACCGATCCTTGGCGTGGCGATCTGTCGGGCGCCGGAGTGCGAGTCGACCGCCCTCGCCGCCCTCGCCGTCCTCCCCTGCCCGTCCCCGCCCCACGCCCCCGCGGCCGCGTACGACGGCGGCGTCGCGCGCCACCCCCACCCACCCAACCACCACCACCCCGCCCCACTCGGGCCTCTCCCCGCCCCGCCCCGCCCCCGCCGCCGCCCATACAGAATAAATAGGAAACAGAAAAACCCTTCCAGCGACCGGCGGCGCGGGTAAATAATGCGTATTTATGCGCAAGAGGACCCCCGGCGCCGCTGCGGACACGGAAAGCTCGTCAGCCGATGCTAATTCGTCATAATACGCGATAATCTGGCTTATTGCTGCCGCACTTTCCGGCGGCGCTGCCGCCACTGCCGCCGACGCCACCGCGGCCGACCCGCCACCGACGCCGCCGACGCGACGCTGGCCCGGCGCCGTCGCGTGCGGCGCCGCGCTTCCAGATGCTTCCCGCGGCGTCAGGAAGGGGCACTTGAAGCTGCCCACGGACAAAGAACGTGCGTCTATTAAAAATTAAGTATGCTTCAATTATGTACTCGTATAAGCACTAAATGAATAATGAAGTGTCCATGCAATGACTAAACAGAGCATCAATCGTGCAATATGAATTATTAAATTAAACGCAGAATTACGTGATTTTCACAAAAGTTTATACGACAATCTAATCTTCGAAAGGGAATATCACCGTACAGCATCTTTCGCTTGTTTGGTTTATAGGAACCAGCATAATTTGCAGGATATTTGCGATAAAGGAAAACCAATTATTGTATAGGTTGGTGCATCTTAAAGGAAAGTTCACTGAGTGACCAGATACCCTGATGCACATAATAAGAAGTAAATAAAAACATGAGTGTAAGTACGTGCAAAGAGGAGTGGAGAAACGTCTGACGGATTATATCCTAGGTACAAAAGAATTGGCAGAGACCACCCATGTACTCCTCATGAGTTAGGAAGGATCGAAACGAAATAAATGAATTAGCGGCAGAAGGAAAATAAGGAAGTCCCAGATGCTATTGTATTATTGAATGGCATCAGAGCAAAAGGACCGTAGAAAATGGCAAAACTGATGAATTGAAAATGTCATTAGAATACACAATACAAATACATACAAGTATATATTTATTATTACACCTCGATGAACTCTCTGTTGTAAAAAGTATAATATTATAAGCCAAGCATTGAGCAGTTTATCTACACAATTCAAGTAAGTAATTTCACTATATCCTTCCACAATCAGTTATAAACTAGAGATGAATGCATGTCATGAATATAATAGTGTTAACTCCATTTAATGAAACTCAAAGAGCTGAGTAAATTCTTCCGTTTCAGTTTTCGTTATAAGGAGAAGATGAATCAATGTATGGGTTATGGGGTAAACCAACAAAACTGAAGTAACGTTTACATTTTAAAGAAGTTCACTGTAGTTGACTCTCTCTGTAGTCTTCTTGTATTTCAGCTGCTTCGTTTACGTCATATGTGTGGACTCTTCTGCTGCCATCAAAATCTATTCATTTCCCTATAACACAGAGAATGATCGTAGCTAAATTATTAAAACATACCCACAACGGCATTCTGTTATTAAGAAAAAGGCGATAATTCACTTCCCTCGGGACAAGACTCAATGTGCGCCCGATGTCTGCCCGCCCGTCCACGAAATGAAACGGCTCTTGAACGTTCATCGAAAAGAAAGGGAAAAGATATCACTACATACAACCGTCGGAAACAACAAGGAATCACAATTCCTTAACCACTCTCTTTATATAAATTTTATACATGTATCTACACCTACGTTTCTAACCGAAAAGCACAACTTTATTAAAAGTAGACCCCTGGTGCATATCAATATATTTTATTTTGCGATTCTAGAGCATTAGTACTAACCATTACAATTACATTGCATTATATTGCATTAGATTACAGAACCCAAGCATTAAAATAATATATTTTCGCACTCTTCTTTGTATGAGACATTTTCATGCTCGTACGTCAAAAAATAATTAAGTCAATTTGAGAACTTAATTTTATATTACGACATTATTGCGAGTATTTTCGTCACATCCGAACCTGTCCATCTATATTCCCATAGCATCAGTCCAAAAATTCCTTGTAACACAGTACTAAGGTAATTATCCAACTAAAAATATCCACAACGATAATATTAAGAAAGAGGTAATTATTTACGTTCCACTACATAATATCCAATGTACCGGACATACGCCCGCGGTTTGTCCGTCCATCCGTCCGCCCGCGAAATGAAACGGCTCTCATAAGGCAACACCGGCGTCGGCGTCGGCGTCGGCGAAGGCAGCGTGCGATCCGACGCCTTCATTTGCCGCTCGATTACGAACGGCCCCATCCGTTTTGTTTATTGCGCCTCGCGCCCTCCGCTCGTCATTAAACGAACTCTCCGCGCCGAATTCAGAAACAAGCCGCCAACTGCAGCAGAGGCGAGGTGAGGCGAGGCGATACCTCTCCAAGCACAGGGCAGCTCTCCTAATTGCAATCCTCCTTTATGGAGGATTACGTCAGCTGGGAGATTCTTTCCTCTCACTCCGCGCTCAGGGGCGTCGCGTCGCGGCGGCGGCTGGGGGCGTGGGGAGGCCCGGCTTAGGGCGCCCGCGCGTTGCGCTCGCGCCGCTGCTGCTGTCTGCGACGACGAGTCGGCGGCGCGTTGGCGCCAGAGGCGTATCTACGGTATGGCAGTCGGTATGGCACAGTATGGCAGTATGGCACAGTATGGCAGACGGTATGGCAGACAGTATGGTATATATCTACGGTACGGCACGTGCCATGGGCGCCTCCCACAAGGGACGCTATGAATAGAATATACCCGCTAAAACAAATAACAATCCTAATTTGAAGTATTCTGACATGGGCGAAAATTCTATTTTTGCCAGGGGCGCCTGATTACCTATAGGTATCTATAGATACGCGACAAGCGTATCGATGGTTGGCGCTGCCGCCAGGGGTGGATCTAGCCGACCATTTTGGAGGGGGCACCATAGAGTTTTATTAAATAATAAACATTTGTTATTATATTGTGTATTATGTTTGTAGTGTATATGATACTTTACAATATCATTTTTTAAATAATTACATAATTCTAATATTAATATTTAAAATACTTTTGCCAAATAAAAGAAGGTAACAAACGAAAGCCCTAGGTCTTTCAGTGAGGGAGGGGGGCATGGCTACTACCAACCAGCTACGTAAGGAGCAGATCTAGGGACTGTCGGCGTCTCTACAATACTTTGCGCAAAATGTGAGCTGTTTCAAATAAAGCAATTTCCTGCACTTCCCAGCAGGCTAAACTAACCTGCAGTGTAGGGCAGAGTAGGGCAGAGTAGGGCAGAGGAGGGCGGAGCAGGGCAGAGCAGGGCAGGCCATGCCAGACCAGATCAGGAAGAGGATATCTATTGACAGAATGCATTTCTTTTCCTATCTGAATAGATAAATACGATAAATAAATATCAGGACAAGTAAAAGAATTCGGCTTTAAACTTCCGTGCGATATTTGTATCAAAACTCATATTCACCAACGCGTATCATCACTGTTTATTCTTTCATTGCTACTCTACTCCCATAAATGTTCTCATCATTATAGTTGTAGCAATCACAACTTAATGCACGGCGTTTTGTAAATATTTATATACATTTATATACATTTAATATATAAAAATATTTTTAATATTATAGTAACAACAATCGCTACGCTGAGTTGGCTAGGAAAATGGTTCTGCACTCGTTGCAAAACAAACACTTTAAATCAATTATATGTGATAAACAATTGATAGAAAACATTGTGTATTACGTTACATAAAAGAAACTGTGATCGTCGGCAGTATTTGTTCACTGGTTCATTTCCGAGGATTCTGCTCGCCCTGAAGGACCATTACTGTTCTTTCCTATAATTTAACTATTTAAATAGTTTATTAGTATAATTATAAATTAATACTATTAGATTGTAGACCTGTGTGGATGGACAGGATTGCTATAACGCATACCGACTGAGAGCGTCGTTGAGATGGACTGTTTGTTCAAATCCCTCCCTGGATTTAAGGTCCATCCGATACATTTCGTACGTGTCTCGAAAAGAAGAAAGAAATTCAATGCTGCTCCTCTGGGAATTCAACTTCTTTAAGCAAACAAACCAAAACCAACAGGGACAAGTATATCCTTCGATTTCTTATTCTCACTTGTCCGTATTTCTCTCTAAACCATACGATACAAGGGTGAAAGATTTTCTATGAAGTAAGTTACCGTGTTTGGCGTTCTTCCGTAAACACTGTTTAAAAACACTGAAAATGAAGACAACTGAGAACATTCCATTACATACAAATTAAGAAGTTACCTCATGGGGGGGAGCAATGTTCCGCTCTTTTTAAAATTATTCAAGAGAATAAACTATTTGCATTCGCTCTTCGGTACTTTGTGCAGACAATATAACCTAATTTTAGATTATTGTTTTTGTTTTGTATTCAAGTGTAGCTTCAGTACTTTTATTGAAAGTTCCACGCGGCATTCGAGGATTCTTCCTTCTCTTAATTGTTTTAGGGCCCACCTGGAGGTGAGGTCGTTGACACGAGCCAGGCCCTTAAATCATTGACGTGACGCAGGTTCCTGAATAAATGCAGAATTAATTATCTTATTTTCATTCCACAAGATGAATGTTGGAATGAGCCAACACAAAGACAGAAATCCACTTCACACGAGACAAACATTTCAGCTATGTCCCAGTGTTTTTCAAAGAACCATGGTGAGTGATTACCCACAGCTTTATTATAAATAATATAATTAGTATTATAATACCTCTTAGTCTTTTTAATACTTGATGAATCTGTCAAAAATATCGAAAACTTTCTTATATGATTCATCTTCAAATTCAAGCTTCACCTCAACTCCTGAACTTAATTAAAAGTTTTACTGAATATGTTCTCGAAAACTTTATATTATCATGACCTCTCACCCCGGTATCATTCCGAATGCAAGATGATGTCTTAACGTAGGTGAACTAAAAGTTATTTTGGATCAAATGTTACATATTTGTAATACATTAAATATTAATAATGATATAGTAATAAACCAATTTTAGTGTATAAAATTTCGGATTGGAAAGAGGCGACATACCTCGTTGTCAAGTGCAATTAATCGAGTAAAAGAACAGGAAGAATATTCTTGTCCCTTGTGCTTCTCCACTTCCGTAGGCTAATTATAAAAAGAAGTCAATTATTTCTTTGCAATTCAACACCTTCCAATTTATTTCGTCACATCATTGTTTTTAAATCACGAAACCATAAGAACTACTTCAGACGTAACTCATTCATTTCCTCAGAATTGTGGAAAGTAAGAAAGAAATATTAAAAAGTATTGCTCAATAAGAAATCTCCTTCAAACGGCCATTCGGTGTGGCTCGCATAAGATATTAAACGTCACGCTGCAAATAGTACTATTAACGTCAATATGCCAGCAAGTAAGAGACGCAGTTGAAGTTTGTAAACCGCGAGATAGTTAAAGTTTATAACCAACTGAATCTGTTATTTTTGTTATCGGCCATGTGTCATTCAATACTTCTCGTAATGCCATCTCCTTATAAAAAATATAAACATGAAGTACCATTTCTTGGGAAAAGGGTTGAACACACAAACTACCTTCAGTTGCTACTCATTTGTTTTGATCGCTCTTAACGGACAGTAGACTGTAAAATCCTTAACTTCGGCAGTCTGTTAGGAGTGACCTTTCGTTCCTCTGGTTGCATTAAGTCGATATAGCAGTACGCTATTTGAAAAAAATAACTACGAAACATTAATTACACAATGATGATTCCCACATTTCCAATTTCATACCTAACGGATAGTAAAAGTTATCGCCCTGCCACACCGTGTTTCCAAAGTACCACCTCGCGTCCCCGAAGTCTTCCCTGTCAGAGCTTCCTTCGCTGGAGACAAACGGTCCCCCAAGACCGATGAAACCGCCTCTCTAAAACAGCGCCGCTTTAACGGCAAACAAATGTGGCTCCGAATGGAACCTCGACTCGTTTTATGACCAATATTTCCATACAATGTGGTTACAAAAATCGTGAGGAATGTTCGGACGCCAGTGATAACCGACGAATATGGAGACGTCCCCACAAAACGATCAGAACGATGGAGACAAGTATTTATGTCGCCGAGTGTCTCCAAGTGGTACTCGCCGAGGAACAAGGGGTCCGTGGCTCGACCTCCGAACGCGTCAAGAACGCGCGCGAGAAAAAAAACGCTATTGTCGCCTCTTATTCCCTGACCGGTTCGAAACGTTAACGACTCGATTTCAACCTGAAAGCCCTTATAAAGATATTGTTAGTTGTTAACGGCTTCGCTAATGTGATGTAACATCGCAATGCACCGTATATCGTGGGGCTGGCACCTCAACGAGTACGATTAACGTTAAACAAAAAATATATGTGTGGTTGGTTTACGGTTGGGGGCGACCACCCAGCGTGCCCACCCCTAATAAGCAGCCCTTTTACGAGAGATCCGCGCCGCCAGGACGGACACGTGGCTCCACTCCGGCGCAGCGCCATCTGGCGGACACCCGTTGGCGGCGGCGGCAGCGGCGGCGGTGATGATGGAGGAGGAGGAGGAAGGGGAAGAGGAGGCGGCGGTGACAGTCAGGACGGCGGAGATACAAGAGGAGTAGCACAAGAAGCGATGAGCGAAGGACAAGCTGAAGCGCAATGGCGGCAGTGGATGAGGAGCAAGACGAAGAGGGAGGAGGACGAGGCTGGGGCAGTCTAGCACAAGCAGCCATGAGTGTAGTAAGGGATAAAGCGGCGGCAATGGCGGGGACAGCAGAAAGAAGAAGAGAAGGAGAGGGAGGAGGAGGCGGTTGCGGCAGTCGAGGTGGCGGAGGCAGGAGTACCACAAGAAGTGATGAGGAAAATAAAGACTGAAGCGTCAGCAGTGGCGAAAGCGGCGGAGGAGAAGGAGAAAGAGGAGGAGGAGAAGGAGGAGAAGGAGGGGAAGGAGGGGAAGGAGGGGAAGGAGGGGAAGGAGGGGAAGGAGGGGAAGGAGGGGAAGGAGGGGAAGGAGGGGAAGGAGGGGAAGGAGGGGAAGGAGGTGCGGGGGGAGGAGGCTATGTCAAATAGGTGATGGAGATACGAGAGGAGTAGCACAAGCGCCGATGAATGTAGTAAAGAAAGGTTGAAGCGGCAGCAGCGGAGAAGACGGAGCCGGATATGATGGCTGTGGCACTGCCTGCCATAGTGTTGTCGCTGGCGGAAGTAGTGGGACTAGATGACTGCAGTGAAGACGGAGGCGACGGCGGCCGAGGCGGCGGCCGAGGCGGAAGAGCAAGAGGCAACAACTGTGGAAAAGACAAGGAGAGTGACCACCAATGATGGCAGTGGTAATAAGCGGACGTGGATGAAAAGAATAGGTGTGGCAGGTAGTGGCTGCTGTGTTGTCGGTGCCGAAGGTACAGCGAACAGAAACAGAAGTGGCAATGATTATTCTGACGACAGATCCGGCAACAGGGACGTTGGCCAATGATGAGTCGGATGTGAGAAAGAAGAGAGGTGGAGGAGCTGGAGGAAGAGCAGGAGAATGAAAAGTAACACAAGGAGGCAGAGGAAGGGAGAGAGACTGAGGCAGAGGCGTTGGCGGGGTTCTTGGTTCCAGAAAGCAGAATCGGCGATGACAAAAGTTGGAAGTAGCAGCAGTGGTATGTTGGTAGCGCGGTGACTCGGCTGCAGGAGCAGCGATTTTGAGATAACGGCAGCAAGAGTAGTAGTGCTGAAGATTAGCAAGGCGGCGGATGCTCTATAAAATATTGCGTAAGGTCTCGATTGTCTTAATTTTTTTAAATTCTGTATTTGTTAATCCTTAAGATATCGGCTTGCTATTTTTTATTAATACAGTTGTAATTTTTTTAAATAAGTATAATAATATTTATTTTAAAAAATATTTAATTATTCAGTGTTTTGGGAGATTTGTTTGTGGACTTCCAAAGCTGGATTTGATGTATTCCTCAAAAACATGTTATCATTATTGTGTTTAATATTTTATTATTATTATTATTATTATTATTATTATTATTATTATTATTATTCAGAGATATTACGTAAATCAAAGAACCCCACAATGTCATCCTCCAGAGAATGCATTAGAGTACTTCCAAAGAATCGCACCAATAGGAGAGAACTAGTAAGAGTGGACTAACAAAGTAGTGCAATGTTAATAAACAGAAATTTGCAAACCTCTGTTTGCAACAGGTTAAGAAATACCCCTTTATGGTAGCTTGATTTCAACACACTGAATGTGTCCTTTAAATCTCGTTCGCACTTCTTGAGCAAAGCAATAGATTATGATTAAGTAAACACTCCACATTGACGTAATGTCGACTTAATACACGATAATTAAACTCCAGCATTTCTCAGAAGAAACTTCAGGGCGACGCAGAGTCAAATTAACAAACAATGCAGCCTACGCAATGACAATCAATAAGCATTCCATTTGCACGATGAGTGAATAAACTCATCATTCAACATAATGCAATAAAACGCATTGTTACATTACATAATAAAAATTATGTCAGTAATTCAATATTAGATAACGATCAATCGAATTACTTGATACATAAATGTTATTGGATCCCCTTGATCGTCTAAATATATTTAAGGCTCGTCGCAAAATATTCCAAAACTAAAATTCTTGCCCCTCCCTTCGTATCTCGTGATATCGTGACTCTATTGTCTTAACACATATGGACCTAAAATGACTTTCAATATACGAATAATGAATATATTTTTTCAGTTCGTCTACGGTACAACATTGCCATCTGACAACAAGAAATTTGTTACTTTCTTATTTTTTCGCAACATTTGTTGCAGCAAAGAACTTGTTAAATGATTAGTTAATTAGTGATTCCCGCCGCGTCAACTACTAAAGTTATTATTCCCGTATGTGTAGCGCATGTTGTTTCCTCGGGAGGTGGCGGTGATCTTGCTCTGCTGGATGGCGAGATAGGCGCCGACCTCCGTCAGCTAGAAGGCTGACTCAACAGAATTCTCCCACCAGCGGGGTTCTGCCCCAGCCGCGACAAAGTCTAAGCTCCCGACCGGTCTCCCGGAATGTGCGGTAGTGTAGTGCATGTTAGTGTTAGTGTGTGTAAGTAAGGGGTGAGGATAGAACAAGGAAAAGGGAGGAAAGATCGCGCGCGGTCCGTGGCCCGCGTACTACTCCGGCATTCGCCTGGTGTTGATCGAAGAAACCACTGAAAACTACCGATCAGAGCAGCCGGGCGCTAAAACTCACTTCGAGACAGCGACTAAACTCGACCTAGCTAGTGTCGAAAATCCTGCCACGGTCGGGACCCGAACCTAGGAGCTTGCGATGGGAGGCACTGCAGTGACATCAGTTTATGCCCTCTGCCACCTCTCCCGGTAAAGAACTTGTGCGTGCCTGCTTTTCTGATTTCACCATTCCATTCCTACTTCCTGAAATTGCCCAGAAGTCACGCTTTTCTAACTTAGCCCTTCCATGTCCGCTGCAGAAGAAGCTGTCTGCGTGTCCGCTCCCTCGGGTCCGCTTCCGTGACCGCTCCGTCCCCGCTGTTCTTTCCCGCTGCATTGAGGCGGCTTCACATATTCGACATTCGCCTAGCAGCGAGCTACTGCTCTCTTAATCCCGACCAGCTGATGTGTTCGGCAAATGTTCGCTTCCTTTGATGTGTTCAAAAGACCGACATGAAGTGGACAGGGCGAGTGCCGAATGTTCGTCACCCGGCAAATAGCAAGCAACTCATCCACACTATTTGGGATTCTGCGAGCGGTTGCTGGCTGTTCGCCGAATAACGAATGCGTGGAACCGCCATTACGTGGCGGGGGCAGTGGCAGCTGAGTGGACGGCGGGCGCCTATCGAACGCCAATTCCGAGTTCGGCTGATGCAAATTGATTTGACTGATCTGGCGCCTTCCTCTCCCTAAGTCATGCTCGTCCAGACTTCTTGTACCTCGACTTTTAGACTTTTACGGTAAAAAAGCACCAAAAATAACTTTTACTACGAGAGTGGCAAATTTAATTCAAATATTTTCATTTCAGTTATGAATGAATGTTGGAATAATGGTATCAAGTTTCACTTGTTGATGAATTTTTTTTTCATAATTTATGTAATTTTTATGACGATGAAATACAGTTAAAATGTAAAGGCTCCGAGTTTCTTTTTCTTTCAAAAGTTATCTATCTCTTAGTGCAATTACTGAGAAGTTTTTCAGTTAATGTAACGTTCACTTACCGAATGCATTGTTGTCAAGGCATATCTGTCTTGTGTTTTGGATCTTGCGCTTCCAGTTTTTTGGAGGACCCCGCACATGTGTATAATCGAGACTTATCTACCTCTTAATGCAATTACTGAGTAGTTTTCCAGTTAATGTGAAGTTCGCTTGCCATCATGCATTGTTCTCAAAAACCCTCTATTTTGTGTTTTAGATTTCGCGCTTCCACTTTTCTGGAGGACCTCGCACGTGTGTACAATCAGTGCAATCGAGACTCATCCATCTCTTCGTGCAATTACTGAGTAGTTATTTAATTAATATGAAGTTCGTTCGCCTTCATGCATTGTTCTCAAGACCTCTCTGTTTTGTGTTTTAGATTTCACGCTTCCACTTTTCTGGAGGACCTAACACATGAGCACTACTCTTGTTATAAAGCGACTTTTATAAGAAAGGATCATTTTGACAGCTAGTACTGGCAACATAACTGAAGTTCCCATGGTCATGTGTCCTTGAGCCCATTAGACTCTCCTTCCTCCATGGGTTCGCAGTTAGCTAACTTGTAAATGGCTTCGACGCTTCCTTTTGTGATAGCCTCGTCCAACGAAAGGATAGTGCGACACGAGAAATAATGGAAATTAGGAACTGCAGTTCTGTGTGCTCTCCTGTAAAAATACTTTATTTTTATAAACATTACATTGAATTTACTTTTTGTGTGATAAGTGTTACGGTTATTTTAAAACTGAGTCTTGAACGTTGGATGCGTACTGGTGCGCGTGTTTTCTGTTGAGTTTTCAAAATTTATTTTTATATAATTAGACGGCTGTGAACCATGAGAAGCCGTGATGTCTTAATGGGATCCATAAACAAACATAACCACTTTACGAAGAGACGTGACGGAACAGCTGATGAGGGATACTTCTATGAATTACATGTGATGTTCCCTTGTTTGTACTGCGATTTTGACGGAAATCCGGATTTGACGGTTTCATCCGATCGGGAGCTGGAATGTCACCATAGTGACGTCACTGTAGCGAAATATTCGCCCCCGATTGGATGGCATCGGAACAGCTGATTCGTGTCAGGGGCAGAGTTACGAAAATCGCAGTACAGCGAACAACTGTCATTTTGGCTCATTCTTAGGCGGGGATTCTTCCACATGCACGGAGAGTGCACACTGTGGAGGCGCGTGCGCGAGCTTTTCACTCAGCCCTCGTCCGCGCCGCCGCCGCCGCCGCCGAAGAGGCTCCCCGCGGGTCCGTGACCTCTGGCGTGACCGCTCCTCCCCCGCTGTTCTTTCCGCGAGCATTCATTACGCCGCCGGGGCCGGGGTGGGGGACGCCGAGGGGAAGGGAGGGGAAGGGAGCGGCGGCGGCGGCGCGCGTCTACCGGACGCCACTTCCGCGCTCGCGGCCGCGCTCCCGTAACTCGAGGCCCGTATCTCCCGGATGCAAATGAAGCGATGGCATCGGGCGCGTCCATAGCACGGAGGCGCAGGCGGAGGCGGCGGTGGCGAAGGGGATGGAAGGGGACGGAGGTCGTCCAGTCGGTTGCAGCCAGGCTGGAGCGGTGAATGCTGGAGAGTTGGACGCTGGACAGTGACGGCGACGCCTCGTGGATGTGATTGTAGGGTTGAGGGTGGCTGAGATGAAGGTCGCGATGTAGACGTGTGCGGTGGGTTGTTGGGGATGTAGGTAGTGGTGGTGTTGGCGGTGCGGCTGTGGTCGTCCGAGGGGCGCGCGTTGCATGCTTGCGCGCCGTTAGCAGCGACCCAGGCCCCCCGAAGCCGCCTTCGCCTCCGCCACCGCCGCCGCCGCGACCGTTCGCCGCCGTGGCTGCTCGGGCGCTGGGGCACGAGGTGTGAAAGCGATGGTGGCTGTGGAGGAGGTGGCGGTGGCGGAGGGGGAGTGGGTGGGGAAGAGGATGGAGGTGAAGATGGAATTGGTGAAATGGGAGGTGATAGGGCCATGGCGTTGTGAGTAGCGGTGGCATGGCCGTGGCTGGGCCTTGGCACGGGCGGGGCCTTGGCGGGAGCGGGGCAGTGCCGGAGGAGGGGACGCAGCGGGGCTGGGACGGACAGTGGCGGGGTCGCGACAGTGGCGGTGATGTGGCGGGGTCGTGGCGGTGGGATGGCTGTGGCAGGGCCGGGGCCATAGCGGGGATGGGGCCATAGCAGGGGCGAGCCGTGTGGGCGAGGCGGGGACGGGGTCCAGGCGAGGGCGGGACTGTTCCTGGTGAGAGGCCATGGTAGGGAGCGTGGCGGGGGGCGTGGCGGGAGCGTGGAAGGGGCGTGGCGGGGCTTGGCGGCGGCGTGGCGTGGCTTGGCGGCGGCGTGGCGGGGACGTGGCGGGAGCGTAGCGGGGGCGTGGCGGGGGCGTGGCGAGGGCCGTGCGGGGGCCGTGGCGGGGGCCGTGGCGAGAGGCGTGTCGCGGGCGTGGCAGGGGGCGGGGGGGCGCTGGCGAGAGGCTTTGCGGGGAGCGTAGCGGAGGAGGGGCCGTGGCAAGGGGGATGGGTGGCGGGGGAAGGGCCATGGCGGGAGCGAGACCGTGGCGGTGGCGCTAGCGACAGTGGACGAGGGGACCGGAGGTGGGATCGGCGGCGGTGGCAGAGGTAGCGGTGGCGGGCGCGCTGGTGTGCTTGGGGCTCGAAGCCGCCTCCGCCGGAGCGGGTCGGGTGCTAAATCAGGCGTCGGGCGGGCAGCTCGCGGGAAAGCCGTGGGCGGGCGAGAGGTGGCCCCGCAGCCGTGCGGCGCCCGCCGCCAGCCGCCTGGCCCGCTCACCTTGACGGCGGCGCTGGCTGCGGGCGACTGCGGCGCGGCGGCGGGAGAAGATGCAGCAACTGTGCGGTGCTGGCGGCATACGAGTAGATGATGGACGGTGTCGGGGACGGTGTCGGGGACGGTGTCGGGGACGGTGTCGGGGACGGTGTCGGGGACGGTGTCGGGGACGGTGTCGGGGACGGTGTCGGGGACGGTGTCGTGGTGTCGGTATCTGTGACGGAGTCATTTTCCAGAATTCAGAATTTCATTTCCCTGACTCTCGAGCTCTGCATCCACAACCTTTAATCGACAAAACTACAGCATTTATTTCTTCATTGTTCTTACCATTCTGTTATCATTTGGGGAACAGTGAAAAAATGAGTATCAAAATCTATGCTGCACTCTTCAATCTATGAAACTGTAAATCAGCACTTCGAACTGACACTTTTGAGAATAAGATTGTATTGCGATTAAGAATCATTGCATTATGACATTTTAATTGTCTGCTCTGAATTCCGACCTAATATACGCATCCTTCGGCTCTGCGTTCTTCAACGGTGCACCGACCTACCAAGAGCGGCACGGCGCCTTGGGCAAGGAGTAAACACAGGCCGCCGTTGTAGGAGTCGTGCGATCGCGGCGCGCCGTTGTCGGGTGCTTTGCGCCGCCCCTGTGTGGTTTCCGATGCTTATCGTGCGCGTCTGAGCAATAACCCTCACACGCGGGCCGTCATGCGAGGTTCGGCACGCAAATTCATACGTGGGGCGGCCGCTAAGTGAAAGCCCTGCCGGTCACTCATCACCGAACATTATTGGGGAACGTCGTGTGTGGTAGAACAGCCAGATCGAGTTCAGCCGTTGTCTGTAGGAGAATTCTAGCGGCCGGATTCTCTGATCGGTAGTTTTACATGGTTTCTACCATCAATAACAGGCGAATGCTGGAGCAGTACCCTAACAGATAGGCATTGGATCGCGCCTGATCTTTTCTTCCCATCCCTTGTCTTATCCGACCCGTCACTTATGCATTACATGCATTACACGTGCGTCACATGCATTACATGCATTACACGTGCGTACATTACATGCGTCACTTATGCATTACACTTTCACACATGTTGGGAGCTAAAAGCTTGTCCCGGCTTGGGCGGTGCCACCCTTGTGAGAGATACCTGATTGGATAAAAAAAACTCGTCAGTCGACAGGTAGGTCGGCGCCAGATCTTGCCAGCCAGCGGGGGAAGATCACCCGCGATCAAAACATGCACTGCACTTACGAGACTTTTGACCATAGTTGTTGGCACTTCTGGAATCATTAATCAATCAATCAATCGTATGTAGTAGAACGGAGAATTTCATTCCATAAACCTTTCAGAAAGTGACGACAAGAAGTTTAATTTCAATGGCATACATGAAACGGTACGGTTCTGATTAAACCTGATTATATGTTAAGAAAATTATATCTGTGGTTTGAACTAAATATAATAATAATGTTATTACAAAAATAAAAAATTTCTCTACAATTCTAACAGAGATATTTGAAAGCATTAAGAAGAAATAAAATATGAAGCGCATTCTCGCCAATTGATACTTTAGCGTTGATGACTTGGTTTCAAAAACGTCATTTCTTAATAGCAATATCGAACTAGATTATATGTCAAGTCATGAGAAGTCTAGATGCGAAATTCACTTTCATGTGAAATTTTGTATTAAAAATAATTATTTGTAATTTATTAAAAGCAATGTTCACTGAATAGTTGGATATATTTGATTATTCTTAACGAAAACCTTGAATAACATTCCGTAATACCTTCATTCATAGCAGCTTTTAATTCCAAAATTTTGTATTTCCAATGGTTTTTCTCGTTTGCCCATCACTTTCTCCTTTATGTTTTCCTTCCTACCGCACCCCTTCTTACTTCGCAAATCCCTTTCTATTTGTGTTCCCCAATCCCTTTCCCGTGTTTAAAGGGTCTCTCAACTCTCCGCGCCGAAAGCATAAGATGCATATCAGCCGAGATGAGGTAGGGGCGGGGCGATCCAACGCACCACTCCATAAGGTCCATTAGGAGAATGACTGACCAGTTCTCCGTCTCCTTCCCGCTCTCTCCTTCTAGCAGCCCTGCGAGTTCGGGGCGACGATCTTACTCCTTCACTCTACTAACACGCACGCACACCCACACACACAAGCACATACACACACGCACGAACACCCAACGAGACGTTCCGCTTACAAAGAGCGCACACCGATTACTCTCCATCTTCGATCGCTTGGTTAAGAAATTCTGAGACTCATCTGGCGGGGCCGCGTGTCGAACAAAAAACTCGTCCCGTCTCGTCCCGCCCCACTTCCCCGTCGGTCCCGTCCTTCCCCGTCTCTTCGTCCCGTCCGGTGTCGACGCGTCGTCGTCGTCGTCGTCGTCGTCGTCCCGATTCCGAGCACGCGATCTTGGTCAGTGCGGTCTTTTGAGGTGCCCTCTCTTCCATCACCTCCCAATATGGAGAGCTGCCATCCACTTCGGAAATTGCCCCGCGGGGTATTACACGGCGCGCGGCGCCCGTACAAAAGCGCCGGGGAGTGGGGAGGGGAGGGGGGGAGGGGCAGACACACGCACGCGCGAGGGCGACGCGCGAACGCCCGCGTCTAGCCACGCACGCGTGACACGCGGCGACACGCACGGCGAATCTTCACGCTCGGGGCGAATGGGGCGGAAGGTGCTTGCAAAAGGAACAGGGCGCGTTCACAAATTGCGACGTCTAAACATGAAGGTTGTTAACACAGGCTGTTAGCTTTACGTAGAAAATTAAAATTTTCTATAATTGATCTTCCTTATTATTTGTTGGTTGTAACTAATACAGTTACTTTTTTATAGTTTGACATATACTGTACTGTATTTTTACTTTTATCTTTAAAAAAGAGTTCCTTTTTTATTGATATCACGATCCAATTGATTTAAAGACAGTTATTTTTTCAAAATCATTTAACTATGACACAGATGAATTTTGTTTTAATTAGAACAAAATTTTGCTCAGTCGTTCTCTTTTCCAAGAACTGCAAACATATTTTTAACGGAATTTTAAAGGGCTGATTATAACATGTAATTCGTATATTAGGTATTCCTTTCCCAACAGTTTGAAGCTTTTTTAAATCAAATATTTTTAAAACATTGGCTCATTGAGATTTTGAAAAAAAACTTCTTTGAAAAAACGTCTTTAAATCAATGGAATCCTAATATCAATAAAAAATATCTTACACATTTTTGTCTTGCGCCGATGGAGTGATTATCCATTTGTCAAAATCACCGAGAGCTATAATTGTAGTTTGTATTCCTCCAGTTTTGCCTCATAATTTATTCCATATTTTATAAATTATTTTATAAATTTGAAAATTTTGCTCTGAATGAATTTATTATTCTGGGTGTTTTGAATTTACGCCAGTTTGTTTCATGTGATATTGACCTTGTTTGTAATCCGAGGACTATTTCATTGGTCGAGATGATGGAATAACCTAAATCAACATTACTCTTGCACAAATTTTGTTGACGATACTTAATACTACTGTATAGGACCGACTCAATATCGCAATTTATATTAAAAGTTTATTTGTATATTCAAAACCGAACCATTACAATACATATTTTTTGTCACAATTTTATAATCCTTTAATAGGCTTATCCCAGCTGGATTTGTAGTTTATGGATTTATGTATCTTTAATAAAAATAAAATAAAAGTAAACATGAATTTTTACATACATATTTGTAAAATGAATTAACAACTCTTCATTCATTTATTTCTTTATTTTCAGTTCGACAATTTCTGTTGCTTAACGAGGTTAATATCAGTTATTTTTTCAACTTTTTATCTTCGGGAAAATTTTGTTGCAACATCGGTACTGCATAATTTCCACTGTCCAAGTCATAATAATTATAAGAGAGGTGTTCATTAATGTTGTTGTTTATGAAACTCTCTTGATACAGCTAAAATTATAATATGGGATTAGATCAAGTGAAAACCTTGAGTGCTCCCACAATAAATAAGAAACTTCAGGAACATCCCAGAATGATACGTTATACGAATAAATGTCATTATTTAAACAATTTTATATTTATTGTCTAGCTAAAATAGACAATTTCGAACAATTTTTCCATTAATATAGAATATTTATTTACACAAACAAAATCCAGTACGAGTAAAACTGACTCTTGAGCATTTATAGAAAACTAAAGCGACTGGAAGTTCAAATGAAATATGAAAATATTAATTTAAAATAAATTAACATACTGAATACTCATTTGTAAGCAATGGATACGCATGTAAAAAGCAAAATTGCCTTGGGTTCATTTCATCATAACTGTTCGTTAGTTTAGATTGTATTACACTGGTAACAAGACATCAAATCAGTTTCATTTGAAATTAAGCATCCATATTCACATATACATTTATTACTTTTATTCTCGACAGAAATTAGAATAGTGTGATATAAAACATACAATGGAATATGAGTAATAGAACCGTGAAAAAAAACTGGATAAAGAGATCATGAAATTGAAAGCAAATGTTTTGTAGGCTAGTTACATATTTTTACATATTTTCATGGAACGTCAATAGTTCCTGCAGAACGCACGGGATCAATCAACCAGGTATGTTCAATATACAATACAAATGATATAAAAATATCAGACTTTACAAAATTAAATAATAATGTAATATTAAACGAGGTAGTTGTAATGAAAGTCGAGAAATTAAGACACGATTTTGTTCGTCTGCATTCACAGTTTAACACATGTAGCCAGGGGGACAAGTTTCTAAGCTTGTCACAATAATTTCCAAACTTTATTGTCACACATTCGCCACTGCTAATGTAACAAAACATCAGACTTAAAAAAGGTAGATAATTATCTCTCATTAGAACAAAACCGTAAGGTTCCTGCAGTACACTCTATTGTTTCCTATCACACACATTTCACTCTAATAATATCATCTGATCCATCATTTTTAATGTACAACCGAGCGTTGAAGCCCCCAGAAGAAAGCATTCACGTCTTCACCTCAACCAACAAAAAACGAAAAGCACACCACAACACGACGCGGAGGTCGCCACCGTCGCCAGCTCGCGTTGTTCCACAGTGCCCGGGAAACACATTGGCCTCCGCCGTAATGTGTTCGCCCCCGCCCCCGTCCTAGCCCCCGCTCCCTCTTCTGTCACCGTCACCCTCGCTCCCGCCCGCGTCGTCTCGCCGGCGGCCTCATCTCCTTCCCCCGCCAGCACAGCCTCCGTACCCGGCTCTGCTTTTTCCATCGCCATCCTCGCTCCCACCCTCACTGCCGTCGCCCCTGGCCTCCTCTCCCGTCTCCGCTCCCACCCACACCTCCGCCCCGGATGGCGCACCGACGCCACCCTCGACGCCGTCACCGACTCCGCATCAACCCCCTCTTCCTTCACCTCCTCCTTCGCCTCTGCCCCCGCCTTCCCTGACTCCCACCCATCTCGGCCTCCACCCCAGCTTCCACCATCGCCTCCGCCCCCGTCACCCTAGCTGCCGCTCGCGCCGCCGCCGCCGCCGCCTCCTCTCCCGCCCCCGCAGCCGGGCGAAGAAGCTCTTTGAGCGCCTCTCGCATTATCGCGCATTAAGCGTCCGCGCGATGGCCGCGCAGCCGCCGGCGTGTTTGGGAATCCCACGCCAGATGGACGAGCGGCGACGATGGTCGCCGCAGACGCGCCGGCCGGGGCCAGCCCGCCCGCCCGCCCGCGAGTGGTCGCGCCCGCCACTGCGAGTGGTCGCGCCGGGGAAAGAACGGCGAACTTCAGGATGCGGCGCTGCGACAGCTTAGTGGCATCACCGTTGCCGCTGCAGCTTCGCAGTCCGGGAGGTTCTAGGGTTAGTCTCGGCGGTGGCGGATTTTGGACTAACTCGAGCTGAGTTCAATTCAGCCGCTGACTGGAGAAGAATTCTAGTGGTCAAGTCCTCTGATTGGTAGTTTTATTTGGTTTCTCCTATCAAAACGCCATATCAGTATTCTAACAAACGGGCAAAGGACCGTTCGCTCATCACATCCTCGTGATTCGCATTCTTGGTCCCCCCTCACACACACACACACACACAAATATACTTATACTCACATGCACTCCTCTACCTCACATGGTGGGATACGGTCGGCAGCTTAGAGCATACCCCGATTAGAGCGGTGACCTCTGGGGGATACCTAGAGGGTAGAAAACCCGCAAGTCATGTAGGTCGCCGCGGAATCTCACGTTCCAGTACGAAATGCCTCCTCCGGGCTATACCTCAGAAGTGCTCGACATCTCGAATCCCAATGGTACCTCGACATCTCGAATCTCGAGTGACCCTCGACATCTCGAATGCGGAGAGTACATCGATACCTCGAATGCGAAGAGTGGCTCGCCATCTCGAATTCGGAGAGTGCCTCGAGAACTCGAATCCGCCGAAATTTGCCTGTGTGCATCTAATCTTAGTGTTCGCTCTCCATGATGCAACCCCGGATTCGATTCGCAGTCGGGCAAGATTATAGTATGCGCTTTCATTGCAATGTCCCAGAATATGTTGCTGTGTGACGATAAGAAAGCTCATTTTTCTTGTTGAAAAGGCGAGAATACAGCGTAGGGATGTGTATGTGCTAACCACACGTACCCCTTAATCCAAGGACGCAAGGTCGGGATGTCACTGGCAGGCCCAAGAGGCTGTTGCGTCAAAGTACATACATATGTAGTATATATCTAATCTTATGTGGGAATCTCGAATCCAAAGTGTGCTACGTTATCTTGAATCCGAAGTGTTCCTCGATATCACCAATCCGAAATTTGCCTGTATATACCTAATTCGACGTGGGCTTTGTTGCCTCGAATCTCAGGGTAAGGCCGCTATATCGAACCCGAAATGGAGAAGGGTTTAGGAATCCCACGCCAGCCGGGCGGCCGGCGCGCAGGGGACGACGGTCGCAGGGAGGAGCGGCTGCCTCTCTCCGGCCGGGGCGGCCCGCACCGAAGCGCCCATCAGGCCAGAAGTGCACTCGCCGGCATGAGTGGCTGCACCGGGAAAAGACCAGAGAACTTCCGGTTGCAAGAGATTTGCCGTCGCTTCTCAGCAGCGGACCAAAACTTCTCAGACATACAATTGAAGCGCTGAGAACAAAACAGATGTATGAGCCAAACTGTTACTTAGTGGGAAATAAGAACTGTAGTAAGTCAGTGGATCCTAATCGAAGTTCCCAAAGCACTTACCTATTAGTACACAAAATGTAGAGATGAGAAACAAATAAATGTAAAGTATCAGATGTTTAGACGAATGTATAAAAATTACAAATGAAAAACATTAGTAGTAACGCCAAATCTCAATTGTGAAGGAAATGAGAATCACTTTGAATTGTCTGTTGCACACAGATATAAGCTCTGAGAGGGAGAATACCGATGTTCGAAACGTAAACAAGCCGAATTTTACGAACGAAACCACCCTCCCTTGTACGGTTCTAATTACGAAAAACATCAGAACTAACGTGCAACTTGTACGCCTATTCACAATGTAATGAACAATATTTCAATGTTCTGACAAAACTCTAGGAGATAACGGTTTCGCCAGGCTTTGCAGAAAACATGCTCATTTATATTTCTCCATTTTATTTAGTTTCATTGCACCTCATTATTCAATTATAATATTATTCTGCTCGTTTGCAATATGGTTAGTAAATATTTCGATTCTTCACTCGAATGATAGTTGAAGGAATTACTTATATAAGGTACCTCCTCCGTAACGACTGACAGAATGGCCTATTGGTAACAATTCAATTCAACGTGCTTTATTTTTTATCTGTCGGGATTCAGGTCATCAGGCCTACTCTTCCGTCCGACCATACAAAATTCGCTATGCTCCTTTCATCATTAGCGGAGAAAGAAGGTATCACTTGGATGATGAAAAAAGCGAGCTCAGAGGCTTCTTTTAGGCTTGAGGATCTTTCACATAAAGTAAATCTCACGGGATAACCGGCTTTACTTCCCTCCAAATGAAGGCGTACGAAAGACTTTTTTCGCCCTTAACACCCACGGATTCAATCGGATTTGAACCTGTAAAGGGCCCGAATAGCCCGAAACCGTGAACAGCCCTAACCGTTACAACCCTAACCGAAGTCACAAAATTCGTCAACAATTGTCGTCTACTTCCCAACTTTTTCGTGTAACTCTAAAGCTGCCAAGTCTAAGGGATATGAATGCATGTTCTCTCCTCTCTCCGTCCGATACGCCTCACCTGTCTTCGTCCTTGTATTGAGTAACCATCACAACTTCCGTTTCTATAGGCCGGATCCTCCCTTCAATTGTACGATCGGCTCTTTGACCTTCCCACCGGCCTGTCTTCACAACTGCCATTGACCGGCTGCCCGACCTCCCGACCGCTCGACCGTCCGACCGCCTGACCTCCCGACCGTCCGATCCATCTTCCGACCACTCGCTATCTGGCCATTCATTCGCCCGTCAGCCAATCCTTCGGCGCAGACCGCATTCCCGTCTCCCAACCTCCCCACCGGCTCCTCCTCGCCATCCCACTCACAGTAACTCACCAGCCCGTCCGGAGGGAAGAAATCTCGCCTAGACTCGCTTCCTCGGCTCGTTTGCTGCTCGTCTCACTACTTCCACAACCCGGACTTATCTCCGCAGACCGGTTAAATTATACCGCCTGACCAGTTCCCCTTCACCGACTCAACCATTCATGAGGCTTATCTCGGAACGTTCTTTTTCCTTGATGGCCCCACATCGCATTTTTTCGTGTTTCCGTGTGCGCAATAACATTTTGTTCTATCAGCTTTTGTTTATTGCTTTACCAATGTAACGTACAATTAATTCTTCAAATCTTTAATTGTAGTCAAGTATTACCTGGCTGGTCGAAATTTGTGAACTCTATGGGCTCTTTGTATTAGAAGATATTATATAAACAATACTTTGGGATGTGCTGCGAAATCTTTACAAAAAGCAAAAATACGCATTAGCAATAAAATGCACATTATTCCCTTCGCCACAACGGTGCATTTCCTACGTCGCGCTTCTCCGAGATTCAACTGCGAGTTGAATATGCAACGCGGAAAATATGGAAACATGGAAATATTTAGTACTTCCAATGTTTTCTATTAATTTGATATCCTTTATATAAACACAACAGAAATAGAACCTGGATTCTTCAGATCGATTTGTAGAGTCCACCTGTGGAGAAAAAAACATGACTACCCCCCTGAAATAATCAGAAACACTGAATCACAAGGCAAGAAAGTGGCATGAAAACATTATTGTTTGCGACATTTGTATACAAACAGTATTTTTTTATAAATGAGTATAGAGTAGCATCAACAACTTCTTTACACAAATAACAATTTAGGATATGACCACATACCATTACTTATGGACCATGTACTTTTAAAGACGGTTCCGTTATTATTAGTGGCCGGCCATCCAGTGTCAAATACACATTTATTTCTTTATTATTACAATGTATTACCAAAATCCATTCAACAAGCTATTTTTAATATATAGGTAGAGCCCAAACATTTTAAAATTCCGTTTCTTTTTCACTTAGTGGCTGCCAGTGCCACTCTGCGGTTGGAGGTTGCGGTCGCACCGAGACGAGCCACACCACTGGCGGTCACCGACCCCGCCTCTGCCTCTGCCTCTGCCTGCCGCGTCCGCCCCCGCTCGCCCCGCGCCTGCCCGCCCCGCGCCTGCCCGCCCCGCGCCTGCCCGCCCCGCGCCTGCCCGCCCCGCGCCTGCCCGCCCCGCGCCCGCCCTGTGCCCACCCCGCCCCGCGCCCGTCTCGCCCCGCCCTGCCCCCTTCACTCCCCTTGTCCCCGCCCCTCCACCCGCTCCGCCCCGCGCTCTCACCGCTTGGCCCCACGACCGCCTCGCGCCCTCCCCGCCCCCCGTCCCTCCACTCGTCCCCGCCCCTCCGCCAGCCCCACTCCCACATCGCCCTGCACTCTCCCCGCTTGGCCCCGCGTCCGCCTCACGCCCGCCCCGCCCCTCCGCGCCGTCCGCCCCTCCGCCCGCCACGCCCCTCCGCCCGCCCCGCCCCTCCGCCCGCCCCGCCCCTCCACCCGCCCCGCCCCTCCATCCGCCCCGCCCCTTTGCCCGCCCCGCCCCCGCCCATGATCGCTTCTCCGATTTCGAGGAGCCACTTCGCCTTTCGGATCCTTATCGCTACGACAGGTCGTTGTTTCTCTCGGATGGCGGCAAACGTATGACGAAGCTCCGACGATTTGTATTGTCTCGTAGGTATTTACGGGATAAAATAAGTGAAAAACGCACAGATGAAGCTGCAACAAATTTTCGAAATCTCGTTGAACACTGCGTTTTCCAGAGAAAACAAATTTTGGAGACAGATAATTTTCTGAGAAAGATATAAGATTGGAGGTGCTTTGTTGTTACTTGGTATATTTAAGGGTTATTTTCATCATGGAATTGTTAAAAAGCAGGAAATAAAGATACGCTTACAAACCGAGCATAGCTGAAGTATTCTTATCGACATTTTATTTCTTCATCACAAACATTATTATACCCAAACCACCTCTAATGTTCAATAATCCTTTTCCTTACAACTGGGCACCATATCCTTATTTAACTGTCTGGGATTAACAATAACATGATCAAACTATACGGAACTCACTACGGACAAACAAGGGCGCGGCAAATTTTCACAGAGAGATGCGAAATTTGGAAAATCTGAAGTCTCCTGTATAATTTTGAGAACGAATTCAAACTCACGCAACAGCATAATTAGTATTTCTAAACAAAAGAACGTTTTCAAAAAATGTAGGCCTGTATGTAATCAAACCTGTGATCATCATTATAAGCATCATCATTATTTGCTATTTTATTCATTATCCACTGCAGTTTAGACTCAGACCCTCTGGTCAACCCTGGGTTAATCCTCAAGGCAATTTACCTTTCTATGTCGACCCCTTGCCTACATGGAAAAAAGCCATTAGGAGAAGAAACATTTAACTTATAATTAAACTCGTTTGACAAGTAAGCACCATTATATGTGCATTGTAGGAAAAAGGTACACAAGACAGGTAGAAAAAAAATCTAAACAACTGGGACCTAAGAAGAATGGACGGGGAAAACATTTTCAATTACCCGAAAATGTCCCAATGAATTAGCTGTTTCTCAGCGTGGTCAACGGCTGCTCGTAACATCCACGGGCTCTCCGCATCAATAAAACCTTCCTGCTTGAATGCATTACCCTTACGAACCGTTTTGTTGATCGCTATCACAGCACAAGATCTGTCGCAAACGACTTTCGCGTAGAGCGCGGCTCAAGTCGAATCTAAAGCAAAGGCCTCAGCAAAGTACAGCTAGCAAACCTCCGACGGGCTGTTACATCCCACACATAACGCTTTAGAGGCCGCTCTGACGCCGCAACTCTCCACTTGGAGCGCGGATGCGCCGTCGTATACTCGGCCGCCTGCAACCAAACAACGCAGCCGTACGTTACGTTACGACCGACGTACATATGCAGGAGGCGCGCCTGAGAAGTCCCCGTACCAGGCACTTCTCGTCTCTTCTATGCCCGGCTTCCCATGCACCAACAGGCGATTATTTTGACAGGTTCTAAACGGTTGAGCGTCACCGAATACCAACTCGTCTTGCGGAATGTATTCTTCCGCCAGCCGGATGAGCCCAGCGTCAGATAATAGGGAGTTTTAGCGCTACGCGTAAGGTAGCGGCGTTATGCACTAACAGTCACGTGGCGGAACTTGAAGTCATAACGCCCTAGGCGTAAGATACGACCTTTTATCTTCATAAATAGTGTACGCCTGTAGGAGTCTCTACGGTCACCTTACAAGCAGAAAAATGGCCGCCTAAAAACAGGAAAGGTTGCATTTTTCCAACTCTGAAATACCGATTCTCGTAAGTGAGGCAGTGACAATTATTCCTTACCAGCTCCACAACTCTGGAAAGAATTAACGAGAAACATTGCAGAGGTGACAGAAAAGAAATTACCGAAAAACGAGTTGAAATCATATCTTCGAGTCAGATTATGTCTTATGCTCATAACGAGCTGTTTTAAGATACTTCCTATGTTCTCAAGAAGAGCAGATTCAAAATTACTGCATATTCATCGCCAAAAAATCTAAAACTCCCTGCACAATGTCGATTTGTTACACTCTTGACTTCAATCGTGGTTGAAATGTCCCATCAGTATCCTACACTCTTTCATACATTATGCAACTTCTTTGTTAAACACTTGAAATGCTTCTTTTGTCATAATGCATAACGCAATGGCGTTATTGCTAAAACTCTTCTGAACGTTGATTATTACGACCATATAAAGTCGTTTGTCACATGATCAATAGAGTTAAAGAATGTCTCCTTATGCCTGGCGCTAAAACTCTCTCAGAAGTGTCAGTTCAGCGTGTGCACTTGGACGTTAGAGTTAGTTTGTTGCGATATTGTCACTAAAAATAACATTTAAAAAATTTATGCAAGTCATCTAGGAAACCATGTGAGATTAAAATTAATATTTTCATAGAGAAACATTAAATGAGGTCAGGTAATCACAAAGGATATGAAATGTTTTTTCCCTTAGCGTATCAACGTAGGTAAGTACATTTGGAGCAAAGCATAAGCATAATTAACTTCATTGATTTTCTTCATTATTAATAAAGATGAGTCTAGAGTTGCAGATGGCTGACAAATCAAAACAATAATTTATTTCAAGCATTAACCTCTCTTCCGCGTTTTCATTTTATTCAAGCCAAAAATGTTCTATAAAAATCTTCCACATCCAGTTCGGAGAATCCAGAAATAACTCCATCTCTTTTTTATGAAATGTGGGTCATTACGTTCCAGTACAATCGTTTCGACCGAGTCCTTCAAACAAACTCGTGCTGCTGGAAGCGACTGTAGCGTGAGGGAGCCCCGTGTCGTTGGGGAAGTGGGAGGGGGAAGGAGGGAGAGGTCACGTGAGCTCGCGTGGTGAGGCGCTCATCGCCGGTCCTTGCATCTCACCACCCACGCCCTCCCGATAAAGCTCGGCACGCGACGACCCCGGGTGGCATATAAGCAATCTGCACATGTATTCGGCACCGGGCTTCCCTGATTGGCTAGCGGGCGAAGAGCGCGGAGCCGCGCGAAATTCGTTTACGTTCTCTTGTGTTGTAGGTTCGTTTTAAGCGCTGTTTTGTCACTTTTTAAACTGCACCACTGCTTTTCATTTTATTACTATTTATACCAGGGGTGGATCCAGCGTATCATTTTTTGGAGAGGGCATCATTTTAGTTAAATAATAAACAGATGTTATTATAAGTATTCATGGACTCAGACGAATGAAGGATTTTATTCTGTTCATCTCAACACTTGTAATCCGCCATTAAAAATGTTTAGTTAGAGGGGAGGGAAAATGAGGCAAAAACAAAGGAGGCTGAAGGGATTGATAGAAACCGAATGTTTTCTCGGTATTATTTCCAATTTTGAGCAGAATTAAATTATAATTAACTTAGGTTGCAAATTGAAAATTTTATTAAAATATCTACTGCACTGCGCATTTTGTAATCATTTTTATATTACTATAGTATATTATAATCTTATTGAAGGTAATTTGATTTATTTCAGGAGGATAAATAAGTTGTAATAGAAAGAGTTGTAGATATTCAAATTTCTCAATGGTTTTTTCCAACAACTCATTTTTTAAAATTTTTTCTATAGCATCTAAATGAATTTGAACACATTTATTAAGGGCATTTTTATAATGGTTTTAGTGCTTGAAATCTATAAAATCTGCACATGTGCATAAAAACAGGCAAATATAATCGATTCATCGTGTATTTTATACTATTGAAATGAATTAATTATATTACATAGAGAACTCAACCAAAAAGAAAAAATGACAAAGAGGGAGTAATGTAAATATGATATACAATAACTAAATATTAGACTTCACTTTGGCCTGACCTAGGCCCTAGGTATGATATGTCAATAGCACACAGTTCTTTCTGTTGAATTTGTACAACCACTGGCATAATCGTCTTCACAAATATCTTCAATATATTCAAGAAGGGTTTGGTGATAATTGTATGATTCTGCAATACTCATTCCCATTTTAAAATATTGAAGGAATGCTCCCCTTGTAGCCTTATCAGCTGGCAGAAACCTCTGTTTCAGCAGTTGCATTGTGGTTATGAATTTTCTTTATTGTTATAACCCCACACAATCCTATCATGCAAATAAAAATTAATTATTTTAATTGGTTATTCTGTTCTGTTTAATTTTTAATATTAAAATTAGTGCAATTACAGATTGTAAATTATAGTAATTTAACAGCATTCTCAAGTTTTTGATTATACGTTAAAAGAAGCCACAGAAGATGTGTTATTAAAATGTTAATATTTAATTATTAATTGTTTAATTAATAGATTATGAATTTAATATTTAACATTTTTTTCATTTTTATTGATTTGTACCAATTTTTGGGTATTGACTTATGTTTTCTAACTTAAGTATTTATATTTATTCCACAATTGCTAAGAAGGATTTTTGAAAGGAAAATTTATTAATTGATATTTTTATTTGTCTACGTCAATTTTATACTTCTTATGATGTTTAGTTTGCTAAACAAAAAGATAAATTTTTGTACACTCAATTTTCTTGCACTGGAATGAAAAAATAGCAGGAATGGTGTTGGGGATGTATAAATGATCAGTCGAACTCAGTGTTTCATTCACTGTTTAGTTCCAAGAGTTAGTTGATACGCCGGATGTTTGCAATCTGAAACGCCTGATTGCGCGTCCAACGTGGGAGACGTTTCTACGAATACAGTGGTCCTAAACCTGTTCGCACACGCTGTTTGATTCCAAGAATACTGTGTGCCTATGCTTGGGATTTTATTTCTTGGTGAGAAAGGACCTGTCTTCACGATGGAATATCTCAAGGCATTTCGCAACTTTCTCGGTCGTGCCGCCAGATGTCGCATGATCAGAAGCACTGCTCGATATGGTCGCGATCGCGCGACATCTAGCGGTACGACCGAGAAAGATGAGAAATAACGTGATATGTTCCATCGTGAAGAGAGGCCCTCACGAGCCATGAAATAAAAACCCTAGCATAAACTACCAAACCAAGTTTCAGAAAAACTAAATTGAATTCCTCTAGGGGACGATACAAATAATGACAGTCACAAATAGCCCGAATTATTAATGAATTCAGTTTTAGAACAACTATTATAAACTTGAAATTAATGTTCACGTGCTCATTAACACTATGTGTGGAAAAGTTTTGTTTTGAAGCTGTATCAAGACGTCAGTAAACAAATTTAAAATCAATATAAAAATACAAATTGAAAACCCTACATATCTTAATAAAGGCATATTTTCTTCTTGGGTCTGCAGTGGTACGTTTTATTTTTACAGACAATATAGCTGGACAGCCCGAGTTTTTAGAAAGTCTTCTATTTTTCGCCCCTACTACGGTACTTTTCTGTATGTACTATGATGGCATACACTTTTCTGAAAGTAAAAGGACAAATTTTACTATCTCTATAATAAAACTAGAACATAAGATGTATTTCTATCAACTTACGAACAAACAAATCATTTTCCTGAAGGTTTTGATGATCTGACATTCCATTTCGTTTGGGTGATCTTCGCACACTTCTTTACCCAAATGTCTTCAACATATTGCATTTCTTATGCCAGTTTCTTCTTCATTATCCATTAAAATTTCATAGCTGTAATTCGCTTGGAAAGAAATATGATGTAGTTTCGTAGTTCGCATTTATATAAAACCAAAATGTAAGTTTAGGTACTTACTGACAAAACACGTTGGATTATTAAGATACGTAGTTCCCATAATGGTAAAGACTAATACAACAGCTGTCAGAGATATACGCCCGAAAACGCAGTCGATCGCTTTGCCTACGAACACAGTAGCCGAGTCCGTGTGCGTCTCGCTGTGGCTCTGGTCTCCGTAGAAAGAGATACGCATTTCGCGCGGTTTCGCGCTCCTCGCCCGCTAGCCAATCAGCGAAGCCCGGTGCCGAATACATGTGCAGTTTGCTTATATGCCCCCGGGTGAGTCTGTCCACGGGTTCGACACGTCCCGCGCCACTCCGGCACATACCACGTCTACACAGCACGCCACGCGGACCATGATGCAAGCACAAGGCTGGAGCGACTCCCGAAAGAGCAATAAGTCCTCGCGGACTACTTGACACGTGGGGGCCCTGAATGGAGAGGGATTCCAAAACGGTCACGTGGAGAATTCGATTATTTTTTACTCGAAGAGCTGGTTTCCGACATTTTTCTGAAAGGTAAAATATTTAAGGTCAGATAATAGTTCAAGATAGGATTCAATGATTTTCGAGTACCGTTTAATATTCAGGAAAACCCATTCTTTAATACAATATTTTGCGGCATAATGGAGAAGAGTCTTAAGAATAAACTGACATGTAAACAGAAAACAAGCTGAAATGGAGGTATGTCGCTTTGGAAATAAGCTCTTAAATATTTTGAGCATTCTTTCAAAACTCATAATATGGTAAAACCTATTGTACAGGAAACTACCTATCAGAGCAGGAAGCCGGTAGAATTATTCTCCAACCAGCGGACGAACTGAGCCTAACTATACAGCGAAAGTATAAAAATCAGCCTCCCCGTCGAGATTCCAACCTTAGGACATTCCGTTAAGTCACTAAAGAGACAGCAACAATGCTGACTGCGCGCTATACTTCGCCAGTGAGAATATTATTAAAAACTGAAAATAGTAATAATCCATTTTCCTCGATGAGAGGAATCGAATGAGCTAGTGGCCACCTTAAAACTTCCCAAACTGCGTCTTAGATACCGTGTTATTGCTACAGTCGAAGTTGTACAGTGAATCAATAATAACGTAATAATTTTTTTTACTGAAAGTGCTTTTAAAAAATAAAAATAAAATTACTGGAGATAATGGGAAATATTGGAGGACGTGATTGTTTATAATATTTGCTGACAAACAATTACTCATGGTTAAAAATACATAATTATGAGTGACTAATAAATAATAATAATAATAATAATAATAATAATAATAATGATAATAATAATCATCCCGGTCGAGGTAAAAATAAAGAGTTGTAGCTTTCGTTTAAAATCGTCTCAGTTTCTGTACATGTGTGACGAAGAAAAGCTCATGCAGGCAGAGTTTACTAGTTACGATAAAGGAAATACGTTATGTTCGTCACATGTTTCTCTTACCCCTCAAGCGTATTAATTAAATAGGTCCACGCAATCGACCCTAAATGCCGCATGCACACATAATAAAAGTAAATATCATTTACTCGCCCAAGAAAATGTTATGCTTTAAATAAGTTGTTTGAATTATATTCGAAAAGGTTAAAATATAATTATACAACTTTCAACCTTCCCACTATTTACACGAGGAAACTTCTCGCACGATCAGATCACAGAGGCTACATTTTTATAATATTTGACATTCAGCAAGAAAAAAAAGCACCCTCAAAGAACTTATAATAGAACCGAACACGCCATGCAATGCCAGATGCGCAATGTCCCTTATAAAAAACTTCACACCCACCCTTCAGACCAGGCTTCGCCTTCGAATCGGGCGACCCATGTTGGAAGAAGGCGACAGCAGCGATTCTCCGTCGATCGAGCCGCCCAGGGCGCGTGTCGGGCGGATGGATTTATGGCAGCGAGTGCTGTAGCTCGTCGTGTTTGCGACGTGTGATATACCGGTTATTGTCTGCTTCTGCGAACACTTATGGAAGCGACGGGGCGCCCTCAGCGACTCGTCTCTCGACAAAAAGACGGAGAGTCGGCCGCCGCCGCCGCCACCATCGCCATCGTTAATGCCATCGCCACAGCCGCTTCAACGTTCACTACCGCTTTCCACTCATCTTTTCTTAATCTTCAGATTTTTATTCGCCTTCGCATACCCTTTCACCGCTTCGGCCTCTCACTGCCACCTGTCCCATCTGTGACTCGAACTCCGTTATCATCTCCTCCGCCACCTTCACTTCTGCCGCCGCGCCGCCTTCACCTCCAGCGCTTTCGTCTCTACCTCCTCCTTGGCGACTTACTTCCATCGCCACAACCCCCGCCTTTGCCTTTGACTTCACTTTCGGCTCCGCCTTCGGTTCGCCATCACATACTCCTCCACCTTTGCTTCCGCATTCGCCTACGCGTTTACCTCAGCCTTCAGCTCCGCCTTCGAATTCGCATCCGCTCTCACATCAGCATCCGATTTCGCCTTCGCCGATACTTTCGCCTCCTTTTCCGTCTTACCCTCGCGTCAGATCCTGCTATCGCCACCGCCTTCTACATGTCCAGCGTCATCACCGTCTCGACCATCACCACCAGACTCGCTGCTCCAAGGAACGTGCACAGACGTGCTCAGAGAGAGAGCACGCGCCAATCTCCGCAGTAAAATGACGCCATGTCACACTTGTAATTAGGTAACATTGTAGTTCGCTTTATCGCTTTATTTCTTCCTGTGATGCCCGGAACCTCCCCGATCGACCTTCTGCAGAGTACCCGCAACGACCTGGCAACACACATTACAAGGATAGAAACTTGTTAGTCATAGTCCGATAAGTACCGCGAAGACCGGCGTTCAGTGCATCGCCGTATTTACTCTCTGACGTGGCCTTTGGAGATGACGCAGTTTTCATGTTCTCGCCTTATTCCTTTCTGCGTTCTCGGGGCAGGAACTGTAAGGACGCGAATGGACAACTCTCTCTTCCCGGTATCCAGAACGCGAAAGTACTCTGTCGGCTATTGGCTCGTGTTGAGAGCTCTTCTTTATCACAGAAATGTAAAGTGTATGCTTGTAGTAAAAGTGCACAGGAAAGGAAGGTTTCCTCCTAGGAAGGACGAACCGGTTCCACATTCACGACGTATCGGTCAACGGAGCGAGGCATTGCGATCAGGAACTGAAGTGGCATTGAAGCGTCTTCTTTCAGTGACGACGGCGTATTTCATACTGTTTTATAGAGGCTGACCACGGAAATGCATTAGCGGTTGTACTATACGTTTAGAAAATGTACCGATACAGGTTAACACATCACATGCGGAGAAATGTATAATATATAAGCGCAATGTATAACATTGATTAAAAGAAACATAACTTCCCTTTAACTGATCATAAAATATACATACGCCTAAACGTGTCACAATTGAGGAAATGGAGGATCAGCATATCAGCCGATCCGAAGGGTTAGTACGGGGGGTATAATTGCAATGGAGTCTACAGGATAGCGCGAGGCCAGTTTTGCCCTCGATTAGAGCATTTCCTCAGTAACAGCGTTTTAATTATTTAAAAACATAAAACGACCGATCATTGCTGCCGGAACCTATAATAATAATAATAATAATAATAATAATAATAATAATAATAATAATAATAATAATAATAATAATAATAACTGGGAAGTGCAAGAAATCGCTTTATTTGGAACAGCCCACATTTTGCGCAAAGTATTGTACAGGCACCGACAGTCCCTAGATCTACTCCTTAGGTAGCTGGTTGCAACCTCAGCCGACACATAACATCTTTAGTCGTGATATAGAGGAATAATAATAATAATAATAATAATAATAATAATAATAATAGTAATAATAATAATTATTCAGATAGACTCATGCCTCAACCCGCTTGCCTCAGACTCAAGCCTCAACCCTACTTATCACAAACGTGCTCACGTCGTGACATGAAACTCGGACCGTAGATTTGGGTGCGAACTCCTCTGATTCCAAAGCCACCTGCACATGTGCAATGACAGACAAGTTTACTTGCCAGCGGCGGCGGCGCGGCTCATCCGCAATTGCCGTGGAGCGAGTGAGAAAGTCGGGCGTGCGCGTGGGGAGCGGCGAGTGCGCGTAAGCCTCGCGCGTGCAGGGAGCGCTCCGCGCAGCGTCCGTTGAGCCGGCGCGCGCCCGCCACTCCCACGGGCCGCGCCCGCCGCCCCGCCCCGCCCCGCCCCACCCCCCAGGCCCCGCGCCGCGCAGCTCGCACGTGCTGGCGTTAGGGCGGGATTAATTGGGGCCATCACGGCAATGAGGCGGCGCCGGCCGCGGCGGCGGAGGCGGCGGCGGAGGCGGCGGCGGAGGCGGCGGCGGAGGCGGCGGCGGAGGCGGCGGTGGCAGAGGCGGCGGCGGCGGCGGCGCGCCAACGCGTGGCACGCGGCGCGGTCGGAGGCGGAGGACTGGAATGGGGGCGGAGGAAGAGGTGGAGAACGAGGAGGGGGATTGAGAGGAAGAGATGGACGAGGTGGAGGATGAGGTTGAGGAGAAGGTGAAGGAGGAGGAGGAGGTGGTTTTGGAAGTGGAGGTGGAGGAAGTGGTGGAGAAGGTTGACGAGAAGGTGGTGGTGGAGGAGGAGGTGGACGAGGTAGAAGAGGAGGAGGAAGTTGAAGAGACGGTGGTGGTGGTGGTGGTGGTGGTGGTGGATGAGGAGGAAGAGGAAGTGGAGGAGGTGGAGGACGAGGAGGAGGAGGCACTATTCGGCGGTAGAAGAGGTGACGAGAAAGAGAAAATGACAGATGAGACGGCGACGAGGTGTCAATGGGGGTGGGGGACGAACTGATGTGAAATGACATAATGGAGAAGAATGAGTTAGAGGAGGAACGTATGGAAAATGAGATAAAATAATAGATGGACAAACGGACAGAGGCGATAGTGACAGTGGAGAACGATATAGTAAAAATAGAAGAGAACGTGTTAAAAGAAAAAGTAGTTAGAGGCGAACGCGAAGAAACCGGCAGTGTGAGGGTGGAGGCGATGAAATAATTCGAGGTGGCGTTACTTGCAGAGTTGAATGAATGACAGTGGAATAGTATGAGCAAAAACAAAATGATTAGGCTGTGAAAACAATTATTATGTTGTTCACAGATATGAGTGAGCGTATCGAAATCGTATGATAGGACAAGACGCAGAAACGGTCAGACTAACTGAAAACGTTATGACACTTGAAATCATAGGTCTGAGGGCGAGCTAGCGAGACTATTGATGCTAATGACTGTAAAGACTGTATCAAGTCGGTAATGACAGATGACGGCAACGCCTTGAAGTGTCCACTCTAATTTCAATAGTACATCACGTTGACAAAGATACCAACTTGTCTCTTCTACCCTAATTCCGTCATCTACGAACTGTCGGAGAGGCAAAGGCGTGTTGACATTGGCGTCGGTGGTGGCGGCGGCGGCGACGGCGGCGACTGAGGCGGCGGGGGGCGGCGGGGGCGGCGGGGGCAGCGGTGGGCAGGAAGCTGTGTGGCGGGGATGCAGCGGGGCGGGCGGGGCGCGGCGGGGCGGGGCGGGGCGGGGCGCGGCGGGGCGGGGCGGGGCGCGGCGGGGCGCGACGTGGTACGGCGGGGCGCGGGGTGGCGGGGCGGGGCGCGGCGGGGCGCGGCAGGGCGGGGCGCGGGGGGGGGGGAGCGCGGCGGGACGCGGCGGGGCAAATAAAAGAAGACGCGAGCCGACGTCGCAAGAGCGGCCGCCGCGCTGCGCCGCTCCGCCCAGTCCCCCTGTTCTCGCTGGTGTGGCGCCTGCTACAGCGGTTTAGGGACCCACTTTATAGCCGCTGACAGTGAATGGGGACTTGTATGCGCCGTTCGAATGCGAGTACAAATTACGGATTCACAGCCAGTGCGAAATGGTATTTGGAGACTAGAAGTTAAACATGTCTGAAGAGTTCCAAGTGTGTATACGTGGCTAAGATATTCCTGGCGCGTCTCCGGATCTCGATTAGCCGACGAAAATGTTAGAAGCGCCTTCAGTAACGTTCTTCTTAATGCCTCGTTTCGTATGTTTTCACGTGTCTTCGAATAGTTACATCGCCTTTCAAGTGGGAAGATACGTCACGAAGCGTCTTCAATGTAAAGATCCTGAACATTGCTTCATGTAATTTAATGGCCTTTGTCAAAGAATGAACACCTACAATCTGATCAAATATATTTATTGTTGGACATTCATTTGTTTTGAATTATTACACGAATATTTTTTCACTAGGTTGCGTGACAATTTTGGTCTGCCATTGATAATACAATAATTCTGTATCTCAGAGTCTGTAAGTCACATTTTACAAAAGAGCAGTTTAAAGATTTTTTGACGTCTAAAAGAAAGTGAAAAAGATGTTTGGACTGCATTTAACTTTGTTATTAACGTCTTTTTAATATAGTTTGCAATACAATCAAGAAAAGAAACGAAATTGGAATGTAAATGTTAAAATATCCATTTCGAAAAAAAAAATTAACAAACTCTCAACACCGAAATACAGAACTTTACAGAACCACTAATAAGCACGGACACTTTAAGCGTTCAGACATTCGATCCGTCACTTTAACCAATGCTCTTAATCACATCCCGTTACTGGTACGATGAATCCAGTTTTGAGTAGCTTCGGCCGACGCTAGAGCTTCCATCATGGACGGTCCAAAGGCAACAGCTCGATTCAGCTTCCAGTAATCCGCTGCTGATTAAATACACGTATTCATAATACACCTTCGCTGCCAACTGGACGGCGCGCAGACCTCCGCTGATCCTGCGGGGAATTCTGGCAAGGGAACAAGTAGCGCGCCAACACACAGTTTAATTCGAGCCACGATCAACAGGAACGCCCGTGCAAGGGAATACTACACAAATATTGTCCGTTCACAAAATCTGCAAAAAATAAAAAGAATTTGACGGCTTTGTTTGGAAACGATGAAGGTCATTTTAACGTCAACGTAGCGACATTCACAAAAATCAAATCAAGCTGGAAATTATTTTTGAACGGTGATAAATAAGAAAGATGGTTGAGCGCGGTGTGATATGCTTTCGCAAACCTACTACTTCGCGAGATTCCGAAAGCCAATTCTAAAAAGCCGTCGAAGGAAATCACATAATGTGCGTGACTATTTCTTTAAACTGAATTCGTATCAATCAACTTTCTTTTCTGAGAAATTTGTATGATTATAAAAATGAAGTATTAACATTCTAAAAAGGTGTAATAGCAGATAAACAGGAGCAGCATCAATAAATTCGTTTACTTTATATTTTAATATAGTACTAGTAGGAACTCGTCAAAATCTGACAGTGAGATCTGAGATAAATGTAAAATGCTGTGCCCAAACTAATGTTCACAAAGCAAATTGTTTAAATAGGAAGAAGATAAAGCAAACGTACCTTATTTAAAGATTATTTTTGTATCTCGGCAGATATTCACTTTTATGGGCAGGATGATTAGATATGATACTGCAAAAATCAATTATCTGTGTTAAATTAAGACTTACACAATTGAACACTTGTGGTTCATGACCAGGTGGCAATGCAATGTCAGCACCGAATAACACAAAAGACAGAGCACTGATTGACTGACATACTTTCTAACGTTTTTGAATGTGTCATCATCTCCTATAAACAGCTGTTTAATTTCTTTTGGTACATTGCTTGAAGGCAAACTTATTTTTCCATTTAAGATATACAGAGTAAACTGGTTTGCAGAATTTATCTCACATGGGAAGTACAAAACAGACCAAATCTGACATTTTATAAACAAAGACCCAACAGAAAACGGAATGACTTCACTATTACGACATATGCACTGATTCTCTCTTTCCCTACGTACAGATAATGTCCATTTGCGTCTTTTGGGGTGCGTGGGCAACGATTCGGAATGCGACATAACCTCTGAATCACATCACCGAATGTTCTCCACAAAATACACTATCAATCAACACCAAAATGCAATTATTTTTACATGACACAAAACATTGTAGAATTGTAAACAAATCACAACAATCAAAACATCAAGCGGCGTAGTCTTACATCTATCGATATTGAAACACAGACTTTGAAAGAAAACAATTGGCTACTGATAAGCATACTATTAAAGAATGATTTATTTAATTAAATTACACCGTAATTCCTGGTGAATCAACACAAACAATATCTGATAACACATCTAGGTATCACATTCTTTCATTTAAAGGAATAATATATAAAATCGGTTAAGTAGAAGTTCTAAACGAAGCCATGGCATAATATCGTATTTTTGTAATATATAGATTGTAAACAACATAGAGCAGTTCTCACAAAGGGATCAAGTATTTAGTTCATAAAGAACAATTATATCACGTACTCTCTTCAGTAACTCACTTATTTTTGTAAACAGACGACAGGAATTTTTCAGAACTAGTGGCCAACAGCAGTAAAACTGCTGCTGAACAAAACGTAAAATCGCTTTTCGAAAAATTGCAACCCGCGAATAATAAATATTCAATGACGGGCGGCTTCCTTGGGGCATTGTTGTCGATACGTGCAGAAAGAGAATTCAGTTGGTACGAGCAGTTCGATAATACGTGGAATATCATAATCTTATATTTGTGTTTTTCAGTCAAAATCGAAATTGATTGTTTGGCGATTTTTCCAGACTTCCTGGGTATCTAATGAAATCAGAGACACCTCTCACATGGCTAGCGGCTGCACATTCATCTATCAATTTCTGTGAGCATTGGAAATTAGTAACAGATTATCACCAGCTTACAATGAACGTTACATCAAAATATGATTAATGATGTTATTGTTTCATTTTTACTACATACTTTCGTCATTTCACATCTAAAGTTTTTTCTAATAAAACTGGGAATATTTAATATTTTTAGCACTTAAAATAATTTCTCTAATGGTAAATGGAGACGAGTGAAGACATTCATTTGACAACAACGAAATGTAATACTACGAAGGTTGCTACAAAAGACCTAAAATTCTGAAACACGTTGTCCATCGATCGCGTTCACAACTGAATCGTTTATTTCAGAAACCCGTCAAACGCAGTAATAGTATTACTGGGTTTCTGAAATAAACGATTCAGTTTCAATGGGGTGCCTGAAACGGCAACTCCAATGGTTTCGGAGGAAATCCTTTTCTTGCTACTCTATACGGCAGGACCGCACATTATCATCAGCTGACACTTTCCTGACCACTGCCAAAGTAGAGCTGCTCCGATGATGGTGGGGCAACGAGGGTGAAAAACCTTTGTCCAGGAATAAAAACATTTTGAATATGACGCATACCTATTATATTCTTTTGAATCTACCTATATCTACCATCTACCATTCATCTACCATCTACCAATCATCTACCATTTTAGACCAGATGGCAACCGAGTAAGTAAATTTCCCTTGCATTGCGTCCGCGAACACACGCGATCGTCGACGTCTTGAAATCAGTCGTGACCTCCTACCGGCCTCTCGACTGCCACCTCCCCCGCCCCCCCGCCCCCTCCCACTTTATGGAACGCTGTAATTTACAATATGGCGGGCCCGCGGGCCGCCGCCGGACTTTAATGGCGATAATTGTAATATATGTTGGCGCGGTAACACTTGTGGTAATGAGTAATAATGATGTTAATACATCTCCGTTAGAAGAACACCCGGTCACTCGGTAGAGCGCTGTGGAGTAGAGGTGGGGGAATGAGGGGAAAAAGCAGAGGGAGGGGGCGATCACCGGAACGGACAACGTGCGTGGGACAAAGAGAGAAGGAGGGAGGGGAAGAGACGATGGGAGGAAGGGGGAAGAGGATTCAGTGGACGGGGCGTCCCATTAGAGAGAGAGGGCAGCGTTTGATTGGAACGACGAACGAATCTTGTAGATGAATCAAGCGGAGAGATTGGTGCATCGATCGACAGGAAAACTGAATCCAACGCATCGGGCGACTCGCATTGCTATTTTCCACTTACGGGCGCGCATCGGAACCGGCGGCGAAGAGCTGCGTTTCTTAAATGGCAGATTCAGCAGGACGCGCCGCCGATAAATCAAGGCAATCACGTAAACCGAGGAGAAATACACGACGCAAGACTTTGATTTGTTTTCACACAGAGTACAAACTGGTCTAACAAGACGCAATAACCAACACGGAAAACGAACTTCTATCTAATTTACGACGACGCGCGAACAGGACATCCCCGCAGAAAGAGAAACATATTCTAATTTTTCTTGTCAAGGCGAGCGCGCACGCCACATTTTTATTGCGTGCCTCATTTAGCAGCGAACTCCATAACAAGTGACTTCTCGGCGGCGCACGACAGTCCGCAACCCATTGGCCCTGGACCCGTAAATGTTGGGGTCGCCGTGAAGCGGGAACACTTAAGCCCCAACTAACGAACGAACCGGTTCGGCGTTTTCTTGGTGCAATCAGTTGACAGCTTCGATCGCACCAGGGGATGATCCTCGGAACAGTTCACGCAGCGGGCGGTCGCACGGTTTAATCCTCCGTTTGTGTTTTATTTTCCAATCGCACCTATGAAACGCGGACAAGTTCTCAAAGGGCGCAAAAACGTCTTGAAGAGCTAGAAATGAATAATTTGAGAAACTTTGCGAGGAGGACCGTGCACGATAAAATTAGAAATAAAAACATCAGGATCGTGAGGCATAAATACGTGTCACATGAAGATTAAGAGAATTTTAGAAGTAACAAGTGAAAAGGATTAACTTACGACGTATGTTCAAAATGGCTAAGGGCAATAATCCGACAGGAAGGTTATGACTGCTCTCGAGAGATGGGGTGCTGCACCTGTACGGTCATGCTAATAGCTTAGGAACAAACGAATAAAAATGTGCTTGTGAGCATGAAGATTCGAACTTCCTAATCTTTAAGAAACATATCCAATCAAACACTTCGAATTTGAACCCCAGCAAACCTGAGTCAGTGGGTCATACATCTGTGAAAAGAATTATAAGATTGTCTAATAAAAATCAATTCAAATTATGTATTTGAAACAATGAACATTTTTAACTTAATTCCCTACTGTATAAGATACTATAGATGAGTATCGAAGAGTGTATCACCGCAAACAGATTCCAATGAACAGGAAACAAAATTGTTTATAAAATACATCGCGGTAATCTGGTAACTACAAATTACTTGTTACCTTGAATGTCGCAAAAGTAAATAGATTCTTTTATTCTAATAAATATTTCTGTAAAAAAGTAGTTTTGAGAAATTATTACAGTATAAAAACGTAAACCTTCGAACTTATATGGCACATACCTTAAATACACACTCCTCGCGTAAGATGAATCCATAGAATTCCAGAAGCCCCAATTACGTTAACAATTTCAATACTTAGCAGTAAAACCATATCAATCCGTACCCGATGTATTCTGCCTAGATATAAACGTAAGCACCCAAGTATCTGAACACGAAGTACACTGTCAGGGGGAGCAAAAAGACAAATCATATATAAGACAGAAAATACTAAAAAGTTCGCGAACTCATTCAAGCTTTATTAAACTAAACTCACTTTAATCGTATTCGTGCTGCGGAAGACAACTGGGCTACGCCCTTCATTAACGTCGCAATGTCATTTACTTAGCGGAGATTAAGAGAAAGTAAAATGTCTTGACTCCGCCTCAAGGCTGAAAAAATAAGCTAGAGAGCGAAGTTGAAATGTAATAAATGTGGCTGCATGATGGTGCACAAACGACAGACGGAAATGAGCAGGTAATGCAAAGGAACAGCAAATGAACCGTAAAGCTGCTCAATAAAAAACATTTCAGGAAATAAATGAAAAGCAATCTATTGGTGATTTGGTACTCAATTGACACTCCCCGCAGCCTTGAAAAAACAAAAGAAAACTTACTATCCTATTATACTTCATGCTGAGTGTTTGACACTAAGATATAAAAAAGAATATTTATTCGGAGAAAAAAAAAGGTGGTGCAATCATTAGGGCTTAACAGGACTTTACTCATTGCAGAGATTTCTCTGTAAAAAAAGTCAGCACATTTTTGTAAATTCTAATCTTATATAATGCATATATTATGTACGTAATGTATGAATATTGTCTGATATAAATGCATTACAAACGTTATAACCTATTATGTGAATTGCATGATGAAGTATAAAGTGCGCATCAAGGCTACCAAAGATACATGCATCAAGTACATTAAACATAAATGCACATATTGTCCTCTTTTGGTATTGATGTTCGTATTATATACGTAAATGTTCATTACACAGCATCATTCAAGTCATTCCATTACTCAGCATATTTCCACTTAATTGCTCTGTATTACTCTTCGTCAGTCCTACCAACATTTATACCTCTACTCCATGAGTTTTATGTAGTATGTAATTTCATTATGTTTTCATCACTACTATTACTATAATAATAATCATATTATTATTATTATTATCATTATGTAAGATGAATTCTTAGAATATTGTACTTAGAGTAAATCCATATTATCAATATGGAATCTGATGGAACATACTTTAGAGGCGAAAATTTTAAAAACACGAGCACCTTTACTCTACTGTAATTAGTTGACAGACGCAACATGGGATAGTCGTCACACAAACGCCACTTGGCGGGCCGACAGAGGCAACAAATTCCCGGCGCCGAGACACGAACCTATCCGTGAAACCGCGGGGGCGGCGGCGGCGTTGAGGCCGAAGCGGAACCCCCGGCCGCTTGCTTCGTAGGCTGCGGGGGCCGCGGTGGGGGGCGGCGGGGAACGGGCGGTGCAAGGGACACGAGCGCGGGGGCGGGGGCGGTCCCAACGGAGGCGGGGGCGGGGGCGCAGGGGCGGCGAATGAGTCACGGAGGAACGTTAATGAAATTAAATGAAATCTTTCCTCTCTTCTCCGGGTTTAATTAGCCCGAGTAGTCTCGCGGGCCCGGCGAGTTGAATTTCAGCGGCGCCAGAGCGAGCCACCGCCGCCGCCCCGACGCCGCCGCTCCCACCGCCCGTGTCGGCCCCGCCGCCGCCCCCGTCGCCACCCCCAACCCGACACGCTCGTTCCCCGCTGACCGCGCCCCGCCCCGCCTCGCCCCGCGCCGCCCGGACCGCCCTTCCGAATTGTCACCGTTTCCGCCGGTTGCTGCATCTTTCGTTTAACCTCGGCCTTCCTCGACGCTTTCCGCTTCTCGTTGCACATGTCTTCTCCACCCAGCGACGTTCCGCCCACTCGTATCTATATTGTATAGCCCATTCTCTTGGTAGATCCCCCTTCCAATTTGACCCGTTCTCAGTTACATCTCCCCCTGACCTTTCTACCACAATTGCTCACCGCATTGCCTCAGTTAACTTCTTGCATGGCCCCGTTCTCCTCTCCCCCAATTCGCTACGTTTATTCTCCGCTGCAAGGCCCTCTCATTTCGCAGTCGACCCTTCCAAACCGGCTCTGTTGTCGTTTGCCTTTGCGTCTTTCGTTTCGTTTCGTTCTTATCTACCGAATCCGCAACCCTACACAGTACCCACTTCCCTTTTCCACTGACTTCGCTGTAGTCCTGCCTTTGTAGGAGTACGCATCGTCCCTAAAACCCGCCTTCTTCGTCTTTCTGCCCGCATCGACCATGCTGACCTCTCCCCTAACCGTTGTAAAGATAGCCATATTCGAATGAGCCTGACTTGCGCCGGTTATTAATTTGTCGCACCCAATTCTTCCCGTAATGGTACAGATTGTGGAAACATTGCGGCTGCGACAAATTTACAAGCGGCGTAAGCTGGACCAGCTGAGCGGTGCTTGTTCGTGTATGGGACGCTTTCTGTATTGCCACATTTCCCGCAATTTCTCTCGACAATCCCGTCTGACGCCCTACCTCAATCGTGCACTCATCGATATGGTTCGTTCAGGCCAGGAGGCGACTATTTTCACAAGCTCAAACACAGTTAAGCATTGCCGAAGAGGGCACCGCTTGTGAAATGTATTCTTCCGCCATCCACTTGTGCTGGAACACCGGCTGTTTGTGCCTCTAAGGGTCAGTTTGTGTCCGAGTGTCAGTTCAGTGCATGTAGTGAATTTTAGGGTTAGTTTCCACGATTGGTGGAAACTAACCCTAACTTGTTTCTACATCTCAAGTCTTCTTGTCTCTACAAGGAATATCGCACGAAATAATGCAAATCATGTCGAAAATCAGATAATGTGTATGCGTGTGAATTAAGACATCAAATTAATTTATTGGACAGGATGTTAATACCGAATTTTAAAAATTTTCTAAAGGAAGTTTTAATGTAGATTTTTCTGGTACTCTAGCTACATAATTGATATAATGCGAACATTCTTCAGTTGACGGAATGACTAGGATAGTAGGGAGAAAAATGGCTCTAGCACAATTTGTGAAATAAATGTGAATCATTTCAAGACTTTAATCACCGACCACGCCCCATTTTGTGTATCGTCATTGAGCGTCAAAAAAAAAAAAACCGCTCACATGACTGAGCAGGCAATAAACCACGCCTTACCTACACTCCGTCTCAGCAGGTTGTCTTCTCCGCGTCACGTGTCACGTAGTTAACGTGTGTCGACGCAGTTTTCGTTACACCACCCCGTCAATGCCTCATCTCCTCTGACTCCCTGTTTCCCACGTCTTCGATACATTGCTACCGCTTGATCGGTATTCCCTGTACGCTTCATTCTGTCTGACTCCATTCGCCCTGTTTTACCGTTCTCACCGATATCTGCTTTATGCCCTCGACGTATTTAACACATTGGATAGTACACTGTACACTGAACGATACACTGAACGGTACACTGGATTTGATCGATATTGTCCCTTTCATTTAAATCAGTCCTTTTTTAAAAGTACAATAAATTGCCATACCTCCGTCTTCATCTTTTATCTATGCAACTGATGCGTGGGTAGGCATCGGTTTGCGGGCAGATGCTGTTGCATTACGCCCTTCATAGTATTTATGAAAGGTGAGAAGATGAAATTATGGATGAAACAATGTGTGACCGCGCCTACTATTCAGTGGAGTAGATAGGGGACGGGATCGGCGGTAAGCCCCAGTAGACACATTAGAAGTGACATTAGAAGCCCCATTAGAAGTGACACATACAGAAAACTTTAAGAGAAAAAATATACCTAATTAGATGTTTTTATACTAAAAATTGCCTTTGTTAATTTTAACGATAAATTTATAATTTAAGTTTTTTGTTATTGAAGTTATTATGAAGGTAAAAGGTGTCATTCCATTAATTAAAATTAATGCTGAATATAAATTGTTGGGCTATTAAATTTCGACAATAATTGGGATTTCGCGTAACAACCTACTAATTTAAACAAGTACAAAATAATTTTAACCAACATACTAATATTTATATTTTTGTTTTGAATAAAAACATTGATAATGTATTGTGTTACGTGAACATTTAAGCTCAATTTTGGGAGAGAAATGCCATCTATATTGACACAGGTATCATCTGCTCTAACCACGCCTCTAATGTTACATCTATTGTAGCGGGGACAGTGGGATAGGTCCAGGATGGGATGACATCATGGATCCACTGGTCCTTATTATACCACATTACACAAATATAGAGAGGAATTGTAAGTTTTTATTTCCAAATGGTAAGTTTTCCCTTCAAGATTTGTTTTTCATCGTATCACAGGATCTCTTCTCGCCAGTTAGATATGATGGAAATACTCACCACAAAATATGAATAATTTGTTTCTGTAATTACTCTAGACGGCATTTTGTAAATGTTTGTCGAATTATTTATTTCTCTTTATTTTATATCACTTTATTTTTTCGTTCAACATTGTTCAAATCGGTAAGCATTTAAACAATACAAATAATTATACTTAAAGTGAATAAGAACTAAGATTAATATAGTTTTCTGATCCTGTAGTTAAGAACGGAAGGAAACGAAGGCGTACAATCAAGTTCAATGCAAGCAATTATCATAAAATATATTATTTCGAAACAGTTGGGGAATGACATTCGTACCGATTTCCCGTACAGATTGACAATGTTGTGCCATTTCAGTTACTAACGACGCGACTCGAGCACCATTTTGCCCCGATGTCCGTAGCCTCGATACCCGCAAAAACGAGTCCTCGAATCCTGCGAGTCGACCCATTCACGAAATGGAGTTTTCCAAACGACACCATTGAATAACCAACGGTTGCGTTGAAACACTTCCTACGGCTAAGTGGACCGTACCGATTTAACTCCGGCCCTCTCTGCCGCGTTTGGAAGGTTTTCAGTTCAGAAAGGAGGTCGAGGATTTCTCTCCGTCTCTCCGAATGCGACCTGCCCAACGACCGACTCGCGCCTTTCTGAACACGCTCCGCGCGCCGCTGAGCCAGCAACGCACTGAAATTCTAGATCAGGAGTTCTCAAAATTTGGGTTCGCAACATAGTGTTCGCTCGTGAGGTATACAGCGGCACATCGCAAATGCAGAAACACCAGCTCCGTTGTAGACGAGTTACGAATTGCAGTTACGTAAATTAATAAACAGCATTACAATAGTAGTTATTTAAACACTATTCTAATTTAAGATAATTATTCCCAAGGGGAAAAATAAGTCCCAAGCTTGATAACGTAAAGGACCCTTCCGAATCACGAAAGCTCGTTCAAATTATGTGAGGTAATTTTAGAGAACTGAAGACGTTACGTGGAAAAGAAAAGCTGATATCCAACAATGTTCTTTACATAAACGTGTTTCTTTGAAGATATGTGTGAATACTGTTCTCAAAGTAAAGTTTAGATTTCTCAATGTTTAAAATGGAACTTGAATACAGGTAAGAAATAAGTGATATTTAAGTAAAGAAAAAATTGATTAGAGAGGGCTTTAGTCTAAAACACAAATTATTTAAGTACATCAACCAATTTCTGCAATTTCCCTACACTTAGCATCTTCGCAGCAAAGTTACACGACACATTGTGACGACCATTTAACTAGAATAGGTTGAAGTACTTATTCCCAACCACTTAATAGTGGTATGTTTTTAATAATCACATAAAACAAATCAAATGAGACTGTCATTAAACCTTGCGCATTCCCCTGTGTGACATACTAATAGAAACGTATTTGTAAGTTCAAGATCCATTCTCTAAGCATGAAACTTTGATTAAGGAAATTGAAGCACAATTACTAGTCAAATGAACTTGAATGACAAATAAACTTGAGATAAACGCTAATCATATAGAATTTATAAAGACCAAATTTGAGCGAGAAGACATTTGGAACGTAATTTCTTCACACAACAATGTCTCTAGAATAACATCTAAATGAAATATTCCAGAATGCATGCATTGTCTGCTTTCAATTAATTTTCGTTACCATTTCACGAAATCAAGAATCCTCTTAATCCGCATGTGATGAGTTATATTTTATTTCTCAGAAAACAATGAGGCATCTCTCTCTCCATAGAAACGTATGGCAAACAAGCATTATCTACACTTCCGTCATTAATGTAATATCGCACCCAATTTTCAAAGACCTTGAGTAGGAATTATCAATCATCAAAATATATATACTAAATACATAGTATATGAAAGTAAAAATAAGACAGTAAAGTATTTAGTAGTATTTCATATTTAAATATTTATTAGTACATTTAAATATTATGCATGTAATTTAATTTTAACATATATTTATATTTAAATTTCGTAGCTTGTCGAGACTATATTCTGTAATTTCTAATCCATTCACGTTAAATTACAATATAAAGAAAACCGATGCATCTCTTTCAGGATTGCATCAATGCTCCCAAATCCGGTAATGCGGCCTTCATTAAAGTCAATTTCCAATAAACTGCTCGGATATAAATCTCACATTTAGGAACACGAAAACCTCGATTAAACCACGCGCTCGGCAGCTTTCTTATCTCCAAACGACGGCGAGCGCGCCTCCCCACACAATCCAACGACCGCATCAACCTGCTAGGCGCAGACCCCTCTCGCCCACAGCGTCTTACGGAAAAGCACCGCACAGCCAACTACCTCCGTGGTGTTGTTTTTTCACCCCCAACAACACCGGCTAGGCGCAACCCTTACTATCCAGCCACATGGCTCAGCACGCGGCTGCTCTGCGATGTAGTACTGCGTCCCGCTCGCCGGCGTCACGGTTGGAGTGCCGGCAGCGGCGGCGGCAGCGGCGGCGGCGGCGAGGGCACCGGCTGACCTTGAGGGCCTCTGACCGCCGCCGCCGCCGCCGCCTGCTGCTGCTTTGTTCTCGAGGCCCCTGGCCGCCGCCGCCGCGGCCTACCTGCTGCCGCGGCGCCGCCGCCGCTCCCGCGAGACTTGATTTCAGCTCACTCTCCACCGGCTCGCCCAAGCTTCGTTTTCTTTTCCATTCCACGCACTCACCAAAACGCAGGAGAATGTTGCGTGTTCGGATCAGTTTTCGCAAAACGCGTTACGGTCGAGAAATGAGAAAAACGATGTATCGATAGGTCATGAGTGCATCGGATGTGTTGCTTTTCAAATGCACGAGGTGTCTTACGCCCCATGTAATGCAAACATGTTTTAAGAGTTGTTCTTAAAAAAACGACGGTTCCCAAACAACGCAAGGAAACTAGATTTCAGCTCATTCTCTACCGACTCCAGAAGGCTTCATTATTTTGCATTCCACGTACCTACCAAAATGCAGTAGAATGTTAAATGTTGGAATAAGTTTAGTGGTCAAGAGAACACTAGTAGGTTAAAGATTTATCGATAATTCGTAAATGCTCCAGCATACTTACATATCAAATGCGTTCTCTTAAGACACATGTAAAGCAAGAATATTTTAAAAGCTTGACCTTTAGAACTGTGGTTTTCAACGTTTGCGAGGAGACTTGACTTTCAGCTCACTCTCCACGAACTATACCTACAGCTTCGATCTCTTACATTCCTCGCACTCATAAAACTGCAGAAAATTGTTACATGTTCGGATCAGTGATCCTCAAAACACAAAACTGTCAAGAGAAGGACAATACCTTGATGATGAATCGATAGTTTGCGAATGCGCTAGCACTCATAGAGATTGTTTATCAAATGCATTGTGTGTCTTAAACTGCGTGTAATGAAGGATACTTCAAGAGCCCTTTAAAAATGGATGTTTTCAATCATAGGGAGATTTCTTTATTTCATCTCACTATAATACTTCTATGAATTTTGGGTTATTATCATGTCAGAACCGGACAAACCAAATCACTAAAGAATTAAGTTGTATAATAAATTCACAGTAATGGAAAGCTTAATGGTAAGTTACCAATGACGCATTACTCGTTTTGAAAGTATGAATAAAGTTCTCGATTCGCTACTGAAACGTTGGATATTTTTTATTTCGAATTGAAATACGTTGTTGGATTTCACTACATTATATTTCATATAATTATAATGTGACTTCTCAAAAATTAGTTATTCGTAGTAAAGTAAGTTCTACGAATTGTTATCTTTTTAGAAAAAACTAAGAAAAAAGTACAGAGGTGAACGTTAAAATGTAATGAGTGAAATGTATTCATGAATGTCACCAAAGGAAAATAAATATTTTGTTTGTATAATATATTGGCCTAAATGCGATTAATTAATTTCTCAAAAAATTTGAATTCAAAAAGTAAAAACCAGGACACAAAGAACATAGATTAAGGGCCGTATTCATAGTCGTCACTTATGGAATAAGAAAATACTTAAGCTATAAGAAGTTACTTTTGATAAGGAAATGCTTATGCACATTTGGTATTCATAGACGATACTTAACATAAGTACAACGCTAGCAGCGTCTCGTGTGGCAACAGCGCATTGGGTGGTTCACAGCTACTTGAATCCTGCCTGAAACGTCCCATCAAACTGGCCGTGAACTATTCTTATGCATGCATCCGTAGGCATCAGTGTGGTAACCTAACCTACACAATTACTTAAATTGTGGTAGTAACTTAAACAGTGTCTTAAATAGTGGGAAATCGGTAAACCTCAATTAATTGTAGCTGATTTTTGCCACCAACGTTTACCAAAACATATAATTTCGTCCGGGTAAAACGCTACCTTTTCTTAAATGTTCTTGATCATTGTGCATTTCCGGAGGGTTGTACATATCACGTAAATATAGTTGCTACGAAGAACAATGCAATTATAAACATTTTTATAATGTTCAAAATCGCAGTCCATTTCCATTTCTTTCACATTACGACTATTTTCAACCCACCAAGAGACGATTCACTTATAGCTATAAGTGGAAGCTGGACCTTCCTTATAGCTATAAGAAGTTTCTTATGCAAGCGGATAAGTTACCACTATGAATTGAAAAACGTTATAAGAAACTCCTTAAGGTTTTCCTTATTATAAGTGACGACTATGAATACGGCCCTAAATCGCACACACGTCTAAATTCTTTTCGTAATAAATCGTGTTCAGTACACCCCCTATGAAAATGCAATTTCTATTGTGCTCTCTCAGTCTGAATTTGAGAAAAACTACTGACTCACTGACAATTCACTGATGGTGTTAGTTATAACCATGTCACTGACAATCAGTGAATTGAACCGAACAAATCAGTGAAAATCGGGTCCACTTTTTGAATTAGTGAAAATTCACTGTTTGAATGATAACAGCAGCACGTGAACGACTGAACGATCAGTGAGCGATGGTGGCACGGCATTTTTTACCACTTACGACCAGTGAAATGCTGGCGGTCTTAATGAAAAGATTCATATATTCGCTGATTGCCAGCGAAACTACATGCATCGAATGAAGATATCAGTGACTTCGGCCCTCACTGATTGAATCGGCGACAATTTCACTGATTTAGATTCAGCGACTGGGATTGAGATTCCTATTCCCAAAGACAAAACAATTTCCGAATGTAGTCGCCTCAGGAATAACTAGCGGTCGGAATGCAGAACACCTGACAGGCCGAACGAGTTGATGCGCCGCGCCGCGCCGCCGCCCCCGCCACTTGGCGTCGTCATCCGGTGCTGCTCTCTCAGTCTGAATCAGTGAAAAACTACTGATTGGCAGCAACTATTCACTGATGGTGTCAGTTATAACCCTGGCAATCAGTGAATTGAACTGAACAAATCAGTGAAAATCTGGCGCACTTTTTGAATTAGTGAAACCTCTCTGTTTAAATCAGTGAAATCTGTGACAACTAGTTGAACGTGACGACTGAACGATCAGTGAGTGATGGTGGCGCGGCACTTTTACCACTGACGACCAGTGAAATACTGGCGGTCATTATGAAAAGGTTCGCATATTCGCTGATTGTCAGCGAAACTACACATTTCCACTGAAGATATCAGTGACTTCGGTTGTCACTGATTGAATCAGCGACAATTTCACTGATTCAGATTCAGAGAGTGCGCTCCATGCAATGAGCCCCAAGAATATATGAAAGTATTAGAAAACGAAATTAACAGCTTTTTTATAATTCAGTACAAGGGGCTTGTAAGCATTGAAATACGCGCTTTTTCCGAAAATGCAACCCGATGTTTCATTCCGAGTAGAAGAGAAACTGCTCGTTTTGTTAATGTCAAAAATTAAGTTTTGTTAATTTGTTACTGCCAAATAAAGGAAGGTAACGAACGAAAACTCTATGCCTGGGGAGGCTATCCCCCTTTGATCCTCTACTGAAGCTATCTCATCACAATAAAGTAATTAATAACAATAATAAATAATATTCACTTCCCTGCATAATATGTTATAACAATGTTTGCTGCCATACATGTGTATGGCGGTAACAATTTCATCCAAAATTTGTTATGGCGTACAATTATATTTAAAATTTCTGAAAGCATTCCCTTAAGGAATATCTCCTGGCCGGAGAGTGTGTCGTCGGCCAACTAAGATGTTACCTTCGCCCACATGTCCACCGCTGTAAACCGGCAGCCCATCGAGAAATGGCTGTATAAAAACACAAATTACTAAGGAATAACGTTCTATAGTTTTCTTTAAAGCGGTTCGAGAAACTTGTCAACAAGTAAATAAGTGTATTTTTAAAATATTCGATATCTTTTGTTCCAGAAAAGATAGAAAATTCTCTTCGTTTAAATGTGTTAAATGTTCGATAAAATCTTGAATTAAACAAGACGAATAACTAGCCGTACACTTTGTGTTCCAGATATAGTACGTACTATTTTGCTTGGTGAATGGAATTTATTCTATATAATTGTCACCATTCCCGTCACCTTGTATTTACTTCTATCATCTTGTAGGTATTTATTCTACCAAATCATTTTGCGGATGAGAACAACTATCACATACTTCAGCAAATCTAATTAACTTTTAGCGTTTTTGTAATGTGGAAAAAAATTCAGAATGGGAGCATAATTTACAACTGATCTTTATAATTGCTCATAAAACATTCCGTAGAATCATTCGTGGTGTTCAGTATTTTGGCAGACCTTCAAGACTTCTGCTGTCACCATTGAATAATTTTACTTTTACGAAAACTTAGACAATTTTTTTTATAATTCAGCTAGAGATACTTGTCAAGAATTTATTTTTCGTGCAAATATTCCAATATAGATATTTCAACAGAAAGGAAACTTCTCGTCCAATTCATACAATAAATTGAGTGAGTAAAATGAAGACTATGAAGCACTGAATTAAACAATTTGACCAAAGCGTACTAGAAATACTGATCCTCGTCCAACTTATTCCTCCCAAAAGCAATGCACCTCTACTTACAAACAGTCTGCGTTTCAGCATAACTACATTATCAAAAGACAGAACAATACCCGAACGCAGTTGCCAGAGGAGCCTTTCCTAACCGGAAACGAGTGCATACACCTGCGCAGGCAACCGCGCAGTAACCATCTCTGAGGCTGGCCGCTGCCTCGCCCGCCCCGCCGTAAACCGGCAGCCCTGCGAGATACGGCAGCGTAAAAACCAAACAGCACTCGCTGATACCCTCCGCCGCTGTCAGCGCGTGTTTACAGGCGCTTAGTCCGCGCGACGACGGTGTAAACTACCCCCAGATTAACTCAAACAACCGCCGACGCCGACGCCTCCACCACCCAGGCGCCGACGCCGACGCCTGCACCACCACCACCGCCGCCGCCGCCGCCGCCGTCGCCCGCGCCGGGGTTGAAGTGGACATGCACAAAACATTCCTCCGCGCCTTATTATAAAACTCCATTAGCTAAAACCGTTTTTAGAGGCCGCCCCCGCACAGCCTCAGAGGGAAGGGGAAGGAGAAGGGGGAGGGGAGGGGGAGGGCTCGCGGCCTCTCGTAACCCTCCACCGTTTAAGCCCGCCCGCTAAAATACAACCACTTCGCCCCGGAATGCTAACGAGAAAGAATAACAGCTCCTGACAAGCGGCCGCGGTCGGACACCAGAGGCGACGCCCAGCGGAATCGCCGCGTGCGGACAGCGTGTGAGGACGCTGGGGGAGGACACAGGGGGAAGACGTAGGGTGAAGGCGCAGGAAGAGATCGCTGGGCGATGACGATGGGTGAAGTCGATAGGCGAGGACACTGGGCGAGGACACTAGGCACGGGTGCTGAATGAGGACGCTGGGCGAGGATGCTGCGCGAGGACGCTAAATGAGGATCTGGGTGAAGACGAGAGATAGCTCTCGAACTCTAATTTCTTCCTGTGAGAAGTGGAATTTATTAGAACTGGATTAATATTAGAGCTTGCGGCCAACAGATTTTGGTCAGTCTCAACACACGGGGCGCGAAATGTTCTTTCAGGAAAAATGTGAAATTAAACAAAGCGAGATTCACTGAAAGCTGGACAAGAAAATTGCCATCTTGAAAGTCTCGTCTGTACCAGGACACGAAATAGCTACGTTTAAATTTCACACAGAGACTGCAACTAAGAAACCTATACACTACACCGAATAGAAATGTTCTTAAGGAAAGGAACTTTTGTATTTTCAGGACCGAAATACAATGTGGGTCGTAGGGGTTATGGCGAAGGAGTTCAGAAAAGTTCGCTTCAGTAACATCAAGAGAAAAAAATAAGGGCCGGAAATAATTCACAAGATTCCAGATGTTGTGTGTAAGTCGCTGGAAAATTGCAAAGGAAAATATCGCGTTTGTATCAAATAAATTGTACAACAGGTTGTACACGATTTTATGACAGTGGTAGGCTTTATATTTTTTCGGTTTTACCTGGGAAGCATTTTTTAAAATATTAAAAATTGATATTTGATTATTAATAAAAATTGAAATATCCTTATCATTAGTTTTTATGATTATCTTACTTACCAACGCGCAATAATACATATAAGTGAACATACTATCTAAATTATAAGAGTTACTATTTCTCCTGCTCACTGACGAAATACTGCAACTCCTTAAGAAAGGTTTTCAGAAAAGATTAGAATGAAATTACTCTACATCAGTGGTTAGTAAAGCATGTTCGCTCGAGAGGTCGGGTAAAACCCCAGGAAGAAAATACAAAGGAACGCAAGTCATGTAGGTTCTTGTTTAATAACACCGTGGAAGCTACAAAGAACTTACTCAATAAATTAAAACTAGCCAATGGATCTGCGGTATTACAACGCATAGTAAGAGATTTCTACAACGTAAATTATTCAATAGCGTTATGGACGGTACAAAAATTGAAGTAATTCGTGAAAGCTCTCTTTGTGGAATCGTAGGATCAAGAAATAAACGCACAGAACGTAGAAAATCAACAAATGGTGCTCCTAGTTCTCAGAATTGTAAACACTCCTTTAAAAATTACTCCAACAATCGGAAAACGAATATCGACTAAAATATGCCGATTAGATTTTTAATAAAACAAAATCTTATATTTTTTTCAGAGTTCAACTTTTGTAGTTTGCATACGTCTACATGCCCTCATTTTATTAAAAATGAAAATTTGTACGTGAATACTTTATGGTTAGTAGCTTTTTAATTAATCAAACGTTTCATCTATATTTAATACAGAAGTGAACTGTAATTCTTCCAATAGTTAATATGAAATGTGAAATGTGATGTAATGTCCAAGCAATCTGCGTACGCTTTCTTGAGCTCTCATTTAATGGAGGTATGTTCAGTAATTTAATCAGCAGTACATTAAAATCAAATATGTAGCTCGTTTTCGATACATATATCACAATCTCTGTCAGAGAATATTGATGTTTAATAAAGAAGCCAACAACATTCGTTCCAATTTTTATTCATAAATCAACTATGATTAGTAAAACAGAGAGGGTAGATTTTTCGGAACTCGAGGGAACGTATGCGGGCAAATACTATTTTATTTGTGCCAAACGCACATAGAGAATGTTAATTTAAAAACCGCTTTTGTAAAATAAAAAGAGTGAATTTTTATGTCCCATTTAATACGATGATAAAGCAAAAGAAACACATAATATTCACATACAGGCAGAACATTGTATTTATTCAAAACAAACGTATTTCTTAATTTTCAGGCGGTGCAATAATAACATTTTCTTCATAAATCGTAAAACATAAATACGTTCCAATTTCTATTTCTCAGAATGACACATTTACACAAATCTCTTCATTTCCTTTTAGTAGACATTCGGAGCAAACGGAAATCCAGGCGGAAATCAAAGGCAAATCGCATGCAAGGGAAAAGGGCCATCCCTCCCCCCTCTCGAACGTTGTCTTCTGTCCTTCGCGGTGGACCTCCTTCGCCCCAGGAAGAGGCTTCAAACTCTCTCAGAACTGTGTCTCTTAAGAGAAGTGGCTTTTAACAGTGGGCCATTAACATTCCGCCTTCCCCGGCGCCATGTTGTGGATATCTCCTCTGCGCCGCGCAGAATGGGACCTAGCAGTGTTTACATTTGCCTCCCTTCCAAAATGTTGTTTACGTTACTAAACTGCACTTTCTGGTTAAAAACTTAATGTAAACTACACAAAAGACATCCAAGAACTATTTTATACAAAGACAGATAAAAAGGAGCATCGCCTATCAGGGAAAAAAGAAAACAGCAGCGACGCCGAACAAACGTGCGGAATCTGCGAGCGCAGCGTCGAGGGTATCCAGAGGGCCGTGAGAAGGGGATTTGGGAAGGGGCAGGGGGAAGGGGAGGAAGGTCTGGTGGAGCAGGGCCAAGACGATAGAGCTCACTGGGACACAGAAAGAGACAACGCGTGGTTGGGGCTGGCAACGCGTCGATCGGCAAGCATCCTGAAATCAACAGCGGAGGTATGGGATGGAGGGGCATCATACACATGCACGAGAGGGCACATAGGAATATTCGAGGGGCGGGCTCTCGTGGGTCATGACACTTTTCAAGAAGACTTTGTAAAATTACCGATATTGCCAGAATGAAAAAAAAAAATAGCATGCATAACATAATTATATGACTGCACTAGGAAACATTCGTATTTTAAAATGAACTACTACTACACCCTGTCAATTATTAGTGAACGGAATTGAAGGTTGAATGATATACTACAAAAATGTCTGCCCAGCATGTTCATTTCTGAAGTGATACAGAAGTGCTGGTTGATGATAGGCATTGGACTGTTTCACGCATACAAAGCAAGTCAACACTACTTAGTCTTCTGATATAAACAGAGTGTTAGGAGTCTTTTAACAAGAGAGATTGAGGTCATTGATCTACGACCGTCTTTAAACACTCAGATACTCAACTGATGTTTCAATTCAATGGCGCTACGTTCACAACCTCCTATGCATTAATGCACTATATCCAGGCTGACAAACTGACATACTGACTACAAAATGACAATGGGCCACATGCATCACCAAAGCACTGCGATGGCGGAAATCAAAGGCATGGCTACTTGAGGAAACAATAATTGAAATGCATTCTAACAATGGAAGAAAACGTGAGAAATTAATGACAATGTTGCCCGACTTATACTTTACCCAATATACATCCAGCCAATCACATGCCAAGGAGGACTTACCTGTAAAACAAGAAATTATCATAATTAATATTTATACTTAAAAAATTACAGACATACAATCAGCACATCAAATGTGAGATAACTATTAAAGATAGTAAAGAGATAACTTTCTTTCCATCTTCTTCACAAAAGCCAATAATCAGAATTTCATATATATATATATATATATATATATATATATATATATATATATATATATATATATATATAGGATGTCCGGGGAGGAAACGTCGAAACTTCGGAAAAAAGCTCTTAAGACAATTCTAAGCATATTTTGTCTAATAAACTACGTGGATATTCCGAATGGTTGGGCCGCAATGAGCACTCAAAATTTGGTTTGAAAAAATGATTTCTAGGCAAAAATTTGCATTATGGAAGCATAGTATCACTCCAGAAACATGTAAATTGTTTATTATTTACAAAAGAAATGGATATACTTGCTCAAAGGGAAAAATTTAGCGAGAAATAAAAAAGCGGTCGAATTGTGTAAATTGGGTGCTTTTTTATTTCTCGCTTAATTTGTCTTTCTGAACAAATATATTCATTTCTTTTGAGTGAAAAACGAATAGTAATAATAATAATAATAAAATTGTGAAGACTGTCAATCAGCCCGTACTTTCAATAACTATGAGTACACAACTTACGAGTACTCTTTACACAACTAAAGCAAGAAGTTGCTTTATTTTAAATATAACGAGAGTTTTTTTTATTAACACATCTGATAATTGTTTTTCTTCTTTACCTTTCTTCTTACCTTACCTTCTACCTTTCACTGAGTCAGACTAGTTCGATTACTATTGGGGCTTCCCTCAGCTCTTCAGTTGCCAAATTCGCGGTCTTCCACTCCTTTTAAGTCTACCTATCCAAGTAACTGCATGCGGCTATATGGAAATGATGGTGAAAAGGCAACAAGTTTGCCATTAGTTGCGACCGGACATTTACCATGGATATCAACCACAACAACGATAATGGGCGCGCGCACAGAAGGGGACAGGGAGAACTAGCCCCCTGAACATTTTGAAAGGGCACTGTAGCCTTGCGTAGTAAAACATTTCATTATCGTAAATATGCTCAATCCTTGATTTCCCCTTTTTAATAAGTCAATCTGAGGAATAGTTTTACATTTCAGAAAGAGGCTTTCTAATCCATTGATAACCCTGTAAATGGTTCATCATAAAATCAGTTTTATTTAGATGCGTAGATGGTACGATTTTTTTATTTAGTCATTAAAGCTATAGTTTTATTCTCCTTGAAGTATTTATGTTTTATTTACTAATAAAACTTCATATTTAAGTAAAATATTTTAAGTGAAAAGGGAGCCTAGAAATGTACGGCTTGATCGCTTCATCGCTTTCGGCTGATCACGTCTACGGCGACAATTCTTCTGATGGGGAGCGCAATCCATGTTGTCGGCTGAGGAGACACTAGCGCAGAGAGCGAGGCTAACGCTGGAAGGTCAATTAAGGGTATAGTTTCGAGGTCGGAAGACAAACTCTTCGCTATAACATTACAAATGGAGATAAACAAACGCTGGCTAAAAGGCAACGAGTTCGTCAGTGACTATGTCATGTCACGGATGACAAACCCAACGACGATGCCACTGACGACAGCAGGTAATCAATGTTGACGGTTGAGGTGAACACAGCGCGAAAGCTGAGACTTGCTCTGGTGGGTACATGAATACCACAGTGGCGGACACAGAAGAATTCCTAGCTGTAACATTATATATGGCGATGTGGAAAAGACGGTGAAAAGGCAACAAAGTTAGCAGAGTTGACGCTGCCTGCCTGCCTGCCTGCCATGGATGACAACCCCCGCGATGATGCTTCTGAAGACGCCGGGGAATCAATGGTGATGTTGTTGTGACAACAGAGAATGGGGGCAGTGAATGCTTTAGTTTGCAGAGAAGGGGAGACAAACTCTTCCCTGTAGCATTTCAAATTCCGATGGAAACTATGAGAAAAAAAAACGAACTAGACACTAACTATGCTGTTTGCCATGGGTGACACACTTCGCGGCGATACCTCCGACGACGGCAGGCAACCAATGGTGACGTTTGAGGTGAACATAGCCTAGCGGGGCCGAGGCTAGCGCTGGCGGGGCAATGAATACCGTTGTGGCGGGGGCGGAGACGGTGGAAGGACCGTGGCAGCGCGCCCAGTCGCAGAATACCCTCGGCCCCGCCCCCTCCCCGCCTCCGCCCTTTCCCCGCCCCCCCCGCGACCTCAATAGGAGACCGCGCTCTACCCACTCGAGTCGTTAACCCCCGTTACATTAACGTACTTACGCCCTCGCACCGAGGGAGAGACTGAGGGGCGGAAGGGGAGGGGAGGGGTGGTCTAGTATTCTGCGGTTGCGCCGGCGAATGCTCCGCGCGATGCAAGCGCTCGTCCGCGACTCCTTCGTTCGCCTGCGACCATCAGCGCCCTCTGTCTCTGCCGCCCTTCTGTCTTGGCCGTCCATTCTCCAGTGGTCGAATCAAAGAGGAGCCACGCGAGTCATTCCCTCTCACGAGACAGCCCATGTATTGTAATTTGACTCAATGGATTCAAAGTAAAGACCATACGTAGATTTCATTGCATTCAAAATAGGATTCCATTGTCAGGGGCAGATCCAGCCCATCATTTGGGGGAGGGATCATAGATTTTTGTTAAATATATACATATTTTAATAAACATATTTGTTAATATATTGTATATTATTTAAATACTGTAGATATGATACTAAACAATATTATTGTTTAAATAATTAAATAATTTGAACATAAATATTTAAATCAATTTTGCCAAATAAAGGAAGGCAACAAAAGGTCTTTTAGGAGGGGGCATGGCCTCCCCCTGGATCCGCCAGTTCCATTTGTGAATGTTATTGTATTTTTTATTTCAAGCTAAAATTTAAGAAGTATTTTTTAAATATATGTATGTGTGTCCAAACCGATTTGTTCCTATCCTGAATTACTTTCTGGGACTACTCGTATCTTTCTCTATCCTGCCTCCACCGCCATTCCCATGCCCTAATCACCCTTGTGCAACGCTTTTCAATAGATGGCTAAAGGACTACTCGTAGCTCGCAAAAAAAATTGTGTTGACCCATCTTGAAACTATCGTGCTTGGAAAACTGGTTAATATTTCGGCCCCGCGAATCGCTATATTTTGATAGTAGCTTCACGTTTATGCGTTTAGGAGTTTTGGTGCCCCTTAGCATTTCAATTCCTCATTGACAAAAGAGAAGAAAGGAATAAGAAGAAGAAGAAAGAGAAGAAGAAGAAATGGGGATGGAGAAGAAGTAAATTGCTTTGACTAAGACCAATACTGTGTCCACTTAACGAATCATGTGTATTCTGCACATTACATGTCGCTCATCAAACCTTGGTACAGTGGCCTAGACTGTTTTTTTTATTACACTATTTTCTCGAAATTTGTTTTACTCTGTTCATCGAGGTTCATGGTAGATCCTGACTACAGGTAGTCTCAACTGCAGTAATAACCTACGAGACGTAATGGCGAGCCCACACATTCGTTTCCCGGCGAGTAGCAAGCAACCGCTCGCCGCATCCCAAGTAGTGTGAATGAGTTGCTTGCCATCTGCCGAGTGACGATTTGGTGCCCACCGCGTGTCGGTCTTTTGGTCACGACAAAGGAAGCGAACATTCGCCGAACACATCCACTGGTCGGGATCGGGCGAGCAGTAACTCGCTGCTCGGCAAATGCCGAATGTGCGGAGCCTCCTTTACGTTTGCCCGGAGCGTCAATCCACACGTGACAAACTCTTTCCCAGTGACCTGCACGAAGTTCTTTACGCAGCAACGATCCAGCGCATGGTAAGTATTTAGAGAGGGCGACTGAAGACGCGTGTAAACTCATGTGCGAAGCGTTGTTTTTCGGCAACAAAGCCTATTCCAAATTCGCGTCTCCAATAGGATATTGGCACCCCGAGCACGCGGAACTGATATTTACTTTAATAATCAATTGTCAACGGTTCCAAGTATTATTATTGCAACGCAGTGGTTTCGACGTAAAAACGTGTATTCGCGCATGGTAGAAGTGATGGCTGGTCGAACTTCGATATTGTCAAATTTGAAGTTCTTATTCCTGCAAAACAATGCCCAAGCAACGTTTGACAATGGATCTGCATGGATTAGATAATGTGCGTACGTACTTTTTCGCGCAGTGTGTGGTTCGCCTGTGACGTCAGCACACGTTTAGCCGCTTGCGAGTGTGTGTCATGAATAAGCTTTGGGCAGAAATTTACAACGGGAACGTGTCGAGCTAGGTTACTGATTGGAGTGTCTATTCTATGTTGTGTCATTGATGATTAAATGATTATTTAGTATTTCTGGGCACGTAAACTGCTATGGTCATTAGTCGCGTAAGTGTAGTGCATGTGTTTTTCAGGATAGAGAAGTACACAACTGTTCAAGCTGCAAGCGATAGTTGCTCACCCAATAGTATTAATGAGCATGACCACAAATTAATGCTAACCATTTCGAATATTTACACAACACACGTTTCCATAAAAATATTAGGGGTCGAAACTGCGCTAACCCCATTTTTTTAGGGGTGGTAAATAGAGCCATTTACGCTGCCTGAATTAGATATGAAACTAAAAATTCTTAGTTTCTTAGAAATCAACACTATGTGTTCCCACTGCATTTATTGGGAACTAATGTTATATAGAATATTAGTGATTGGTCATCCAATAACACCCACTATCACAAAGGAAAAACGTCCACAACTCTACCGCAGAATTATGCTTCGCCAATGCGGCGCCAGAGCACTGTGTTGAATGAAGTAAAATTGTTCATAATTTAAATGTTACACAATTAAAGCACTTTCTATCCGAACGACTGATCCTAAATTTTGATTAATTGGCGTAGTTTAATGCTTTAAAACTTTGCAGATATTGAAGAGTTCTTTTAATTCTAAAGAATGAAGAGGGCTGGCATGTAACATTTCAATAAGTTTTAAACAATAATAAAAATCTTGTAAAACCCGAGTGCACTTAAATTGGTAACAAACATAAAAAACACGTAATACCATAATAAATGTACAACAGATTCAAAGGAACAAATTAAGAAAAAAACACTTTACCATTATTCAAAATACTATTGTAGAGAACACAGCTATTTCAAACAACTGCAACGCAGCATTGAATTTTGGAGTATCGCGTCCCCACTTGAAACGGGATGACACACATATTTTCCTTAATTGCTCAAAGGCGAAAGCGACAGAAAGGCTTTGTGCCGCCGGCACTCCACATTGCGTTATCATTGGCCGACACAGTTTCGAGTCGTAAACTGCAGATACAAATGCGGGCGCTCTGTGATCCGCCGCGTATCGCATGCGTGGCAGTTGCCCGTCGAGCAGACAACAAACGCCACCCGCATTACGCGTGGACAATAGCGGCGGTGGCGAAATGTTGTCGGGGCAGAGAAACCGGTTACGTACATATTTACGAACTTTAGTAGAAACTAAGGAGGGGCACGTTCTATTCATGGCAATATTTTCATATGTTATTTTCATGCAATTTGCACAATAAGTCCATAATATAATTTTTTTTCTTCCGGGAGGCTTTTTTCAGCTTCAGGGGGATGCCGATTTCGACTATTCGCGCTGAGTACCCATTATGTCCCTCATCGGAACACTTACTAACCTTTTATACCAGACAGGTCTGTGGTCAGCATCCTCACAAGGCCTTCCGCGACAACACACATATGAAAGACAAGGGACAAACAACGGGACTCAAACACGCGACCCTTCCGACAGAGACCCTGGGTCCGCTCCAGCCACCTCGGCCATTCCGATCGGCATCTATATTTCTATTATGATTATAGGAATAATATTCATCAGCGTTTGCATCATGATAACGCTCGTCCCCAAATCAGCCGTTCCCATCGCCCATTTTGAATGGGTTACTGTCACACATATCCTACAAGAAGTATGGTCCAATTAAAATACGTTGGTGATTGACAGTTGTACTTCTGATGCACTTGCTTCATGCAATATGAGTATATGATTTGGTTAATTTTATAAGTATTTATTTCAAGTGTTTGTGTTCGTGTTCCGGGAACACATGCTCAGTGGGACGCAACCTGTTCATGTCGTTCCTTTCCAATCGCAATTGTCAATCACCAACTTCTATTAATCGGACCATACATATCTCCAAGTGATTATCAAGAATAGAGTAAATACCTAAATGGATCGAATTTCAGCTCCGACGAGAAGTTGAAAGAAGACCGTCGGGTGAGTTCTATGTCCTAGGCATAGAGAAGATGCTAAACCTCATACAAAAGTGCATTAATCGGAAGGGTAATGATGTAGAACAATAGAAAAATGCCCAAGCTTTCCAAAAATGTTCATGTCATTGCAAATAAATATATTTTACCGTGTGGAAAATCATTGGAGACCTAATTTTAAGGGCAAACTTCGTATTATAGGTAACATGTTCCTAGCAAAGTGAGAACTATAACCCTCCCAACACTACAACAGTGATTGTCCCGAGGTCGACAAGAAAATTATTGATCCCGGCAGAGGTGACAGTGGCTTTTGTGACGAGCAAAGCCACATACTCCGGACATTCTTGTAACCTGTCTGACAATAAATTTTATTGCCAGCGTAATGTCAAGAAAATATCGATATCTCCGACTGTTGGCGAAAATGCTGTTGAATCTTGGTCAAGAAAATCATGCCGTAATCGATCATGGATTGTCTTATTGTTTTATTTTGCACAGGACACAGACGTCTTTCAGAAAATTTGATTGCGAAGAAGTATTTTGTGTTTAGTCATGTTTAGTTTTGAAATTGATCATTTCATGTCTGTCGCTTTATTTTATTTAATATCGGTTATTATAGCTGTTGAAGGCCTATGGCTACCTCAGCGTGTTATCGATACGTGCCCAGGGTCCCGGCCTGGCAAACTAGGCAAAGAGGGGAGATGGTGAGGGAGTGGGTGACGCCCCCTCCCAAGACACTAGTTACGGACGAGATAGAATGCCAGGCGGAGTGAGGGACACAGCTTTGTTGAATCTGTCCCCTGAGGGGAAAACAGAGTTTTGTTTTGTTTTCAAATTATGGTGGATAATTTACGAGTCAAAACATATTTGATAGTATTTGTAGTATATGTTGGCCAGTGTTGTTAGTTATGGGTGCCTGACTCCAACATCCCCAACAACAGTCTACAGGCTGAAGTGGTCCAACGCACAAGTTTCCAGAGCTCGGGCATTTGACATATACAACAATGGCATATTAGATATAATATGACGTTAGATTTTATGTTTCTCTGTTTCCTTGTAAAAACACAGTCATTGCACAATTAGCAATACAACTTTCTGAAAAGTACATATTTTAATACCATTGAAACTTAAATGAATAAAAAATGTAAACCTTACAAGCGTAAGCCACTCGTGTTCTGTGGCAGGTAACATCAAGGTAAGGAAGCTGTCAACGCACGGCTCGTCATTGTGATGTAACTCCGAGCAGCCGACCTCTTTTCCCGTAAAAATGCACCGCACGCCCTTATGCGAGTTATGTTTTTCGCAATTGCGTGTGCGTCGCATGGCGATGAACGAGCGTTAAATATGAGGTCTTTCACTTTACGAGAAACGTCTTCCACACATGGCTGCCTAGAATACGCCGCGGCCTATCTTGAGGAGTGATGAAAACTGGTTCAACTGGGCGCGGCCTTCTTGTAATCCATAATATCTAAGATTTACATTAAAGATTGGCGATATCGCGCATCTTATAAATATCGAAGGTGCAAGTTGATTCGCTATTTACAGACTCTTAATGTGAAGATAAAAAGAACACCGCTGAGGAATTCAATAGAAGTAAAAAAGTTCTGAACCTTGGTGTATATAAATTTTTCTCGATTGTTGCTCAGTTTACAAGTGCCTTATTAACTTAATATCTGGCCAATTTTAGTAGTTTTGGACACATCAAGACTAAAGAATGAGCTCTTGTCGTTATCGGAACATTTATCTCATTGTTCTAGGCGGTATTAAAGGAATTACAATATCCTTTCACAATTGTGTCTGCTATAACCCAAAACTACTGTCTTATCAAAACATTTGTTCGACAACATCGACCAATTTGTTCAAAGTCATCAATTTACTAGAGCTCTTACTTTCTTCAAATTGTACTTCGTGAAAAGCTTGCTTTAAAGTTGTATACAAAAGTTTGCCTGTGTTCATTCCTTGGGTAAATAAGAATTGGAAGGAATGAAATGAGAAATTTTTCCACCGCAATATCTGCATATGGAATGACCTTATGGAGATTGGAACAATAACACTTTTGATATTAATAGTTTAGCTCCATGAGTTGTCCTGACGTATCCACAACATAGCCGATACGCGCCACCAATTTCTCTGGTAAATTGACGTGTGTCCCCCTCGCTTAACCGCGTGCGCGGGATGGTGAGAATGAAGTATGAGCTAGAGAGTACGTGAACGGAAACTGATAACTGAAAATATGCGGTCCTAGGAATCACGTAAATCTGTAAACTCCATCGTGAAGTATTTGTCAGCTGCAATAATTATCACACATGAAATGATCTTGCGAGGACTGAACATCAGTACTTCTGAAGTAAAATGTGAGTTCGCTGAGTTCCGTTGACGCATCGAGCACGTCCGATAGCCTTCCGTAATTGCTCAGCAAGTGGGACGCGTATTCCCATCGCTTAACCGCGTGCCCCAGGACGTTGCGGGACGGGACGGAGAGGGTTCTGAGCAGAAGAGCGGGGCGGATGAAGTAGGCGCTGGAGGGTTCTCGCACGGAAACACAATAATGGAAAAGAAAGCAGTCCGAGACGTCATCAGGTAAATTCGTAACTCCATTGTGACAAATTTGTCCGCCCCTAATAATTTTCACATATGGAAAGATCATACGGAGCTTGGAACCGAAGTAATATGTGAACTCACTGAGTTCTCCTGACGTATCGAGCCCACCCGATGGGCTTCGGCAATTGCCCAGCAAGTGAGTCGCGCGTTCCCATCGCTTAACCGCGTGCGCCGGGGCGGGCCGGGATGGTGCGAGGCGGGACGGTGAGCGTTCTGAGCAGAAGAGCGGGGCGGATGAAGTAGGCGCTGGATTGATTGATAGTTTCGTGTTTCCGGGCGCGTCAACTACTTTGGTCATTACTCCCGTGTGGTGCGTGTTTTTTCTCGGGAGGTGGCGATGATCTTTTTCCCCACTGGATGGCGAGATCTGGCGCCGACCTACCGTCGACTAGCGGGATTTTCCCCTCAACCAGGTATCTCTCACCAGCGGGGCACCGCCCCAGCCGGGACAAGTTGTAAGCTCCCGACCGGTCTCCTGACATGTGTGGTAGTGTAGTGCATGTTAGTGTAAGTGTGTGTGTAACAGGAGAGGATAGGATAAGGAAGAGGAAGGAAAGATTGTGCGCGGCCCGTTTGTTAGGGTACTGCTCCGGCATTCGCCTGTTGTTGATCGGAGAAACCACGGAAAACTACCGATCAGAGCAGCCGGCCGCTAGAATTCTCCTCCAGACAGCGACTGAATTCGACCTAGCTGACAAGCTAAAGTCGAAAATCCTACAGCCGTCGGGATTCGAACCTAGGACCTCCCGGTCAGAGGGACTGCAGTAACATCAGGTTGATGCACTGAGCCATCTCTCCCGGTAAGTAGGCCCTGGAGTGCCCCCGCACGGAAACATTACGATAATGGAAAAGAAGGCAGTCCGAGAAGTCATCACCTAAACTCGTAAGTCCATTGTGACAACTGTTTCCGCCTCAATAATTATCACACACGGAACGACCTTGTGAGGACAACATCACTACTTCTGAAGTAAAAAGTGAGCTCACCGAGTTGCCCTGATGTATCGAGCATGTCCGATAGCCTTCCGTAATTGCTCAGCAAGTGGGACGCGTGCACCCATCGCTTAACTGCGTCCGCCTTGGGGGGGGCGGGACGGGGAGGGGCGTGGGGTGGCAGAGAGGATATTGAACAGAGGGGCGGGACGGATGAAGTGGGTTCTGGAGTATCTCGTCACGGAAACATGATAATAGAGAAAAAGAAGGCAGTCCGATAAATCATCATGTAAATCCGTAACTCCTAGGAGAGAAATCAGTCCACCACAATAATAATTACTATCAGACCACACACCTTAAGGAGGTTGGAACATCAGTACTTTTGAAGTAAAAATAAGGTCACAGAGTTCTCCTGACGTATCGAGCATGCCCGATAGGCTTCCGCCATTGCTCAGCAAGTGGGACGCGTGCTCCCATCGCATAACCGCGTGCGCCAGGGCGGGGCGGGACGGGACGGATGAAGTAGGCGTTGGAGGGTTCTCGCACGGAAACACAATAATGGAAAAGAAAGCATTCCGAGACGTCATCACGTAAATTCGTAACCCCGTTGTGACAAATTTGTCCGCCCCAATAATTTTCACTCATGGAATTACCTTGTGTGGACTGAACATCAGTACTTCTGAAGTAAAAAGTGAGCTCACGGAGTTCTCCTGACGTATCGAGCATGCCCGATAGCCTTCCGCAATTGCTCAGCAAGTGGGGCGCGTGCTCCCATCGCTTAACCGCGTGCGGCGGGGCGCGGCGGGGCGGAGCGAGTGAAGTAGGCGCTGGAGTGTCCCCGCACGGGCGCTCGCGTGTGTCCCAGGCGAGCGACGTGAACGTATGCTTCCTCGCGCCGCACGCGGGGAGGCGAGGCGTATCGATCCCTGGCCGACGCCGCCGCCGCCGGACGACAGACGGGTCGAGTGGGCGGGCGACGGCCGCTGAGGACGGCGTGGCCGAGGGGTGCATCACTGTCACACTTCTTCTTCTCTCTTTTATATTATTTTTTTTAAAAGAAATGAAAAAAAGATACAAATTTAATCGTAGGGTTTTACTGTTGCAGAATTGGGTTATTATTATTATTATTATTATTATTATTATTATTATTATTATTATTATTATTATTATTATTATTATTTGCGTATGGGTCTCAACCGACCACGCAAGACGTTTCTCTCCTCCGAGGCCCAGTCGTATTCTATTATGGAGAGATCAACGTGTGGAATTATGGGGATCAGCCTTTCAACTCTATCCTTTGATTAAGACAAGGTTGTTTAGCTTTCAATGATCAATTGGTGATAGGATGATGTTGTTATTATTATTATTATTATTATTATTATTATTATTATTATTGAATAGGGTGATGATGAGGGGTGAAAGGACTAGGAAGATAGTGGGAGGTGTTCGGGGGCTTTTGGAACCATCCGAGCATTCGCCTTATGACCAAGAGAAACAACGAAAACAGAATTGAGTAATATTATAGCTTCTAAATTTTTAGAAGATGGTAATTTGTGAGCTTCTTCCTGTAAATGTATTTCGCTTCGTCTATATTTCAGTGTAATATAAAACAAGTGCCTCAAAAGTATTTTAATAACTAAACACATATAAATATGTAATACAATCAAATTTCTTGGTCGACAAACAAAGTCAAAACAAAATATCAGAAAATCCAGAGACGATTACTGCAAGGCTTTCTTGAACAAGGTTCGAATGACCATTTTCACAAATAGTCCGTGACATCGACTTTTTATTAACTTGCTATTACCCTGAACCTTTTGTCAGCCAGGAATATCCAACTTACTGGATCACACGTTGCTTGAAAATAAACAAAACAGTACGAAAAACATTTTTTTCTGAGCACACATGAGGGAAAAGTAACATGTTGGTAAATGCAACATTATTGAGAAGACAAAAGAGCTACTTTGTAAACGGGGTGTCTTCTCTTACATACTACTTAAAATAGTAGTTTTATAGCTAGCATGTGAAGTTATTTTCATTTCACGCGTTGCATATTATCACGAATTTCCAGAGAAATTTGATTACCAACGAGATAATAACACGAAACGAAAGGAAAACAAACTGAAATTCGAAGTGCTATGAAAGTAAATACCAAGTTAATTCATTAGATTCTTTTACACGTGTATATAAATAAACCAATCAAATATTTGCGGAAAAATATAATCTTCCATTGGCAAATCATGAAGTACGTTCTTAAGGGCAACAAACTCGAAATCGTAATGTATTGAAATATTGAAGGACAATGCCGAATCTATCACACAAAGACAAAATCATTGTCCAATAAACAGAATCCAGTGTCATCGAACATCAATTTTATTAATAAAAGAGTTTTGGCAAAGAGCTGAAAATGAAAGATTTTCGACAATAAAAGCTCTTGCAGTTTGAAGTCACGTTTACTTTGATTAGGAAACGCAATAAAAAGCACATGAAAAAGGTTTTCCGTCAATAGAATCGTTAAAATCTTAATCTAAACAAGAAACTGTTATCATTTTAGAGATGGAAACAGAAGAAATTAAATCCAAACATCACATCACGTAGAGAAAATCTATACGTGATTGAAAACTACCAGGAATATTTTCTATCATTTAACATTTCCAAAGTGCTTTTAACTTACAAACTTATCCTTACCCACGATACGCAATCCTGTCATGTCAGCACTGACTGAAAATTAAATCCTGGTATTCATTTAAGTGTGTCTTATTCTCAAGAAAAAATCACTTCCAAAACATCAGACGTGATTAATTTCCAGGGATGGTGAATTCTACAAATGCTGTGATAGATTTGACTAGGAGGATGGGGAAGAACAGTGACGGAAGAAGACAGAGGGATAAGGAATAGGAACAAGGACGAAAGGGTCGCAAAGAACGGGTGACGGAGGGGGCAGAAACGGACGGAAGGGGTCGGAGGGGAATCAAGGTGGTAAGAGAACGAAAGACGGAGGCGGACGGCGGAAGACGATGGGGATGCAGAGAGACGAAGCGGGTGGAAGGTGGTGGAGAGGAACGGAACGAGACAAAAGGGGACGGAGGGGATGAAAGTATGACGAGTTTTGACATGCACATGTCACACTACCGCATTGTCACATCTACAGTAACAAAAAGTAATGGATAGAGAATAATTGATGTTTCGGCCTAAATATTATAAGGGAAACAAATGTAATCAAGACGTTTTCGGTTACTGTTATTGTAACTGGAACGACTAGTGTTATAATATATTAATGACAAAAGTTAGTTATAATATGTTAATGACTCGAAAGTTATAAAATGTAAATGACAAAAATGAACCACATTCCTTTACTAAGCAATCGGACAGTAAATGTCTACACATCCACCTAACGTCCCTGCGGCTGGCTAGTGCAAGCAAAGAATTTTCGAAGAGTTATCACCGTTTCCAAATAACCACTGCATTTCTGGTCGTGACGGTCCTGGGCGAAGCGACTTTGAGAACGAAGATTTGGAACGGCGAGATCATGAGCTCCGAGCCGCAGAAGCCCCACTACAAAACTAATGAAGCAAAGAAAATATGGACAACAATTGGTGTTTGTAACTAAATGAAAGGTAACGCCTGTCATGTAACTATGACATTGACGACCCTGACGAATCCAGGGGAGGGGACAGTATACAGCAGGCAAGCACAGCAACAGTATTAGGTATGGAGGCCATGCCCCCCCCCAAAAAAAGGCCTAGAGTTTTCGTTTACCTTGCTTTATTTGGAAAAATTGATTTAAATATTTATTGATATTCGCATTATGTAATTATTTAAACAAAATTATTGTATTGTATCATATCTACAGCACATAAATAATATATATATAAAATAAGTACATAAATAATCTTCGATGTCTCCCCAAATGATCGGCTGAATTCGCCCCTGCTTGACGGTGGAAATTATTGTACCAAAGACGACGAAATGTACCTGAAAGTTTGAAATGAAAAACATTTCTCGGCCAACGCGGTTTGCACATTGCAACATTGAGCTCCCATCTTACCTACATGCAGGCGAGGATTTTCCGGGTCGGGCCGAACCGAGGGGAAGTGAGTTTGGCCGGGACTGCGCGGGCCGGCGCAGGACGGCGAAGCGGGAGCGGGGCAGGGGCAGGGGCACAGCGCAGGGTCACGGGGTCAGAGCCGCAGGAGACCCGCCCTCTCCAAAATGCAGCGGCCGCCGCCGCCGTCTAATTGGGGGAGGTAAACATTTGCCGGGCTCTTACAGCCGCACGCTGCACCTCCTTAAAAATAGAACTTAAATTAGGGGATGATTTTTTAACACGCTGCGTAGCCTGATTATTTCGCCGGAGCCAGGGAACTTGCGTATGCAAATTACTGTCTCGTGTCCCCCCTGCCTCCGCCGCCTCGCCCGCCCTTGCCACGACCGCCGCCGCCGCCGCCGCAGCCTCTGCGGATCTTGCACAGTGGGGCAGTTGTGTCGTGTAGGCGGACAACATCCTATTTGATACCGTTAACTTGAAAATAATGTTAAATATGGTCGGATGGGAACGAATATGCTTTTGTCATTTAGACGAATTCTGGATTTCCAGCGCAGTGACCTATATTAGAGGTTGGGAAGGTTGAAGACCACACTTTTATAAACGCGACTGGTTGGTTTACACAAAAAAAAAATCATGTATTAATCTGAAGTGGCATATGTTTCAAAATTTTCTCAATTCGTTTATGGATAATTTTCCAAAAACTGAATAATTGTGATTATCTGCTACAATGTTTTTCCAATGTGAAAGTTAAAAGTTTAAATTGTTTCCCACAACAAGACAGACACGCTAACATCCGCTGGTACATATTAGAATTTCCACTGTCTACGAATTGTATTGCAAACACAATATACAGGACAGTTCTTATCAGATTCAAAATTAGTAAATACGATGCAAACGCAGCTACATATTGTTTTCAGATGTAAAATACACTTCGAGTGAGACAACTTGAAACATTCTTTGAATGTCGGTCAGATGAAAACAATATTACTCATTGCTGTGAATGGACTGTGATAACTGATATTATTCATTACGTTATTGATTACAGTGGATGCTGTACTATCCATTTCATTTTTGTATAGTTGGAATTCACGAAAACAGATTTATGCACATTTATCTTTCTAAAACAGGAACTATTATTTTAATTTCCCTAATAAAACACGCAACTCGAGAAAATGAGAAAGAAAAACCCGTTTTAAAAGTAATGGACTAGCTTTATTTTTGACACAAAGTGCTTTTATGTGGCGCGGAGATATTAAGAATTTCATTAGCACATTACCGCATTTATAAAAAACGTATTGTCACTGTCAGTTCAAATACGGTACATGGAATGAGTAACATTAACTGAATAATTGTAAATTATAATTACATTTAACCAAAACTAGAAAACGTGAACAATGAAGCAAGTTGAGGTCTATACTTTTCGAAGACAGAAGTACTGTTTTCATGTAATATATTACCGTCGAAGAGCATATGCCTTCATATCATCATCATTCTGGTTCCAAATAAACCATCTAAGAACTACGAATCATTCTTACTAAAAGTATACCTTGATATTTGTTCAGTATTCATTCTCTGACTTGGTTTTTTTGGGGGGAGGGGGGTTAGGTTCAAGTGTTTTGAAACTATTACTAAAGTATTTGAAGTCGTACCTAATGAGATAGCGATATTAATGAAGTGGATTGTGGCAGAGAAATGGATGAATCAGGAGAAAGTAAGGTGGAAGAACCCCGAGAAAATCTGGCGAGAGCTCGCACAAATTGCACAAGGATTGGCTGCGATAGAACACGAACCCCAGTGGTGCGAAGTGTTTGCGTCAACCATTTAGCCAAAAGTCCCTATGGCTTTGTTGCTCCTTCCCGTTTATCATGATAACAAAATGAAGTCAAGTTATACCAAAAATAAATTGCATTAACGTCTTCGATTTGAAGATTAAACCATTTCAACGAATTTGTATGAATTATAAGATAATTACTCGAACGGAAATTTCTTAAAATTAATCAGTTAACTTAATATTGTGTATTTCACCAAGGGCATCATGAGGTCTACGTTTATTCGATTCCATGCGTTATATTTCTGTTACTGATAACAGTTTTACTAAAAAATGAGCATTACTTACATTGACAATAACGATCCATTACAAAGTAAAGAAAATGTTTTAATTTCTTCCACTTATTTTTGCATGTTACGATAGTGTATGATCTAAATTAATCGATTCAATTAATCTACTCCTCGTTCTCATCATCATCATCATCACCATCATCATTGATTAAAAGTCAAAAAACTATTACAAACCTGCTGAATGTGAGGTAAGGAGGAGAAGTACAAGTTCAATCTGGGCATGTTTTCTTGATCGCCGGAATTGTCCTCTGATATTTTCCAACATTAAAATTAATTATGAATAAAAATAGCAGCGAGTGTTTGAGGAAAATGTAAGGACAAGGTATATTCGGTTCCCTTTAAAAGAAAGTAGAAGCTTTGGCACACGGCTACAGATTTCGGCTCTCGTCCCTTCCCAATCGCATCCCGCGTGAAGAAATCGGCTCCCTAACGAGATCACATGGCGAACAATTACTTGATGTCACTGCCTTGCAAAATAATGTTGAACTCCCACTAACATCCGACACAGCATAAGGAAACGTGCGCAGAAAGTGAAGCTACAATTGGTCCGGGCCTGAAGCAAGCCGGCTATCTCGTTATCTCAAGTCAGCAGCAGCAGCAGCTAAAGCTGCATCAGGCATCAGATTTTAATATTTTTTCTTTTCACCGTACAACAATGCTTTTTAGTATAGACATTACTTTATATCATGACAAAAGGAAATGGCCCATTTTTATAGGACTTCTTTGCATTTTTCGTGGATTTCGACTAATAAATCGTTTTTACTTTTTCTGTTATTTTTAGTGCATTTTTTGCTGATTTAATCGATTTTAATATTATTTTAATGGTACTTGCTTCAAATAATATTTATGAGATGCTACAGAATAAATGAGTAGCCTATTCGATTTCTTCGCTCAGAAAATGCAATGTCAGCCATTGTGAGTATGTAATCACAGGTTCCATTGGCGCCCATCAGCGGCATTGTCGGTTCGGCCGATTACTAAAGACAGATTTACATCAGTAACATATCTAATAGTTTGAGTTGATCATCTGAACTGGTTTTGATCAATTTTTTTTACATTATTTTCTTTGCATTCTGGGCATTTTAAAAATATTTTAAGAGCATTTTATAAATCATTTTGACGATGTTTTAGGTCACCAAAATCCACCCCCTAAACATCATCAGAAGTAGTAGAAGTTTTGTAAGTAGATAATAATTTTTGTTCTCCCAAACCCAAATCATTATCATTAGGTGTAGTAGTAGTTTTGTTAGTACGATAATATTTTTCTCTCTCCCAGACCCAAACCCTAATCATCATCATTATAAGTAGTACTAGTTTTATATGTCAATATTTTTTGCTCTTCCAAACCCAGGAGGCGGCCGCGCGCCCGGCCGGCCCGCCCTCTCCGCTGCGCTCTCGGCGGCGGCGGCGCCACGAGAGAGGAAAGGCGAAAGGGGAGCCAGCGCGGGGAAGGCCGGGGAGTGGGGGGGGGCGGGGTGGAGAGGGGAACGCGGGGGAGTAGGGACCCTTCTTCCGGGGCGGGCCGGGCTCGGAATTGAAAAGCACAATTAAGACAACCTCCTTCGCCGGCACCCCCCCCACCACCGTCACCCTCCCCTACCCTTTCGCTCCCCTATCCTACCCCACGCTCCGCGCCGCTCCGCTCCACGCCCCGCGCGCGCCATCTCCCAGCTTCGCGCAGCGTTGGCGTCTCGCCGCCGCCGCTGCCGCCGTTGTCGTCTTCTCCTCTAGCGCCGAGAGCGAACGCCAACCTCCGCCCTCCTTCCCTCCCCGCGCGCCCGCCCGCTCGCGCGCGCGCGTCGCCTTATATTAATTAAATAACTCTTTCTTACGCGATGCGTACGGTAATTAGCAATGCATTCACTTAATAATAATCCCCTCCGGTATTCATTACACTGAATACCCATTTAATTAGCTCATTAGTTGTCTAATTGATACGACAAGTCGCGGACGGCGACCGGAGCGGCGCGGCGCGGCGCGGCGTGGAGCGGAGCGGAGCGGGGCGGGGCGGAGCGGCGTCGCGACGCCGGCGCCCCGAGGCCGTGGGCGATGACTAGAGGACGCCCACTTGGCGCAACGACGTCGCTTGTGTCGTAGCGGGCGCTCGTCTGCGTGGCGGGCGAGCGTTGCGTTCGACGCTGTGTACTGTTCCCTCTCCAACCGGCGCGGCGCGGCGCGGCGTGACGGGGCGCGGGCGGGGGATAATTATTTGTGGAATATTTGGAAATCTAATTGCTGCGTTTCAATCCGGCAGAGCAAAAACGCGCTTCGAACGGTTGTAGTTAAACACAAGCTGGATGTAATGAGGTTTATTAAGGGTTTTGAAGTAGACGAATGGAAGGAATATGACGTTTATTACGATACGTTTATTTGGGAGATTTGGGGCCAATGAATGTTACGCATTTTATTTTAAATTGATTTTGTTTGTGATGTTTATGTTGATATGCTTCCTCTTCACAGATATTATTGCCATCATTATTAATAGATAATGGTCACTAAAAAGGGAAATTATGAAAGAACCGTCCATACACATGTTCGTTATGGTTCGTGAAATGCCAACTTAAAGTTTTAAAAAATCGCATTACCCAAAACAAAGATTCACAAATTAAATTGAAAAGATAATAACATATTCGAGATAAATAAGTCGAAAAATAAACCATTTCAATATCAGTTTAATAAAATTAATAAAAAGTGTTAATCTACAAAATGTACTGCGACTATGTAAACCTACAACGCGTGAAAGAAGTTGGGAATTTTCTAACAGAGTTCCGTCTAATGAAAAAATAAATTATTTCCGCAATTAAATCTCCAGAGAGTGTGATTATTCTTGGTGAAAAGAAAACATCAGAAATTCCTTTCTTGTTTTCTTTTATATAGTTTCTGATAGACCTTTCTGAACGCTCATTATAAGTGCAAATAATAAACGAGGAGATGGAAAAGAAAAGATAATTATTATACTTTATTTAAAATTATAAATTACGTGTAGCCCTTGAACGAAAGTATCATAATTTGTTTTGAGTAATTTAATGACTTCGACAAATGAACTGAGTGCATCCAGTGAACTTCAGTACTTAATGGCCTAGGGCAAAGAATTTACACAGAAACCTTTAATTATAAAAAAATATATAAATATTCTCAAACAATTTCGGCTCATTATACAATTCAATCATTATATAATTTTTTTAGAGTGTGTTATTAAGCGTAATCTTAAATTTTCCCATAATTTGGCGAAATCATTTTTCTCATTGAATAAAAAATTATTATATTAAATATTTCAGACTTTTTGCTCGATTGTAGTGGAAAATATTTTTCGTTATGTTGATTTCCTTGACTCTAAACATCACTGTTGCAATATATCTCTAGCTCAAGAACCGATGAACCAAAAAATCAATTTGTTTCGCAATGGCTTTACTCATCTTTATGATTCCATTAAACTAAAGGCGTAAATGTGAACGAATCGATTCAAAACATGATTATTACTCTTTGCTTACACCGTTGTAAGAGTAGCGGTCCCCAACATGAATCATCAGGAAATAGAATTATCACGCCATACACATAAACTCCATACTTGTCATAACACGGTAAGGGTATCTCGCCTGTCCGGAGACAATCAAGTTAGTTAGATATTGACAATAGCACATCATAGAGTACAGACCTACTTAACAATAGTGCATATTCATTCTGTTTGACGGTTCTGTGCAGTTATGACAATTAAGCATGTCATGGATCTGGAAAAAACAAGAAAAATAATAAATTAATTGAAAACTTTTTTGCTAAAAATGTTTTAGAGTTGATGCTGAAACTTAAAAATTAAAGAGATGAAATCTTGTCAAATAAAACAAAATTTGCATATTATTTCCTTACTACTCTCGTCAGATTTTTAGAATAAAGAAAAAATTAACGAATTATTTCCAGTTGTATAACAAAATTGATGTGAACGTGTAAGTATTCTGAACGGTTCACAAAATAACACTAAAAAGATTCGATAGCAACGTAGTTACAATCCCCAAAACAGAATTTGTTCAACTCTAAATATCGCGCGAACCCTCCAGATGAAGAATACCACCCCTCCAGACAGACTGTAAAGTAATTTTCTATACGCAGCATTCCAAACACACACAACACACAAAACACATAGTTATTAAATAACCATACGGATAAATTAAATTAATAACAGCAGCGGCGTGCCAGGCAGTGTTTCCAGAAATTGTGAGCTCTCGCACAGTAGTCCACCTCTCGCTCGAGCACGGCTAGACGCGCGGAGGGCGGGAGAGGGACGGTGGGTGGCGGGGGGGGCGGAGGGGGCAGGGGCGGGGGCGGCGGGCCGACCTCGCATTGTACGCGTCAGCAGCTCTCGCGGTAATTTTATAATAACTCTTCATTAGTCGGCGGACCTACGCTCGCGTATTGATACACTCGGAGCAGCCACCTTAATGCAATTAAATCCCTCTCGGAGGCCATTGTGCCGAATAAATTGGCCGCAATAGAATTTATTCCAAGCCGTGGCTTTTGTGCAGTATCCACTCGGTGCTCCCGCGTAACAAAGCCCCGCGCAAAATGATGTATACAATTTAATTTCTTAGCAATTTAGAGTTTTGCCCCCGCATTGAGAATGTTAATAATGCGTCCCTTAATTGCCTGCTCTCGGGGCGGGCGGGCGGGCGAGCGGTCGGCGGAAGAAGAGAGTCGGAGCGAAGCGCTGCTGGAACGCGGGTAGAACGACGCGACGCGCTGAACTCGGCGTGCCCTTACCATGACGCGACATACGCTCAGCCCCGGCCTGACAGGACGTGCCACACGGCGGGAGAACGGAAGAAACGCAGGCCCAGTGCGCAAAACGTAAAACGTAATGACTTTGATTTATCTTATTTGTACAGTTATGTGGATCGGGGGGTGCGAACTTAGATATTACACCTCAACTTATACTAACCTTACAAACTATTTACATTTTACGCTACTTGTTTGCATGATTTACACACTATTGTACTTATAATCTGAACTTACATACTGACAAACTGAACTTGTGTTAGACGCTACTTATTTACAATATTTACAGGCGCTTGCTCTTACAATCTAAATTAACAGACTAACACTGAGATTTTTAGAGTCGGCCAGTTAAATCTGCACTGGCTCTTGAGAGTCACAGTTCCAGTTACTTTTCCCCCGCGCGCACAGATTTCACAAGAAGATTCCTGCGCTGAAGTACGTTTTGATTATTTTATTTATAGAGTTTACGTAGGAACTCACCGATAAAATACGTAGGAGTGTTGTTTGACAAACGATTAACATGAAAAGCTCATATTAACGCAATAGCCATCAAAGTATCAGAAAAAATATCGAAATCCTTCATTCTAATTAATGTACGTTCTTCATTGCAAGTTGAGTGCCAACTGCTCCTTTATACAAATAATTAATTCTACTATGACTTACGCATGTCCAGTTTGGGGTTGGGATACCCCCAGCAATTTCCAAAACTTAACAGCCATTCAAAACATTTTTAAGAAGAAATTTAAATGCCACTTGGTTCATTCCAAGCATCCAGATTCACAAAGAATAAATCTATCTTTATTAAGCGACCAAATGACACGAAAAGCTCACACCTTTTATCAAAACCTTCGCTCTTTCCCTTGCTCCTTATTCTTCAGTCTAGGACGCAAAGCTGCATGTCCTTAGAATCAAATTCAGATATCCCAAAGATCGATTCAAACTACCGAAATTCCCACTGCCAATTGGAACGACCTTCAACCTCGCGTTATTTTCGACTTAACCAAATGCATATTACGTTCTTCTAAGTAATAAAATCATTCCTTGTGGACGACCATCTTCAAAAAGCTTCAACTGTGTATAGTACTATATTAAGATTCCTCAACGGACCAAGTTTGTCGAATGAGGAGAAATATTTAAAGACTTTACGTAACAGCTGAACGACGCTCGGGTATTTATTTTCTCTCTATCTTGCTACAATTGCTGGGCAATGCCAAACAACAATGACGCTCCCCGGCAACAGTGCGCCGCATTGCGGGTTTACATCTCAGGGGGTAAGCAAAATTGGGCAAACATTTTTAGTTTGCTAATCACCCTATTTTTTCCTCAGATGCTCTCTAAAAGTGTTTGACCCGTATTAGAGAGCAATCGCTCTAATGGTTCAGTTGAGAAGTTATTGGGGAACAAAACACGTACGTACAAAAATGAATACATTTTTAATACTTTAAAATTACGATATACACGGAAGCGTGCCCCTTTTTCACAAAGAAAATGCTCTTTACAATATGCAATTAATATTTTTTAATAAAATATTAAATAGAGTTTTAGTCAACATTTCTTCATCAGTGACGTTATTTTAAAATTTATTCTTTGCTTCTATTGAAACTTTGCACATGCCAATTTTTGATGAACAAATTACGACAGCACCGAAGATTACGTTTTCTTCGTTTTTGATTATATTAATATTCACCGTTTTAAATGCAAATAAATAATTTTGTTAAACTAAGGTTTCGACAGTAATATACTTACAGATTTATAATTTCAAAACACTATCATATTGCTTTTGACATAAAAATATTGACTCAAAATTACATAAATTACTTATTTTAATGTTCCTTAAACTAATAAATTAAAGAAGTTCAAAAAAGACGTAATATCGTCCTAATATTACATCAACAAAATATTTAACTGAAAAAAGAAAAATGTCGCATTGCTAGCATCAGTTCCTTTCGTCTATGTGATTCCCATACGCTAGTTTTGAAAATGGAGACACTTTGTTCATTAGTTAAAATCTGAATATTGTTATAAGTGATCTTCAACTGATGGAAACATCAAATGTCGTAGGACTTCCTATTAGAAAAAGAATGACAAAATGAAAGCTCAAGACAGGGTAAGTTAGTACTCATAGCATTAAGAAAAACATCAACAAAATGAGATATTGCATATCTAGTAAGACGTTCATGTAAATATAACAAACGAAGGCGTTAATTTCCGCCTAAGAAGCTTCCACTCGAACCGAAGTTCTTTAAACGCAATTATTTCTGCAGCTGACACAGACGTTCTCTGATCTCACGCCATAGCTTTCATTAACTTTTTTCTAATAGAAATGCCATCGAACGGTGGTTATACACATATAAACTCACAACACAGCCTTTCGTGACGCGCGAGGCAAGTTGACCCTTGACCTGACTTGGCATTTGGCGGACTTTTTTCGCCCCCTCTCCGTTTTTTATGCTTCCCTTATCTGAGATCACGCCTGTATCTCATCATCTCGATATTAGTATACTTATTATCCCTTGCGCGCTTGAGTACATATCTGATCAAACTACTATTTCTGTTTCCTTTGTTATGCGTAACAGCTTGGTTTTTATCGCCTTGCCATCAAATCATTCTGTATGCTAATGCAGCAACGTAATTTGTCTTATTAAAAAGATCTATCAAAATAAACAAAAAATAACACGCCTGCGACAGGATTGAATTAACATTAAAATGTTTCATTATGGAATACACCAAAAAGTCCTAAAAATCCGTTGATTAAGCCTCGTCTGCTGCCGACCAACGCCTGTGCGGGGGGGGGGGGGTCGTACAGGTTGGACGGCGCGACGTGGGTATCCTCGCGTATGCAGCAATACTGCTCCCTCGCCGATATTTACGACTGGACATGAATATTCCGACGCTATAAAACATCAATGTCTTTGACCCTCACTGCTGCAATAAAACCAGGCTCCTTTAAATTCTCACCTGTAGGTTGTACTTCCCGATGTTATCTTCGATTAAAGAATATTAAAATCCTGAGGCAAGGGCAATAAATATACAATACGCCGCCCGTAGACGATTCCCTTCGTCTTTTATGATCAATTTAGTCGGAGGTCAATACAGTATGGAGCCTAGTGTAGGTCGCTTCGTGTAAGGTCATGATGCAATAGAAAGCAAACTCTGATGAAATGTATTTTTAAAAACCGCAGAAGGCATGGTTCTGTTACGGCCTAGGCCATTCGTGTACTTAACTTGGTAAAGTATAGATAATACTGAAAGTGAAACCTTTGACTTTCGAGGTTTAATTTTACAGACATTTTATTCCTGCCTCATCGAATTTTTTTCTGGGCAATATTCTAGTGACCGTAAAAGTTGCATTATGAAATGAATTCATTTTTAAACAGCACTGTTTCGAATGCCGCTGTTTACAGAGCACATTTGGCGTGGTGTGTGTCAGTTCATACACGCAAAAATAATGGCATAAAACAAGAAAGCTAACCGATTTCCTTTCGCCAAGTACAGGTAACAAGGATATTTTCTTCAATATTAAATTAACGTTAAAAGCATATTCTAATGACAATGCGTATTGACAGTCTTAATATTTGCCTTTCAGAATTCTCCTTCTTACAAAAAACTCGGGAAGACGTTTATGCGGATCTTCGGCCCAATCTTTGCAGTTCTCCCACAATTTAACAATTCCGACGCATTTACAGACGCTTTTTAAAAAATAATTTTTTCCGTGAATCAGGAAACAATCAAATAATGCGTGTATAAAATCCATGATGGCTCTCAATAAAAACAGTCTACATCACCACCTAGCGACATAAACAGCTGCACATAGTCCATTGTCAAACCTCTTAATATAAAAACAACGTTGGAAGTAGAAACATTATTTCTAAATTAAATAATCAATCGCTTATTGCTATTTGAATACTGACACAACCTTGATTGAGAGGAAATCTATTTCCATCATTACAAATTCTATTCGTTTTCAATTACTCACGAAACACTGACGTAAGCTCGAAGAGGTAAAAGCTCTCTCCTAGTGGGGACACGCCCCTTCTGAATCAAATCACCTCCGCCGAATGGCCCTTTGTTGTAAATCGCAATATCGAACGCTGTTTGCTGTTATACCTCCAAAGTCAACAAAGACGAAATACCAACACCGCACATTAATTACTGACCTAAATACGCACAAGAAATACTCGGAATGCGATACGAGCTGCTGTGAACACTATGTGACACACTGAATAGGCGCATGGATGCGATAATATCGTCTATAATTTGTCTACGTGAACTGTGCTACACCAAATTATTGATTGGATGTAAAGACTAGAAATTAATAACCCCATCAAAACTCCTTCTGCAAAGGTAAGTGTGAGAATACATTTTTTTTATTGTAAATGTACAGTAAAAGCATTCTTTTGTTCTCCAAGGGGAATCCCATCCAAATGAATAGCAACTGCTAAATTGAGATTTTCATATAGAAGTTAATAAATGAATGATTGTACAGTAAATATACAGTAATAGCGGAAGAAAGTTATTCGTCGTTTATTTCTGACAGCCATAGAAAATCTTCGCAGTGATGCCATCATCTTCAGGTATACTACAACCTGAACGGTCTTTAAATCCATACATAAGAAAATTGCAAACGTGAGCCCTTCCTTATTCATATATGCGTCCTACCTTTAACGCCATACATGCAAACTCACACTTCCGGCTTAAAAAATCTGACGTCAGTACGTAATTTACTTCATGACGTAAGTGTGTGATTTGCGTCAACAATAAGCTATTAACGACTGTACACATACGCGCAAGGTATTGGATGAAGTTCACGTACTCTCTTCAAAAAACAAAATGAATACTAAACATAGCTAAACCGCTCATATTTGGGTATTTTTGAATTTACTGTATACTGCAAATAAATTTAGCATAGTGTCGTTTAATAGTTTCTCACTGGTATGGCAATGCTCTCTGTTACTCGATTTATCATTCCACACGTACAGTTCTTGAGGAAGAACAAAATTCTAAAATCAAAATATTTGGAAAAGAAACTTAAGTTTCTTTCGTGTTCATCTCAAAGGTGATTGAACGCAGATGATGTTCATTGACAGGTTTAGATCAGCTGAAGATAAAATGTATTGTTACTACGTTTTAAAAAATATTAAATGGTTTAGTAAACGAAATGATACAAAAAATTGCATTAAAATTGTATTGCGGAAATGTTGAAAGACGATGCTCACGACAATAGAGTGATTAAAAATTTTATATACGACTTGATGAACATAATAAACTTCGGTTGGCGGAGAGACTGATACCACTAACTGAAAAAATGAGGTAGAATTACGGCATCGATTATTTACAAAAATATTACAAAAGTGTATTAATTTATTTGTTGAGTATTGTATGATTCTGAAAATGACAGCCAGGTTGTCGAACTTCGTAATCACAAACTATCGATAGCATGACGTGTCTCACAAAAGGAGCTTGCGTAAAAGGCGAAGAAAAGCATTGGGATTTCTTGAACAAACGCTAAGATTTGTGACGCGCCTCATTCACCCAGTGGCCTCGATTTGAAGCTGGAGATCAGTGGAAGAGGGAAAACACACAATCGTCGTGCTCGCTTCACTAACCTCGCGGCATTCTCGAATCTCCCAAGAGGACTTTCTGCAAGCAGCCAGTGCGCAATGAGCTTCTGGAGACATGGACGGAGGTAAAGGCTGCTGCTACAGGTTGGGAACTGCCACCCACTGGCGGATTCAGGGGCGGCGGTCATGGGTGCCATGCCTCCTCCAAAAGGCCCAGAGATTTCATTTACATTCCTTTATTTGGCAAAATCTATGATCGAATTATGTAATTATTTAAACAATAATATTGCATTGTGTCATACCTATACATAAATAATATACAATACAATTACTACATTTCTTATTTAACAAAATATACATTCCCCCCCCCCCTTACAAATTTTTGGGCTCATATCAAAGGCGCAAGTGTTCCCGACAGATCCACAGAAACAGTGATTGAAAAAACACTTTCGGTATCAGGGTCTCCCGAAACGTATTTCCATGAAAATCTCGGCATCGATTATTGCAAATTACTACACGTTCTGTTAATTACGAGAAAGTAAATACTGTAACAAATCTGCTTTTTCTACTACTGCTACTGAATGTCAAATCTACCATTTGCTTACCAATTTACAATCTGGGCAACTCGACCCGCCCGCCATACGGCGGACGCGAAACCTCCGTGAAAGTTTTTGGCTATTGATTGCTGTGGATTTGCTCGTTGCTTGCAGACATTTTCTCACTTCTGGATCACAATTCAACTTCCGACTGATCTTAGCGGGCGCTGCACCTAAATAACTTAAATCATTTTCAGGTTGCACTACACTCAGCAATTTTATTTTTACTTTAGTAAACGACTACAACTTCGCAGAACATATGGTTACAACTATCACTCGTTCAAAACCAACAGAACTTTCTACCTCACAAAAAGTCGACTTCCATCTTATATCAACAAAGCCCCCTAGCAACCACCTGCGATCGACTACTCTTTTCCTCAACAGTTGGTATATCACAATACACGTTAAATTTCATTGGCTTACGCTTTCCAAAAGAGGAGTACCTCAAATGAAGAGCCAAGGACAACGCGCAATCCATCCATCCCCATTCTATCCGTAGTTTATTCTTAGAGTAAAGCGTCATTACCGTGTAACGTATAGGGAAAATGCTGATAGTTCTAAGAATTCCAACACGGATATCTAATACCAAGGAGGTTAAAATCGACGGTGTGAAAACAACAGGCAGAAGTTTTTGTTTAATTTTAATGTTAGACAATTACCACGGACCTTTAATCCATAAAAATCGCTATTAAAAAGAACTGATAAGAGGCATTGGAACACTGACATTTGTACCAAGCATATTGTCGGAAAGGAAGTGAGAGATTCGAGAGCTGATACATCTTAAGGGTCCTTGGCCGCCAGGAGCTTGTGACCAATATATAAGAATCCTGACTAAATGCGTAGACAAATTTAACATCCAAAAATACTTACACTAATCAAATCCTACATTCCGTCAGCAAAAGAAGAGCTCAAAATATATTTTAAAAGGTATGAGCCCGAAAACAAAATTCAGCAAACAAAATAAAGTTTCGCAATTCGTTGGTTGGCTCAAAATAATGTATTTCTGTAATTTAGACCCTTTCTGAGAGTGGGACAACGGACTTCGGCAGAAGGCGGGGTATAAGTCGACGACGACGACCACCACCACCACCACCACCACCACCATCAACAGCAACAACAACAACAACAACAACAACAACAACAATAATATTGCCCTAACTTTAACTTGAGAATTTAGTATTTCATAACGGAGTTCAATGAAATATCATTTTTTCCTTTTCACTTCAGAACAATGCTGTTCAATATAGAAATTAATTTTGTTATGACAAAGGGAAATTACTCAGTTTGTACGCTTTTTTTTCGTCGATTTCGACGAATGTAATTTTTTACCTTTTTCCGTCATTTTGAATGTATTTTTTGGTAATTTCATTGATTTAATATCATTTTAATGGTACTTGCTTCAAATAATATTTAGGGGTTGCAACAAATGTTCTCCACAGCTAATTAGCTTAATCGATTTCTTCGCTCAGTAATAGTAATGTCAGCCGTTATCAGTGTGTAATCTAAGCTTCCTGTGATGCCTATCAGGAACGCCTGTCGGTTCAGCCGATTTCGGGATAACCAAAGACAGATTTCCTGGTAAATAACAGGCCAAACCAAAACGTTGCACGTTGAGTTCACTTGAACGAATAGAAAAAACCTCGATTGCAACATTAAAGTACCCAACAGTTTCAGTTGTTCATCCGAATTGGTTTTGATAGCATTTTTTTACATAATTTTTCATTCGCTTTTAGAGCAATTAAAAACATTTTAGAAGCATTTACTGATCATTTTTGGCAATGTGTTAGTCATCAAAATCCGCCCCCTATTCATAACCTTACTGTTATCAGCCAGCAATGCCAGCGGAGGGCCGTGGAGCAGCAATCACGTGGAGGAAGAAGTCCAGAGTGAGAGACCCATTTTAAGAATGTTTTCTTGGTGTGATTGTGGCATGATTCATAATAATGAAAATTAAATACTATAAGTAACATAATAGTGCTCCACAGCACACACGTTTTCTCATTATTTGTAACTTGTGCAATTTTCGAAAATTCAGACAATTTAATGAAAATTAGACCTATGCCATTTTTAAACACTCTTTGCTCTGTCGTGGGAAACATTTTTTAGAAAATAATTGTTTAAGAATTGTCTATATTTCACGCAAGATTTCGCGAAAACTAGTTATATTTTAGAAAAATTTTACATGAGCTTATTTTAATAGCTGACATTCAGGAACAAATTTTATTAGGGAAAATCATCTCTATCTGCAATATTGTAGTTGTAGGGGGATGACAAAGAAAATGTGGCCTGCACCATTTTTTTACCCTTTTGCTCTTTCTGAGAAAAAAAGTCTCAAAACATCAAAACCCTTCAACATCAACTCACCAAAAAAGGATCCATTTTTGAGAAAATTTGAAAATGTTATTAAGGCTTCTTGTAAACCTTCGTGTAAAGTATCCCCAAAAATCAAAATGTCCGTTTCAAATTCGTAAAGCGTCGCGATGGGATATTTCGATCAGGGAATATCAATTTTGGAGAAGATTGTCCGAACGTTTAGGCGCTGGCGTTGACCACAGGCAGAGGGATGGACCGTAAACCATTTTTTTCGTTAATAAGGATCCGCAAAACGTGGATTTTAACTACTTAACGTTTTAGACGAAGTAATTTACTAAATACAGGAATAAAATTTATGCACTAGGTTACAAGGCCCCGACAATAACAGGTTTTCGGTCGAAAAATCGCAGATTTCTGCAGTAATATTACGTTTTCTCTTCACATCGTAAGTACATAGTAGGAGTATAAAGTAAAAATGATTACTTATTATTCTTATCAGCTAATAATGAAATTAAAGCGAAATCGTTTATCATTTGAAAAAAATCAACGCAACCCCACCTTCGCGCTTGCGCAAACAAACATCGGTCCAAAATTAAAACATCGATGTTAATATTACACAGACTAAAAAGCAATCGATGTTTTTTCAAAATCGATGTTTTCAGTCATCGATGTCATCAGCTAGTTCAGTAACCTGTAACATTAAATTCGTGTGCAAGACATTTAATTTGACACCATTTTTTTATCAATTCACCGAATAAGGCACGAGAAGAAGGATCAGACCTCAGTCCACAGCGCATTTGTTGACCACTTCTAAATGTGCGAAACGAATAAGAAAAAAAAGAGAACAAGAAAGAATGTTTCTACAAAAACATCGATGTTTTGAAAACATCGACATCGATGTGGCATCCCTACTTCGAAACAGCTCCTCCTCAGACGCAACCCCTCCATGTAGTAGTCGTCGTCGTTCAAGAAGCGGAGTCGTGAGAAGGGGGTGGAGAGGAGAGGAGGGGAGTGGAGGAGGGGAGCGGGTGGCGGGGGTGCGCTGGCGATCCGCAGGCGGCGGAGGGGAACGGCCGCCGAGGGCGCGCGTCCGGCGCGGCGCCGCTTGAGGAAGGAGCCACGAGTGGCGGGCAGAAAGAAGAGGGCGCGGGTGGGGCAGGGAAGACATGCTGTGGGGCGTGGAAGGGGTGGAGATAGTGCAGGATGGGATGGCGCTGGTGTCTGTGAGAAGGCGGGAGAGTACGTAGCGGAGGCGGAAGATGGTAGCGAGGAGACGGGCGAGAAGAGGTGGGGTGGGACGGGAGGGGTGACGGGGAGGGTGGAGAAGGGGGAGGAATGGGAGGGGAGGATGGGGATGGGAAAGAGCAGGGAGAGAGGAGGGATAAGAGGTGAGAGTGGAGGGCTGTAGAAGGAGGGAGGGCGACGGGGTGGGAAGGGGCAGGGGAGGATGGGGGCGAGAATGGGCGTCTGTAGGGTGGCGCGAAGGGGGCGATGACGGGGTGAAGTGAGGGGGGAAGGGGCAGCGGAGTGTGGCATTTCCGCCCCGGGCGACCAGTCGCGTGCTGAGGACGGGCAAGGGAGCGCCGAAGTCTCTCCAGCCGTCACCACAGCCAGGGGCAAATCCAGCCGATCATTATGGAGGGGCCATCCCAGATTTTTTTCAAATAATAAACATATTTTTTATTATATTGTATATAATTTTTGTAGTGTATATATATAAGACAATACACTAGTTTTTAAATAATTAGATAATTATAACATAAATAGATATTTAAATCAATTTTGCCAAATACAGGAAGGTAACAAACCAAAACTCTAGACCTTTGGGGGGGGGGGGCTTGGCCACCGTGCCACCCCCTGGATCTGCCCCTGACCACGGTCGTATATCCACTGCACCCCGCGGCCAACGTCTCCTAAGCCGTTTGTCTACCTCCCCTAAGAAGCATAACCCGACTCCATACCGTTTTCCTCGTTAGTATGAAGGTTTCTGTTTCGTGCGACCTGCTTAAAATCATACTGATCGCTTATAATTTGTTCACTTTTGCCTTTTCAAGAAACATTTCCTTTTAGAGCACTGCCGAAGCTGAAAATCACAGCTTAAAACGTTGTGGAAACAAAACATGAAATCACCTATCACGAGCATCTTCTTATCTCTCTGACTTAACATACACATTTCCGATTATTCTGCTATGTTCACCTGTGTTCGGGACTTCCCGGACTGTTTGCAAGAACATATGAACATGTGTTGGCAATATTTAAGTTTTGTATTTGTTTTTAGGTAGTTGTATATTCTCTATATTATGTTCGTTGTATGTCTTTATAAGTTCTGTCAAAAAACTGACATCGAGCGAAAGCGCATTAGCAGATATAATTATTATTATTATTACTATTATTTCATTACATCACGACTAAAGATCTTATGAGTCGGCTGAATTAAAAATCTACTCCAGGTTGCAACCAGCTACCTAAAGAGCAGATTCGGTGAATATCAGTGCCTCTACAATACTTTACGCAAAATGTGGGCTGTTCCAAATAAAGCAATTTCTTGCACTTCCCAGTCTTTTGAATTACCTGGGAGTTTAGACAAGTTCTTACTCAAATTTTGCGGAACAAATCCCAGAGCTCCGATAACTATCGGGACGACCTGTGCTTTTACGCCCCACATTCGGCTGATCTCGATTTCCAAACTCTTGTATTTAAGACGTTTCTCTGCCTCCTTGGTAACGACGTTTTGATCGCAAGGTACAGCAACATCGATAAGTAAACACGAGTTTTTCGTCAAATCCCGGATAACTATATCCGGTTTGTTTGCCGCTATCGTGCGATCAGTTTGAATTTGTTGGTCGTACAATATCGTACACAATCCAACAGACGTCACCGGTTTCGGTGAGTGTTGTTGTTATTATTATTATTATTATTATTATTATTATTATTATTATTATTATCATTATCATTATTATTATTCAATAATAAAAACAAAAAATGTATGAATCTAAACTTAACTAAAATTATTACTTTTTCCGAAGCACCGGATGAACGAAACGGGATTTGAGTTGCGCTATGCATTCTCAGGTAACGAAAAGTGAAAGCTGGGAAGCAAGGATTAGGGAAAACTGACCGCGGGATGCAGTCGGGCGATTCCTGACGCTGCCGTCTTACGGGTGGATTGAAGATGCTGTGGTCCGGGGAAGTTTAGCCTACAAGAGGAGTGATGGATATTCAAGGAATAAGAGATGTCGATTCTAAAAGATGTAAAAGGATTATCCATTGTAATATTGAATTGAGTCTTACCTATCAATGTGAGATAGAGACCGTGATTCGATTCGTAGTTCAACCAAGATAAGAGGTCCTCAACCACCTTCGTAAAAAAGCTTTTTTACCCGCGCAACTACACGGGATAACTTTCTCAATGAGCAACGGATTAGGATGATTCACTACTGTTTATTCATCATAACAGGAAACCACAGCATAGTTGAACGTCATCATAAACGCAAGGTCCGTTATACCTTTGTTTCTATGTCTATCTTTGTTTTTCTTCATCAACTCAGAAACCATCGCTAACGGGAAGGTGATCACCTGTCGCAGAGTCCGTTTTAGCATCTCCGATAATTTCTCTTCCCTCTGTTCCGGGTTCTCACAGTTAGTATTGCCATCGCACCTACTACTTCCGCACTATCGAACTATCATAAAATCACTCTTCTCTTGACATGTTCGCTTTCACTGTTACTCCCGACTCTCTAATGCTGCTTGTTCCGTTATCTCGATGATGATCTTTGTTCGTATGTTGCGAATGCCACCGTGCCGTTGCGAACGTCGAAGGCGATAGTGACAGCGGTAAATGAGGGCGAAGGTGACCGGGCGGTGTGGGCGGCTAGGGTGACGACGACAGCGAGGGAGGGCGGCGAGGGCGGCGAGGGCGGCGAGGGCGGCGAGGGCGGCGAGGGCGGCGAGGGCGGCGAGGGCGGCGAGGGCGGCGAGGGCGGCGAGGGCGGCGAGGGCGGCGAGGGCGGCGAGGGCGGCGAGGGCGGCGAGGGCGGCGAGGGCGGCGAGGGCGGCGAGGGCGGCGAGGGCGGCGAGGGCGGCGAGGGCGGCGAGGGCGGCGAGGGCGGCGAGGGAGGCGAGGGCGGCGAGGGCGGCGAGGGCGGCGAGGGCGGCGAGGGCGGCGAGGGCGGCGAGGGCGGCGAGGGCGGCGAGGGCGGCGAGGGCGGCGAGGGCGGCGAGGGCGGCGAGGGCGGCGAGGGCGGCGAGGGCGGCGAGGGCGGCGAGGGCGGCGAGGGCGGCGAGGGCGGCGAGGGCGGCGAGGGCGGCGAGGGCGGCGAGGGCGGCGAGGGCGGCGAGGGCGGCGAGGGCGGCGAGGGCGGCGAGGGCGGCGAGGGGCGGCGAGGGCGGCGAGGGCGGCGAGGGCGGCGAGGGCGGCGAGGGCGGCGAGGGCGGCGAGGGCGGCGAGGGCGGCGAGGGCGGCGAGGGCGGCGAGGGCGGCGAGGGCGGCGAGGGCGGCGAGGGCGGCGAGGGCGGCGAGGGCGGCGAGGGCGGCGAGGGCGGCGAGGCGGCGAGGGGCGGCGAGGGCGGCGAGGGGCGGCGAGGGCGGCAGCGTGGCGTCCGCGGCTCCCGAGGCCAGTGTTCTTTTTATCCACCGCCAGCGGCGGGCGGGGGTGGCGGCGGTGGCGGCGTCTGGCGGGTCTCCAGCCAGTATTGACCTTCCCCGTGCTCTTCCTTTTGGAAACATCCTCCTCCCCTTCTTCTTCCCGGCGTCGCCGACGGCGGCGGCGGCGGCGCGGCATTCCTGCCCCTTTTAACGTGTAATTCAAGCACTTACTCCGTCCGTCGGCGGCGTCGCGCCCGCCGCCGCCGCCGTCGAGTTTTTAGCATGCGATTGTGAACTAGCGGGCGACGCGGAATAAAACAGATTTGGGAAGAGGTCCGTCGCCGCCATTAGCGCTGCAGTGAGACGATGCTGCCGCTGCGCGCAGCTCTAAGCGGCGCCGATGCCCTCTGGGCTCTCCGCGGGTATGGGGACGATGACTTCGTTGAGCGAGGACGAAGGTGTTGCTCGACAGGTGAAACACGGGTAGGGGGTCCATAAATAGTATGTGATCCAGTGTTAATGCTGTAAGAAGGAGGATAAAAACTTGATATTTGGTGTTGTAACCAAATACTACAGAGACAATACATGCCATTCTACGTTATAACGGGAGACATTTCAAGCAAACGCCTCTAGTGGTAATATTAAGTGTTTTTGAAAGATATTTAGTTTACTTACCATTATATTTGCTTACGTTTCACAGATTTTTTTAAAAGGTATTCTATATGTAATTAAATTTGAATTTGTTACCAATTTTCCAGGTCACGTCATTAGGTATGCCAGTGAGCAGTTGTCTCCCGTTAATATATGAGAAAGTTTCGAAGTGTCCTGTATAGTCTCCATTGTATTTGTTATACTGTTAGCATTATATAAGAACGAGTACGAGTCTGGTTCAAACCAAGGAAGCTTAAGTTCGAAATAAACCTATTACATTCTCCTTCAAGAAGATGGCGATTGTTCCACGTCGCTGATTGAAGGGAAGCAAAAGAATTTCTAAATGAAAATTTGATGTAAATTCTAAAACCGTTCATTCACCTGGTAATACCTAACAGAGGGTTGTACGGCGGTCTCACCTGGTCGTACCAAGAAAGAGTTACCAAATTCATATCAGCATTTTTCGCTTGATCTCCTGTGTTTCAAGAGTGATCTTTGGTGTCAGCTGCAAAAACACCGCAGAACAGTCACTTATAAAATGTTGGTAAAGAATCGTGCTTCCAATGTTATAAATTCAGTGATACTGTTTCAGTTACTAGATCAACAAGAAACATCGCATTAAACTGTGTCTCATTTGTTTGTAAATTGGTCGTGTAAGAATAGAATAATAAATCTTTAAAATGCTAATATATTACAGACAAAAAGTATTACACAGTTGTAAGAACGTGTCGTTGATTAATATCGGAGAGTGGAAGGTAAATTGGATTCATATCACGGAGAGATGATTTGAAAAAATAGATAGGGTAAAGATGTTGAGGCGATCATTGTGGTAAGAAGAAATGGAGAACAATACTCGATTTAGTAGCTAGAAGTGTGTTGTAGGAGGAAGGTTGAAGCATCTCTATAAAAAACACATTAATTATGTTTAGTGTCTTTAAGGCACTTTAGAAAATATCAAATACAAATACAGTAAATTTCCAGTCTTGAAGCATCTGCTTAAAAATATATTATTTTATTCTAAATTATAATATGTTTCCTAAAGCTAAATAAACCATCTCTGTTTATTAAAAATACTAACTCAAGATTGCATTAATTAATTGCTCTTCCTTGAAATATTTATCTTCTTGAGATACGAAGTAATAGCTGAAAGGTGTCGTATATATTTTCCTAATAGCACATGTATTTCCGATCGCCGTTACTCGCAGGCCCATAAACGACAAAGCATATTCATCAAACATAAATCTTGGACCACTTAGTAGCAACGTGGCTGGAAAGGACACTACTGGAATAACGAGCAATGTCAGCAACAGGAAACCAAACACAGCAACCGCATAGAAGCGCTTTCTCACGTGTGTAGCTCCGCGTCTCCTCTCGTTGGAACGAAACTTCCAAGTTCATCACGAACGGACGATCGCGCGAGCACCGAATGTGAACAACGCAAACCGTGAAGTGCTCTCATTTCATTTCTATCGCCCACCGGACACGAGCATCCAGCCCACACGCATCGCCTCGGGTCGATTTTTCTCATCACACACTTTTTTTTTCAAATCCCACAAGAGGAAATAGCGCGTTTGACGCGGGGGTTCGAATTCGAGAAAATTCAAAGCGCGGCGATAAGCTGTCAAACTGGCTACGCACTACAAAGAGCAGTATATGTGTTTATTGTGTAAATCAAAGTGTACATACATGGCCAAAACCTTCGGCCTAGCCGCAGTAGGAAGACCGGTACCCGGACGCTAGCTCCTATCTACTACTTAACAAAGTCGCTTTTGAAAAACTGGTGTTTTATAACAACTCTTTATGCGAACAGAAAAAGAAGAAAAGACAGTGTTAATTGTTGATATTGAGATGTAGCCTTTAGGATACATAAACAGACAATGAAAATTTGACTTGTAAACACTTAACATAAGACTTAAAATTACTATTTACAAATAATTACAAAAAAAATTAAAAAAGGCAGTGAGAATTTTTAATATGGAGATGTAGCCCTTAGGACACACAAACACAATGAAAATTGGACTTGAAGGAACTTAACAAACGACTTAAAACCACTATTTACAAGTATTTACACATGACAAAGCGATAGAAATTCTACGCGCACTACAAAGAGCAACAAGAAATATTTGCATTCATTTCGCGTAAGCCAAGATGTGAAGCGATCGCCGCCCTCTTCCTACAGACGCCGCGCCGTCGTGATTTAAGTTCCGCCCGTGCGATGCGCACTCCATCAAGACCCCCGGCACGCTGCCGCCGCCGCCGCCGTAATTTACGAGGACATATAAAATTGTCAATTAAAAAGTTGGTAATTAATTTATAACCGAGTTTTAATCAGCCCGTATGTTATACCAATATAATAGTGGCTCTTGCGGCGCGGGCGTGGGCCGGGCCGGGCGGGGCGGGGCGGGGCGGGGCGGGGCGGGGCGGGGCGGGGCGGGGCGGGGCGGGGCGGGGCGGGAGCGGGCCGCTTCTATCAACGCGGGCGCAGCGGGCGGGAGTGAGTGGGCGAGCGGGAGAGCGGGGCGAGAGGAAGAGGAAAGGAAAGAGGACGGCTGGGGGAGGGGCAGAGGAGGAGGGGCGGGCGGGCGGACGAACGAGTGCAGGTGGACGTGGGATCTGCAGGTCGAACGAACTGGACGAGCACGCGAATGGATTTGGCAGGCCGTGGACTTGCGAGTTATAGACAGGAGCGTTTGTGTGTGTGTAAGTGTGTGTGTGTAAGTGTGTGTGTGTAAGTGTGTGTGTAAGTGTGTGTGTGTGTAAGTGTGTGTGTATGTGTGTGTAAGTGTGTGTGTGTAAGTGTGTGTGTGTAAGTGAGTGTGTGTAAGTGTGTGTGTGTAAGTGTGTGTGTGTGTAAGTGTTTGTGTGTGTGTGTGTGTGTAAGTGTTTGTGTGTGTGTGTGTGTAAGTGTGTGTGTGTGTGTAAGTGTGTGTGTGTGTAAGTGTGTGTGTGTGTGTAAGTGTGTGTGTAAGTGTGTGTGTAAGTGTGTGTGTGTAAGTGTGTGTGTGTAAGTGTGTGTGTGTGTGTAAGTGTGTGTGTGTGAGAGAGAGAGGGGGGGGAGAAAGAAGGGCGGGGGAAAGATTGATAGACGGAACACGGACGGCGAACCGGTGGAGGGATAAAAGGAAACTAGCAGCAGACAAAATGTTGCAGAAAAAACGAGTAATTAGTGAAGGTTTGTGGGAGACGACGAGAGACGGAGAAAGGGATAATAAGAGAGAAATTACGAAAACACAGACTCACGGAAAAATGAAATAGTGAACGATAAATAGAGTATAAGAGAAGGGAAATTCTTTAGCTTGAGATGTTACAACGATAAGACAAGAGAGTGTTGGAGTGAAAACTAGAAAATGAGGATAAGAATGTTTAAGAGTTTGTAAGCGATAAGCATTACTACAGGAAAAACAGGGAAAAGAATCAGCTCATAGAGAAGAAACAGAGAAAAATCAAAGAAATACGAAGAAGAATGTAAAAAATGCATAAAACTGCAGAAGGGAAGAGAAAACTTAACATGAAGCTACAGAAAAAGAAGCTACAGTTCCCGACATCAGTGAAAATAAAAAAACATCAGAGGTCACTAGGACACAGAAAAGAAAGTAACCGAAGTGAACAGTGTTTCGGGCAGGCAGCGAAAGATAGCCTCCTACTAGCTCGTGCAAGTGGTCATAGAGCAAAGAAGGTAACTATTCTTTCTCTAAGCCTAAGGTCACAGTGCAGTCGCAATAACGGTCGCTTGCTACCGGACGACTGCCAACGAATTGTCCGCCTTGCTTCAACCGAAAAGAAAACGAATGTTGCACCCGAAATCGTCCGAATATTCACACAATTTCGCAGTTCATTGAAACATCTGCAAAAAGCACGCTCAAGACCACCTGCAAGTATGCAGCTGGTGTTGGTATTACACATGTCCTTGCCTCTCCAGCTCGTTTCGGGTGAATGGAACCGACAAAATCAAACGAAACATATCTTCATCCGACGGGACGCCTTCGGAAGTGTTCGTTAGAGTACAATATGCCAATTTGCATTTACTAGCGTGTATTTGAACGATTCGGTCATATCGGACCGAGCAAACCTCCGACGTCGGCCGAAATGGGCTTCATTGTGACCGCCGCCTTATGCTACGGTCAGAGTAGAACCGTATTCGGACGAATTCGCGTTCGGCCGAACACGGCCGTTTATGGCCGAATATTTTAAACCCTCACTAGAACGCAGGCACGCTCACACTGCATCCGACACGTTCTGGCGAACACGACCTAACTTTGAAGTCGGCAGACCGATATCAAATGAATTTAATTTCTTCAGCCGTAGTGTCGTAGATGGACATTGAAAAGCTGGTTTCACTTGTACACGAACGAGATGCTCTGTAGAAGACATCGGATTTCAGGTATCACAACAGGGAAAAAAGCAGGAAATTATGGAATGAAATTGCCAAAGAAATGGGCGAAACTAGGACTAAACGTATTGTAAACATGGGACGTAACCTCACATACCTTATTGTTATGAACAGTCGTTCCTATGTAGTAATGCATTTCCTAAAATTCGACATTTTTCAATGTCATCTCTAATTGCTCCAAGTATGCAAAAAAATTTTATTGGGCGACATTCTTATGTATTGGAAGAATTTCACTGATTGTTTCAGAAATTGGTAATACAAGGTACGAAATTCACCAGGATTTTCACGATCGGCGAAAATAGGGTTCACTCAGTAATCTTTTTGATTTTCAAGCAGAAGAAATTTAAGGGCAGAGCTCTCAGCAAGCAGTTATAATCTTCTCGCTTCCATTAGATGCCACTTGTACTCAGTAATTCACTGATACATGTCTATTGCAGTCGGACGCAGCGTGACCAGTCAGGTCGGCAGAATTAGTCGGCCGTTCCTGCGCGAAAGTTTCTTCGGCCGAAAACGGATCCACTCAGACCGTACCCTTACAAGTTTCGCCTATTTCTTCGGCAATTTTCTTCCATAACTCCCGCTTATGTCCCTGTTGTGGTATCTTGCATCTGATGTCTCATTGAGTATCTCGCTCGTGCACAAGGGAAACAAGATTTTCAATGTCCATCTCCGACAGCTCAGATTGGCCGAATAAATCAAATGGATTTGACATCGGTCTGCCGACTTCGACGTTCGCCAGAATTTGTCGGATGCAGTGTGACCGTGCCTGCGCTCTAGTGAGCGTTTGATATAATCGGCCGTGTTCTGCCGAACGCGAATTCGGCCGAATACGTATCCACTCTGACCGTACGCTTAGTCTTGGCGGCAAGCGAGCAGACGCGGTAAAACGAATGAGCGAGCGTGCGAGTCGGCGCGACTGGTGCGGGAGAGGCGCGGGCGGCGGTTCGGGCGTCGAAACCCCGCCCAGCTCGTTAGCTGCTCTTCCGGAGACGGGGCGGCACGGCGGTGTGGGCGGCGAGGGCCAGAGCCGGGGGCCGTAGCTGGCGGCGGGGGCGGGGGCGACCGACAGAAAATGAGCCCCGCGGCCCGCGCCCAGCGGGCTTCGCCTAATTGCGGCTGACCCGGGGGCGGGGCGAGGCGCTGCTGCGCCGCCGCCGCCGCCACCTGCCCGCCGCGGGACGGCCAGACACCCTCACCCGCCCACCCGGGATTTCCAATTACGACGTCGGCGTAGAGGCGTAGGAGGAGGCTGAGAATGGGCGGCGCAGGGGTCGGGGCGAGGTGAAGGAAGAGGGGAAGTGCGAGAAAATAACGCGGGAAGGGGAGTGAATGCGAAAAATAAAAAGCTAAACTAAAATTTAAACACAATTTAAAAATCAAGCAATCTAGTTACAGGGTTACCAAAGCGCCGATCTGCCTGTACGTAGTAGTCTAAAAGAAAGGCTCGCTTTAATTTGTTTTTAAGATTTTCTCTAGCCAGGAAGTCCGTACTATTCCCGTCTGTCTCAATAGCGTAATGCAACGACGAGCGCAGATGTAATGTCCCTAGAGAACATAAACTACCGTTTGCCAGGAGATTGACGAGAAGAAATTGAATAAAAGAACGTGAGATTGGCAAGGATCGAGGAGGATGAGAATCAGTTGAGACAAACCAAGCGTAATCTACAAATGCGAAAACAAAATCAGGGAAATGTGGATGAACAAAACGGTAACTAGTATTGTGAAAATTGTGATGAAGTAGGTAAAACTATCGGCAGTTGCAGAACTACTGGAAATTGCAGCGAAATCGTACGAAATGACGTTGGAAACGGCTGTACAATTCGCAGCTTTAGATGTGAAAATAATAGGTATGGGAATAAGGCTGAAATGGAAAGAGAGACGCGAGAGGCCGCTCGTCGCGAGAGGCCGACATGGAGAGGCGAGAGGCCGCTCGTTGGCGTTTGGGGAGGGGCAGGATTAGCTGCCGGAGGCGCGGAGCAAAGGACGACAGAGCGCAGCACGCTGCCGTAGGGGCGACAGAGAAAAGGCACGAAGCAAGGGGCGAGGGCCGATAGGCCAGGGACGAGAGGCAGGGGATGACGAGTGCAGAACGAGAGACTAAAGCAGGAGACGAGGGGCAAAACGGGGAGAGGCACGAGGGGCGAGATCCGCAAACGAGAAGGGAGAGACTGTGAGTGTGCTGGCGAGGGGCGCGAGCTGCGAGGTGAGGGTTGCGGCGAGGGGGGCGAACACCGGAGTATAAGGCCGAAGACAAGAAAGAAACATTCGCCGTTTTCTGGCGCGCGATTAAATGACTCTCTTCTTACGAAGTACCTTCGTAAGGGCGATTTCTCGCCCTTAGGGAAAGGAAAAGGCAGAATGAGTAAGATATGAAGCAAACGTCTGAGAGTGAGGAACGTGAAGAGATCGGTAGGGATGAAGAGTGTGAGATTACATGACTTTCTCTTCTTATGAAGTACCTTCGTAAGGGCGAGAAAGTAGAAAGCGAAAGGCAGAATGAACAAGACGTGGAGCAAAGGTCTGAGATTGAGGGACGAGGAGAGACAGGCAGGGACGAAGAGGGTGGGAGCGACGGGCAAGAGTCGGAGGCTGATGTAAGAGGAACAGGCGGTCAGGCGAAGGTAGTGGGAAGACAGGTGGAAGACGAGGGTGTAAGGTGATCTATGAGGCGTGGCTTTTGAGAAGTGAGGTCTGTAAGGCGAGGGCTGTGACTTTGGCTTGCGAGGTGAAAAGTGTAAGGCGATGATTGTGGGTGAGGGCTGAAAGGAGAGGCGAGAACCGAGAGGCGAGGACTGTGAGGCGAGGACTGTGAGGCGAGGACTGTGAGGCGAGGACTGTGAGGCGAGGACTGTGAGGCGAGGACTGTGAGGCGAGGACTGTGAGGCGAGGACTGTGAAGCGAGGAATGTGAGGCGAGGACTGTGAGGCGAGGACTGTGAGGCGAGGACTGTGAGGCGAGGACTGTGAGGCGAGGAATGTGAGGCGAGGACTGTGAGGCGAGGACTGTGAGGCGAGGAATGTGAGGCGAGGACTGTGAGGCGAGGACTGTGAGGTGAGGACTGTGAGGCGAAGACTGTGAGGCGAGGACTGTGAGGCGAGGACTGTGAAGCGAGGACTGTGAGGCGAGAACTGTGAGGCGAGAACTGTGAGGCGAGAACTGTGAGACAAAGACTGAGAGACGAGACGAAATCTGTGAGGCGAGGACTTTGCGGCAAGGGCTGCGAGAAGAGGAATACGAGACGAGGACGTTGAGTTGACGTGAAGACGTTGTGTGCTAGAGGCGGACAGTGAAGCAGTGATTGGGGCGGGGTGAAGGGCGCAGGGCGCGAGAGTCCGGGTCGGGGGCTTGGGCAGAGTCGTAGGCTGCGGCGAAGGTTAAGAGATAAGGTCTGTGAGAAGTGGGTGGTGAGATTGATTAATTGTTCGTGATTCCGGGCGCGTCAACTACTTAGGTCATTACTCCGTAAGTGCAGTGCGCGTTTTTTTCTCGGGAGGTGGCGGTGATCTTTTCCCCACCGGATGGCGAGATCCTGGTATCTCCCACCAGCGGGGCACCGCCCCAACCGGGACAAGCTCTAAGCTCCCGACTGGTCTCCCGCCTGGTGTTGATCGAAGAAATCATGGGAAACTACCGATCAGAGCAGCCGGCCGCTAGAATTCGCCTCCAGACAGCGACTGAATTCAACCTAGCTGACAAGCTAGTGTCGAATATCCTGCCACCGTCGGGACTCGAACCTAGGACCTCCCGGTCAGAGGGACTGCAGTAACATCAGCTGATGCACTGAGCCATCTCTCCCGGTATGTGGGTGGTGAGGCGAAGAGCTGTGGGCGATGGGCGCGAGGGCCGGGGGCCGAGGGGCGGCGCAAGCTCTGAGGCGAGGGCTGTGAGGGAGGATGAGGCGCCACATGCGGTGGGATCTTTCGGGAGGGGAAGTGGCGGCCAACGGATGAGGTTTCTCGCTTCTACGAACGAGTGAAAGGGGCGCCCTCATAATGATGCCCCAAAGACTGAAATTCCCTTCTCGGAAATCCTATCCGCTCACCAATGCAAGCATAAAGCAATGCTTCGAATGCAATGATTTCAAGAAATAGTGCACGATAATGAAGCAAATGCTGTCTTTGCCAGTAGAATGTTGAATATTGTAATTTAAACTTAACTTTACGACGCAATAAATCATGAAACCACGCCCTTGTCTTAATAGCACTGTGGCCACAAGGTCGATTTCACACTTTACACAAGACAGTTTTTTATGTCCTTTAACGAATCTCTAACTATCACGTACGTCACAGTAATCGGTATGTCAGCAAATGAAAAGATTAGTGGATGTCTCCGACCCCCCCCCTCCCCCACAAATAAAAAATCGCCAAGTTTCAGAACCAGTAGACAATACATTCCTAATTACCGACGGTCTTGCGAAACGAAACTAAGCGAAGCCACGTCAGCGCGCCTACTTTCCACCGGCAACCCGCCGCGCGGCCGATGCAGTCGGGGCGGGGAAAGTGCAGCGAACGACAACGCCCGCCCACGCGGCCGCGAGGAGCCGGGCGCGGGCGGCGCGCGGCAGAGCGCCGGGGGCGGAGAGATCCCCGACGCGGGGCGAGCTGACTCACGACCAGGGGTGCAGAGGGAGAGGGAGGGGGAGGGGGCGTGGGCGTCAGAGGTTCCGCGTCGCGGCGCCCGCCCGACATGACTTAGCGCACAAACTTTTTAATTAGCAACGGAACCAGTCGCGAGTCTTCCGCGTGGCGGCGCTCGGGCCGCGCCACCCGCCGCCGCCGCCGCCGCCGCCGCCGCCGCCGCCGCCGCCGCCCCGCGCACGGGGGCCGCGCCCGCTCCCACGTGCTGAGCGGCCTTCGGGCGTGTCGCAAGCCGGCGGAACCGGTCGCGCGCCCCTGCCCCCGACCCGCGCCGCCACGCCCACCGGCCGAGCGTCGACGCCGACGCCGCCGACGCCGCGGACGCGCGCGAGAGCCGCGATCAGGCGTCGCCGGGACGACGAAGGCTCAGCTTCTGGGCCTCAAGAGACGCTTTGCAAGCCTGGCTTGTGCAGGTTGTAAAGTTCAGTTCAATAGCACTGAAGTAAAGTTCATTTGTTTACTTACTTTCAAGAACTGCAGATTTTCAAGCCTGGTTTGTGCCGGTTGTGAAGTTCAATTGCACTGAAGTAACGTTGAGGTTGTTTACTTACTTTCAAGAACTGGAGGCTTATAATACTGACTTGTGAAGTTCAGTTCAAATTACATTGTTGTAATGTTGAGCTTGTTTGCTTACTTTCAAGAATGGCAGATTTTCAAGCCTAGTTTGGGCCGGTTGTGAAGTTCAATTGCACTGAAGAAATGTTGAACTTGTTTACTTACTTTCAAGAACTGGAGGTTTATAATACTGGATTGTGCCGGTTGTGAAGCGCACAGTCAGTAAAATTGCATTGAAGTAACATTGAGCTTGTTTACTACTTTCAAGACTTGCAGCCTGGTTTGTGCCGGTTGTGAAATTCAGTTAAATTGCATTGAAGTAATATTGAGCTTATTTACTTACTTTCAAGAACTGGAGGCATGGCTTGTGCTGGCAAGAACTGGTTGTTAAGTTCAATTCAAATTGCCTTGAAGAAATGAGGTTTTTTGCTTCCTTTCAAAAATCGAAGACTTGCAAGCCTGGCTTATGAAGTCCAATTCAAATTTCATTCCAATAATTTGGGCTATTTTGCTTTATTTCTAAAAGCTGGAGACTGAGAAGCCTGGATTGCGCCCTTGTCACAGTCCTGTTGTTCTCACAGATTGTTACGCGATGGGAAGGTTGAGACCGTCTTTTCAATCAGTACAATCCAGGCTTGCAAGCCTCAATTCTCAACGCTCAATCTAAATGTACTATTCTCAACTTACAATCTAAATCTGATATATAGAACTCGTTAGAACCGGGAGTGCTTTATTTCTTGTCCTTGTCCCGAGACGGTTTTCGAAAACGTTAATAACTCCAAATTAGTACCTGAATACTCGTCATTATTTAATATTATATGAGTCCCATATGAGGTTAAGAATATTAAAATAATTCAGCGATTTTCACTTGCGCGAAAGAACTAATTTCAGCTGCTTGTTCCGTAAATTTCTGAAAATGGCAGCTACAATAAAAAGCTTAATACATATTTTTATTTATAATTTATTAAATTCAAATTTTAGGAACTAAATAAGACCCGTAGTAAGAATCATTAGAACTATTGCATACTATTTACTTCTATCAACAAATATAAGCCACAAGCTGATCATTAGGAACTTGGTTCATCCATAAGAACTTCCCGCATCAATAATTAATTCCCAGAAGACAAATATTTAATTCAATTTCCTTATTCCACACAGTCTATCAAAAACAAGAACAAACAATAAAAGAAAAACGAACAAATATACTTGAAAAGAATTAAACAGTAATGAGAAACCTGAGGACTTTCCTTTCTGCTAATCTTTTTGTCTGGTTAAGAATGTAGTGTATATTTTTTTAAACTGACATTTGAATTGTAATATTGAGTGTGAAAAAAGCTTGGTCTGCGAAAGTAAATAAATAAATAAAAACCAAAAATATGACAGTGATTGGGCCGATCAATACAAAAACAGTTGTCTCCACAAATATGTTGTACGGCAATAAAATGCTCTAAAATCAGCAAATCTACATTTCAAACATTAAGTCCAATGCAAAACATGACATTGTTGTTTATGATTAATTCGCAGTATAATAATTTTGTTTACATTCATTCTCTATTATCCATACGAATCTCCTGAATATGAATTTCTAATAAAAATGCACTTCTTAAATATAATCTCTATTCTGTATACTATAGACATTAATTGCGCAAAAATCCACCCTCACATTTTTTTGCAAAGTGTTCTCGTCATACTCGTCACCAACGTTTCTGATTAAGAATTGAAAGGAGCATTTTTTTCTAGTATTCGCAAAAGTCAATAGTTTTTGTCATTTCAGTATTCATATATACTGACGCACTTCAAATTATTAAATAAGTACTTTTTTGTATTTAAATATTTTAACCAACAATATTCATTTAATTTCATCACGAACAATAAATTGACTTTGCCCTTCTTTCAACAAATTGCAGATATATTTCTTGCATGTTTCATTATTAATACATTATTTTAAACCGACATTTGGTGTTGGTCAATCACATTGCACATTCTTATTATTCTCTACACAGTTGCAATCCCGTTAGTTTACGTTAAGCTTAGTGAGGAAACCTTGTTCGTTTAACCAACGGTAAACACAGGTAGTTAAAGTCCGACAATGAAAACTGTACGGACTTCAAATATTTTATTTGAAGCGCAATAATTCATTCTATTAATCAAAAATGTCATTATATCAAATCATCAAACTAAACATTTGTTAGAAATTGTTGGTTTTTTTTAAGCAATCGCGGCCACTACCACGTGAGGTATGTGTACATTGCGTGGGTTGCATAAGCTGATTTCGAAGGCTGCAAGCGTTCTTGAATGACCTTCTCGACATACTTAAGAAAATATTCGCCGAGTGTCTTCAGGTGACACGGTAATGAAGAAGCATGACCATATCAGGATCTCAAAGAAGACGCCGATATAAAGACATTTGTAAATGTTTATGAAGCGATTTTCTACGTCAGAGCTAATTTTCCAAGGAGTTTTAAGGCAACGTTTATGTCTTAAGCAATTCTGACGGCTGTTGGAAGAGAAAACATCGCTGTGGTAGATAGCGACCGAACAGACTTACCACACAAAATCGTCTGAGCAAATGACATGTGGCATCTCGTTAAAGATGTTATCTTTTAAAGTGTGTAAATATTTTAAAACAATTTATATTTATACAAAATATCTATTGAAAATTGGACACAGGGAAAAGTTCATTAAATACATGTAGAAAAATTTCGAACGAACAAAAAATAATCTCTAAGAAGTATTTTTAATGAAGTAATAACAACGTTATACCAGATGGAATCTTTAATTATGACTAAGTTCAATTTTCTTTCGCTGTTTATTACACTGAATCTTAATGGTTCTTTAACATACTGTAATTACCCTATTTGCTTTAGAAATACTTAGCATCGAGTAGCCCATTACATCTTCTCAAATGTCTTCTAAATAGTTTAGGGGCAACAAATTAGGAGAGCCCCTCTTAACTAAATTTACTAATTAACAAATGCTCTCAAATCTCCCATACTTGACGAAGCACTAATATAACTTCCTTAAATGGAAGATCATGTCGGAAGATTGAAATTAGTTTGTTGTTTATTAGATACCACTTCTTCCTTATCTTCTAATTCTTTCTACACGCAACTACCACAAATGGTTGTAACACCGCGTAAATAAGCAATTCTCCTCAGAAAATACACAGATATTGCAGTTTTTTCTACGAACGTTTCCGAACGAAACATTTTCCAATTATTTGCAAGGTGACCGAAATCCTCACGAAAAAATAGAACATTTAACAAAGAGCATTAGGCATCGATGGGCTTGGAAATCACATCTGCTTATCCAAACGGGCCGTTTCTGTGCGGAGTCCTTCCGCGCAGCTGCGCAACTCGCGGCGTGCAGGAACGCGGCGCTGCGCAGCACTGCGCTTGCATCTTCTGTGGATGCGCAGCACGTAAATGGAAATGTATGATTTTATAACGTGCCCACACGAACGTGGATCGTTTGAGAAACACACTCAGACGGGCCTGCCCCTTGATAAGACTTGTTCCCCTTCTTTCCTCACGAAGAAAAAACTGTTTGATTTATAAATTCGGGGTCGCTGCGCTAAAGAATTCTTAGCATGTACTCGAGGATAATCGTTTTTTTTAAGGAATTGTTAGCACGTGGTGAACAAATTAAGGGTGGTCGCTCAATTAACTTTCAATTCAATGTGATTACATTCGTTTGGCATTCGTGAATGAGATCTTAAACTTTTTCTCGTACGTGTGAACTCTCCGTAATTCACTACGCGTGAACTTAACGTTTAATATTTTAATCTTTAAAAAGTTTCTTTTCTTTTTAGAAAGTACTGAAATGCGACTGAAATATTTTTACAATATGAAATACAGGAACAGTGAAAAATTATTGTACTTATATGATTTATAGTACGGTATAAGTTGCTATTCACGATCAATTTTGTCTACTGCGGAAACTTTCAAAAATGTCTACTTCTGAAACCTAATAAAATGAAGCCATTAACAAAAACCAACAAGGCGTCGCTCTCAAAGAGAACTTGACAATCAGATCTGAACTGTGTGAATTAATATTACACATAAAAAATTAAACACAAAATTAATACTATAACCGGACTGGTTTGTTTAGTTCCAAATTTTAAACGATTCAATGCTTTCAATCAAGATTAATAAAATGAAGAATTATCAGCCGGGTTGGTAGTAATATAACTAGGCGGGTGATCCATGTTTCTTTGATCATTGATTGGAATACGGTCAATGTAGATAGCATATCGACCTCATTCTAGAACACAAACGTATCTCGCCAATAAGCAATCGAATGTATCAATAAGTGATTTACGACCCAGTTACTTACCAGAAGTCAGGCGCAGGAGAAAATGAAATCCACCGGTCTGAGAGGGGAGAGCAGCGTAGCTCCTGCAACAACAGACATAAAACTTTACACGCAGAACTTCACGTTAGGAAAATAATGGCAAAGTACAGTTCGCGTACACGCATTCCTTTTGCACACGAAACAGATGGAAAGAGACACTGTTGAGAATGCATTACTAGAACAATGTGCATTGTTTCTACGGAGAGAAAAGATATTAATTAACACGTGAAAACAAACAAGTGAAACAAATCGTATTTCACTGCATGCAGAACTTTCGAACCGGATTTTTCTCTATTACGCAAATAAAGTAATCAACAGACGTGTCCAAACTTCCACTTTCAATCAACTGAAATAATCAACACAAGTAATCAACAGAAGTCTCTACTCTTCGGATAGTTCGGAACATTAATAATTCAGTTTTTCATGAAAATATTATTTCTTTAGCAAGAACGTATATTTTAAACTTTATTTCAATTTTGCCTGAGACAAATACACATTTGTATTATTTTAAAAAAATCATTTCAGGAAGATTATATTTGAGATAATGAAATGAAAACGGATTTAAATTCAGTCTAAATCAAATTGAGAAATGCTCCTGAAATAACGAGAACCTCCATTATTTATCACTTACCTCTTCACACAATTTAATGTTCTATCAAGCGTGGAAATGATCAAAAACTCACACAGAGAGCGGTCGGTATGTATCCAATTAAAACTGTACTGGTACTAGTATCCTTTCCTATAATAACACAAAATGTTTGGCATAGCAATTACGCGCTTTCAGTCCACCCAAGAAATACTGTGTAACACGTCTTTGAGGCATACCCCTCTTCCAAAATTCAGAATCACTAACAGGGGAAGTCACTTTGATCCAAACACGACGGCCTCCTTGATTTCCTGTTAAACGTAAAATGCCGGAGCTTGAAACGAATTACACTCCCAGACTGCTTTTGCAGAGCCACTCTCCCTGCCTCGGACAGTCCCTAGCCCGCCGCCTACTAACAGGCCGTCTACTCCGTCGTCTACCCCGCCCGGCCCCGCCGCGCCTTTGCCCGCCACCGGCTGCCTCGCCGCCGCTCGACCCCTCACTCTCGCCGTCCGCCACACCTCCACCCTCTCCGTCACTGCCTGCTCCGTCACCATCCTCTCCGTCACCACCCTCTCCGTCACCACCCTCTCCGTCACCACCCTCTCCGTCACCACCCTCTCCGTCACCACCCTCTCCGTCATCGCCATCCTGTCATCGCCTTCTCCGTCATTGTCCCCTCCGTCATCGCCCCATCCGCCACCGCCCGCTCCGTCACCGCCTTCTCTGTCATCGCCCTCTCCGTCATTACCCTCTCCGTCACCGTCCCATTCGCCACCACCCGCTCCGTCATCACCCTCTCCGTCATCGCCCTCACCGTCATCGCCCTCACCGTCATCGCCCTCACCGTCATCGCCCTCTCCGTCATCGCCCGCTCCGTCACTGCCCTCCCCGGCACCGCCCGCTCCAGCACCGCCCACCTCGCCGGCACTCCCCCGCCAATGCCTGTCTTGTCGCCAATCGACCACCACAGCCCGCCCGGTCGCCGTCCGCCGCGTCACTCACCATCGTCATTGGCGGTCGACGGTCACGTCTCACTCCGTTGTGCGTCGCCACTCACCATCACCTGTCATTCCTCTCGATTGTCTGCCATTTCCCGCCATCATAAGCCTACGTCTCTCTTCGCCTGCCCTTGCCCATCATCGCCAGACTGGCCGACACTTCTCATCATTCATCCCATCCCCCGACATTGCCCACCATTCGAACGTTATCATCCATCATCGCCTTCACCCTCCCCGTTTCCACGAGCCATTCATATTCGCCACCTCTTGGTTCCTTCCATCGCCGCCAACCTTAGTTATGTATCATGGTGCCGTCCTCCATCTCCCTATACCACGCGCCGCCGCTTCCAAACCCAACCATCACAAGGCGTTTCCCACTCTTGCCTGCTATCACCCGCCTCTCACCATCCTCCCCCGACCACCCTATATCACTACATCCGGGTCTTGCACTCTCCAGTTCCCGTCCCTCGTTATCCCATTATCGTCAGGGATTCCGCGAACACTCGGACCAGTTAAACGTGAGCGTTAATATACAACATATGGTACAGATGAAACGCAACAACGTGGGTGGGCCTTTCACAGGGCGCCTAGCCGTGCGGTGTTTAAAAATCACGAGGAAACATATCGGACCCTCGGTTGAGATTCACAAGAAGCGAACGACGCGAGAGGGAGCGGGCTCGACGGGGAGTCAGCGAGGCGCGGGGGCGTGGCAGAACGGGAGAAGGGCAGCGAAAAACCACAGCGCGCGGGCCGACCCCGAAGGGGAGAATATCAGAGCGAGGAGCCCGGGGCGGGGGCGGCGAGTAAGAGGGCTTATCAACGACTGCGAACGCGCCCAGCGCCCGGCCCAGCCCGGCGCGGCGCGGCGCGGCGCCCTGGTTAAGATCGCCGACGCTTTGGAGAAGCCGACAGCGTGAGAGGGCGTGGAGAGGAGGCGGAATGTGGCAGGGGTACGGGGCGAGACGGAGCGTGGGCGGACGCGTGAGCAGGGCGGGGACAGAAGTGTGGGTAGGGGTGTAGGCAGAAGCGTCGGCAGAGGCGCGGGCGGACGCGTGTGCGGAGGTGTGGGCGAAGGTGCAGGCGTGGGCGGAGACATGGGCGTGGGTGGAGGCGTGGGTGGAGGCGTGGGTGGAGGCGAGGGCGGGGGCGCAAGCGGGGTGGAGACGGGAGCGTGGACGAAGGCGTGGGCGGAAGTGTGAGCGGGGGCGTGGGCAGACGGGTGGGCGGAGGCGAGGGTGGGGACGCAGGCGGGTGTGTGGACGGAGGCGTGGGCGGAGGCGAGGGGGGACGCAGGCAGGAGCGTGGGCGGAGGCGTGGGCGGAGGCGTGGGCGGAGGCGTGGGCGGAGGCGTGGGCGGAGGCGTGGGCGGAGGCGTGGGCAGAGGCGTGGGCGGAGGCGAGGGCGGGGACGCAGGCGAGAGCGTGGACAGAGGCGTGGGCGGAGGCGAGGGCGGGGACGCAGGCGGGAGCGTGGACAGAGGCGTGGACGGAGGCGTGGGCGGAGGCGAGGGCGGGGACGCAGGCGGGAGCGTGGACAGAGGCGTGGACGGAGGCGTGGGCGGAGGCGAGGGCGGGGACGCAGGCAGGAGCGTGGGCGGAGGCGTGGGCGGAGGCGTGGGCGGAGGCGTGGGCGGAGGCGTGGGCGGAGGCGTGGGCGGAGGCGTGGGCGGAGGCGTGGGCAGAGGCGTGGGCGGAGGCGAGGGCGGGGACGCAGGCGAGAGCGTGGACAGAGGCGTGGGCGGAGGCGAGGGCGGGGACGCAGGCGGGAGCGTGGACAGAGGCGTGGACGGAGGCGTGGGCGGAGGCGAGGGCGGGGACGCAGGCAGGAGCGTGGGCGGAGGCGTGGGCGGAGGCGTGGGTGGAGGCGAGGGCGGGGACGCAGGCGGGAGCGTGGACAGAGGCGTGGGCGGAGGCGAGGGCGGGGGCCCAGGCGGAGCGTAGGCAGGAGCGTGGACAGAGGCGTGGGCGGGGGCGCCGACGGGGCGGAGGCGTGGGAGGGAGCGTTGATCGGGGAGTGGGCGCGCACCCTCAGCAAGGCGCTTTGAATTTTCGTTCCCGCGCCGATAATCACACGCGGAGGGACGCAGCGCCGAGAAATCGTTGTGGGTGGGAGGTTATAGACGAGCTGTGGCCGCCGCGTCCAAGGGAGCACAAGGAAAGGGATGGCGCAAAAGCTGTGGGATGGAGGACGAGATGACGGACAGAAAGAGATTGCGTGGAAACATGAATCCGAGGATATACTTGAACAGAGTAAAAATGCAATGGAAGTTGAAAAAACGGAAGAAATAAAGGGAAGAGAGGTGGGACGAAAGGATGGGAGGAGGACTGGAGAAAGATCGTAGAAAAGGTAATGGTTGATTCATAATGAGTGATGGTTGAGTGTTTGATTATGGTCGGTAGATCGGAAGATAGTGTATAATGGCTGATGGGTCACTGATAATGTGTAACTGATGACGGTTGATTAATGATGATGGTTGTTAAATGATGGATGCTGGGAGATCAACGGTAGATGGGTAGGAGATAAGTGATGTATGATGGGTCATCAATGATGTATGATTGATTGCGGTTGTTGAAGCGAACAGACATAGGATAGAGAACGTGAAGTACATTGGTGATAATTACGAGTGGCAAGAGCAGAGATCTCTTGCGCATCAAGCAAAGCGCAGCGAACACTCCTGAAAACTTCTCCGTTAAAACAAATATGCTACAAACCAGCAACCAGTGTTTCATAATCTCTCATCAACAGTAGTATCGACACTAGTTGGCTTGAAAGGGAAGTACATCACAGTATCTAGAGATATATAAAAATGTCAACAAATAGCTGTTGCAGCAACGGTCCTACGCAAGGATTTGAAACTTACGTTAGGAAAGTTTTCACAGCGTTACCTTGGCGTTAATGATAAAAACAAACCACCAAACTATCCCGTTCAATTGCGTAAGTCATCAAACATTACGTCGCAATTGATCAGAAAACAAAGTATGAATTTTCTGTTCCCTTTCAGTAACACTCGACTTCGAAAGAAGAGAGGGGAGATCTCATTGATGAGGCTGGTGAGTCCCATCTTTTCTTAGCGTATAATAAGAAAAGAAAATGACATCTTTCCTCGGAACGAAGGGTCACAGGTTCGAATCCCGAGCGTGGATTTTTATGTGTGTCCATGTAGTCCTTATGTGTTCCCTTTACAGTTACCCCAATGTTAAAAACACAATGGTCGCTATATGACCAAGCAGTTAAAAAAACCTGTCATCTTTCTTTAACAAAATTAAAGTCTACTTTTCTTTTTCTTCTTCTTCATAGTAATAATAATAATAATAATAATAATAATAATAATAATAATAATAATTACAGTAATAATGATAATAATACCAACAAATACACAAAGTTCAATTTAAATGGTGTTTTTAATCTGACTTTCTGATTGTGGTTTCCGTAACTATTGTTCTTCTCTCCTTTATTTTTTTAAGTATGTACTTTTAACGAAAATGACTATATTTTGAGCGGCGGGGACGTGAGTAGCCGAGCCTTCGCGGAGTCTCGTCCTCAGGAAACAATCGCGGGCGGCGGTCAATTTCGCTCGCTACCACCACGCAGCGCCGCGGTGGCCCGCGCCCCGCAGCTAATTACCTCTAATTGAAACGGAAACACGCGTCGCCTTTTATGCACCGGTGCTCGCCCGCGTGGGTGGGCGGACCGACGCACGGCCGAACGGAAAATCGGACAGACGAACGCTCAATAGGACAGACGAGCGGTCGAACGGACAAACGAGCGGTCAAACGGACAAACGAGCGGTCAAACGGGCAGACGAGCGATCAAACGGACAGACGAGCGGTCGAACGGATGAATGGTTAAACGCACAAACGAGCGGTCAAATGGGCAGACGAGCTGTCAGACAGGCGTTCCGTGCTGTCAGCTCGTCGGCCACCATAGGGACCGGGGTTCACATCCCGGTCGACACTTATAATAATAATAATAATAATAATAATAATAATTATTATTATTATTATTATTATTATTATTATTATTATTATTTGTGGTGGATGAAGCAAATGCGTGGCAGGTTTTCTCGGAATTCCCCCGTTTCCTCTCTTGATTCCATCATTGTCCAATCTTCATGTCTTATATTATTTTTCATAATCATCTATTCAGTACAGGTAGAGCCCTAAGGTTTTGGTACTGGTATTATAATAATATTAAAGAATGTTGTTCTAGTCTTTTCACCATTAACCCTGTCACTAGTGCGCTAACTTACTTCCAAATATTGGAGTTCAAATGGGGATTTCTCATTGTGAAATATTAAGTGACCAAGTTCACGGTAAGATCTACCAAAATTATCATCTACTCACTTATTCATTAACAATCTGTGTTACGTCGCACAGCATTAAGCCTGTAGAATAGTAAGAACTGTGTAAGAAACATTACTATTAGAACATTCTCGTTTTTTCAAGACGAACTGATGTTGTGCACAAGCCATTAAAAGTGTTAAAGAAAGTACTCGTCCTGACTGATTTCTCTTCATGTTCCATAAAAAATATGACGCACTCCGATACAAAGTTGACAAATCAAATAACAAACGTTTGATCTTAATATCTACTTTGATGTCCACGGCGTATCTGGATGAACGTGGTATTTATTTTATAAATACCACGGAAAACGTCGAAGTACTAAATACATCTATACCTCAAATTTTCTCTCTTTTCCAACAGGTCTTGCGTAATTCGATCTTCGATTACTCGCAATTCTCATTAAGTCTGACTTTTCCCCTTCGGGTTCGAGGTACCGTGGTTTCATTGTAACTAAATTTCTTGCAAATTAAAACGAAAATTTACGTCGCGCGGACGTGCGGGCAGCGTTGCGCACGGATGCGGCCGACCTCGCGAGATACACTGCCCCCCACCACCACCACCAGAGGAGGAAAAACGATGAGATCATTTCAGGGTTACCGAGTCACCAGGCGGAAAAAAGGTCGAAAATGATTGCGCGGATACAGAGTTTTTCTATGCAGCGGCCTTAAGCACGTGCCAATTAAGAAAAAAGGAAAGCGACTCATTGTCTAAAAATAAAATTTTTAACCGGCCACTAGGACAAGGGGTTCTTTAAGGGCAGCCGTGTTAAAAGTTCAATTTTTAGTGTTAATGCTTAAGGTAGTGATGAAGTACTAAAGTGAGCTAAAAGTGACGCGATGCTCAAGTGTCTACATCAGTTGCTGTGGCACTCGTCGTGGCACCGTAGCATGCCACGAGTTTCTCTGCGCAACTAGCGTCGGGAAAGGGAACTATTACGAGTAGTAGTAACACCGCCGTTTTACAATAGGGATGTGTTGTCACTGGTGACGGGGTGATGAACTACGTGGAGGGGCGATTTCGTCGTGGCACTCGTGCCACGGACTCCCGCTCGTGACATCGACCTTGACAACACTGGTCTAGATAAATCTGTGAATGCAACAAATAAAAAAATACCACATCATCTTCTACTGACCTTAATGTAACACTAAGTGATTTGTATACGTGTATTAAAATAATATGAAAGTCACTAAGGTTGTCTAAAACTAGTGTATGAGACACGTGGTAAATGTGATTTTATTTTGCGAGTAGGAAATGTAGCGCTCCGAGGCCGATATTCCGAGTAGCACAATCCAACAATAAAATGTCACTTTCACCACTCGTATCGTAAATAACTATTATGCACTTCATTTTAATTCCGTTGGACTTGATTGCACTACGAAGTTTCCTTGTTGTTCTCAAGTCACACAGATCTTTAAATTCCGTAATTCCTGTTTGTGTTGCATTGATTGTCGCATTGATGCTAAATGAAAGTTCCTATTTTGAATGAATAATTCACATCATTGCCAACAGAAATGACATTCAAATGGTCTACAAATGTTTATAAAATCTTGGAAGGACTCTCTCAGTAAGTGAACATGATATTGCGACTTGCCAGGAAAAGACACATCTATGTACCACATACAACAAGACTGGTTTTGTTGGAAAATAAAGTAAATGAAGAAAATAGTTTTACCTGTTTTGTTCTCATTGGTGCGCGTAATTAGAAAACGGTATTAATCTCAGTAGAACTTATTGGAGAAAGAGAAATCATGAATAAATTGAATGACGTACAAATTGCAATTCTTAATGATTTCGTCTTAGGTACTTACAATAATGTTTCAAGAAATGATAGTGAAGAAATTATATCGAAAATTACCCCAGAAAGAAATTCATCAGTGTCCACAGAGTCGACTAAAATGTTTCAAAATAATTCGCGAAAACTGTCAAAAGCCCCTTTCCTTCCACATAAATGAGAAGCACATGTTGACATGCCAAATAGAAGTAAGTAATGTTATTACTGTTCAGCGTCGACAGCTTCAATCTAACGAAAGCCGTCCAACCAGCAGGGCGAGCGGGCGACAGTCGTCGAGCGGTGTCGTCCGCCTCATTAACGCTCGTCGAAGCAACTCGAACGACCGGAAAGGAATCCGGAAGGCGCTCATCGTCATTCAAGCGACACCTCGCGCGAGGAGCCGCACATGGCGCCTAATCAGCGCGGGCGGGAGACCAGTGGAAGGAGGAGGAGGAAAAAAGTGACCAACAGGTGGGCAAGTCCACAAAGCTGGCATCTAGGACATGTGAATGACGGGAATTGACCGGACAAAACTCTGAGCACTCCTGACGACACTTGTGAAGTTCATGGTCGATAAACCGTCGTTCGACTTTTGTTTTTTCATTTTCAGTCGTAAGTTTTAAGTTCTTTCCTTTGCTCCTTCATTAAACAGCCTAGTTTCAATATATTGGTGAAGTTACAACAGCGCATACTTTCTCGCATAATTTCTTACTTTCGCATTTACGAAAATTCAGAGAGATCAACTAAAATTAGACCTGTGTCATTTTTAAGCGTCTTTGTACTATTCATGGTAAAACGTTTTAAAGAATGTTTGGAGCAATTTTGAGAAATTGTTTTTAACTGCATTAAATTCCAGCAGAATTACGCGAAAACTACTATTTTTTCAAATAATTGTAAAGTATTTGAACTACTAGTATTTACTAGTAAACTACTAGTATTTTTCAAATAATTGTAAAGGATCTCTTTAGAGATCTGGTTTCTCCAAATAGACATCATTTAAGATCGAAACCTCTTATCTTGAATATTGTATTTTTCCCATGCTAATCTTTTGCAGTTTTCGAAAACACAGAAGTCGCCGAAAATGGGCCCAGTAATGGGAAATGATAATTGCACCACTTTTTACCGTTCTTTGTGTTATTTGAGGAAAAAATTTAAAGAAAAACTTTGGAGTAGTTTTTAAGAAAGTAATTGTTTAAAACTTGCCTATATTTCACGCAAAATTGCGCGAAACTACTCCTACTTTCAAAAAAAATGTGTATTTTCAATATTGTAGCTGTAGGAAGACGCCGAAAGAAACTTGAACAACGAAGTTATGGGGTACATCAACTCTCACAAACAACACTAAAAATTTGCAATCGAAATGATGTTCAACCTGCTTTGGGAGTTCAAAAGTTAAGTGTAAAAACAAGTAGAAATGAGTAAGTATATATACGGAACAGGTTTAAGCGCACAGATGTTTAGTGAAGCACGATCCCGATTCCTGAATCAATCAGCAAAAGACGAGTTCGGTTCATTTGCCAAACGAGAGAAACGACGCGAGTAAAACTCACGTATTCACAAGTTGTAAAATGTCCTTTAAGATGCAGATGGGGGACGCAAGAGATGTGTTAAAGGAGGCTAGCGACAAGGAGACGTGCAACGCTGGAAAATACGCAATGAATTTTTTCTAAACCATCTTCTTTGTACAACATTTGTTTGTTACTCCTCCTGCATAATTATTTGATAGGAGATGCAGAAAAATTAAATTAATTTACGACAAATAAATTACGTATACCTTGTGTTCCATGTTCTAGAGTGTCTGTTCTCCAGTAAATTTCATGAGAAATAACACAGAATGTCAATTTAATGCTTTTATATGTAGGGGGTGCTTCCTAAACTAACCTTATATACTTAGCTCGAAACTCATATCGATTTAGAACATTATATTTACACATGCTGGTATCTTTCAGTCAAGTGCATCCCACTAGCCATGATACTGCCGTAGCATCTACGTCCCGCGCGTTCTGGAGCATCGCGGGCGTGGCGGAGGGAGGTGGGCGGCGGGGGCCGCCCTCGCGCGCGCGCGTGACCGGACGCCGGAACCGGAAACGTCCGCCCGTGCGGCGACACGCTCTGCTCCACGGCGCGGCCGACGCTGCGGCCGGCGTCAGCTGGCGCCGCACCTGCCCCCTCGCCGCCGCCACCACCACCACCACCACCGCTACCAATACCACACAGCCGTCGCCACAGCCGCCACCACTGCCGCCACCGGCACCTACACCGCCGTCGCCCCTGCCGCCACTGCCACCTACACCGCCGCCGTGCTGCTGCCGCCGCCACCGCCATCGACGCCGCCGCCGCTACCGAGGCCATCGCCGCCACCACCGCCACCACCGCCACCACCGCCACCACCACCACCACCACCACCACCCCCACCACCACCACCACCACCACCACCACCACCGCCACCGCCACCGCTACCGCTACCGCCGCTGCCACTGTCGCTGCCACTGTCGCCACCACCACCGCCACCGCCACCGCCGCGACCGCCGCCACCGCTGCGCGCCGGGTGCGCGGGCCCGCCCTCCTGGGCGCACGCGCCTCTGCGTGAGAGTGGGCCTCATCGGCTCTCGCGCGAGCACGCACGTGCCCCGCGCTGCACCTGCCCAGACGCCCGGACGCCCGCCCCCACCCCCCGCCCACCCGCACGCCAGCCTGCACGACTGCTTGTCTGCTCCAGATGTTCGCCGCCCAGCCTCCGACAGACTGTGCTATGACTTCGCTATAGCGTTCCTACTGCTAATATTCGTATACGCACCATTTCCTTATATACTCCAACACTCACTCGTGTATGCTGCCCGCCGTCGTGTGCTCCAGAGGCTCGCTGTCCATTCTCCGACATACTGTGATACTACTTCGCTCGCGTTCTTACAGCCTTACGTTCGTTTAGGCACCAATATTCGTACACGCTCGGATGTCCGCTCCAACACACTTGCGTATGCACGATTTATAGGCCAATGTTCTTTGGACGGTAGTAGTCTGCCGTGCAGAGAATCGGTCCATGGCACAAAACAAAAATCGTCCACTCTATCGCCACACGCCCCGATGGTACCAAGATTCCGCTATTGAGCTACGCAATCCGTAGTTGGGCATGAATATTCACGAAGTGTCTGCAAGTGAATGTTCTTTGTATGGCGGCGAGCGTATATCGACCGTAGAGTCATTCGAACCATAACAAAGAACTCGTAATCTGACTGCTTCTCGTCCTGGCAACTCTTACTTCGACTAGGTATCCACAAATCGTCTTCATAGCATTTGTAGGAGAATGTTCGTTTGTTGACCGAGACGTTTGGTCTCTACAGATTACAATGTAGGTAATCCCAATCTAATTTGCAAGTTCTGTTTTTTGTACAATATTCGAAACTGGTCCATTTTACACAGAAGCCTTTCCCTGTTTACCAACCGAAATTTTATCGCATCCTTTAGAACTAATGATGTATCAACAATGATGTGTGCTTTCACAATGCGTTATTGTAGTTATCAGTAGATTTTCCACTTGAAAGTTGAATTATCTACTTGCAGTTGCGAGCAGAGATATTGCGTATCATATTGGTACTACTTGAAACTTATTTGCAGTAGGAGCAATTTCAACATTGTTATTCTGAAATTATCCAGCGAACTATCTCGTTGAGGAAGGAAGAAATCGCAGCAAACATAGGATTTTCAACACAACGAAATCCTCTCACGAGTTTCCTAAAATATTTATTGATTGATAAGATAAGCTTTAAGAAGGGAATTCAGGCAAAGGTACAGTTTTCTAGGCAACATTCAAATCGAAACGGAAGTTAGAAAATATTCATTATTTATAGTTAAATTTAACTAGATTAGGGTTAGGTTTATCCAAATTTGAAAGCATGAAATTTAATAAGACGCCATCAACAAACCGTACCTACAGGACTACACTATCTTCTAAGGAATATACTAACGTATGTTATATTACTTCATTGTGCTTTCAAAAACCTAAACGTAAAACGATCCCAGATATGATACAACTAGTTTTTAATACTGTGGTTTCAATGTCTTCTAGTGTTTTGCTTTATTATTTATGACAATTTATTGATTTAATCTCCATCACAAGAATGTAATATCTTTTATCATTTTTAGATTTTAGAAAAAGACCCCAACTAGAATGTTTTAACAAGGTCGGGAAACTACAGAAAACCCTTATAAGCACGGACTCTCTAAACACGAAATTCGTCGTCGAACAAAATGAGGGTCCCACCAAAGAAATGTAGTATTGAGAACAAACATAAAAATCGGATAAAACGAATTTTTATAACAAGAACGCCCACTATTTCACTTCAATAGAATTCTTGTTAACGAGGGTTTACTATATTACAATATTCCTCTCTCTCCTACTTCCAAGATCAATTGAACGATCGTCGTTCGCGAAGCACGGGTCGTTTAATTACGGAACCTTGACGAGTGCACACAACGCTTCGCCGCAAGCACCCAGCGCATCGCGGCGGCTGCGTTTGATGGCACAGCACAGGGAGTGGAGGCGGCAGCGGCGGCGGCGGCGGCGGCGGCGGCTGCGCGCAGGTGAGCGCCGGGCGGCGGCGGCAGCGGCGGACGGAGACGGACGGCTGCCGACGCCCATAAATCCGAACCGGCCACAATTAATAAAACATGCGCGCGCCGGCGGCGGATCCGCACGCGCTTCGCTCATATTTCAACGCGGCGCCGCGCGTCAGGCCCTCCCGCCGCCGCCGCCGCCGCCGCCGCCGCCGCCGCCGCCGCCGCCGCCGCCGCCGCCGCCGCCGCCGCCGCCGCCGCCGCCGCCGCCGCCGCCGCCGCCGCCGCCGCCGCCGCCGCCGCCGCCGCCGCCGCCGCCGCCGCCGCCGCCGCCGCCGCCGCCGCCGCCGCCGCCGCCGCCGCCGCCGCCGCCGCCGCCGCTGCGCTTCGACAGCTTCGACGCGCCGCCGCCGCCGCCTCCCGGTGCAACCTCCACCGCGTGGCGGCCCGCCTGCATACTCCGATTTAAACACGGTGGCACTTCAAGGACACGAGCTGGAAGGAGAGGGGGGTATTGTTATCCAATCGGGAGCTTCAATATCAAAAATGTATACTGCGATTTTTGTAACTTTGCCCCTGACAGGAATCAGCTGCCCCGCTGCCGTTCAATCGGGAGCTTATATTTCACTACAGTGACGTCACTATGGAGACGTTCAAGCTCCCGATTGGATGAAACCGTCAACAGCTGATTCCCGTCAGGGGCACAGTTACGAAAATCGCAGCGTAAGTTGTAACGAAGCTGTTTAAATCGGAGTAGAAACGCTCCGCGCGTCCGCTGCCGTCGCTGTTGCTTCTGTCATCACCCCCCACCCGCTGCTCGGCTCTTTTCCTCCCTGCTTGAAAATCTCCAATATTTCCTGTAGCTGCTGTGTGAACACCGATGCCTCCAAAGTGTGTCACCGCTGTTGTAATGGCTGGATGTCCCGATAAATTATCGTCATCGACATTGCTGTTTTCGCTTTTGCTGAGGCTACCTTATCTGTAGCTTCTTTATATACCTGTCTCTCGAGGTGACTTGGTTTATCCTATTCTTAAACACCTTCGTTGTCATCATCCTCGTTTCCGTCAGTACCCAAACTCCGCGGCTCGTTTCCTCTCCTCCGCGCTTGGAAATCTCCCAAATGTTCCTGCAGCTGCTGTGTGAACACCGCCGTCTCGGAAATGTATCACCGCTGTTGTGATGGCTGGATGTCCATTCATGGCTTCGACAAATCATCGTCAACGACGTTGACGTTATCGCTACTGCTGTGGCCACATCATCTGTAGCTTTCTTGTATGCCGACTCTCGAGGAAGACTTGGTTTATACTATCCTCCAATCTTTCCGTTGTCGTCCCCTTCTACCTGTCAGAACTCAGCGTCCGCGGTCCTTCTACCATCCTCTGTCGCGAGATTTCCCCATATCTCCTTGCAGTTGCCTTGTGAACAACGCCGAGCCCCAAGTATCGCATCCTCTTGTGATGGCTGGAAGTCTCCTGATCCAACCAATCCGACAAATCGTCATCAACGATGCGTTTACTGATTCTTCTGCGGCCACATCAATTCGGCCACGATAGATAGCGGTACCCACTCTCTGGGAGTCTTGTGGTATTAACCCCTCCGCTGCCGTCACCCTTGCTTCTCAGCACCCAGTATTCGCTGCCTTATTCTATTCCTCCTCTGATTGGATTTCCCTGTTACCATTACATGAACATCATCGTCTACGAGACAATGTAACTGTGCTACGTCATGCTCTCAGAACCAAACTGCAGTAACTCATCTCAAATCATCTTATAAGTTATAAATGCTACCACATCAATCGGGAGTTCACCAAAACTAATGATTTCTGTTTGAATTTTTCCTTCATTATACAGACCAATCAATGAACAAATTTTTACATTGTTTTGAGTAATGATAATATTAGAATAAACGATGAAGTTATGCTGTAAAATAGGCGACAGGAGATGTAGGTAAACCACAAGAAAATAAGCCAGGGTCCCATTAAACTCGCCATAAATTCCGCATATTAGCCCAGGCTTCGAACAACGATACTGAGAGGTAGAAGGCGATTAGCATAACCACTGCATCAGGGAGAATCCCGCTAGCCCCCAACGAAGGCCGGATGATGATAGACATCCCTCGAGCGTTCGGTATCACCCGCCCTTCAACAGCCATCTGACAACCCTCGCATCACCGCCGATGCCGCTGGAATCGCTCACACGCCCTCACAGCCGGAGGCTGTCCGCCTCCGCCGCTCCAGCCACGCTCTGACCGCCCCCGCGCTCACCCCTGCTCTCGCCCCCGCGGCCGCCACCCCCGGCTCCATCAACCACCGCCCCACCCCGGACCTGGTTATCTCCACCGCCACCAACCCTAAAGTCACCGTCGCCGTTTCTCCAGCCCCGCCCCACAACTACCACATCCAACGGCGCCTTCTTGCCCGCGGCACCAATCACCAGCATCCACGTACCGAAGCCGCCAGAGCCACCGACGCTACTGCCACCGCCATTCTCACCAGCACCAACACCACCCACACCACCTCCACAACCCATCTCCTATTTCACCACCACCACCACCACCACCTCTACCACTGCCGGGCTGCTGCCGCCGCCACCCACACCACATCGCCGCCGCGGGCGCGCAGATTTGCATATTGGCGTCTGGCGCGCGAGCACGCGGGCGGCTGCGGCGGCGGCGGCGGTTGCCGGCGGCGGCGGCGGCGGCGGTGGCGGCGGTGGCGGTGGCGGCTCGCGCATCGCTGCTTCATTGTTCGCGCGAGCTGGGCCGTGCGACGCCGACGCCGCCGCTGCCGACGCCGCGCCGTCGAGGGCCGTATTGTGCGAGAGTCGCGTCAGTCTCGCCGCGCGGCGCGGTGCGGTGCGTGGAGTTGCGGGGGCGTGGAGCGGCGGGGGTGGAGGCTCCACGCGCGGGACGGTGCGGCTTTTCTCTCGACGAGCCTCGGTGAGGGCTGGAGGTGCGCGAGGTGGTGGAATAGTGCGAACTGATGGCGGAGGGAAGTAAGCGTTTGGCGCGGATATGGGCTTGGGTGTGGTAACAAAGGTTGGCGAGCAGTTGAAGTTTTGAGATATATGGATTTACAGGAATTGCTATATAAATGTTCGATCGTAAACCGGCCTCGGTTATGTGGAAGTTTGCAGAAGGGACCAAGCACGCGGAGCTCAAAGTTTCGTAGCCTTGAGCGGTTGTTGTTTCGTGCATGTGATGGATGTTTTACTATTAACATGGTGTGGACTGCATCTCACATCAACTCGCCTGAACTATCATTATATCCCTACTAATTCATTTGTCACGATCATTTGCTCTGCATTATCCCCTATCCTGGATACACAGAAATGGCAAATACAAACCACCTATGTGATCATATGTACTGGAAAAGGGAGCGCATACGTCGAAAGACGTAAGCCTCCTCCCCGGACTGCGATCAGAAATAACCATTGCTTTGTTCTGGGATCGAGTACGTAAACCGAGAGGAGGAATCGTGTGAAATGCAAACGAAACGGCAAAAAATAAAACCTTTTGCGCCAGTAAGAACTTGGGTGATGCGGCAAAGATAAACCGTCCGTTGCAGTTAGATTTCATCTGCTGCACCATGCGAGGTCAGAGAGGAGTCATGCGAACCCTCTTGGTCTACTTGATACGAATGGGGAGTGTCCATTTTCGCAGTATCCTTCCAGAACATTTTAAGAGAAATCTGAAAAAAACCTTTTAGGGGGATTCCAGGCATCTAAATCGTATTTTGGAGTGGTTTAGGGCAAACATACAAGTGATTAATAGATCATTTGATTTCTCTCGACAAAGTTCTCCATTCACAGTATTTTAGCCGAATCCTTCTAGAAGATTCTCAGAATATTCATTTAAACAGGGGACCCGTAAACACGAGCTAACATTGCGTATTTATGAATCCACCCCTACATTCCCTAAACTGACCCAGTGATTTTAACATTATAGTTGGATGCATAACTGCAATATTTTGAAGTGCTGAACGTCGTAACGGTCGTTTTTCGTTAGGTTGGTTGTGGTGAAAGTCTACCTACAGATTTTCTTACGATTTAAATGTATCTTGCGTGTTGTTACCTAGCATTCGGTTGTAAAGAACGCCAACAAATTGTAAACTAGATGTAAATGTTATTAGATGTGATATTATTTAGTACACTTTACTTAATATATTTTAAGGTTTTTGACGACAAAGTCGAGCTAACGAAATTATCTTCCCTGAGTGAATGTTAAAAAAGCCTCCAAAAATGAAAGACTGGATTTTGTTAAACTATTGTACGTAAACTTCAATTTGAAAATATTAAATATGGGTTACTTTCAATATTTTATTAAGTTTTAGTAAACATAAAAGAGAATAAATGTTAAAAATTGGAGACGCGAAATCCTGTTATTTTCTTTTTAGATAACTAGGACAGAAAAGACGTTCACCATCATGGCGGACCGTCACGATTTCTGAGCACAGAGTATGGTCTCCAGTTTGCACTAGAGCGTACTGAACCGACCCTTAAAGGCTTATATCAGCGCGTGTGCTGCACTCAATCTACGCGATAGCGGCGGTGCGGCAGCGGCGGTTTCGACTTGAACAGAATGCCACATCAGTATGTCAAGCTCATGACTGGAAAGCATTATCTTAAAGAGCCCTCAACAAGACCAAACCATGCTCTCTTCCCAACAATAATAACACATTGAATATATTATGTTCTCAATACACACACAGGTGCAGTATAGAATATTTGCAATTTATTTGAACATACAATATATTCCGATTCAAACAGAGCGGCACTTCAAGGTCACGAGTTGGATGGAGAAGGGAACACTGTCATCCAATTGGGAGCTTCGTTAGGACTTACATTTTTGGTATTGGAGCTTACTATTCGATGACAATGTCCCCCTCTCCTTCCAGCTCGTGATCTTGAAGTGCCAACCTGTTTAAAACAGAATATATATCCTTCACATTTCAACAACTTAATATTTTAATATTTTAAATATTTATGATTTAAATCAATACTTCATTAAAAATATTGACGGACTGTATCCAGTAAGGCCTTAACACATTCTTATTCTCCACTAATGTATCTGTGTATCCCCGCTCCGCATGCTGCGTATTAAATTTATGTGTATGTATTAAATTTAATTTTAGCCAAGGAAAAATATTTAAAAGATGGAGACTAACAGATCTCTGAAACTTTATTTGTTAAGACTTAATGATGAAATAAACCAACTTTCGTAACCTTTAGTTACTGAATTTTAACCTGATTGTCTATAATAAATGGAACTTTTTATTGATTAATATATATTATTTAGTTAACACATTCTTAATCTCTACTAATCTATCCATACATCCCGATCCCCTCTCCCCCAAGCGAAGTCTCCATACGTCCGCCGCCCTCGATCCACGCGTCGTGGCGGGCGCGGCGCGGCGCGGCGCGGGCGTCACGGCGGCGGCGACGCAGCCGGCCGGAGCGCCCCGCGGGGGAGGGGCGGCATTCCACAGGTGCGCGGGCGGGGACGGGGGCGAGGGCGGGGCGGGGGCGGGGCGTCGCGGGGCGCGGCGGCGGGACAGCGAACGGCGGCGGAGGCAGCGTCGCGGCGTCGCCAACAGGTGTGCCGAGGAGGGGGCCCGCCGCCGCCCCAGCCCCAGGCGGCTGGCGGCGGCCGGGGCGGGGGCGGGAAGGGGGGGCGAGGGGGGCGCAGATAGATAGCGGGTGGGGTCATCGCCGCGGGATCCAAGACGACGCGCCGCCGCCGCCGCCGCAGCGCGAGGGGGATTCTGCGCCAGCCAATCAATGTGGCCCGGACCGCCAGCGACGCCGAACACGGAGAGAGGAGACGGTGCGGAGGATACGTCACTGCCAGGTGCACGGCGGGGATGGGAAGGCCAAAATGTTTCCTTTCGCGTTACGTGGAAAAGAAAGAGAGATATAAGAGATATAAGAGTCAATAAACAAGAAAAGCTAACTAAAATATATTGTTTTATATGTTCGAAAAAACGCATGGTTCGAATTTTTTTTCTAGTAATAATTTCATTAAGATTGAGCACAAAACAGCCGGTATACAAATAAAAAATGTTTTCTCCCCAATGCCGAAATTAACGATCGGATTTAAAATCGTGCTCCTAAAACATGACATTTTTTGAGATGTGTCACTTTTCTTGTTCAACGACGAAATTGCTTTTTTCTCATCACCTAGGATACATTCTTCTGATGACAATGAGAATTGTGCCAATAAGAGGTTGAAAATATGATGTGATCCGAAGACTTCAATGATTGATCCGGGAAGTTTTAATTTTTATAAAAAAATATTTCACTCCCTTAACCATTTAACTTACGTCTTCGAAACCTATGCCGTTATTCCGATCGTTTGCAAGACGTACTCCCATGTTTAATTTGCCTTGCTGCAGTCGGATACATTGTTGTTGTTGTTGTTGTTGTTGTTGTTTTGGTATGTTTTTGCATCACTACATCATTATCTTTTTGAGACGAGACATACCGATGAAGATCACCCAATCGAATCTGTAGCGAGACACAAATATTTTACAAATTATGAGAACATAATTAAGTTCTTTCATGTAGCTTCATCAGTGAAGAAGCATTCCGCCGCGGTAGAGCAAGAATACAGTGCATTCGATGTACATTATTATTACGTTCATAATATTGATATTCATCTTGGCAGCAAACGATGATATACAAATGAAGAGAATTTCTTTATTTTTGTAAATTCTCTTAGCATGATCGCAAATATTTCAAAATTAATGACCCTGTTTGTGACAGTCGTAAAAAACACGAATCCAATTTTGCAGAGCTTATTCCTCATCTATTTCTGAACACGTTTTACAACCTATTTTTTTTTAAATAATCAGCACGGCCTTCCCCTTATTTATTAAATTACTATACGTCGGTTTGTATACAGTTTATTGCACATCGTAGTGGTGGAGTTTGTCCCTTATAAAAAAAAAGCAGTTCCCCTCAGAACACTTGTTCGCCGCCGCATTCACGAAGAAAAGAATCGATGTTCTTGTTTCTCATCCCTTCACTGCAACTGGAACGAATCGGGTAAACCAAGTGTAAGAATCCGGGGGTAATAATCCCCCACGCCACCTATGTCAAAGGTTCAATATCCTCTCCTAAATCTTCCTAATCCCCTCGAGCCTTTTGTCAGCGGCCGGGCGCCGCGAGCGGGGCGTCCCTTTCCTCAAACCCTCCCCGCCCCCACGCCGCCGTCGCCGCTGCCGCCGCCGCCGCAGTCGCATTATCAGCCCCTCCCCTCCTTAGCACGAGGGTCTTCATCCTGACGCAGGCAAAGCGCACACAAGCGATTCTTCACCCGTCCGCGCGACGTCTTCTTTGGACCTTATCCCAGAACACCTTTTTATCGCGCGGGCTACCGGAGTTTCCTCGCCCTCTAATGCGACGGCCCGGCGCGGCGTGTGGTGTGTGGAGTGGGTGTGGTGTGGTGTGGTGTGCAGCCGACGACGACTGAAAGCTCGACGAGCAGCGCGCGCTGGAAGCGTGCCCGCGGACGCCGCCGCCTCCCTTGCCCACCCCACCTCCAACCCCTACAACAGGGGTGGATCCAGTCGATCATTGGGGGAGGGGCATCGTACATTTTTGTTGAAAATAAACATCTTTGTTATTATATTGTATATTATTTATCTACTGTATATATTATACTATAAAGTATTATTTAAACTATTACATAATTCGAGCATCAATTAATATTAAACCATTTTTCAAAATAAAGGAAGGTAAACGATAACTCTAGGCCCTTTGGGGGGGAGCATGGCCCCCATGCTCCCTGGATCCGCCATTCCCCCACCAGCATATCCTGCCACGCTGCTCGCCCTCCCGGGCCCCACCGCAGATAACAGTAAAAGGAGTAAACAAAATCCAAAGAGTGAAAGATAAAATAAGAGAAACAAGATAAGCGCAAAATTTAATAATTAATTTTAGTAAGACTGTACAGGAAAAAATACAGGATTTCAATTATAAAATAATTTACCGTTCGGAATAAAAAAAGCGATAAAATTAAAGAATTTAAAAGAAAAATTATAAAAAACACAAAAATAGAAAATTAATTTTGTAAATAGTTAAAAGAGTATACTAATAAATGTAAACAATTGATGTAAATATTGTATTATATGTAACAAATTGCCGAGGAGAATATATAAATCTAATCTATCTACCGCGGGGTACTGCAATTACGACTGAATGTGGCACAAAAACCTTTTATCGTACACTGATTAAACAGTCGTATGCAATGGCGCAGCTACCTATTAGGCTGTAAGGCGGAATCTACCGAAACATTCAATGAAAAACAAAAACTGTTTTCATTCCTTCATAATGTGCTTATTGATAATGTTCCAGTCCCCAATTACGTTTCACGTCTAGCATTTTGTTGGTTTTTGCATCTTGAACTTCCCACTTAATTGCGAACACGCTGTGGGAGGAAAGCTCTGGCGTTCGGAGCCTTGAACGCACGAGCAGTACGTGTGCTCGCGAGACACAGTACGCTGAGTAACTATGGCCGGCTAAACTCCACGAAGGCTGGCCTTTTGGGTATCTTTGAGTTCGTTCATGACCTATGGCGGACTCACACCATGAGCACACTCATATACACCAACTCAGCTTGTTGGATTGACTAACCTTCTGTTGAAACCAATGAAGGAGTAAGAAGAACAGGGGGATGCTAGAAGTGCGGTGAAAAGACAGAGCCGTTAATGAGCAATTCGATACCTCACACTCAGCGTCATTTTGATAAATGACAATAATAATGCGTTAATCTGCGCAGAAGCGACCCACAAAAGATGTAACCCTAAGTTACTAGTCGTATTACCATTTTTTTAAAAATTAGAATACTGATCTATTAAAGGTTTTGTTCCGCGCGCTTGTGTCAAATATGGAGGTATCTCTAAAATACATAATTATTCCAGAAAAGCATTTTGTTTCTAATTATCCTTAGCGGATAACAGAGGTTTCAACGCAACCTAGAGATGAACAGCTCCACTTTCGGAACTAGTACAGTGTACTAATACAGTTCCATTTCCAATTTTCTCCCGCCTGTGATCTTCTTCACATTCTCCTCTGCTCCTTAAGCTTGGACCTTCCCGAAACCCATAAGCTTGACCACATGCAACCAGCGCAACTTACAAACATTTTAGCCCTTATTTTCCCTTGTTCGCACACCTAATGAACGGCTAATTCCATCACACTTTATTATGTCCATTAACTACTGTCACTCGACTCACTTTTCAGTCTCCTATCGACTTTCCTTCAAATCTGCTCTTTTATATGCACATTTACTACATACATCACAAATTCTGTGGTATTGAAAAACTAATTTTCCTGCTGGGTACGACAAAACAAGCCACCACCTTTGCCCTTCCGTTAAAGATCTTGGACTTTTGTAAATCTCTTTTGTAAATCTGGAACGTATTGTTGCATGCATCATAGCAATGAGAAATAATATTTAGTTCTACAAGCCGATATATAATTGGAATCAGCAGGCTTCCGCCTCATGAATTTGGGTGTCATCTACCTGCGTCATCGGATATAGTACGAAGTTCTTTCTCCTTATGCACAGCCCAAAAAAGCATTCCGGCAGAGCACCTTGGACAACTGCAAAGCCGATCCCTCGCCAGAGACCCGTCGCAGCCGACATCTCTCCCCTCCCAGAAGGCTTTCTAATGCGAATTGATTCGGTCGCCTATGAAGGAAGCAATCTGCTGAGTGCAGCAGGGACCACGTGACCGACCGCCCCACTACCCAAGCACGCTCACACGCTCCACGCTCCAACGCTTTCCGGCGGAGAACGAAGTCATGCCTAGGCATAACCCAACGACGCAATAGAAAAGAGCTGGTCGCAAACAACCAGCCTTCATCGAGATTGAAAGCAAGTTGTATTTCAATGGGTCAGCTACTCAAGTGAGAATGTTGCTTCTTTTGTTAAGCTAAACGCTTCTGAGTGACGTTCAGAAAAATATGTTTGATTCGCGAAATGTATTGATTTTGCATGAAACGAGTTCAGGTGAGAGTCGATTTTCAGAAAGCACAGATTTTTATAAAACACAGAGTTACGTAACATTACCAGTTTTAAAGCACACATTAGGTTTTGTCAATTTGGAGAATTCAAATTCAACAAAACTAACAATTCTTTAGTACTTCACAATTCGTTTTAAGAAATGATAAAATTAAAACTGCCCAATCAAAATATTTCATTTTAATGAAACAAACATTAAGCTAGTATTATTAATATTGATCTTCCTATATTAGTTGTCCATTTTACATTATTTTCTTGTACATAACTAGTGGTGTAACAACAGCAAATTCTTTCGCACTTTTGCAATTTTCAAAAATTCAGTAAGTTCAAAGAAAATTAGGCCTGCCGCATTTTCAACCTTCCTTTTCTCTGAATGAGACAAAAGATTGGAGCAATTTTCTTTATAAATTCTATTAAATTCAAGCGCAAATTACGCGAAAAGTACTTTTTAAAAATTTGTCCCCCACGTTATTTAAAGATGTATTTTTTCAGAATATATTTCCTTTACAAAATAATATCTATCATCAATATGGTACTTTTGTCAATGTTAATTTTTGTCAAATCTCGAAAATAGAGAGAGTTCGACGAAAATGGAGCCAACACTAATGTTTTACCGCCCTTTACATACGAGGAAAGAAGTAAAGGAAAAAATTGGAGCTGTTTTCTAAAAAAATATTTGTTTAAAAATTCCCCTACAGTTCATGCACAATTACACGAATACTACCCATATTTCCTAAAACGTGTACACGACCTTAAATAAAGGTCTATCATGAAAGAACACATTTTATTAACGAATAAGTCTGTATCTACAATACTGTAAGAAAGACGTCCAAAAATGTTGGACATTGCAATACTCAAAACGTCAGAAATTTCACCTAATTGAGACCTACGTCAGATTTTAAATCTCCTTTACAATATCCAAGGAAAATGTTTAGTACAAACATTTCGAGCCATTTTTGAGAAAATTTTGAATATGTTATTGTGTGTCCCCAAATTTCAAACCCGTAGATCCGCGAATTTGTTCAGATCGATCGGAGAATATCAATTTTGCAAAAAATTATCTGAGGGGTGCTAGCGTTGACCACAGACGGATAAACTGACGTTTTTCTGTCAATCGATTTTTTTGTATGAAGGACCCAATTCTGACTACAGTGCGAGGTAGAGGAATTAACTTACTATATGTGTGAACAAAAAATCCACTGGTTGGATACCGGTGAGCCACAATACGAGATTTTTTTCGAAAAGTCACCGATTTTTGCCACAGCATTACGATACTTTCTCTTTACTACTTACGTAGGAAGGCGAGAAAGTAAAAAGATAGGAGGATGAGTCTGCTGTCTGAAAGACGTTCTTCAAATAGAAATGGCTGCGTCAGAACGACTTGGCGACGTATTTGGGAATGGAACGCAGGAATTCTATTCACGAGAAAAACGCAGGTGTTGAGCTAGAAAATCCTCTGCTAAGACATCTGCAGAAGCTTGTAAGGAATGGCCCACCGGTTGCCGGATTATCGCAAGAAAAGAATTCAGGAATTAGATATCTCAAGCCCTGAGTGAATTCTCTACAAAAAGCTTATCTACATTTGAAAATCATGAAGTACAAATGTAACATTAGTAATGAAATAAAACAGTGCAAGAGAACGGCAGTAAATCTAAAATGATTCTCTTGAGAACTTAATATTAAAAGAATTTTTTCAATTAGTAGTAATAAACACGCCAATAAAATCACTGGGATTATCGTACAATACCGCCCCAGCTAGAACAAGCTGTAAGTTGGCAACAGGTATCCTGGTATCCCTGCGTGTGTGGTCGAGTAGGGTATGTAAGTGTGTGTGTAAATAAAGGGTGTGGATAGGGCTAGGAAAAGGAAGAAAAGATCGTGTGTGGTCCGTGGTCCGTTGATTAGGGTACTGTTGCGGCATTCGTCCGGAGACACCTGTGCCGGTCTCGCTTATATTAAATTATAAAAATTTTATTAAATATTCATATAATTGTAAATTAGTGTACAAGAATCGTCTAGATGACTATTAATATTATTAGATATTAATCAAAATAAAAGACAAGTATTATATTCGCCAAGATTGAAAGACAACATTAAATGACTTCGAGAAAAATCGCGAAAAATCCCAGTCGAGTGGCCAGGTTAGAGGCGGACGCAGCTAAGCGCCTCAAGATCTACAGCGCCGTCGCCCAGCGCGTGGGCGGTGTCGCTCACAGGCCGCGCACCCACGCGGCTTCCTGGTCGCCCACACGCCCTGCGACGGCCGGCCCCACCTACTTCGCCCGCGCGGCGCGGCACGGGGCGGGGGGCTCCGCAGCGGGGAGAGAGGAACAGGGCGGGACGGGGCGGGAATGGAGTTCAGTGAAGGGGTGGGACGGAGCGGGGCGGGAGTGGAGTGAAGCGGAGGGGCGGAGCGGGACGGGAATGGAGTGAAGCGGTGGTGCAGGGCAGGGCGGGGATGGTGATGTGGAGGGGCGGGGCAGGGCGGGAATGGAGTGAATCGGAGGGACGGGGCGGGGAATGGAGTGAAGCAGAGGGGCGGTGCGGGGAATGGAATGAAGCAGAGGGGCGGGGTGGGGAATGGAGTAAAGCAGAGGGGCGGGGCGGGGAATGGAGTGAAGCAGAGGGGCGGGGCCGGCCGTCGCGGCGGGGCCTGCAGGACGACGAACGACGTAATTACAGAGATCGCGAGCAGCGGCCCAGCCCGGCCCGGCCCCGGCCCGACTCGGCCGTCCGTTTAGAGTATTAGCTTATCTTAATTCGGGATCGAATTCAAATTAAGAGGCGCTAACGCGGCGCTGTGACGGCGCGCGGGGCGGGCGTTGGGGGCGGAGGTGGTGGGGCCGCTGGAGCGAACGCTCCGCCCCTCTCCGACACCCGGACACTTCCTCCCCTTCTCCTGGCCTCTCCCCGCCACCGCTTATCTTAATTAAGTTCTTCGGTTTTTTTACGCAGCGCCGCCGCCGACGTTGGCTGCTCCTGAACCCTTGCAACCTCCACAGTCTCCACAGACACCGTTGCCTCTAGCAACTTCGCACCTTCACTTCTGCCTTGCTCGTTTCTTTCGTCGACACTTTCTTGCCCACGGGTTGCGAGCTGAACCGATTGGTTTCGGGATCATCCACACTAGTTACCCACCGAATAAACGCAACTTTTTATTATAAAGGTATTTCTGCAAATTTTTAATTTTTCTGGCTCGTTATTATAGGGTAGTTCATAGTGAAAACACGAAGTTTATGCCATACCGTTACACATTTGCATTTTTCAATTGTTTGGAATTGTTATGTAGTAAAATTACGATCACACTAAATGCAAAAAAATGTTTGCTTAAATATGTACAATATAATGAAATATTGCTGTCTTTCACGCAAGGAAATTCAATAATAAGATAAATATCTCCGTACTTCCGAGGCCAAAACAGATCACATACCGGCTACTACGGACCGTACAATTCTTCTACCAACGGCTGCTTTATTACGAAAAAAAATTTCACTTATAAGAAAAAATCCAGTGTTCCTTCATTTCCTCCGAGCAATAGCAAAACTCATGTACGGTTTTCACGAGTTTCCTTCCCTCCTTCCCGTCAACCTCACAATTCATCGATTACCGATCTTCGTCATTGAATCATTTCACATCTCCCTTTTCTCGCGCACGGCCTCTACAACGATCGATGTGACTGCAGCGCCTTTGACCGGGAGGTCCTAGGTTTAAGTCCCGATGGAGCCAGGACTTACGATACTAGCTACAAAGCTAGGTGGAGTTCTGTCACTGAAGGGGAATTCTAGCGGCCGGTTGCTCTGATCGGTAGTTTTCCGCGCTTTCTCTGATCAACACCAGGCGAATGCCGGGGCGTATCCTAACAAACGGGCCATGGACCTCGCACGATCTCACTTTCCCATTCCTTGTCCTATCCTACCCCTTACTTACATGTTCTACACTAACATACATGCCGGGAGACAGGTCGGGACCTAAGAGCTTGTCCCGCTGGTGGGAGAAACCTGATTGGAGGGAAAGCCCCGTTAGCAGACAGTAGGTCGGCGCCGGATCTCGCCATCCAGCGGGGCAAGATCAGCGATAGGTCACGAGGGAAAAACGCACTACACTTATGGGATCAATTACTTTAGCAGTTGACGCGGAATAACTATTAATCAATCAATCAAACCACAATTCATCCATTGCTGATCTTCGTCATTCAATCTTCTCCCCCCTCCCTTTCCTCGCACACGGCCCCCAACACGATCGGGCGCGAACAGTGCAATCGGGCCCGCCGACATCGCGCCGCCTCGTCGTCGTCGTCTTCTCCGCCAATACTTTTTGCCTCCGCGACCCGGACACGGAGTTTACAAGCTCGACATCGGCCGGAATGCGTTCGAGGGCAGATAACTTGGAAAAACTTTCTCGTTGCATCGGAGGGAAGGGGCGGGGCGCGACCCACCGACGTCGTGAGGAATGGGCGATGAATCGTTTTATTTCTTCGCTAATGGGGCCACGGACGGTTAATTCCAGACGATCGCGCGCGCGCTGATTTTTTTTCTCGTTTCTTTCGTGTTTTCGGCACCCGCCACCGCGCGCACGCGCGTGCGTGAGCGTGCGTGCGGTAGACGTGCGTCTCGTGGAAATACTGCTCGCATCAGTCGGACGTATCCGTGCGGCGTGGAGCGGCGGCGCGGTCGTTAAATTGAGTTTTAAGGGGGCCAAGATTTACGCGACGTTTGTTTGGAGGCCTTCCGAGCGGCGCGGGGCGGAGTGGGGGTGAGAGGGGTGGGAAGAGGGGAGCGTGGCGGGTGGAGGAGGGTGCGGCCGGCTGCTGCGAGTGCAGGAAGCAGAGGTTGCCGGGAGCCACGCGTGCAAGGAGCTGAATAGCCCCTGTTCGTCGGCGACTGGTGGGCCTCCTCGGGATGACGTGTAGTGCACGGAGCGGCGCGCTACATTTCGGCTTCTGCGACTACGGATTGAAACCTGGACGCGTGGGCGTTATGGGAACGAATCAGATTTGCGGGAAAAAGCGCTCTTCTCGCTGTTTCTCTTATTTTGTACTTCTCATTTCATCACCACACATCACATTTTTCTATCGCCCTGCACGGCCACTATGTCCATTTCCACAGGAAGTCAATATGGCACTCAAAACCCGATAACGATTAGTGTCGCGAATACGATAAGATTACGATATTCATTTTATTATTTAATTTATTCTGCAAACAGCAAAGGTTTTGACGTTGCTATATAACGAGTATGATTTCTCTAGTTACAGTGAAAGTAAATAGAAGATTTGTAAATGCATATAATCATAAACTATTTTAGCTGCCTCGTAACGTGAGAATGATTTTTTGTGACTGTAACATGTGAGATATTGATTCCGAATTGCATTTATGAAATTTAATTAAAATTAAAAACCTCTATACACAAAGCTCTGAATATAATTTATAGAACTAACTGTCAATGACGACAGAAGGAGTTAATTTGTTCCGAAAATGTACCTTTGATAGTAATATTCAGAAAGGAAGGAATTTATTGTTCCGCAATACGGGGTAGGCTGCATGCTCTGCTACAGTGAAAAAACGTTAACAACTAATATATAGTAAACGAGAAAATAATGGGAAAATATGAATGCATAATGTGAAAAAATACGCGAAAAAAATTTTGATCATAAAAACAATTTATATAAAATGAGATTCAGATGAAAATGATTAATAATTAGAAATGCAAATCCTATCCTGTTAAAAAAAATAAAATACGTAACTGTTTTTTCTCTCCATTCGTAAAACATAGTAATACAATAATCTCGTAAAACAAACAACGTAAAAAATACATGAAAGAGGTTGGTTGTGGAAAATTATTAAAATTCGAAACAATTCACAAGTACCAAAGTGCACAACATTTTTCAGAATAAAATAAAATAATTCTGGATACTTCTTCGGGGAAAAATATTACGTTCAGTATCAAAAGTAAGAGGATGCCTCATTTACTTTACTCCCATGAATTGTGGAAGAAAAATTAAAAGGGCAGTTTTACAGTCCCTCCAACCTATACAGTAATCTCTCAACATTCGCGAAAGTTACGTTTTCAAAAAGCATCGCGAGTGTCAAATCCGCGAATGTTGAGTCTATCTTTTAGTGAAGAAAGGTGGGTTAGGTTCCTCAATATCGAAAAAACTGTTTAGAAAAGAAAGAAAAATATCTGAAAAGCAATTGCAGAAGAAGCGGGTAAGCGCTACTACAAACAGAATTAACAATAACATCTCAATGAGAAGTAATAAAACAATATTTGAAAGTTTTCGAAGTTGAAAGTGATTGGATACAAGGATATTGGATTGGATATCGATATTGGATAACATATTGGATTCGATAATTTTTTTGATTCATCACCTTCCTCGTTGTTCTAATACCCAAATACTTTGAATGGAAGAGTTGCTTCTTCTATTTATTTATTTCGAAATTATTTCCATATTCGGAACATGTTCGAATGATCTTTCCACCAGAGCTTGCTGAAAATTTTAGACCGTTATGAACAATTTTGACACGGACGCAGTTTCGCTTCCGTTACTACATAATTACGTTCGAGGAGGTTTTCTTCGCTGATGATTTCCCGAAGCTCCTCGTCAGTGACGTCATTGTAATGAGAATTGCATAGATCCTGAATGGCTTTTCTGTTCATGTGGCCGGAACCCTACCTCCAATTTGACGCCACTGAAATGAATTATTTACAATTCTGTGGTTGAATGAGAATTGTCATTCCAACTTTGACATATTTGTAGAACGTGATACTTTGAGCTCCGGTGTCTTCTGAGTTCGTTTCCGAGATGACGCTGATAAAGTGAATGAATTAATGAAATGTGCTCTCTTAAAAAAATGTAGGACTACCAAAAGACGCACTCGCGAATGTTGAAATAGGAATGTGAACATTTCTCTAATCGCGAATGACCGGAACTCGTGAACAGCGAATTCGTGAACGTCGAGGGATTATTGTAATACAGAGGAAAGTAATTACAGCAATACTTTCGTATAACAGCCATTTTAAGTTCAAAGGCCCCAACGCGATGCACATGTGCAAATCCAGCCTCATTGTCTCCCGGTGGGCGCGCTCGCCCGTGCCGCGCCGTCCCCACCTTAAGGCAGCGCGCCAGCGCCAGCCAGCGCAAACGCCCGTGCTAACGAGGCGGCCCCGCGCGCCCGCGCCAATCAACAGAGCCATCGCCGAACTCGCCTAACGCAATTCACCCCTCCAACGCACCCACCCCACCCCGACCTCGCCAACGTCCTCATCCTCAGTCATTCCCTCACCATCATCCCTGCCTTCATCCTCAACCCCTTCAACAAACTCTTTTGCAAACCGGACAATATATGACTGGAACAATCTACCTGCTGCAGCGACTTTTCCCCCTGGTGCGCGTTGCTTCCGGAATCGTCTAGTGAATTACGTGTGATGTCAAATATTTGTGTGTGTTATATTTCTTAGTTATAGTTTCCTTATAATAGGTATTTTTAAGTTATCTTTGTCTTTATATGATATGTATAAACCCTGCCATCGAGCGAAAGCTCATTAGCAGGAAATAATAAATATTAATGTTAACATTGCGCCCCATTCAGGCCTCCACCGCTTGCCCATACCCATACCCATCCTCACCTTCAGTGCCTTCCATATATTCCCTCCTCCCCCCCTTCATCATTCACCTCTCCCGCGTCCTCATCCTCAGTCACTCCCTCACCACCATTCCTGCTTTCATCCTCAACCTCTTCAACATTGCGCCCCATTCAGGCCTCCACTTCTTGCACACACCCATCCTCACCATCATCGCCTTCCGTGTATTCCTGCTCCGCCTTCATCCTCCATTTCATCTGCGTCATCGTCTTCAGACACTCCATCATCATCATCATCATCATCATCATTCCTGGCTTCATTCTCAACCCCTTCAATATTCTTCCATCCAGACTTCTACCGCCTGTCCGTTCTCGTCCTCTCTCCCGTCAACATTCCGTCCTAACCTCTACCACTACCCAACCCCTTCCTTATCCCCATTCCCTTCCATACCATGCGCGCTTCTCCCTTCATCATCATATCTTCAACATCATATCTCATCATATCTTCATATCATCATAATTTATATATCTATCTTCCCCCATGCCCCGTAATTATCATTCTGTTAGGGATAGTTTTATTACAAATTTTGTTGTTAACGATTACCATCTTATAATTCAACTGTAGTATTGTAATAAGTATTATTATAGAGTTACGCTACTGCATCACTCCGCCTACAGGCGTAATTGCTGCCAGTTGTCATCCACTCAGTAGTCGAGATCGCCACCGCCAATATTACCGCCGCTTCCAGAGGCCTACAGCCACCTCCACCGGTACCGGTATCGCCGCCGCGGCCGCCCCCGCGTTCTCCTCCTCCTCCATCGCCGCGCTGCCGCCGCCTCAAATATTTGCACACTTGCGCCGAGGCCGCCATATCAATTTCTGTGCGATTTGTTGGTTCCGACAGAAAACCTCCATCACACGGTCGCCGAAGAGCACGTGTTGCGCTGCGCAAACAGAGGCTGAGAGCCGCGGCGGCGCGTTCAAAGGATCCGCCCGCCTCACTGGCGGACGACGCGCCGGCGGGGGCGGTGGGGACGGTGGTGGATGCAGCAGGGGCAGCGGGAACGACTGGGACGGCGGCACCGGGGAGCGGGGGGCGGTGGGGAAGCCGGAGGAGGGAGACGGTGGGAGAGGACCGCAGCGGGCAGTGGCGGGGTGGCGGTGGAAAGGGGGGAATAGGCGGGGAGGCGGGTGAAAGGGTTGCGGTAACGGGGGCGAGGGAAGGCGAGATCTGTGGTTCGGGGGTGACGGAGCGTGACGGGGAGAGGCGGCATAGGACGACAGCAGCGGTGGGTGGTGGGTTGGCGGAGGGGGCGACGGTGGACGGCCGTGGGCGGCGGCGGATAGCGGCGAGGAGAGACGGGAAGCGGCGAGGAGCGGCGGGGAGCGGCGGGGAGCGACAGGCAGCGGGGAGAATGGGCGTGGGGCTGCGGGCGGCGCGCAGCGGGCGGCGGGCGGCGGGCGGCGGGCGGCGGGCGGCGGGCGGCGGGCGGCGGGCGGCGGGCGGCGGGCGTTGTGGGGGGCCTCGTCCCTGCGCCGGCCTGCGCGGCGGAACACGTAACGCGAATTTCGCGGCCTCCGCTCGGCAAATGGGCAAAACAATGCTGTAATCAGCAAAACAAACGGCGGACGACGCAAAGAAGCGGCGCGCCCATTAGCACTTTACTCCAGATCCGCCCCCGGCGGCGGAGGTCGCGCGAAGGAGGCGGCGGCGGCGCTGGGGAGGACGAGGAGCCGCGACCGCACGGGAGGCTGCGGACGGCGCGCGGAGGCGCACAAGATCTCAGCGTTGGCCGAAGAGTGGACGCGTGGAAGTTCACGCGGAATCGGGCTGTGAGCTAAGAAGGACCGCTGTTCAGAAAAGCGGTTTTTCTAACTTTGCCCCTCAAGACCTGTCTTCACGATGGAATATGTCGCTGTATTTCGCGACGTTCTTAGTCGTGCCTCAGGATATCGCATGATCGCGACCGTATAGATATCTAGATAGATTTATTTAAACTGCAAAAGGGTATAACCCGGTGGCAGCTAATTACAAAAACATACAAATACAGTCTCTCAGTACCAATAATAATAATAATAATAACAACAACAACAATAATAATAATAAGGTAATATAACTAGCAAATTATATACTAATTATAGTAATAATAATAATGGTAGAATAATGATGATAATATAAAAACTGACTGATTCATTAAACATTAAATTACATTAAGAGGGAAAAGAAAAAGAAAGAAAGAAAGAAAAACTTCTATACTCTAACTCCGCACTGAATGTTTATACAATCTAGATCACACCGCACTTCACTGCACTTCACTTCACTAAGACCTGAAAACATTTCCATCTTTATTTCTCTGCTAGACACTGCACGACACCTCACTTCACAATAGAACACTTATGTATCGCTATATAATCCAGTATTCTCCCTCATTTACTTAATAATACCCTAAATTAATTTCCTAAACTGTTGAACGCTTTGAGGAAAGGGTTCAAAGGTTTTTGCAGGCAATCTATTCCATTCCGAAATCGTTCGATTTGTAAAAGAAACTTTCCCGACATCCGTTCTCTGCTGTCTTAAATTTATTTTGTGCCTGTGATCCACTCTACTGATGTAAGTAGGAATACATAGCCGCCGATTAATTTCTTTCCAAGCTGAATGACCATTACAAGCTTTATACAAGGCGCCGAGTTTTACTAGGCGCAGAGTCTTGTATCAAGCACTGCTTTCGATCATGCAACTTCTAGCGGTACGCGGTAGAAAGACACGAAATGCCGTGCGATATTCCATCGTGGTCATAGGGGTTTGAGGGGCAGAGTTAGAAAAATCGCATTATAGATCGAATTCAGCCGATTGTAAGATCGGCTGAAGCGATCTTTCCTTTGTCTCCCTTGTCTTTTTCTCATCATTTACTTACACAATTACACTTATATGCACTATACTACCACATTTGTTGGGAGACCAGACGGCAAGCTTAGAGCTTGTCCCGGCTGAGGCGGTGTCACCCTGATGAGAGATACCTGGTAGGGGAAAACCCGCAAGCCGTCGTAAGTAGCCATCGGATCTCGTTATCCAGTGGGGAAAGATCACCGCCAACTCCCGAGAAAAAGACATGCACTATACTTGCGTAACTAATGACCTTAGCAGTTGACGCGCCAAAAATCTTTCATCAAGCAATCAATCGCAACTGATTCGGATGCCAGTTCAAGTTCTAATACAAGTACGGTTCAAGTCCAAGTGTTAAAATTAAAGAAAACCAATATTTAATTCCGTTTAAAATGAAAGTTCAAATTGCACAACACGGGAACACTCGAAAACTGGTTAAAAACTACATTTAAATTCTACTGCTCTTTTACTTTCAGATCGGTCTGCAAGACCTCAATCTGACGTTATGAGGAGACAAAGGGAGTGCAACGCAGGACCTAGTCACTTGTAGAACGGACGCTAGCAAATACGCAACCTTCATTTCACGAACAAACGTAGGTCTTCTTCGAGCTCTTTTGTGGCTCTCTTGACCTTCACATATCCTCAGAGCAATCAAGAAGCGATTGCAACATTTGCACCACCCGCTGGGCATAATATCAGTTTTGATAAGCGCCGTCGTAGGGAACTGTGACGCAGGTGGCCAATAGAAACTGAGATATCGTGTGATAGTGGGGTCGGTATGAGCGTTGTAAAAAAATTCTTTAACTGAAAGCGATATGAAACGCATGTGCCAATTACGCGGGCAGATATGGCAAAGGCTAATTTCTTTTAGGCGACGAAACGCAGCAACGAGTTTGCAAGGAGTCATACGAGATGAGGCTTCTGTCAAATTAGCTGCGAGTTTCTTGCAGCCTATTCACACTTCTCTGGACGGAAACATCGTAAACTAGTCGATGAAAACCGGCTGGGAGTAAAGAGACGACGCATGGAACAAAACAACGGTTGTGATGCGGAAGGAGGCTACTTTTGAGTGATGGCTCAACAACCAGATGGAAATGGCGCTCTATAGCAATGTGGACGACGGAAGGTAGCTGGCAGGAAGTCAACACATTTGCCAGATAAGAGGCCATACGAAGAGAGTTGCAGTTCGAGATGCTGAATGAGACCCAAGAACAGAAAGGAGTCATCGTAACTCCCTGAATGCCAAAAGCTGCTTGGACGATGCTTGTACCACAAGAAGGCTACTTGAATGTAGAATGATCCAAGAACTGCCTCGTAAGTTTTGATGACGATGAAAAGCTGCTGGGACAAATGAACGAGATCGTTAGTTAGGCTTGTTGGAGGGACAATGAAACTCGTCAACGGGTGCGGAAAAGACATCGACCAGGAGAGATATGGACGAGGGAAGTAGTGGGTACGATGACAACGTATTAGCCTGACCGCAAGCCAGGCGCAGGCTCGTACAGAAGCAGAGACATCTAAAGTTACGTGGACGTGGACGGCGAGGGCGAAGACGTTGGCGAAGACGTTGGCGAAGACGTTGGCGAAGACGTTGGCGAAGGAGTTGGCGAAGACGTTGGCGAAGGAGTTGGCGAAGGAGTTGGCAAGAGCGTAGGACAAGGAGTTGGCGCAGGCGTTGGCGAAAGTTAAAAGATACAAATCAATGTAAACGACACGAAGCAACAACGGGATAGAGCCGTCTAGTGCAACGTGACGAAAGAAGGCGTTCAGTGGGAGACGCCGCATGTGCCAGATGAGCGAAGAGGCTCAGGCGGAGGCGCGGAGACGTCCTAGCTAGACGGCGGCGGCGGCGGCGGCGGCGGCGGCGGCGGCGGCGGCGGCGGCGGCGGCGGCGGCGGGGGCCTCAAAGGGTCGGCGGCGGAGCGCGCCCGCCGCCGCGAGGAAGTTCAGAAATACCCGGGAGGGGCCACGCGGGGTATTCTGGGAGCCCCTCCCCCCCACGCCCCTCCACGCCCCGCCGCTCTTCTGGCGCCTTCGAGCACCTGCCGGCGCGGCGCCCCGCGCTGCACCCCGCGCCACCGTCTCTCCGTTTGCAGGAGCGTGCCGTTTGAAATACACCGCTTCACTCATGCGTCGTCGGAAAAACTGGGGGGGGGGTCGGAGGACTCGATGGCATCTTTTGAGACAAATGGATTGACGCTAATTTTCTAGTAATTTTTGTCGCAAGCCAAACGTGCAAGCAATATGAGGAAGAGTTGGTAAAAGGAAGAGCTGATTTCACATTGAAATGATGTTAATGAATTGTCATTTATTAATAAGCAGAAGAGTTATTTAGCAAATCATATGGTCGTTACAATCTGTCTCCAGACAATGGTAGAATTCGTCCTGCCTATCTACCTAGTACCAAAAATTCTGTCATCGTCAAAATTCGAACTCTACGGCCTTTCGGCTAGAGATATTGCTTCGACGTCAGTTGATGCCCTGAGCCACCTCAGCCGTATTTTAGAATTATCTGTAGCATTATTCCTCAAAGATAAACGCGTACTATTAAAACTAAATTTTGAAAGAACAGATAATATATAGCGGGACATAGGGAAGCTTAGTGGTTCTTAACGGTATGTTGAGAACAGTAACCGTCAGGAATATCATTACTAAAATTTCGCAAAGGTTGTGAATTGCATGGGAACAGTTTATAGTAAGTCATTAAATGAAATATGTCAGAAAAAACTAACAATATATCAAACGCTATCCCATTTTTTCAAGAACTGCACGCACGTTAGTGTCGAGGAGTTTTTGAACAGAAGAAACTTGTACTCAATAAATAAGTTTTTAGAATTACTTATTAACATTGTTGGTATATTTGTGAGCTCGCCTTGCTGTGACCTTCTTGACTTGAAGCTTGTGAAGTACTGTTAGCCAGAATAATTTTACCCTTCCAGCTCAGTAAATAATAATCATAATTAACAGTTGTATACTATTTTTTGTCGTTTTACGCCAGCATAATTTTCATCATTACAAATGCAAAACAGGGCATGATCGTAAAACGAAATGATATTGCAGTCTCCAGTCCACATCGTTTCTACGCGAACACAAAACCGTGAAACTTTCTCGATTATTGTTTTTATGACCGAGATGCTTATTGTTTGGGCAACATTACTTACTCCTCACAGTCCCATACCATCAAATGAAACTGCGAAGTGTCTCAATAAATTCCTCATATACCATTATGCACGTCTCATTTGATCTACTGCTTAATTACGTAGCTACAACTTATACGCATGTTTAAAAGTCGAGGTGCGTAATAAAATGCGAAACGTACCAACTATTCCGCTAATCTTCCGCCGGATCCGCCAAAAAACATAATTAATATAAATCCCGCCTCTTTTGAAGAGACGTAAGTCGGTGTCTGGCGCGATGCCGGCCGCACAGAACCTCGATCCGTAACGACTGAAGAGTGCGTGGGAAGACGGAGTTGTACGAAGGCGTTTTCTAATGCGAACTGTCCTACAAGGCCCGCTAGACAAATTTATACGTACAGCGGCGAATAAAAGTCCCCTACCGCGCGCTTGTCCCTAATTTACGACTTGTTGCTCGCGCTGCGGGATGTATTTTCGAACGGCGGAGGCGGACGCGAGGGCGGAGGAGAAAGAGGAGGTGGGGGGGGGGGGAGTGGAGGAGCAAGGTGGGGGCAGTTGGTTGCGACAAGCGCTTGGAGACAAGGCGACAACCTCGTTCGGCGAAAGGAGACGCATAATTCTAGAGCGAAAGGTGTAACAACGAGAATAGAGTCAGACACTTGCAATATTAAGTTCTTGTATTTTCAGACGGTCGTTTGAGTCAATTAAAAACACTATCGTTTTTATTTACTACAAAAAAACTTATTAATACAGTCAGTGTGGTTATATTTTAGAGGAGAAAAATTATTAGTGCGACGGACTTTCGTGCTACAATGTTTAATTACTAAGTTTGTGTTTTAGGTTACTGAAGGTAAGTAGTAACTGTCGCAAGTACGAGGGTAAGTCAATAAGTATCTGTACTTTGGTTCTAAATGTCTGTAACTTAACATCGTTCACTGTGTTTATGGTAAGTTTTATCTTTATCAACTAATTTTCACTAGAGTTGTTGCGACATTAACACGACTGCACGACTCTCCGTTTGCACTAAAAAAGAACAGGCCTTCATAATCCTTTCTTATGATCTAAATGTGTACCAAAAGGTGAAATTCTTATGGAACTTCCAGAACAATGTGTATGTTATGTTTTTCCTTGGCGAAGAGTTTACCAGTGCACTGAACCAGACAAACAAGTAGGAAGGGTGAGAAAACAGCAAAATACCCAGACTCATTCAATTCTTATTCCAATATTAAGTAACTCCGAGCCCTGATACTGAATAAACGTTGAGTGACTATTGATTAACCATATGCATATTAATCAGGAATATGAGAAGGCCGAGATGGATTCTTGCGGAATATGAGAAGGCCGAAAGACATTCTTGTGTTGCAAAAAACGCACATTAACATATCGCACCCAAGCTCTTCAAAATTTGTATTTCGAAGATGTCAGAGCATCCCGAATACAATTCCAATCTTGTGACGTTTAATGACCATCCGGTTGGTCAACTTAAAAATGCTTCAAAGAGGCCGAATATTTGTCTCCGACTTACCCGTGAGAAATCAGTGCATACATTGCTTGCTAGCTACTCAGTCGAAAATTCTTTTTTCTGAAGATTTCGGAAAGCTAATACTAATATGGAATCTAGAACACTGAAAAGTACACTGCCTATCTTAAAAAAATAGTCTCATTGTAAATTTTGTACAGTTGATGTAATCAATTTATAAATCTTGAGACCACATACTTACTGATTTACCCTCACACATATATTTCGATGGTACTGTATCAAAACACAAATTCAGAAACTTGGAAGAATATTTACATGGTTTTCAATTAATTTTGAAAAAGTTCCCCCAAAACAATTATCTTGATAAGACAATAAATTTGATGCAAGGACGAAAACGGAACGCGCAGGCAAAGGTGTCCGTGAGAGGTGAGCGGGTGGGGTGAGCGGGGCGTGGTGAGCGGGGCGGAGTGACCTGGCCGGGGTGATATGGGCGGGGTGATAGAGGGGGGTGATAGGGGCGGAGTGAGCGGAGCGGAGTCGGCGGGGTGGGCGGGGCGAGGGGGGCGGGGAGGGGTAAGCGGGGCGGGGTGGAGAGCAGGGAGTGAGCGGAGCGGGGAGAGCGGGGCGGAGTGAGCGGGGCGGAATGAGCGGGGCGGGTGAGCGGGGCGGGTGAGCGGGGTGGGTGAGCGGGGCGGGTGAGCGGGGCGGGTGAGCGGGGCGGGGTGAGCGGGGCGGGGTGAGCGGGGCGGGGTGAGCGGGGCGGGGTGAGAGGGGCGGGATGGCGGGGCGAGGTGAGCAGGCGCAGAATGAGCGGAGTGGTGTAGAGCGAGGCCGCGGCGGAACACATGCAAGGACACAGCCAGGATAGAGGGCGGAGAAGATCGAGACATTGCATGGCGGGAACGAGATCAGTGCCAGGATGAGGAAGGAAAAGTGCGAGGCCTGGCATGGCGAGGCGAGAGGAGGGATGGGATGGGATGGGATGGGATGGGAGCGGGGAAGAGCGACGGGGCGAGGGAAGGCTAGGCGTAGAGGGGTGGGGGTTGTGGCGAACACGGCTGGGGTGGAGGCAGACTCATCATAGTCAGGCGGCACAGGGGCGGGGCCGGGCGCAGCGCCGGAGTGGGGCCAGTTCGTGTCGTGTGCGGGCCGGGGCCGGCGTGCAGCCTCGGTGTGAGCGCAGCGTGGGCGCGGGGGCGTCTGCGGCGGGGCGGCGGCGGCCGAACGCCGGGGAATCGCCGACAAGAGCGCGGGGCTGGGGCCGAAACCGGAGCGGGCTGCGGCGGCGGCGGAGGCGGCGGGGGCGGCGACGAGGGCGGCGCGTGGCGCGTGTCGCTGCGTCCCGCCCGCGGTGTTATCATTACCCGCTACGCGTCGCCTCCATCGCGGGCGCGTGTCTCAATTAGCGGGCAAGTAGTCGCTCGGGGCCTTGCTCTCGCTCCGCCCCGCCCCCGCCCCCTCACGCCCGACACAGCGACGCCCGCCGCCGCTCTTCCAGAGGAGGGTGGGAGGCGCTGCGGCAAGCCGCTCGCCATCTTGATGACCTGGCGCTTCCGAGACGGCGTACAAGAAATCCCCCGCGGATGAGAACCACGGTACAAGGGTTGGTACAACGCGAGTTTTCCGGTTATGCAGGCACGAGTTCACAATATGAGACGTATAATTTTCGCAACATTCTATAATGATTTTTGATTGCATCCTAACCGAAATTATACATTTGGGTTGAGTATTGTAAATCCTGGTTTCATTTTAAAGTTGTCCACTTCGTCTTGAATATTTCATTTGCTTCGTTATTGTTCATATCAATTTCAAGTATTTGTTCGTCTCAACCCACCATTCCAATCCTGGGACAAGAAGTATTTAGAGGCATTCTCGACAGAACAGACAGTTTCGGAATACCGTCTAGTTCAGAGGGCACCAGAAGCTGGTGCGACAATGCAATTCAGACGGCCCGTGAGCAGCGTAGGGAAAAACCTGTGTTGAAACGAGACAATCTATAGTCTGTTAATCTATAGTTACCACATGTTGATAACTAGTGGTAATGAATAAATGCAACTCGAGCAGCTTTGAACTTGCACTGGAACACGTATTTACTGCAGAAATGTCAGCGATTTCATCTGTTTAGTTCACACACCCTCTGTAATTGAAGAAAGCATATCAAGCAGAGTGCATCAGTTATGACTTGTGTATCATTAATTCATAATGATCTGTGGAGAAAGAGAGAAACATTGCTGGTTCACTTGTATCTCTATGATGGAAGGCGCAATAAAATCGTATCCCCGGAGGAACGACAACCCAAATAAAACGCAGGCGCTCAAAGTGTTATTTTAGGGTTGCTTCAATAAAATAGTTTTCATGCATGTCAGCATAATTACATTCATGATCATTATTATTCATCGTAAACTCAGTGTTATTTAACAACCGCAGCTTCATTTCGTTGATATCTCTGAAAACATCCTCTATTCTACATCTATCACATTCAGGTATTTACGAAAGGAATTCCTAACTAGATACTGGAATTGAAAGCCATTCACTCGAATACAGAAGCACAAAATGCAGCGTACATCTATTCATGCCACGATTCAATGCACGAAGTGTACAGAAGAGTCCATCTACCTGTATGGGGAACTTACACATGCACTCATTACCAGTTTCAGACTCCTGGACAGCAAAGGGTAGGTTTAAAGGAATATACTTCGATTGACAATGCCCGTAAATAAATGTATATGCATGTATAGGCTATTTTTGAGAATGTTGTCCTCCTTTAGTTTCAAAGATAATTACTTTCTATAGTTCATGAAAAGAACTGAATTCCACGATGCAATTCAGCGAAAGGTTATATCTTCAAATATATTGAAGTTCGAGTGTCTTTTGAATTGCGTTAACCAAATCTTTTAAAAGAAAGTAATTTCATAGAATGGAGCATTATAGCCAGTAGGCATTCATTGCACGTAGGCTATTTCGTCAGCCATTAAAGTAAATATTAGCATAAATCTCGATGTAAAGTCTTTATGCGTTTATGTCTACCGTATTTGCAGGAAGTCTTCAGTGAAAGGTACGCATCCAATGTTGACACAGATTCTTCTCTGAGAACTTCGACATTCATTAGAATGTTCATGTGATATGGAGAAAAATGCAGAGTTGTGTCCGCTTTTAGGAAGCTTTCCAACGAGCTTTACATTTATAAGATGTTTTTGACAAAACAATCACATTCTTCGGCAACGTACGAAAATTTACTCGTAGTAAAAGCATTCATATCAAGTTTTACTAATGATTCAAGGTTTTATAAATAATAATGTTTGAGATAGTATGTTAAATTCGCACTGTATTAGATTCTCAGAATGCCAAGCATAGAATCTTCGATTGAAAAGTCACCATATCAATAAAATGTAGTAACAAAAAATGTCATTCTTGGGTTAACTTATTCGTTGAAAAGTAGGAATCTACGGTCAGTATTTATGAGAAACTATTTGTCAACAAATATTCAACCAACAAACATTACAGATCTTTTTCGTATTTTGTACGCACTGACTTGAATTATTTTCATCCATTCATTTTCTTGACAAGTTTGATGAGACATGTTTCGTAAATCTAATTTTTTGTAAAACATTTCCCAGACAGAAAACCCTCTAAAAAGTGGACATTTCCTAATTATTTTCCCTTACCCGTTAATCGATCCCTCGAAAGCAAACCCCGGCAATCCAACAGACTTTAACCAGGTTTCCGCAGCAGTGTGTGCGACATATCGAAAGCGCGTCGACACCAAATGCTGTGAGGCTCTTAGTCTTTTGGTATAGCCTGAAGCACCTCAACGCATACAACTTTTAGCTTCTGCGCATGCGCAGTTCTTTTACGCTTCTACGCATGCGCAACACGATGTCTACGCTAAGATGCATCATGCTGTGCACTATGTGCACTATGCAAAAATGTCTCTACGATCTCTTGCTTGGGTTTATCCACGATGCAGTGACATGGGTGTCTCTGCGCAGCCATTCTGGCTTCAGCCAATGAGTTTCATGCATCATTTTGCGTCACAATATTAAAGGAATTTTTAAATGCAGCCAGACACCAAAATAATTATCACCTTCTTACAAGTCCATGAAACAAATATATGAAGCATTTTTTAAACAGTTTATTTTCTTTCAACTACACTTTCGAGTTAATTTTGGCTCATTACCATTGAAATTTGTCACTTATGTCCGCTTTCAAATGTTTCTCAACACTTCTTGCTTGCCATGCACAATGGCGTCAATCGACTGGCCTGGCTTTTCAAACGAAATGCCCGGTGCTACGGTCATCCGGTGCTGCGCAGAACGAGCAAAAATCGGTGCGCCGGAGCAGCTCACCCATGTCTTTGCATCATGGGTGTACCGCAACCACCGCCACCTCCGCCACTACCCAACCATCCGGAGCATTTTAACAGGCCGCGTCGACGCGCGTGTACGGACATATACGCGATGCCGCCGCTGCGGAGCGCCGCCGCGCCGCGCCGGTCCGGGCGCATTCCATCGCGCGCGACTCTCTCCCTGCCCACCCACCCCCCACGTCCCCCTCGCCTCTTCACCCCCGGAGGGGCGGGGCACGCACCCCCGATAGCTCTCCCGGCGGCGACCGCTATGATCGGGGTAGGCAAGAATTCTAGCGGCCGGCTGCTCTGATCGGTAGTTTTCCTTTGTTTCTCCAATCAATATTCTTTATCCCGGGAGGAGCGGGGTACGCACCCGCGATAGCTCTCCCGGCGGCGACCGCAATGATCGGGGTAGGCAAGAATTCTAGCGGCCGGCTGCTCTGATCTGATCGGTAGTTTTCCTTTGTTTCTCCAATCAATATTCTTTATGCCGGGAGGAGCGGGGTACGCACCTCCGATAGCTCTCCCGGCGGCGACCGCAATGATCGGGGTAGGCAAGAATTCTAGCGGCCGGCTGCTCTGATCGGTAGTTTTCCTTTGTTTCTCCAATCAATATTCTTTATCACGGGAGGAGCGGGGTACGCACCTCCGATAGCTCTCTCGGTGGCGACCGCAATGATCGGGGTAGGCAAGAATTCTAGCGGCCGGCTGCTCTGATCGGTAGTTTTCCGTTGTTTCTCCAATTAATATTCTTTATCCCGGGAGGGACGGGGTACATCCCACCGATAGCTCTTCCGGCTGCGACCGCACTGAACGGGGTAAGACCGGAGCCGGCAACGCCCGTACGCGACGAAGCCCAAAATATTCTTTTTTAAGGTTAGGTAGGTAGATTTATTAAAGTTTACGATGAGTTAATGCTCGGTGGCAAACATGATTACCATAAAGACTGATCGAACTTTTAATTTTAATTAATTTGTTCTATTCTCCCTTGGCTTACTCCGTATACTTTTGTGAAGACATCGGTCCACTCCACATAATAGGGACACAACCTTAATAATAATAATAATAATAATAATAATAATAATAACAATAGTTTCCTTTGAAGTTCTCTTAAGACGCAACAGTCGAGCTTGTGCATTTGATTTAACGTTCTTCCCAACAGAACTTAAGAATTCACATGTTTTAATCTAGATTTCGCTCAATCTGATGAGTGGCTCGTAAGCCTTTTTCATGCCTCCCTCCCAGTTCCAGTCTTAAACGCTGTCACTCTTGCCTTCGCACCTGCCCGTTTCTTCGCAGATGATGAAGCATTCCGGTGCGCCCTAAGTTAAACGAAATAGCTGTGCACAGCTATGCACTCTCTGGAAAGCCCGATCATTCTTCTAAATCCTTTCATCAATACTGTGACTTATGAATCCTTATTATGAACAGGTCAATTCACACTTCGTTCACACACCTTTGGTCACTGTCCGTGAACTCCATGTAACGGCCACAGCACTAGTATAAAGATAACACTAGGTACGTGCTTCCAAATTAAAAATACAGCAAGTTACTTGTTTATCAATGATACTTAGAGAATAAGAGTTACTTGGAGTATCCAGAGCAGGGGTGTCAAGATCTTCTACTGGTGGCAATGGCAGGCATCGTGGCACCGTAGCATGCCACGACCTTCTCTGTGAAACTAGCGTCGGGAAGGGGAACTATTACGAGTAGTAGTAACCCCGCCGTTTTACCATAGGGATGGCGTTGTCTTTGATGGCAGGGTAATGAACTGCGTGGAGGAGCGATTTAGTCGTGGCACTCGTGCCACAGATTCTTGCTCGTGGCATCGACCTTTACAACACTGATCCAGGGTAATCTTGTTGCTGATATCTCTAGTTGCTCCGGTCATAAGCAAGAAAGGTCCATGACATGGAACTAAACAATATTTAAGCTACTTTTCCCTATATTTCTTGACTGAAAATTATAATAAAGAGCCTATAAATTCTAACTAGAAACTGATACCTCATTTTCTGCAAGTACGAAAATATTTTCAGCAGCTGCACAATAATATAAAATAATTATCTTCTTACAAAAAAATATGCAATAGTCAAGTCTTAAATGTTGTTCTGTTGTAGGAAATCCAAATTTTTTAGTGGAATTCGGCGTATTGTTGCCTAAAGATTCGCAAGACCAGGAGATTTGTCATGGAACGAATACGGAACGAGGATGGAACGAACACGAAACGAATCGAAAAGAAATGTTTGTTTCCTCTTAAAGCTCGGAAATAATACATGTTCATGTTCCTCAAGATACGAGTTTAGTTGCTGGAATTTTAAGAGAAAGGCTAAATCACAAATCCAGTCAGTACAGAAGAGCAAAACCCACGTTAGAGCATGAATACTTCTTGACCTTAGATAATGATTGTACAAATGAAAATTACCGCAATGCGTTTCTCTAGCCGTTAGACTTAATAATAATTGTGGAACATTCTTGACAGCCGCACCTGAAAATTGAAATTACGACTCTTCCATGAAATACGTATTAAATTATGGAGGAATTTCTCTCGGGCTAAACTAGTTATAGAAAAGCTACATAATTTATTACTATTTTCAAGTTGTATACGTGCTACATACCGCTTGAAGAAGTTTTTAGATTGAATGCTACTAGAACTTCAAATAAATTGATTAGCATCTGATGGACAACCCAGCCAGCAGGTCGCAAACCGGATGAAACCAATTGTATCCGTGACGTGAATATTAACAATATTCTTCTTCTTCTTCTTCTTCTTCTTCTTTTGTTTGGGTCATCTAGGGACCACGTACCAATTTCATTGCTTCTTCCTCTGACCTTCTTTCTTTTTCCTCCAGTACACTTTCATCTTCTCGCTGTGTATCACTTTTCTCTCCTTGTACCTTTTTGATCCTGTCTTCTTTTCCTTCCTGCCCTGAAATCCTTTCATTTCTAACACTTTCTTCTTAAACATCTCTCTTTCTGCTGCTTCTCTTTCACTTATATTGTTTCTTTCATATAATTATTATCAATATTATTATTATTATTATTATTATTATTATTGCTAAAACAATGTTAGGATTTCCTGTCTTCAGAGGACCAAACAAGAGAAAACACTTCTGTTTAGCAGGCCAATTTTCCTCGTTCTTTCGGTGTTTTAGATATATGGAGTATATTGAATTGGTTTAATGGTGGTTGTAATTGATTGTCGTTCACTTATGGACTGTGATAGAACTGATTGTCACTTAACAGTAACAAGAGTTAGAAAGGTGAGTATTGAAACAACCTTCTTGTTGCTGTATTAAAGCACTGAAACATTTGCATGTACAAATAACATACACGTTTTATCTTTCTTCATGATCTATAATCAAGAAATTCGAAGCCTAAGCAAGGTCAAGAAACCTGAATTATTCACAACTATTAGAGCAATTTTCTCTAGATATTTTAATCCTGAGATCTGTAGCCTTATTTGGCAATGGTGGTCAAATCAAGCACGGTTATTCAGCAACATCACGATTCCCATCAACTCGACTGCTCTTTAAGCCTTGAAAGCAGCTCCTATCCGCGTGGAAACGGAGCAGTCTGCCGCCGCCGCCGCCGCCGCTTGTGTCAAGTGGTCAGAGGGCAGTGCTTCACGCGTTACATGTCCCAAACTTAACAGAAAACCAATCGTGTTTCGTTCCGTCTTCAGCGAGTACAGCGCGCCACAGAGTCTGTGGAGTCGTACGAAAAAAAAAAAAAACTATAGAAAAGAAAAGAAGAAAGAAAGACGTCTGCCGTCGAAGGAGGAGGGGGAGGACAAGAGGGCTAAAGAAGTGGGAGGAGGGAGGGGCAGGTAAACGGCAAAGAAAGGGCGCGTTTCACAAAGCGGCCGCGCGGTTATTGTCCAGCAGACTTTGAAATGGACGCGCCGCGGGGGACCAAGTGGGGAGGGGTGAGAGGCAATGCTCGTGCGTAAAACGGAGGGGGTGGGCTGTGGGGGGTGGTGTCTCCACAGGAACGCAAACCCAGCTGTGGAACAGTTCATAGCTGAGTAGTGGAGTAGTCTTCTATATTGTTCTAGATTTCTTTTCTTTCTTTAGTCTTGCTGTTTCTTTTTTCCATGTGAATGAATAGAAAAAAGAAACAGCAAGACTAAAGAAAAAAAAAACTATAACGTGATAGAATAAAATACTATTTCCTATGTATGTGAACCTTAGCTTGTCGGCTAAAGGGCCAGTTACTTTCATAGGTTAAGTTAGTAGTTCATAGTAAAGTACTGCCCTCTTTTCTGCGGCAAATGGCAATGATCAGCGGCGCATGTATCCCGCATGGTAATAAATGACCGCCTCGCTAGGGCCACTGGTGGGGAGAAAATCATGAAAAAGAAGTTGTCTTTGTTGTAGTATTCATTTTGTTCGTTGGGTCATTATATTAGAACCCGGAAGCTCAAAATTTTTGTGCTTAAAACAGGTGGATAAAAAGGAATGAATTTTTAATAAAATTGTCATGCACGAATATATGCATGGCTAAAATAGGGGTGCAAAGAAGTACGCACAAGAATGCCAATGGCCTCTAAAAAATGATATAGTTCAAATATCGGGCTTAAAAACCTGTACGCTGTTTTTAACACTTTTTAATCTTTAATCCCCTTCCATTTTTAACACTTTCTGTTTAATATCACGCCACCGCTCGTGGAGAAAGATTTTAATATTCCGAAATTGACCAAGATCGGCTACAGAAGAAAAAAAAACTCGAAATAACATTAAAAAAGTCTCCTAATTATTTCTCAAGCACTAAGAGTCAACAATCGAGGCTACGTACGGTAGAGGTTAATCTTTATGTGAGCAATTTAATATGAATAAATTATATTTATAATGTTGTTGAAAATGTCTATAAAAGTATCCTAATACATAATCAATTATTTACACATAGTATAATGCCTTACATGATCTGTTTACTACTTTCAGTTGTCAATAAAGCTTGGGATTCAAAACACCCAGGCGTAGTATTTGATAGAAAAGGCAGACACGATATGAGGGTTAATGTAGACGGTTGATGTTCATGTTTTTGTATATACTCTCCAAATGACACCGCAATGTTCAAATCCCGTTTCGATCCTTACTTGAATTGCTCCTAAGGGCAAAGAATCCAAATTCATTTTTCAACAGAGGTGAAGTGGTCCCATTGCTAGCGATGACATGACGCAAGCGGAGACGGTGAGCCCACAAGCGGAGAGGGATACACTCCTCTAGGGTTGCAAAAAAAGTCGATTAAAAATATCAATAAAATCGATTTTTTTTATTTAAATCAGATTTTTTATTTAAATCAAATTAGTTTTAAGTATAATTAGCATATAACAAATATTGTGTTTAACGCATATTTCCTACTTTTGGTTTCATCCAGTCGAAGATCAGAAATAAGTTGGGCACACAAAAAGCTGCAAAGGTTGCATTTTTATATAAAAGATTGAATTAGAAAGTAGTAGTTTAAGTTTGAATGTGTAAGTCACTTGCTCCAAAGCCAAAAATGAATAAATGTGATACTGATTACACATTAAGAGTTAATGTTATATCGATACAAGTGATATAGTAAGCGAAAAATGTATGATAAAAGATTATAACTAATTATATGAAATATTTTCTTTTAATAACAAAAATTTAATCAACAAAAGTTGTCTGTGATTTAAATCGTGATTTTTTACTTGATTTAAATCTTGATTTAAATTAATGATTAAAATCAGACGATTTAAATCATTGCAACCCTACCCACCTCAGTGATCACCAGTGGAAATCACCCAGTCATGTCGTGCTATGATTCTCAACTTACGGGCTTGATTTTTGATGTCTCGTTTTTGACGACTTCATTAGTTCGGTGATTTCCTCTGTTGATGTTCAGGTTTCTGTTCGGAGTTGGTTGAAAGGCCAATGTTACGACAAGCATTTTCGGATTTTCCGCAAGGATGTGTGCCTTTAGATGTTCGCAGCCTCTGCAAGCGTTTTCTTGAAGATAACGAGTGTCCACGATACATTCGTAAGCTAATAAAAAAGTCGATTTGTTAATCAACGGTAAAATATAATACTTGTAGGAATAGAAAAATAGTTTCACCAGTTCAACGTAAAAACATCCAAGTATGATAAGAAAATGTGATTGTGTAGCTTTTACCCTTTCCATTACATGCCCTCTAATGATGTTTAATGCCATATCACAGTAATTTAACACAATAACATTTACTCACCGTTTAGCCTTAAACACTTCTGCTCTTTTTTGAGTTGCATACGTGTTGCATACTGACAACATGAATCTTCCTATTTCCGTTTTTGCGAATTTTCGTATCTCGTTTTTGCGAATCTCGTAGAATTATTTCTGCGTATAACGTCTGTCCGCAAAGTTTTTTGCTTGACGCGGAAACTTTAATTGCTATTTCCAAGGAGCTGAAATATTGAGTTTTTCTTTAATGGTACAACTACGGAACTAATAAATCAAGTACAGTAAAATAATGTTGTTGCATATTTCTTTTTCAAAACCTACATTGAAATAAAACGTTCTCTCTATAGTAGTAAGAAAACAAAGTTTTCTTAGACTACCACTTACAACAGCAAAATTATGGATTAAAATAAGCAAAAAATACTACTGGAGAAATAACAGACATTGTAGGTATAGTGTTTATCAATGCTCTTTGAGATAATTGACAAATTAGTGCTGTAAGTATTAAGCAACGAATTTACTTGTCCACTCTATATTCACTCGTTACCTAATTTTCTTTTGCTAAAATAAATTCATAAATTCAATACAGAATATTTTTCTGTCTTTCATTTGGTGGTATTACAACATTCAGATTGTATACCAGATGTACAGTACATTAAAATTTATTTTCACTATATATTCGCCACATATTCTCACCCTTAATATTAAAAATGTTAATAGTATCATTCACAGACTTGGAAGTACTTCTCTATCTTTGGAATAGTGTCTCTGCAACTACATTTGCAGAAAATTACATCGTAATACATGAATTATTGTATAAAGTAGTTTCACAATTTAAAAAAGAATCCCATGTGTCCTCAATTAAAAACCCACGTACACATCAAATATCCTTGCCAATAAATCATCATAAATGTACTGTGACAAAATACACAAACTCGAACCAAGTAATTATCACGTCAATAGAGTCACCTCTACACTAAGAGATTTACGATCGGGCACGAGGCTGCTAACAAGTGAGTGGAGCGCTTCATTTGTCATTTGCGTCAGGCGCGCGCCCTCTGCATCGATAAGCACATCTCGGCGCGACGCTCCCAGCCAAGAACACAGCTGAGGCCGGCCGCTCTTCCAGCAGTGTCCCCGTCGCCCGCTCGGATGAATCGCGATTAATCAACATCGACAAACACACGCGCCCACGATCCGGCGGGGGCGCGCCTCTGCTGTCGCCTTCTCCCCCACCTCCGTTTCTGCCACTCCCACCTTCACCGCTACCGCTGCAGCTACTCACACTTCCACCGTTACCGCTAAAGCCATTCCCACTTCCACTCCCTTGCTAGTGTTTGTAAGATGTTTCAAAAATTTTCCTTTTGCACTATCCTATTTTGATCTACATAAAATTAAAATTAAATTTATTAAATGCTAATAAAAAGTAAAAATTGTAATGACAAAAGTTTGAGCTCTGCTTCAAGTAACGAATACTTGTATGTTTTGCATATTCAAACCACTTAATGGCCTCCTTAAATTGCTGAATTTTAATATTCTTTTTTCCTCAACCTTTTTTTATTGTAATACAAAATGTCGGTATTTATTTTAACACTTCGATCAAAATGAAATGTCTGACGAACGAATTGGTTAATTGCCATCGAAGCCCACTGGCAACACTAATACACAGATCTTTATTAGAGCAACTGCGAATAACAGAGCAACCATCATCGTCACAGCAACAGCCTTAGCCACAGTCACAACTTATAAATGGTCATAGCCTTAGCCAGAGCCAGAGCCAGAGCCATACTCACGGTCACAGTGAGAGTCACACTTGGTCAACGGGAAGTTCAGTCATAGTCACTCCCACCTGCACATGCACCTGTTCTCGAGAGCAGCGAATAGAACGATCCATCGGCACCCCGCATAGGAGACGCGCTTTGCGATTAAGGGGCCACGGCAACGGTGGCGAGGACAGAGCGAAATAGGGACGCAATAGCGACGAGAAGCTAGCACTTGCGGAAGAGTTGCCGGCCTCCACCCAAGTGCTGACGGCGGTTCCTCCAGGAGAGAAACTACTGTGAGTAGATATCGTAGGTTATTGCAAAAAAACGAGACTTTATAATCCCGTACAGGAAAAACCCTCTAATAGTACTCACGGCCTGGCTTTCCGAGCACCGCATGGAAGTGCAGCACGTGATATCTGGCCGCTGTCGTGTTGGTTTCGAAAACGTAGGTCAGGCGGTGTAGAGGCACAGCGTAATTCAGCATACGGAGGAATGTTGTTTATCAATGTTTTGACAATCGTGGTGACACGGGACGAAGCAAACTTCTGGCTTCTCGCCCCGCGTTATTAGTCCACTATACATCTGGCGCACGCAATACATAAGTCATCAAAAAACTGCGAGCTCAATAACCGGTGAAGCGAAGCTGAATTGTTCATAAAGCCCATGCATTTATCGGTAATATCAATTATATAACTCATTGGTTCCAATCTGGAAAGAACGACAGTATTGCCAGTTGTCAGTAATTGAAATTTCAGATTAGCAGGTATGCGTACTTGTGCGCCATCTCACATCAATATTTAATTAAAATAAAAATGTGATTGTGGTTTCAACTGGCATACTAAATGCATAGCATTAAAACCTATCTCATTTTTAGTGTATTCGAAACATACAACTGACATGATTTGATAATGAAACATCCTATATTGACTTTTTTCTGGGATATTTAAAAAAAATTAAAAATCGTGAGTATCAAGCAACTGGGAAGACGGCAGTTTCTTTCAGACGAATTGAATAGCAGATACTCTGGCACGTGAACGATGCACGGATAGCTATGTATGGATCGCAAAATACGAGGTCAGCAAAACCTGGTTCACAAGGTGAAATCGAAAGGGGGAAGGGTCGAAGTGGAAGGATTTAAAGTAAAACGAGGCGAACGGAGCAGCAGGGCGACTTGGTGGACGAGAAATCCAGACCATGAACAAGCAGAGTTTGGAAAGTTTACTTGAAATTACTCTCAGTACCTGTGTCAACATATTAATGTCAAGCCGTGCACACACCTTTAAAGAGAGCTCAGTTGTAACTATTGCCGGTTGTAAATATCGCCGCCACCTAGTAATAAGGGTTATTCCGTTGCAATTCTTAAACACATTCATGATTAAGGAGATTCCATTAAAAGCAATAACTGTATCGTTATAACAGAAATACTTGGTCTTAAATTACCCACAATCATAAAAATGCCTTCAATTTTCATATTCCTCCGTAAATGTAAGAATCCCAGCATTTTACGGCAAAAACGTGTTTAAACTTTAGAATTTTAAAAGATGAATGGTTTATTTCCAACAAGCAGATCCATATAGAAAGACAAATTGAGGTTATCAAATCATATATCATGAAACAATCTCTAAATGTCTTCTATTCCATAATTCATTCAGTTCCTTATCAACAATTCATCTTAGGACCAATCTACAACATTCCCCGTATTCGTTCTCGCTTCCTAAAAGACATTTCGTCGCCCATATACATTAACATCCATTTTCCTTCTCCACTTTCTTTAATATTTCAAATTTTATAAGTTTAAAAATGAAATAAGTTTGTTTTATACATTATACATAATGTATAATTATACATAAAGTTAATGTATTTACATATTTCAGTATTCATTAATTGTAATTAATGTATAGTTAAAAAATGGTAATTTTCACAAATTACCATGTTGAATTTCTGGTCTCTCCCATAAAGTTAAGTAATTTGAAAATTTTGTATTAATTGAACAGGAAATGAACATATTTTAAAAACGTGACTTAACAGTTCTGTCCAGCTTTTCGGGACGAATGCTGCACCCAGCGAAAAGACGGTAGCAACAGTAGCCGCAGCAGCTCCGAGGCCGCGAGGGCGCCGCGACGGCGGCGGCGGCGGGGGCGGCGGGAGCGGCGGGCGGCGGGGGCGGCGGCGGGGGCGGCGGCGGGGGCGGCGGCGGGGGCGGCGGCGGGGGCGGCGGCGGGGGCGGCGGCGGGGGCGGCGGCGGGGGCGGCGGCGGGGGGCGGCGGCGGGGGCGGCGGCGGGGGCGGCGGCGGGGGCGGCGGCGGGGGCGGCGGCGGGGGCGGCGGCGGGGGCGGCGGCGGGGGCGGCGGCGGGGGCGGCGGCGGGGGCGGCGGCGGGGGCGGCGGCGGGGCGGCGGCGGCGGCGGCGGGGGCGGCGGCGGCAGGGGGCGGCGGCGGCGGCGGCGGGGGCGGCGGCGGCGGCGGCGGGGGCGGCGGCGGGGGGGGGGGCAAGGCAAAGCGGCTGCGACGCACGAGCCCCGACGCCACCGCGCAAGGGCTTATCGGCGCTCGGACACGGCGCTCGCAGCCAACCTCCGCTGAAAGCGACGCCGCCTATCAGATCGGCGCGCGCCCCGCGGCCGACGACGTCGCGACGCCGCCGCCGCCGCCTCCGCCGCCTCCGCACTCATCCACTCTGCCTCTACCTTTGCCTTCGTCTCCGACCCCGCATCCCTCTTGTCTCTACCATTACTTCCTCTTCTTCTCTCGACATCTCCTCTCCCGTCACCTCAGCCTCCGACCCTGCCGCCTCCAGTTTATCGACTCCGCGTCCACCTTTGCCTTCATGTCCGGTCCCGCATCCCCCTTGCCTCTAGCATTATTTCCTTGCCTCCATCTCCTTCTCTCCCGCTTCCCTATCCTCCGTCACCGAAGCCTCCGCCTGATCCTCCATCTCTACCGCATCCGCCTCACCTTTATCTTCATCTCCGCCCCCGCATCCCTCTTGTCACCATCTCTGCACGATCGCCTTCTCTCCCGCCTCCACGCGTCGCCGCCAACTTCACCTCCACTACCTCCGTCCCCCAGCCCAGCGACTCTGTCCCCACCATTGCCTTTGTCTCCGCTCCCACATCCTACATGCCTCTACCACGACCTCTACTTCCATCGCCATCTCCCGTTCCGTCTCCGACAGTCGCCACCTCCACAACTGGAGCCACTGCCTCTGAATCCATCGCCTTCTCCTCCACCACCTCTGTCTCCGCCTCCGCGTCCACCAACTCTCCTTCCTTTCTCATCACCTCTGCTCCCGCGTTCCTCCTCTCTGCCACCATCACTCCGTCAAGGTGGCTCACATTCGGCATACGCGGAGCAGCGAGCTACTGCTCACCCGATACCGACCAGCTGATGTGTCCGGAGAATGTTCGCTCCCTTCGATGTGTCCAAAAGACCGACACGCGATGGGTAGGGCGAGCGCCGAATGTTCGTCACTCGGCAAATAGCAAGCGACCCATCCACACTACTCGGGATTCGGCGAGCGGTTACTCGCTGTTCGCCGAATAGCGAATATGTGGAGCCACCTTCACAGGATCAACTTCCGGACCTGCACTCCGCTATTTCTATCACTACCCCCGCTTCCGCCATCGCCACTTCCTCTGCCTTCATCGATTTCTTCATCACCTTCATCGTCAGCGCCACCAGTTCCTTCGCCATCTCCTCTCCCGCTCCGCCACCCTTAACCTGCATTCGACTGTGCTGCCACCTCCACAACTGGCGGCATCGCCTTTGCCTCCATCGCCTTCCTCTGCCTGGGCCTCCACCACTTACATCCTACGTCCCCCACTTATACCTCATGCCTCCGCCCTCGGTTCGCCACCTCAGCTCCTGCCTCTCCCTCCGCCTCCGGCCCCGCGTTCCTCGAATGTGCCGCTTCCTCCGCCAGGGTCTCCGCCTCTAGCTCCACCACCGCCACCATCGCCGCCTCCGCCACTGACGTTGCTCCTCCTCCATCTCGGCCGCCTTCTCGCCCTTCCTCCCATTGCGATTTCTCCAGTCGGTGCTTCTGTTTTCCTAACCGCGCCATAGCAGCTTAAGCCCCTTTCCTCTTATATCTGTTACTACGTGATCTATCTCCAAAAGCTGTTCTTGCTATGGCGTACTCCATCGTCCCAATCTATCACCATCGTTTCAGAAATAACATACTCACGAATCTTATGTGATTATAAGTTTTGCACAAATTCCTAACCTACTATGAGTCCATCCACCACCTAACCTATTGTGAATAGAACTCTGCCGACAGCTGAGGTTCCCATCTACCTCGGACACCGCTTCTCAGGTCACAGTTGAGCATATCATCTTGTAAGAAGAACGGTGTTAATGTATAAGAGAAGCATTATGCATCTAAATATAAACAAGAAAAATGTTCAACCAACGACATTGCTACCCTTAAATTAGGCAGAATATCAAGTGGTATGAGCGAAACAACTGATTTTCATCCAAAAATTTCATTTCAAAAATTAGGGGTCATTCCAGATGTTACTCAAGTAATAAGAATAGAGATGACAATTGTATTAAATTAGGTGTCATCTTAACAAAGCATGAACAAAGTCAACCAATGTGATTAAACTCGAATCAATTCCCATACCAGTTTTCGGTGCAATGAATTAAGGCACAAAAGCAATGTTAATGTTTTCTTAAGACGTCCCTAATGATCGCCTTCAGTGCGTTAATCCCACCGTCGGGATTGCTCCGGGAGGAGATCCTGCGGTCGAAGCGTGACTTCGGAACGGCACAGACGGAGAAGATGCTAAACAAGGCAGCATCGGTGGCGACAGCGGGGCGCGAGTCTGGCCGCGGTAGTTTCACCGAATCTGCGCGATAAATCTTCATTAGACGGACGCGCTTCGCTCGGACCGTTGCTCCCAGCCACCCCCACCCCCACCGCCTCCTCCTTGCGCCGCGCCGTCGACGCGAGCGACAGCCCGCTTATTCTCGCGTGAACTTGTAATCTCGTTTGGCTTCTCCTCAACTAATTTAATGCCTCGTTATTTCTTGCTTTTTAATCTGTCTTAATAATTAACTCTCTCTCTTTCTCTCTCCGGGGCATTCACATAAACAAGTGACTGACGTCAAGCGTTCGCCGGCCGCCGCGAGCGTTTCTGACGCGGGCGGGTGGGTGGGTGGAACTTACACTCCCCTTTACGCACGCATGGCGTCACGTTGCTGCACCCGCTGCCAGCAGCCTCCCCCGTCCGGACGCCGATAAGACAACTAATTAAGCTAATGAAGAAATTTGTAGTATATAACAAGAAACAAAAATTAAAGCGATGCGTTGCGTTTCATTACTCCGCGATGGAAGATGGTCCTCGCGGAGGGGAGACGACGCGCCACCCGTCGTTTTGCCGCCCTTCGCGGGGTAGATTTGACAACGCCGCGCGGAGAGGCGAGCGCGCGCGCGCACCCTCCGCGTGCCGTGACCCCCCCTTCCACCCCCCCCCCCGGCGGAAGAGAGCTTGCGCGGGCTGGGGGGTCGCTCCGAACATCCTCGGGCGCGCATGCGGAAGCACTGGGCCCGGCCCAGAAACACGCAATAAAAGCGGAGGAGGCTTATCGTCATATAAATTAGGCGGGCGGGGTATCTCGCCTAGATTCTCTTGCTGCGCGCCCTCGCTCGAAAGGCTCGTCAAAGTGCGAAGTGCGCGGGTGGGAGGATAAGCATTCAACTCACGTGTTAGTGTTGGTGAAGTGAATAGGAATCGAATTTCTGCGGCGTACGAGTTTCAGTTTTCATTTGCCTGTTGAGGGACCGATTCAACAGTCATTGATTTATCCCGGAGGTCAATTTCGGTTATAAAAATTGGGTGTGAAAATTATTGCTTCCAATAAGTTTTTTCCAAGTAGTATATTTTATTTTGTCGCGGAAGTCTCCGATGATGCAGATATTCGAACATAATCGTACGCATGTTAATAAAGGAATTACTTTTTTAAATGCGATGGAAAATAAAGAAATATATCTCACTGCCACGGATGCAATATAGCATACATACTTAAGCGATAATTACTCTCTCTTTTTTTAAGGTGAGGAATAACGCAACGAGTCTGACAATAGTTCCTAAAGCGATGTTTGTATCTTTACATCCTCACATCCCGGGACCAATTTGTGGAATGTCACAAATCCATTACATTTATGTACTTACATTCCATTATAATGCACAGTATGCTTATGACGTATATTTCAATTATAAACAGTTTTGAATTAAATTAATGCATTTTAAGACAGTTCTGTAATTGGTTGGAAATCCATGTTTGTTTAATTTCTGTAGGCACAAATATTTAACGTGACCAATTCCGGTAAAGTTTACATCTATCGTATTTTGTAGAGGCGGCAGATGAGAAATGTGGACAAAAATAATGCATTGACTTTTATAAATGGCGAATTTAATGCTCAAGACTTTTTCAAACTGAAATTTGCACAGTTCAAATCAAATGCTATCAAATCCTATTCTCAACGACTGCCAAATTCTTCCATCATTCAGCTACTCGATTTCAAGTACTCAATTACTGAGATGCAGACATTTACAAAATGTATTCATGCGTTCTACAACAGAATATTTAAGAAAAAACACAAAGAATACTTCTCTAATAGTCTCCGGCAGCTCTTCATACTCGAGCCTCTGAGAGAGAGGTTCTAGGGGGCTCGAGTCCCCACAGCGACAGGATTTTCTACACTAGCTTCTCAACTAGGACGAATTCACCCGCTGTCTGGAAGAGAATGCTAGCGTCCGGATGCTCTGATCGAATGTTTTCTGGTTCCTTTTCGATCAACACTAGGCGAATGCCCAAGCAGTACCCTAACAAAAGGGCCTCGGACAGCGCGCGATATTTCCTTCTCATTCCTTGTCCTATCCTCGCCCCTTACTTACACACACAGGCACTACACTACCACACACGTCGGGAGATCACACACGTCGAAGCTCAGAGTGTGTCCCGGCTGCGGTGGTGCCCCACTGATGAGAGATACCTGGTTGGGGAAACTCTCCTGGTAGCCGACGTGTAGGCCAGAGTCGGATCTCGTCATTCAGCGGAGGAAGAATACCGCCACCTCCCGCGTTGAAAACATGCACTACCCTCACGGCACTAATGACCTTAGCAGCTGACTCCCCAGGAAACCCTAAGTAATCAATCAACTTAACGCGAATGGGCTCCTGAACACAATTAGAAGACCAGAAAAAAAAACGCAATTAAATTTTCGAAACCACCCACCCCTCCTGCTCTGAAAGCAGGTGTTCCCCGTGCCTCGGGGGCCCTGTTTCGATATTCTTTATCTGGCGGCGCCCCGCGGAAGGACGATACTAATTTAGGAGGCGTGATTAAAATTGCGAGGTGCGCCGCGTACGTTTTCTGAATGCAGCGGCGCGTGGCGTGCGATAGCTCCATAAAACCGGGCGTTATCTGGGAATTACTCGTGTTTAATCCCGGCAAATGCGCGCCGATTGGAGGCAGGGCCACCGCCGCCGCCGCCGCCGCCGCATTCAACGCGGGCGAAAGGGATGGCGCTCGGCACGGGGCGGGGCGGGCGGGGAGCGGGAGGAAGAACGGGACAATGGGCCATCGGACCAGGACAGCAGAAGACCGGGGGGCACGTGGGGTTACCGGTGGGTTGAAGAGGAAGTAGGGGACGGAGGTGGGGTGGGATGGTGGGTTGGCAAGCACGAGACAACCATGCAGGCATGGAGAGGCCGTGGATAGTGGGTGAGGAAGCGAGCGGGCGACTACATTGTGGGGGAATATGGGAAGGAGTATTTTAAAATAATTCCATCTTGGTCATCACTAATAATAAACATTTATCTCTATTATTATTAATATTATTATTACTGAATTACCATCATTGTTAACATTATTTATTTATTTATTAGTCAAAAAACAGTAAAAACTGTAAATGACGTGTGGGGAAAGAGATTTATTATATTGTTATTAGCTTTGGTGTAATTTTTAAGTTATTATTACTGTTTATATTGTTAAAATAATTATTGTTGTCATGTCCCTTATATAGTGAAGAAAAGTGAAGTGCAGTGTAGTGGAGGGTAAGGGAGGGTGTAGTGTACAGGAATGCGGTGTTGTGTAGAGAAGTGTTAGAAAAACGAAGTCAATTTAGAGATACCTAGAAATTAATTAGAACTACATCAACCTCTAATTCTAATAGTAAATGTTTGTAATTGCTTTGAAATTGTTCGAGTTCTAATTGTTATCATGTTTGCCACCGAGCATTAGCTTAAAGCGAACTTAATAAATCTATCTAAGGACTGAGAACAGGTGAGTCTGGAGGGCGGCTGCTGAAGTGAGTACGTGCGTGCGGTGAGTGTGAGCTGTGTGTGAGTGACAAATGTAGGGAGAAAAAGGGGACCATGGGAGGAAGAAGGAGAGTGAATAATGAAAGCGGCGAAGCAAGAGACAGAAGGAGTAAATGTGCAACTGAGAGGGTGAGTGAGTTAGAGGAAAATGGGGGAAGGAACGGTGGCTGTGGGCGAGAGGGTTGGAAGTAGGCGGATGTGTGAACGGTAGGGTAGGGCAGAAGCGAAGGGCTGTAAAGGGTAGGACAGTCGACAGCAGACGGGGCGAACGAGGGTCGAAGGGAGGCGGAGAGTGACGAAAAAATGTGGGTTGGGATGGGCGGGAGCGCGAACGCGCAACGACGGTAAGGTGTGAACTGGTTGTGGGGGGAGCATTGTCTAGCGGAGAAGAAAGTGGTCGGGACGGTCTAAGGTGGGAGGGCACGCTCATGGGCAGGGCGGTGGCGTGAGGATGCGGGTGGGGCAGGCCGAGGCTGGCGGGTAGGACGGGGGGCACGTGAGAGCGAGGGAGGTGGCTAGTAGGGTTTGGGCAGGGGTGAAAGAGGGGTGAAAGGGGCTGGCGGGGACAGGCGGTAGCTGGCGGAACACGCTGCAGAGGGAAGAGGCAAGTGTGGCCGAAGCGGGAGAGGCGATCCATGGCCATAAAGGGTGGAAGGGGTCAGGCGGAAGGGTGGGCGGAAACAGGAGGATGCTAACTGGAGGACAGGGACACGTGAGGAGGCGGGTGGAGGCTAGCGGGGTCTGGCACGCGTAAGGTGTGAAAGAGTGTTGGCAGAGGACTGACGGGGACAGGAGTAGGGGCGGGACAGGCAGGAGAGGGCAGGGCAGGTGCGGCTGCAGAGGGAAAGACGAGCCGTGGCCAAGAGGGATGGGGGGGGGGGGGCGTCCGAGCGGGCGAGCGGGCGAGAGCACGGGCGAACGCGCGGCGCTTCAGAAATTCCGCCAGCCTCCAAACTTCCGCGTTAAGCCCGGGCGAACTCGGGCCGGGCGGGAGGCCCAGCGACGGCCGCAACACGTGGGGGTGGCGCGGGGGCGAGGGCGGCGCCGGGGGCGGAGCGTCGTTAATTCCGCAGATGGACCGTCCGAGGGCGAGAGCCGGAGGGTTTGGGTGATGCGCGGGGGGGATAGGGGGCGTGGGAGGGGGGCGGTGGTGACGCACCGAGGCTTCGCGATCATGGAAGGAGGAGGTGGAGAAAGTTGTTCGAGTAACAGGTGTAGCGAGGGGAATCAGTTGATCACAGAATACGACAGGCCGACAGAAATTTAGAGAATGGACGCGAATGTTTAATGTAACAATGGTCGAGTTCTTCTGGACTTCTGTTCATGTTCGTCAGGTGATCGAATCGAAACGGTAGAAGTTCGAAGATATTATGTTGAATGGACAGAGTGATGAAGTGGAGACGAAAAACCGACATCGGATTCGAAAATGTATGCTTCATTATCTAAGATGTGGGGGTCTGAAAAAACAGTGAGCCAAGTTGTGACAGTTCTTGCCACTCTGTAACATATTAAAATTGTTTTTATCAAAATCTTGTTTATATAACATTATGTCAGGATGGAGGAACACAGATGCTGACGTAGGTGTTGATGCAATAATCTAATCAGAATCAGAGGTGGTTAAGAAAATGTAAAGATAAAGTTACAAGGGGAAAAATATGTCAGCATCGAGATAGTGAAGCAATGACACCTCACGTTAGTAAGTTTTCATACTCAATGACAATTGGAATTACGGTGATGATACTGTCAGTAATGGAAAACCTCATAAATAAACACATCATTTTTAGTAAACAAAAAACATGACGACGTATGATGTTGGGTACTTAGTAATTTATATCTTTGAGAAGAGAAATAAAGAGTGTATAAACAGTTTACTGTGAAATGACAAATTAGCCAGATGCTTCGAAGGGAGAAATACATGCTACCTGTCACGGAGGAAGCTGTTACAGTGGAAGCCAATACGACGGAGGCAGGAACAACGGCAGCGGGGATGTTAAGCAACCGATTATTAGAGTGGAAGCAGCTGGGAAGTTGCGAGCGCGGAAAATGGTCACGGGGAGGAAACGCGCCGACGACGTGTGGGCAGGGCGAACCCGAGCGGCAGCGGCGGCAGACCCAGGGGCGAGCGGGATCGGGCGCGGGCGGGCGCGGGCGCGGGCGTGGGCGGCAGCTTTGTCGAGCCGGCGGGAGAGGCTACCTGCGGCTTACGGGGCCTCTTCGTCCGAGGGCCCCGCCTCCGCCCCCGCCGCCGCTTTCCGCTCGGTCCGACGGCGCGAGCGGCTAAGCACGGAGTAAGTACTGGCGAGGGCCAGTACTCGCCCCTCGACCGGGACCGAGAGGATCGCCCGGCGATACACTTGCATACGGCGCCACCGCCCGCCCGCCTGCCTGCCGGCTGCGGACTTGCGAGCGTAGTATTTAGAAAACGTGTGCGCTGCAAATCTGCGAGCGTATTGTGAAGCTTAGTCGGCATGTAAAGCTGAAAATGTATCAAAACGTCGATCAGAGATCGATTTCGGAATATGTATGTATCGTACCCAGCCGAAACGCCTAATCCGCTTTTGTCGCGGATTCAAGCTGATGTTCTGCTGTTGAATATTGTATTATTCCTCTAAAGACTTTCTTCAATTCACAATTTGTGGGAATTAAAAGTAAGATACTGATTTTTTAAAATGATTATTCCATTAAAGATTTAATGAGAATGTAACATCGAAACAAAATTCTTACTGTATTTAAGCGGTACCTCCAAAATTCTAATTCCAATATTGAGTTTCTAAATTTGAATACTGAAATTCAATATTCCGTCTCTCTCAGTTAAACTGAATGTGTTTAAACTGGTTCTTTCTGTTAGTACGTCGAGGCAAATTATTTAATCAGAGGAACTCCCAGCATTTTTTGAACAGGGAAGAGGACAAAAATATGACTGGGGAAAGTAAGGTCCGGGGCGGGGCCGAATATATTTTTTGTGAGAGTAATCTTATGACAAGATGTTAGTTGCAATGAAAACAATATTAATATATTTTATATATTAAATAAAACATTGATAGTACGAATTTCTAATAAACTTCCTTTGCTGCACATTCTTCATCTACTAATATACGTTTGCAATTTTGCCAATAGAACCTTGCAACGTCAAAAAATCTCTAATTTCATCCTTTCCCTTGATGATTCGATTGACTGATTAGTGATTCCAGGTGGGTCAACCGCTGTCGTCGTTAACCCCGATAGTGAATTGCACATTTTTTCCTCGGAAGGTGTCGGTTATCTCCCCCCGCTCCGGCGCCAATCTATACGTCAGCATGCGGGGTTTTCCCCTCAACAAGGTATCTCCCACGAGCGGGACACTGCCCCAGCTGGGACCCGACATGTAAATTTAATAGCGTTTTCCATTCGTTGCACTGAAACCCACCCTAGTGCAGGGCAAATACGTCATCGCTCCGCAACAGTGCTGCCCCACACGCGTGAAGGGCAGTCGTGGGGCAGCCACGAATGAATCATATTTCGGAACTGAGTCGGTGCGTGTACGCTAAGCAATGAGATTATAGACAGCTGTTCTTCGTCTGCCACACTGACAGAACTCGAAAAATAAGAATTTTTGATTTGTGATCGTTGTTATAATTTTTATGATAATTTTTGTTATTTTAACACATCTTGTACGAAGTCTTTGGTAATTGTTTACTCCTTAATTCATAAAGTATTAAAGTGTGATTTTTTATTTAAAAACTACCGAAAACTTCAAAAGCGAATCTGTGGAAAGTTCATTTCTCGAGATTTGTCAGTGATTGATTTCGAACATAGTACACTACATTTCGAACCGAAAGGCTTCTGCAGAATTATTTGGTTATTGAAAACTATAAAAATATTAATATAAGCATTTCCGCTTGCGCATGCAAAAAACTGTTCTTAGCACATTGTAGTATATTTGGATGATTTTGTAAGGGGATAGTTTTGATTACTAAGTAGCACTGAATTTGTTAACATGCAGTAATTTACGGTTGAATTTTACGAAAACACAAACTGATTTTCCGAACTTCGAGGAACTCACAAAGTTATTTTAAAGCATTTCTTGTAAAACATGGTATACTCCATTTATAGTGTCCCTATGTGACAGGAGATCCTCAATTGCCTTTACAATTACACAACGAATCCAAATCAACATTCATAACTTCCGTACCTAACCTCAAAATGGCCCAGTGCAATGGACTGCACCGTCGAGCTCGTCAGTGCAGGTTAGGGCGCCCCGAGTACACCCTGGTTCCGTGTCATTGTGCGAATGGAACATGGGCTTCTCTGCACAGGTGCGCCCTAGCGGCCGAATGGAACACGAAAGCTGCCCTGAGTGTGCACTGGGTGCGCACCAGTGCGGCGAATGGAAAACGCTATAAGTGTGAGGAGAGGACAAGGAATAGGACGGAAAGATTTGCGCGTGGTCGATGGTCCGTTTGTTAGGGCACTGCTCCGGCAATCGCTCGGTGTTGATCGGAGAAACCACTGAAAAGTATCGATCAGAGCAGCCGGCCGCTAGAATTCTCCTTTTTTTAAACTTTTTATAAACATATCTATTACTTTTCAAATGGATTATATTGTTCATTACAAGCACTTTATAGACGTGTTTCTTCAGGCTTATGCCAGTAAAAAATCCATGCCAACTTAACACATTGAAGAGGATACTCTAGGCGAAAACCTCGGAGCTATGCATAATGGTTTGTTAAGATTTTGAGAAAAGCTTCCAACGGAAATCTATATTTTTATTCGGGTATGTTTTGGGTTTAAGAAACCTGAAGATCCCGCGTTGCGCCGCGGTGCGCCCGATGCGTAAAGGCAAAGAGCAAGCACTCACCGGCCGCTGCAACCGGCGCCGCCGCGTCCGCCGCGGGCTGCGCTCGCGCCTCCCGCACTGGGCTCGGGGCGCTTAGCAGCAGAGCGCGAAGGAGCGGCCACCGCCGCTGCTAGCAGCGCCTCCGCCCACGCAGCCGCAAGACTGGGTGACCTGCAACAACACAACGGGTGATATGGATAAAAATGAGTAAGTACTTGAAAGCAATTGCTCACTAGTAGGAACAACTATATACTTCTCAAAAGCGATTGCTTCTTTTCCTATGAATAAAAAGTTTTGCGAAACTTGGAGCATTTGCTTCTCTCTCTCTAAGTAATTGCTCACTAACTGATTTGTTGTGATTGGTCGATTTTAGTCTGATTTGTTTGTCTACTTCACCGCGCGTCGCGCATGGTGCGTTGCGCGTGGTCTTTCCATCATGGCGACGCGTGCTTGTTCCTGATGTTGTTGACCGTGTTAGGTTAAGTGGTACAGTTGCCGTGCATAGTTGGCGAAATCTTAGGAAATCTTCCATCATTCAGTCACTCACTACCTAAAACCTTACAACCAGCTCACAACAGTCTTGTATAACCTCTCGTGTATCTATTTAATACGATTTGAGTCACCTACAGAGATTGCTCCGAAAATTCGAAGTAACTGCTTCATACTAGAAGCAAATTCTCGATTTCATTCGTACGAAAAATAAGCAATTGCTCCTCAGCCGAGTAGTTACTCAATCAATGGAGAAATTGCTCAAAATAAGAGCTTTTTTATTCATACTGCTTGAAGCAATTGCTTTGAAAATTCGAGAAAGAAGTAATAGTTAATTTGATTCATATCACCCAACGTCACGTTCGCATCACTGCTCCTGAGAGCGTAGGCTTCCGCGCTCGATGTCAGGACGTATTTATTCTCCACAAAACAAATCTTGGACCAACCAATTCAACATCAGAAAAACAAAATACCCTTCCATAATCCCAAGAACACAATTCAATTAACTGTCCGCTACAGGTGCCGACGTTTCGGCCGCCATTCCGCGACGTTCCTCAGGGCGTGTGACATATCACGTGCTGTCCGTGGTCCGGTTACGGTACTGCTCCGGCATTCGCCTGTGTTTGCTTGGAGAAACCACGAAAAACTACAGAGCACTCGACCACTAGAATTCCCCTCCAGAGAGCGGCTGAATTCGTCTTAGCTGATAAGCGAAAGTAGAATTTCGCCATCATCGGGACTCAAACCCTAGGACCCCCCTGTCGGGGGCTTGAGGTTAAGGAACTATCAAAGAATATGAAACAAGTATTCTTGGTATTACGCCCTGAGAAGGTCGCAGAATGGAGGCCGAAACGTCGGCACCTGTGCCTTGGACGCGGTGTCAAGTATACATACGCAGCACCGCTCGCCCACGCCGCGCCGCCGCCGCGCCGGAATCTCTGAATAACATTACCGTCAGTTTTGAAATACCCTTGCGGAGCCCGCTCAATACACGCGTGTATACACGCCTGGGGCGGAAACTGTCGCCGCGCGGCGGACGACGCGGAGAATAGGGATGTTGCGAAATTTCATTAGATATAGCAACGATACATTTTAAGCTAAGTGGTTACTGCAGACATCTTGTGAAAATCCATATGGTTAGGTAAAAATAAGTTATCTTCCTCGATAAAAATTTACTGTGGAAGATAACTTCTTTTTACCTATCCAGATACATTTATTCTTGCAATTCTAGAATTGGTATCTATAGCTAATATTGTGAAATCCAAAATGAATATATTATTGTTAGTTATTAAATAGATTCATTCAAATCTCCAAATATTCCAGTCACCTTCTGCTTTTTCAATCTCACACTAATCTCATACAGAGATCTGAAATATTACCTAGAATCTAAAAGAAAAATTGAAGTCCTTAAAATGAGTAAAATTAAAAAGTGTTTGGAAAATAAATATAAATTTTAACAAACCACAATTCATAAAAATACATTAAACAGTATTTAAATATACAAGAATAAAAACAAAATAATTATTTGAAACCGTGTATTAGTACCAATCTATCGGAAATATACTTTCCTGAGGCGATAATTTCAACGTATCTGTATTGTGTGCGGCTGTTGGTACCGATTCCAATTTTCGTAAAGAATCAAGAATCCCAACGTCTCAAGTCACAACTGCCCAGTTCACGGCTCGCTTCCCCCCCCCCTTCCCCGCCCAGCCTGAAAAGAAGGCTAACGAACGCCTGAGGCCTCGCAGCTCACGCCGCCGCCGCCGGTGACGCTGAAATATTCTAAGATTTATTTTCAATTACGCCTCTAATTCATATCGAGCGCGTGAGATTTCGGGGGCAAAGTCGGCGCTGCGAGCTCGTTACCGCGCGGGGCCCTAATTACCAGCCTGCGCACCTGGACGAGGGGACAATGCCGGAGAGGGGGGCTCCCTATTTTTCTGCGCCCATAACTCAGCGGGCCGCCGGCGGCGGCGGCGGCTCCCCCTCGCTGCCTCCCGGCACAAAGAGGCCGCTTGACAAAGGCGGCGGCCGCCGCGCCGATGGCGGGGACGGCGCTGGCGGGAAGGGTGATGAAAGCGGTGACGGTGATGGTGGAGATGATAATAACAACAACAACAATAATAATAATAATAATAATAATAATAATAATAATAATAATTTAGGTAGGTGGTAGGTGGTAGCTGGTTGCAACCTGGAGTAGATTTTATATTCAGCCGATTCATAACATATTTAGTCGTGATGTAATGGAATAATAATAATAATAATAATAATAATAATAATAATAATAATAGAGTGCGGTGATGATGGTACAGAAGTTTTGGTGACGGTACCGATATTATGATGGCGATGGAAATTATAGTAGAAATGGCAGCAAAGGCAGAGGTGGTGGAAGTAGAGGTGATGATGGACAGCGGTCGCATGGTGGTCAGGATGATGATGTTGATAATAGTAATAATAACAATAATATAGTGCGGTGATGATGGTATGGAGGTGTTGGTGGCGGTAGCGATATCATAATGGTGATGGAAATAATGGTAGCGGTGGCGGCGGTAGCAGAGGCGGTGGTAGTAGTAGAGTCGGTGGTGGTAATTGCTGCTGGTGATCAAAACGCTGACGGTGGTGGTGGCGATAGCAGCCGTGCGGTGGTGATGATGGAATGCGGTGATGATGGTATGGAGGTGTAGGTGGTGGTGCCGATATCATGCAGCTCTGGCGATGATCATGAAAACAATGGTGACGATGGCGGCGGTAGAAGATGCGGTGGGAGTAGCAGCGTCGGAGGTGATAGTTGCTGCGGCTGTGGTATAGAGAACTTACTCTAAGAAGGGACCACTCCGATAGATCGGAGAACTAATTGGCGTCATGCAGGGAAATGTCATTGCAAGAGATTGTGATCAAGCCATTTACAAATGAGCTAAATGTAAACGAACGCACTGACAAAGTGAGTGTATGGACGCGACTTGCAGTGATATTGTCAGAAGCGACCAAGCAGAAGCTGTCATATCGGTTTCTTCTTAATCTCTCTATAGTAGTTGCGGCTGTGGTAGTAACTGCGGAGATAGTGGCAGTAGCTGCAATGGCGAAAGTACTGGTGGTTGCAACGGAGTGAAGGGCTGTCCGGTAGTGGTGGCGGAGGGGGAGACATTGACATGGCAGTGGCGGAAGCCGCGACGTTGACGGAGACCGCAGTGACAGTAGCCGCTAGCGATCAGGAAGTAGAAGGGTTCAGCAAAATCACCTCCACCAAATTTCCTTCTGGCCTAATAAATGGCGAATTAACTTAAACCCCACTAATAGCCAAGCCAAACTCTATTCTGCGCAGACCTTCACTTCTGCTAAACGTTGCGTTCAATTCCATGCTACAGCATGCTATAGCACCATGGCCACTACTTTTATGATCTTAGGCTAATGGAAACAGCACATGAGTCATATACTCAGATTATTCACTCTACTCCATCCCAATCTTCTCTCAAAATATATACCGAAAAAACGAATATTTCGAAGCCATGATCACAACTATTCTCATTTACGCTAGTCTAATTTGGGGCGCAGGAGCGAAATCAATTATACGAAAACGTATAGCTTAGAACTTAGTTTATGGACTGTTATATCCAAGTTTGCAGGTTCATACCCGATTGAAGATGTGGATCTTTAAGGGCGAAAAAATCCGTCGTGTGGCTACCATCGGAGGGGAAGTAATGCTGACTGACCCATGTTGTAGATTTACACCATGCAAAATATCATGTCTAAAAGAAGCCTCTGAGCAAAATTAAAATCGCCAGTTTCGTCGCCCGAGTGAAACTTCCTTTCTCCGCTGGACGGTGAAAGGAGAATAGCGGAATTCGTGAGATCAGGCGGAAGAACAGGCCGAATGACCTGAGCTTCGTCACGGAAAATAAGGTATTAATTGAATTGAAAAACGCTGGTTCCCCCAAAATCGTTTTCTCCAAATCATTGCTAAAACATCATGGTTTTTACTAAACGACTTTCTGCACCGTGAATTAGGAATAACCCCAATTCTTGTCCACATCAAACTATCGGTAACAAAATTCTACAATGAAATTCTTCCCATTTCTAAAGACGCCTAAAGACGTCCATTTCCACCTTGGCAAATAATTTCCTAAAGAAGAATGAATTCGAAGAAAACTTCCAACGTTTGTCACCTGCTTTAGCATACTCAGGCTTTAAACAATCATGTTTCAACAGTTCTATTCATTGCAATTCAAAAATCTATATATTTTTAAAGGAAGTAGGAGGTCATTTGGAGAAAGAATAAGATAGATATTAAGGTACGTGATACTGTTTTTTCTGAACAAGTTTTGGTTCATTGGTGACCTAACTGACTTGCTTTTAAAACTACATACATTTTGCACGTATAATACATACCACATTTCTTGTAAAGTTTACTTTCAATTATTTTAATTTAATAAAAGTTATCACAATTCACAAAATACTACTGAAATATTCATAAACGTGTATTAGCGGAATTACGTCACGCTTGTACAATTGTCCATTCAATATTGGCCTATCACGGAAATCTACGTATTCCTTCAACTGTCATCACTATGGTATCTACTAATTGCACATTTCAAATTAAATAAAGCTAAAATAATACTAGGAGAAGAACGTAAGAACGTTTGTTACGGTTCGTAACATTCATTACCAATCTTTTTTCATTTAAAAACGCATCTTCGTTCCAATTATTTATGGATTCCTTTAGATGAAGGAAAGAGTTATGTTGGCTTCATTGAAAAAAAATTTCTCTAAAATATTCGATTATCATCTTGTCAAAGAGACTAATTTACCTTCATAGTGGATGACGAAATGGAAAAATCCTGGGATTTGGAACCTTGGAAGTCATTACTTATATAAATTCAATATAAGATATGTTACTTCTTCTTAAATTCCCGCTTGTTTTTGTTTGAATTTGATTGGGGTCTCATCAAGCTTTCACACCGAGGGTAGAGCTCGTATTTCCTCGAAACCTGGAAAGGTTGCCATCCGCGATGAATAAAGAAGAGAGTTGGAATATATTGATCAGCAGCTGGCATCCGGTGTCGAATGAAAAGAGAGAGAGGGCATTGTGAGCGATGCGAATTCGCCGAATAAATAATTTGTTCTCTTCCCAGAGAGGCCATGAAAGAAATATACAGTTACACTTTCCTCATACATTGCCGCAAAGGAACACGAGCAGCCTGTGATGTATCGAAATTCGGGCCATCCACCCAATACACACAGGCGCCACAGCCATTTCACATTATCACTACCCAGCTCCATACACGGACAGAGACTTGCATGTTGAAAGAAGCGATATGATAGCAGTTCATCAAAGATATCGCTCATTGCCTTTGAGTCGGGTTTCCCCTTAATCTGGGTGCGTATTTCTCCCACAGTCAGAGCAAAACACCAACCGATGTCTACACACAAGCTCCGAATTATTTTCGACTCAATGAATATATGAAAAGCGTAATTTTGTGCGGGCGCAAATGAAATCCCATTCAGAGCTGTAGAATATGTGCGATATTCATTGGACTCCGGGACGTGAACGAGCCTCCGTAACAAATTGTCGAGCATTCTTGGAGCGTTCCTGAGTTCGCTTCTTCTAACACTAACATTTACGTTTTGCGATCACGCGCAAGAGCGAGGAGGGTAGAGGTCTTGCTGCCCCCTACCCGTATTTCGCTCTGCCAGAGGTTCGAAACCGGTTCCCCGCCGGCATGAAGTTGCCCCCTCTCTACGGGAGTATTGGACGCTTCCCGTGACCGTGAAAAGACTCTAATGAAGACTATCGTTTCTTCCCCGATAAAAAAAAAATTGCGCTGCCAACACTCCCCGGGAACGCTTCGACGCCTGATCAACCGAGAACTTCTCTTTCTCAAAAATATTTGTTCATTTGCTCAAGGAAAACAGGGTACTCCCGAACCGAGGACAAATATTTCGTGTTTTCCGTGCAAGCATCCATGCGCGCCCTAGCTCACACAAGCGTATACACACATACACATACTCATAAGCGTATATAAACACGTGTGTTCTCTCAGCCGTTCGGGTCGCTGACAAAAGAAGCACGCCGCGCGCCGTTGACCGGCTGAAGGTCCAACGGAGGGGTCTCTGCTCTTACGGTCGTTGCTGAAGGGTGGCTTCTCTTTACCGCAGCGTTAATGTTGAATCTCAAAACTATCTGCAACCTTTGAGGAAGATCTCTGAGCATGTGCTTCAAACACATGCGTAACCGCAGCGTGTATAACATGGTTAGTTTGGCGACAAAGTCGTGTGAGGTTTCACAAAAGGGGAATCACGGGTAAATGAAAATTAAGCATCAGTAACTTGATTTCGTATTCGCTTGGAAATTTCTGAAGCAACACGCAGTGATTATAATCAAAAGATTTTTTAAGATAAAACGTTTAAAATATTGTTTCACACTGCCTCCATTTGCTCGATGATATGAATGCTTTCTGGAATTATTCTTGAGGTTATTTGTTATCTTTTCATCACAACAACACTTTATTTGACACGTGAAAGTTCATTTCCTTTTCGTTATTAGTTAGTATTCGTTATTAGAATGTATTTAAAACACAAGAGCCAAGTGTCGATGTAACTAAAAGTATATCATATTGAGACATAAGAACAGTCAGTAAATTTTTATTTTTTATAATAAGTTAATAGTTAGTTTAATAGTAAGATAGTTAAACGGATTTGAATCAATAAAATAAACAGACTTTTCTCTGACAAAAGAAGTGCTTACTGGAGAAATAAAAATCTTCTCCGGATATAAAGACCACCGAATATAAAGATCCATTTTTTTTGTTAAAATGAGATATTTTAATGCACTTGTTTTAATTTCATTGCTCATCCCGGCGACTGACAGCAAAGTCCAAAGACGTTTTTAAGAGTCAGCAAAAGCAATGTTAACATCATTTCCAGTTTAATTCAAAGGAAAAATATATATTTAAACTTCTCTCACTCAAAAATATATAAATGTAACACAGTGCCTTAGAGTTTTCCTGCCGAAAATTCGCCATTTTTCGCGCAACATTTCATAACTTTCTCACTAGTTCTCAGCGAAAAAGTAATAAAATGGCATTAGAAGTGTGATCAAAATCCACGAAAAGAAATAACGAAATGCTGAAAATCTTTGAGCTCAGAATGAAAAGGAATGCCGCTCCAGAGAGAATGAAGGATATATGGTTGGGAATAAAGAAACGCAACATAACTCTTCTGAGGATTTTGCATTGTCCCAATAATTGTACTCTTTAGAGAAATAATTGTAATAAAAGTGAATGATATTATAGATATTTATTGAAAATTACGCAAGCGCCTGACACACAAATAACTTCACACGCACCCTACAACGGCTCACTGCAGAGAATTCACGTGCCATCAGTCGAGGTCGAAATTCATTGCGACCGACTCCTGCGTCCAGTACTGCCCAGGAGGTACACACACCACCGCTCAACCAAGGCGGAAAATCCCAGTAGCGGAATGAACACATCTGCACACCTGCCTCCTCGGCCCATTCACAGCCACCGGCCCCATCACCCCCCACCCCACCCCCCACCGCCGCCCTCGCCCCCGCCGCAGCCGCCCTCGCCCACGCAGAACCCTCGCGCCCACAAAACACTTAGCGCCGAGGCCACCGTTTCTCCCTTCCACACCGCATCCCCTACCCCCCCGCGCCGCTACGCGCTGTCGAATCAAACGCTCACAAAAAATTCCTTTTCAGGGGGGAGAGAATGAAAAAATACCCCAATCTCAACGGCAGAAGCCGGGGTTAGTGTTGTTATGAAATTTTCGAACTGCGTGTAAGACCCGAGATTTCTTTGTGATCTCCCCAACGGACGTTAACACGTTATTGTGCCCACGAATAATTTACACTTCTATTGCGTTTGACGGCAATTTCGCCTGAGTGACGAAGAAGAATAAATGTGATGGCTGAGTGAAAGTGAAATAAAGCTGAAATGTGTTTTATGCGAGTGGATATTATGTCTGGAATAGCTGTTTTTTTTCTGAAAATAGTTTTTTTTTTGTGTGTGCATTTTATTTTCAATATTTTCGTACCGAATTTTTCCCTATGACATTTACGATTTACACTCTGGGAAAATGTTTCAACAAAGTTCACTCAGGATTTAAAGCAAAGGAAGAGGGGAAGAAGGATTAAGTATAGGGCTTCACAAGTGAAACCTTTCATATACATCTGATTTCCGTCTGGCGACTTGACTTGTTGTTTGACGGCGGGTTAACTTGTAAGAACACGAGTAAGTCGCGGCTGTTTTACGATGAGTTTCGTGTGACTGTTTCCACAGCTGTATGCGTGTTTCTCATTAGGATTGTTTCCGAATTGCAACTTTTATTGTCTTAGGGAACGCCAAGAATTTAGTTTCACCGCTCGAGAAATTAACTAGTTTTCACAAGATAGTCACCTAGAAGGAGGCAAGAACAAGGTCTATAAGAAGATGTAAGAATAATTTTATATCTTGGGTCCATCCTGCACTTTTATATTTATTCCTAGATCACTCTGGTCACGTTCACATGACTGTTGCGAAACTATGAGTAAAGAACTTCCTTTTTGGAATGAAAACACGCAGAACGCCAAGGCAAATGAAGTTACTGGGATGACGGGAGTGCCACATCATAGAACTAGAGCCGTTCGTTCGAATTTTACGACCAGTACGAAGATATTGCCTTTGTTCATTGATTGAAAGAAACTGCATACTACCACACTTATATTCACTCAATCCTCATCATCTTTCAAATGTCAATTACATTAAAAATGTCGTGGCTAGTAGCAAGGTAAGCTACACCAAACCTCGCGGTATACATGAATGTTAATATTTCGATTTGGGATAAAATGTGATTAATTTTGTAGCCATATAATGTGAATATTTTTTTAGCCTTACTACGTCTTGTTCATATTTATGAAGAGCTTGGAGCAAGAACTAGAGGAGAAGCCTTTGATTTATTTTCGAGGCTTTCACATTAAGAATAGCGGCAGGTTTGCTATGGCTTGTGTGGTTTATCTTGCAACTCCCCGAAGCCTTCAATTTAAGGGAACGTGCACACGTTCCTTTCCTGAGGAACACTACTCAATTAGAGAGTGGCCCAATCGCTAGCTCCAATCCGAGGTGTCCGAGGGGTGCGCAGGGAGCATCCTTCGGCGCCGGCGGATGCATATCAAGCAGGTGACCTCCTCTGGCTTTCCCCAGGGATCCGTCGGGCGTCGTTATACGAAGGGGAAAGATCGAGGGGACTGGTACAGGAACGAGCAGGGACGGGCGTGGACGGCCGATACTGAAGCGGAAAAGAGATAAAAAAAACAGTACGGAAAAGGAAGGGTATCAGCAGATATGAGCAGGACGAGCTGGGACGGGCGAGTTTAGCAAGCAAGAAGGTCGCAGAAGATGGTAAAGAGCGGAGGGCTATCTGGATTTCTGAGAAATATAAAGGGTGTATGAGGACGAACAGGAAAAGATAGGTACGTATGTGAATTGGCTGCAGCGAGCAGTTACACTCAGAGAGACGAACAGGGGCTGAACAGGCAAGTAAGCGGGTGGGGACAGATGAGTTCGTGCAGAAACTGGCTTTTAAGGCGGCTCCCACACATTCGGCATTCGCCGAACAGCAAGCTACTGCTCGCCCAATCTCGACCAGCTGATGTGTTCGGCTCCCTTTGATGTGTCCAAAAGACTGACATGCGGTGGGTAGGGCACTCGGCAAATAGCACGCAACTTATCTACACTTCTCGGGATTCGGCGAGTGGTTGTTGGCTGTTCGGCGAATAACGAATATGTGAAGCCTCCTTTAGATGAATGGCTATGTATAGCAAGGGGCGGAGGCGAGACGTAATTCAGAAGGTGCGGGAAGGCGCAAGGAAGATCGTGGGCGTGTGGGGAAAGGTGAGAACTAGCGAAGACATAGGAACGTCGCGACAGAGCCTGGAACGGTCTGCGCCACGAGGAGGAGCAGGGACGACGAAGAGTAACGTATATGAATGGATCTGACCGAAAACCGACCAGCTGAGCGTGGCCGAGCGTTCACAAGGCAAGGGCAAGGAAGCACGAGTGACGAGATCGCCGCTGTTGCAGAAGGAAGGACGCAACGGGGCGGAGCAACGTACGGCAACTGGTGGAGATGGAATACAAGACTGAATAAGCGGAAGGACGAGATGTGGGCGTGTGAGGGCAGGTGAAGACTGACGTAGACGGGCAGGAAAGGTTTGGAACGGTCTGTGCCACGAGGACGAGCAAAACGTCAGGTGGAAAGGCCACAAAACGAGGACGAACGGATACGATGGAGACCAACAGTGACATGCTGTCCGAGCGAAAAGCGACCAGCTGGGCGAGGATGAACGTTCACAAGGCAGTGCAAAGCAAGCACAAGTGGCAAGATCGCTGGTGCCGCTGAGGCGAGGACGCGAGCAACGTACGGCAACGGGGTGAGACGGAACACAAGACAGAATAAGCGGGGATGACAAGAATCGGGTGATTGGGGCAGACTGGCGAAGACTGACAGGAACATCAGGTGGAAAAGCCACGAAACGAAGACGATAGAGAGAAACAATGGCGTGCGGTTCGACCGAAAAGCGACCAACTGGGCGAGGATGAATGTTCACAAGGCAGTGGAAAACGAGCTTAAGTGGCGAGATGCCTCTGCAGCAGAAGCGAGGACGCAACGTACGGCAACGGGCGGAGACGGATCACAAGACAGAATAAGCGGGGAGGACGACAAGCGGGCGTGTGGGAGGCAGGTGGAGACTGACGAAGATAGACAGGAACGGGTTTAAAACATCAGGTGGAAAGGCCACAAGCGACGAACGGGACGGTGGAGAGAAACAATGACATGCGGTCCGACCGAAAAGCAACCGTAAGCGATGATGACGAGAATCGGGCGAGTGGGGCAGAGTGACAGGAACGGGTTTTAAAACATCAGGTGGAAAGGCTACGAAACGAGGACAACCGGGGACGACGGAAAGAAACGAAGACAAGCGGTCCGATCGAAAAGCGACCGGCTGAGCGTTCACGAAGCGGGGACAAAGCGGCGAGGGCAAGCGAGCAGGAGCGGCGGCTTGCCCGCCGCAGGGGCCCGCGCGTATCGATGTTTATATTAAAATTACAGCGCCACCGTATCACCGCCGCTAGGAATCCGCGGCCGCGTCCAACTTTTATATTAAACTAAGATAATATGCGCTCCGCGGAGAGCGCGCAATCGCCGCGCGGGCGGGCGGGCGGGCGACGGCGCTCGTCCCAGCCGCGCCCGGGGCGGACGCCCGCGCAGAATCAATGCCGCAATCGAACGACTTCCGGGAAGGACGAGCGTGGACGCGCCGTCTCACGCGCTGGTAGGAATGTAACAAGACGGTACGACAGGTTGTGGGCAAAAACGTGGTCACCCATGTTTTAGCGATCTCGGCCACGGGATCGACTACTCATAATTTGTAATTGTTGAGGAAACCCGTTAAAGTGCCTAATAATGGTTTTGATTTTGGGAGTTGTTTCTCGAGAGAATGATGGCAAATGATTCTTAAAGCTAAATTCTGAAAAAACGAAGTTTTAGAATTGATTGTAATATCGCTCCGAACATTTATGGGTATCTAAACACGTATAACGTACAATATTTGCTTTATGGAGGGGCGGATCTGTGGTTTTTGTTATTAGAGGAAAACTACTATTGTCAGTGGCGATTAGTAATTACAAACTTTCGTGGTTTCCAAACAATGATAAAGTGGGCTGGTGTATCCAAAGGTGCCTGGTAATAAATCCTGACTACATCGTTGCTTTATTACCAGACAATGGGGAAGGTTTCAGAGATGTAAGTGCACGTTCTACAGAGTTCAGATAAGTTCATAACAAATTTTCACATTTAAAAAGTACAATGTTCGAGTAATATCACATGTTGATTTTTTTTAACACTCCCATGCACATATACTTATTTTAATTTCTTAAAATTATACATCAAGAAGTACATTTATAAAAATTATTATATATTTGTAAAAATTATGTAACAAGATGTACTTTGTTATCAATGAAATCGTCGTACCTTTCCTTCCGCGGAGAAAACATTTACCGACAATGTCACCATTTGCTTGCCATCGTCGCATCAGCATTGCCAGTGGGGGCAAGTGGGGCTGACAAGGACGGGTTTAAAACGATGAGGCGGAAGATGACGGGCCATCTCCACTGCGATTGGTAAACTAACGTCATTGAGAAATACGCTCAGCAACGCCTCACCTCTCTCCGCTCGTAGGCAATGGTTTGTCACTACTTAGTATTGTGGTTCCAAGGTAGCAACATGATATAAATCTGTAGGTACGCGGTACACCCGTGGATCATTCTCTCTTTTTCAGATTTCAAGGCATTGGAAGACGTTTGTGATGCGATTGTGACTCAGGAGAGAAATTAAGAATGTCATAAATATACATATTACACACAACTAAGTAAAACATAAAAATGGAGAACCGTTTTTGGAATAGTGCAAACATGCTACAACCGGCACGAGGCACCTCTGATAGATACAAAAGTGCATGCTAATGATATCAAACTGCCATACTTAAAACAAAAAAATTATGTTTATTGGAAATTTCAAAGAGCTTGTATAATTAGCGTCGTTGCACTTTGGGAAAAAAGGGGATGGTATGAATTACATCTTTAATTTCGAGGCTAACTCCCAAAAATTACCGATATTCTAGACAAAGTGGTTGACGCTGAGTAAATTTGGAAAATTATTGACAAAATCGTTTACTGAGGGGTTAATGTCATAGAGAGAAATGGAAAATTAATTTTTAGTTATTTTTGTTTCTTAAGAATTTAGAAGTCTCGTTCTGAGGATAGTTAAACCCCAACAAAATCTTGTACATCTTATAATGAGAAAATACAGATGTCAGATAACTGTTTAGTGGTTTGGCAGAGAAAAAGGTTTATGTTTATTATTAAAAACATTCTTGGAATGGCTTTCACGAAAAACCTTAAGTCGAAAGTATTTTATTATTAAGAAATGATGGTGTAGTCACGAATAACTTTCTTCCTGTTAACAACGCTCTAAATTTTGAGTTGCAGTTATGAGGAAAGTGACTTGTTCTTAGTACTCTGAATTGAAATTAAACTAAAGTTTCAGTCTGAAATCCCTTGCAACTACTCATTTGACTTAACTAAATTGAAGGGAAGACTCACTGACATCTGTACCAGTCTTATACTGGCCTCACTTACAAAGAAACAGTACATGACATTCCAATTAAAAACCCTTAAATAAAGTATTACAATGGATATTCACACAGTGCATTCAGTGAACAGTACAATGCAACAGAAAATACGATGTATGGAAGAGGTTAATACGAAATTTATACACATTATGAAAGTTATTCAACATATTTATAATTAAAGTGATTGACATGACACTGGTTCATTTTGTATCCATTACATTATGACCTAAATGCTGAAGTACTTTTCATGATACTTTGTGGTTTATGACAGGAGTAAATTTAGTTTCATCTCATGTTTAATTATAACGTGTTTTCACTCTGTAATTTAATATAGATGATCAGGAAATTAATGGAAGTTTTGGATATATGTAGCTCGCCGCTTTTGTACAGACCACTGACAAAAACGTGCGTGACTGTAATAATTAAACAAAACAGTAAATGCCCTGCGCATTCTCGAGAATCCTATATTGAAGCGTTCCTCAGACTCGTTACTCACATTTGCACAGTTTTAACTATGTGCTGGATATAAATAGGCTCCGGTTGAAAAAAAATCAAACGGCATATTTTACGAAATGCATCCCTTCACAACAACCACCACCACCAAAATTCACTCTCATTTGCTACACTCAATAACACAACCACCCCAAACTCAGTGCTCTCAACCCAAATTCAGTCCGTCATGCAATACAACGGATGCTGCGGCCATTGATAGATTATCTCGTGAAATCCGCGCTCAAAAGTATCTTGGAGGGGAGTAGGGGTTGGGGGAGAGTGTTTCACTCCCCGCGTTGCGCCGCGCTGCGGTCGCTCTCAAACTTCTCACCCCAGCAGCCGCTCTGTTCTCTCTACCACTTCTCCACCCACCCTCCGATTCCCAACGCCTCTTCCATCTCCAGCGGCACAATTCATCCCTGCCACCGCAGGAATTTTCCATCATCTCATTTCACCAACGACTCCAACCAAACCAGTGCTGGGCCTCCCGACTACAATGCAACCCCCATATCAGCAATGAAACACACCGAGCTCCCGTGCATTTCCAAACACATCTTCCGCAATCTCGCCTACTTAACCTGTTCCCCAGCGTTGTCCGATTCACCCCACTTCATCTACTAGTACATCTCACGTTGTTCTGTTTCCCCAACAACGTTGCTCTCTCGTCCGCTCATGAACCCCCACAGAAGTATAAACTTCATATTACCCGCAGCTCCATTTGCACAGTTACTCCCACTCTTTTGATTCACTCATCCCACGGTTCTCTGGCCGTTTCCACCACGCCATCCGGCCCCACCCCCGACCTCCCTCCCTCCCGCTCGCCGCCTCCGATCCTCTCGCCGCCCGCCCACGCCGCCGCCGCCAAGCCCTTCGCTGAATGTGTCCGTCAAAACCGAATTGAATTGTTTCTGGTATAATGGGGAAATGCACGTAAACAAAGGCTCGGGGCGCAGCGCCCCGTAGCGAAGCGCGGAGTGAAGCGGGGCGCGGCGAGACGGGGCGGGGCGGAGCGGGGTTGGGAAAAAGCGGGGAATGAGGCGGCGTGGAGCGAAGCCGGGGACAGACGGAGGTGGGGGCGAGGTCCGAATGAGCGAGACGGTTGCGGCGGGTGAGCCGAACGGAGGATGATGACGAAGGGAGATGGGATGATGGGATGGGAGATGTGATGTCGCCCTTGCAGTAGTTTAGGGACCCACCGTCATGCGACCTGCCCAGAACATGCTTGCTCGAAGAGTGATAGCAGAAACTTTCAAGACTACAGAAAAATCATTAAGGAAGTTACTCTCAGACTACAAGAGCAGCAGCGCAGAAACTCCATTTTTTATTTTCCCCATTAATAATAAATAATAATAATAATAATAATAATAATAATAATAATAACTTATGATTCTGAAGCAGGGACATACTTTTCTTAATCATCCACGTCGGTACTGATAAATATCGGAGGGGAGAAGTTACTTCTAGAGTAGATTCTTTGACAATTACGACAGTAAGACGTCAAGGTAAATTACAGGATATAAATAATAATTATAAGACTAAAGAAATATAATTCTCCCTTTCAGGAGAAGCAGGTACGTAGAGTGGAATAAACCAAGTGGGTACTGGCCGGTCTTGATAACTGGTATGGCAAGTATAAGAAGCAATTAGTAAGATTATTTCAGCTTATTTAAAATCTAAGACAGGGTGTGTGAAAATGGGGTAGTGAGAAGATTGATTCGTTATCTAAAATAAACACAAAGCAGTTATCCACCTTATTCTTATGTAGCAGAAACTAGAGGACACACATCTAAAACATTTTTTTTTCGGGAAAAGTAGTGTCCAGTTCTCGCAGAACAAAATAGAATACGTTGACTGAAAGGATCTTCAGAAAATAGAAAACTACAATATTCAAACAGTAGGATAACGGACTGAAGAGAACGCGGAACCATTGGTCAAGAACGAATCCAGAAAGTATTGTTTCAGAGCATGCTGTGACAGTATTCCTCACGGAAGACGTAGCACAGGTCTTCTAGGAAAGAGTTGGAAAGCATGCACAGATGGTAAGGGCACACTACAAGCCTAGTGAAAAAAGTACTAAAAACATTTCTGCCGCGGCGTATTACGAATCGACGACGCTTTGAACTGACGTGAAGGCGACCCCACCTCAGTCCGGTTGGTCCTCCGCAATCCAGGTAGACTCCCCAAAAATATTTTTTTGAAAATAACATTTTTCTCGCCACAGACTAACAGAGAGATTCCGGCAGAGGTGCCATGAGGAGAGGGGGAGGATGAGAGGTAGAGAGGAAGGGCAACAACGGCAACATAAGAGGGTTGCGCGCCTCATGAACTCTTTTGTCCGCTACGCCTCCCCAATGGACCTCCGAAAAGCGGGGCGAGTCAAGGGCGGGTCACGGCTGATAGAGACGAGCCTTGGATTCAAAGGTTTGAATTTACTTTGACCAGTAGTTTCCGTGCGTTCTATTCTCGTGGAACTCTTTAGGTCAGTGTTTTTAAGATCGATGCCCCGAGCGGGAGTCTGTGGCACGAGTGCCACGACGAAATCGCCCCTTCACGTAGTTCGGCACTCCGCCACCTGAGACAACGCCATCCCCATTGTAAAACGGCGAATACTAATAGTTCTCTTTCTCGACGCTAGTTGCGCAGAGTAGCTCGTGGCATGCTACGGAGCCACGACGTGTGCCACTGCCACCAGTAGAAGACCTTGACACTACTGTCTTAGGCTATTACAACACGAGCGTTACGTTGACACGCGATAAGTAACGCGCGTCGTACATTAACACTATCTTATGCGGATTGGCCAAAGCACTTCTTCGGATAAAATACAGCAATATTCTACGACACACTTTAGGTATCGCGGATCATCGCAACGTTTGTGTTTCCTTCAACGCAAATTTCCTTCATTGTTCGTTTCCTTCAAGAACGACAATGGAATAACAATAGTTTTTCGCGGAGCCAATAGAGTTCGCTGACTTCGCAATTCCACACGGAACCTTTCGAGTTAGCTGTTAGCTGGCTGAATAATTTTTTGCTATCTTTCTTTTTGCGCTTTATGTAGAGTTTTGTTATACATCTCTATTATTTTGTGTTAATAATATTTATTAATTATTGTATTAAATGTATTAATATAATTTAAATAATTAACGCAGAAGTGAAAAAAAAATTAAAATGAAAAAAACTGTCAGTTCTCGGCTTTCAAACATCTTCTTGATCACACGAATCTACCTAGCAATTATCATCTCACACCTTCATTGTACCGTTTTTATAATATGGATCCTAACCTAAAATTCGCAAAATACGGGAGTTGGGTCAGATGTTATGGCAACTATTTTTTTCTAAAAGAAATGTTATAGGATTGCACAATTTTATTGGTCAATGAACGAAATGCTTTACTGATGTATGCTCACAAAACAATGTGTCTGTGAGTGTCTCTATTAACACAGAGAGCAACTTCAAATCAGTTGTCTTACTGCCGCCGTACGAGATGAATGTAGTTTCGAGCAGCCCTCGTATTCCAAGATACTCTATGGGATAAATGACAAAGAATATCACAGGGAATTGGTGGAAGCTCTAGAGAATAATGCCCAGACTATCGCGAGATAGCCAAGTGAGTTTCTGGGAGGACACGTTCCAGTGACCAGCAACGCATGTGACGACTTGTGAGTGGCCGGACCGATATGGCATATGCGGTAATCGAGCATCTACCTAATCTGGCCTATAGAACGGGTATGTAATGCTTTTGGAATGTTGTGAACTCGTATATGGTAAAATGCTTTGGAACATAAACCAGTACTGACTTTTCAAATACCTTAATAAATTTGAGAAACCCAATTTTGGTGTGTCGTAAAATATCCATGCAGTTAGTTCACACCTTATCCTTTCATGTGTATATTTCACATTTTCCACCCGTGCTCGTATTCTCACCAAAAATAGTTGCCATGACTTATGCCTCAACCCTCGTTTAAATAATGCTTTTCGCTCTATAAACCAACAATGTAAACGATTCTACAAATGGTATTGACTCTAAAAATATGTCATTTATATCACAGAACATTCATCCATTCGTTTACGTAATTCACATTACACTCCAACCACCAGCCACATACATGACACGAACTCAGCTTCTGAGCACCCAGACGGAAACCGCATGGCTCCCGAATTGCCTGGATTAGGTAATGCATCGTGACGGACAAATGTATGTCACGTGTGAGACATCTTAGTTTACACCAAGATAATCCTCTATAATCTGCCTAATGCTTTGTAGGAAACGACGAAAGCAATAAGAAAATGTCAACCCCACAAACCACTCGAGTGCACTGTTGTAAACCGTCTCTCAGCAGCAGCTTATCGGGACCTGGCGCGCGTCCGCCCGCCTGCCCGCCCGGCGTTTCGGTGGCAATTATGCCTGACGACCACTCCGCACGCATCCCCAATTCTGCACCACATGGCCAAGCGTGAAAGAAGATAAATAAAATAAAGTCGCGCAAGAAAACCACATTGCTATATGTACAAACAAAATCTTAAAACTTTAAGCATGTTCAAAGCATAAATATTTGTCAGAAAAGCTTCCCAAAAAACTACACAAGACATCCCAGAAATTGAATTCAAGGAAGGTGTAAGACAGAAGATATTGAAAGAAGCGAAGCAAGTGACGAATGAAAGAGTTAAGAGTAAGGAAAAAAATTCTGAAGCCCAACACCCAGTTCAATTACTCCTAAAACCGTCATATGTTTCACGTAACTTAATTCAGCGTTCCCAAGCTTGGTTAGAATGAAAGAATTAAAAGGTTAACTCACTTGGCCCTCAGAGACCAAGACCTTTCAATCATTAAATTAAAAAAGAAAGAATCTTGCCCATTACCATTTTGTTATCACTAGTAAACACAGTCCTGTTTAACTCGGGACCAATTTGGTATTTTGTTTAAGTGTTAAGAGACCAAAATTCTAAAACAAAAATATTAGATCCTGTGAATAGTACCCACCTAACAAAATAGATGTTCAGGATAGAACCTGCAATTTGCACGAGATATGTGTACAAATTAGTCTTATGCGGCTTCGAAAAATCCAATAAATGGGACTGTTCATTCCTTCCCAATAGCGATTCTTAAAAGAGCTAACAAAGATAATGAACATCTTTATAAAACAACAATTTTAACGATCAACAATGTTACCAACCATACCTGCAATATTAACGCATTTTCATTCATAGTGGTTCTACAAGTTTAACAATGAACTGCTTGTTCATTAATAGTATTGTGTTATTGGACGAAACAGAATTTATAATAAGCAACGGTTAACATTTATTTAGTTTACTTTAGGATTTACACCTTTGACAATCACACTGAAGACCTACTCCCCTTGTGTAATTGGACACTCAGGCCAATCGAAGCCATTTACAATCCAGGCCAGGCCGCGAGGGCGGGGGCGGGGCGAGGCAGGGCAGGGAGGGACGGGGTAGAAAAAGGGGCGTGGCAGGGCAGGTGGCCGCCTGCGGAGGCGTCTGTTTTTTCGGGTGCACAACATAAACACGGGACCATTTTCTGGGTTTATGAAACCTGACGCCTACCCGAAGGCGAAGGGAGTTTCCACAGGTTTCACGGCACCGACAGGCAGAACCCGTGGCTGAGACTGTCACAATGACTGCTCATGCAAGTCTGTTAGATTTTTCTGAACAGAGTGTCGCTCACGCAAGTCAGTCAATTATTTTGAATAGGGTCATGCTCATGAGATTAGGTTCTATTATTTTGAATAAGATTATGTTTATACAAGCTCCTCCTATGATTGTAAATACATTTACGTTCATGCAATTGTATTCGAGTAATCTGTAACGTTACAATGATACAAGTCTGTTTGGTTATTATGACGATTTGGTCAAGTTATTTCCTTGGAACGCAGATGTATATATTTGGAGGACAATTTTTCAAGAAATAGAAACGTACGAACAGATAGCTGGGAGATAAATTTCTGAGAAATTCTGTTTTTAGCCAGAAATCATAATATTTTTACTTTTAAAAACAGAAATAAAACATCCTCAAGGAATCAATCGAATTCTAACTTGTGTTTTTCTAATGGTAGTTCCTGCTAGTGACATGGTTGATTCCGTCGCGAACACACAAAGCACAAAGCGCCACATGGTTTCTCAGGAGCCAGATGGTCGCCGTCTCGCCCTGCGGCCGCTCCACTACCACTGGCCTGCCTCCTCCGCCCAACTTCCCACCGTTCCCGGCCACACGTCCACTCCCGTCTAGGGATGCGCCATCGATGTCGATGTTTTCAAAACATTGATGTTTCTATAAAAATACCGATGTTTGAAACATTGATGTATTCAAGTCGATGATTTTTGAACATTGATATTTTGTGCTCGATGATTTTACGTTTTCAATGTTACGTTCCTGGATGAAAAATTCCCATAATCACAATTTTGTAAAAGTTAAAATATGAAATAATAACTGACTGCAACACTATTTATGTGTTCAAACCACACGAACGCGGTTTGCACTCCCTTCATTGAACAGACTGTTCTTCGTCCGAGATGGTCCTGATACCCGAATAACCTTCGTCCTTTCTCGTATTTCGCACACGGAGATGTATTTTTAACAGTTTTAAGTTAAATATTCATTATAAATGAATATACTAGACTACAAACATACATCGAACAAAATATATCGTATTCATTGATGTATTATTAATATCAAATACATCGATATACTATTAATATCGATGTTATAATTTTTTACATCGATGTTTGCCAACATCGATGTTTTGCTGTCGATGTAGCATCACTACTCCCGCCCCGCCCGTTCTCCTGCAGCCCATTCTATTCCCGCTCCGCTTCCACCACTTGTATACCAGGAACTGCCCCGCCACGCCCCCGGCCAACACGCCCTCCGCCACGCATCGCATGGCCTGGCCACGCTCCCGCCCCGCGTCAACCCTAGCAGCTACACGTCTTCATCACACCTCTGTTCCAGTCGTACGCGCTTCCCTCTTCACCTTCCCCGTCTGAACCACGTCCCATCTGTTTAGGGTAAGCCCCCTTCTGTTCTTTCGCTCCTTTCTGTATCCCTTTCTCCTTTCATGACACGCTGCACCAAGTTCCATGCCCTGACAATCCAATAGCTTCATCACAATTGCATTCCAGTCGTACGCGCTTCCCTCTCCGCCTTCCTTTTTCTGAACTACGCCCCATATCTTCCTGTTCCTTCGCATCTTTCTATATTTCTTTCCTCCCTGCATCACAAACTGCACCAAGTTCCATGTCCTGTTAACTCATCTTCTGAGCCGCTCTTCTCTATGCCCTCTCCAGTCGCCCTCTCTACCACCCCACCTTCTCGTCGACTCCTCTTCTCCTACGTCCTGTGTACCCCTGCTCTGACTTCCCGCCGTCGTCTCCTCCCAGAATCTCTCCGCCAGAGGGGGATCCGGCCGATTATTTGTGTATGTATGTGGAGGGGGGAGCATCATAAAGTTTTAAAAAATAAACATATTATATGGTATTATATTCTTTACATTGTTGTGGTATATATACATACATACATACATCATACTATATATACATATACATATATATATATATATATATATATATATATATATATATATATACATCATACTATACAATTTTATTTTTTTTAAAATTACATAATTCCAACATAAATAGTTAAATCAATTTGGCCAAATCAAGATAGGTAACAAACGAAAACTTTAGGCCTTTTGGGAAGGTCATGGCATCCATGTCCCTTCTCCCTGGATCCATCTCTGCCCTGCCCCACCACATCCCAACCCGCTCATAGTCGCACCCATCATGCATCTACCCTCATTGTCTCTGCCGCACGTCCTCCATTTCCCACCCCATGTCAGCCGCGCTTCCACCACATCTTTTCTACGTCAACTCCGTCCCTACACCAGCACACTACCCGTCCCGGTTCTGTCTCCTGCATACCCTAGCTTTCGCAATACCCTCGTTCCACGTCCCTCACAATATCCGCTTCACCACCTCTTCCGTCAACGTTCCTCCGGCCTCCTCCGCGCCCCGTCCCTCATTTGGCCAACCCTTTCAGCACAGCCGACTCCCAGACAGCTCCGCATCCGCTCTGCCCACCCGCGCTTCCCCCCACCCATCTACTCCCAATGCCCCTCCCCATAATACCCGCTCTCCCTCCTTCCCTTCCCATTCGTTCCAGGAACTAAGCTATTGCTTCCATACTCGCTGTACTTCCCCATACTACCCCAAGTCTTCCGTCGACTTCTCTCCTGCCTATTTGTCCCCGGCAGCGTCCCGCCCCCAAGATCCCGTTGCATACCTCACACTACCCACAGCCCCTCGTCCCTCACACGCTTCCCCCGCCTGTTCCACACTAGCGCCATCGACGTCCCTTCATACCTACTTGCACTGCCCACTAGACTTCCTCCCTCACCCACTTTGCTCCCACATCTTCCTGGCCAGGAATCCCTCCCCCCGCGCCTAGTTACTCTACCCCACCTTCGCCACACGCCTCCCCCCCGCCTTTTCCTCTCCATGACGCCCCCCTCGCAACTACTTTCACTAACCCTCCACCATCACCCATTTCGCCCCCCTCTTCCTACCGTGAGATGCCCCGCCCCTTCGCATCTAGTTACACTACCCCTCCTTCGCCACCCGCCTCTTCTTCTCCAGCGACGCTCTCGCCCCCTCGTACCTACTCACACCACCCACCATCCCTCCTTCCTCGACCCTTGGCCCCCGCCTCTTCCTCCCCGCCGCCCGCCCGCTCCCTCCGCCCCCGCGCCGCCGCTGGGCCTCGTCTGTCAATCGGACGCCGTAAACCAGAAATAGCCGAAGGGTGACGCGCGCTGCGAACTGCGCATAATAAAATTAAATATAGCTTAAAGAGCGCGGCGCTGCAGGCGGGCCCGGCGGCGGGCCGCGAAGTACTGCGCCGCCTGGACGGAGGGCGGCGAGGGAACGGCTCCCAAACAGGTCCGAAGGCGCCTTTCTAAAAAAGGGGTAGGCAAGTTCATCTGAGCACGTGTTACAAATAATTATGTCAAATTTTCACTTCGTAGTTGTTCACGAAAGACTTGTCAATTCTCTGTACTTGGGAGGAAATGGCGTGGTGTTTATGACAGTGATATTATTATAGAAATAGATATGAGGCGTTGTTTTGTCGTGTTTATTTTTGAAGAAAGCTTTATAGGTCGCATCGCGGCTATCTTCGGTGCTACTAAACTAACAACAAATTTAAATTACGATTAATTTTCTTTATCTATTAAAGAACATTATCAGGAATTGTAATAAAATAGATTTAATAATAATATTCTGTAATAGATAAAATTTTAATTGTAATTTAGATATGTTATTATTTTTGTAGCACTGAAGATGGCCGCAATACAACGCTATAGCTTTTAGGAAAAATAAACAGCTACGACAAAACAACGCCTTAAATCTATTTCAATAATCTCTGTACTTTATTAAGGAAACGTGTGATGGATTAAAAAAAAAGAGACCCTAGAAGAATAAGCGAATCTGAGTGATGGTGATGTCATAAGAAACAAAAGCATCCAAACGAATCAACAAAAACCCTGATAAAAAAACACCAACGTCAGTAATTTTATGCAATGTCAACACCCTATCACCATTGCATCAATACCGATATGCTGCGAATGGAATATGGAGACTCGTGACTTAATAGTACCGGTGGAAGCGGAATGCAAAGATGGGGTGGGCGCGCAGGAGCAGGAGGCGGGGGAAAGGGCATGGGAGATGGCGGGGGATATGGCGGGGTAGGTGGCGGGGGAGGCGGCGAGGGAGGTGGCGGGGGAGGCCGGGTCGCGTAGAACGGCGGGGCCAGGGGCGCCAATGAGTTCTCAGTGATCACCACGCAAGACAGGTGATTGCACTTGGATGCCTGCCGGAGGGCGCGCTGGTAGCGGTGGCGGCGAGGGTGACTGTGTTTAACCGGTGACGGGTCGGTGATAAAGGGATGAGTTGGAAGTCAGCAGGGAGACACCCAAACAGCCTGGGGCAGTGAAGGGGACGTACGCGCCAGTGATCACGAAACACGTGCGCGCTGGTGACCACGTCGGTGGGGTGATTTCATGATTGACCACGCGGTGACCGCGCAGGCAACCATACAACCCAGCTCTGGCGAGTGGCAGAGCAACTGGAAAGGTGATGTACACATGACGCATGTCTAATATATGCTGCCTCTGAAATAACTTCCTAAACACGAGGCAAAGGTATCGTAGATGCATCGAGAAGGAAAAATATCCGGAGAACGGAGCTTGTGTCGAATATGCCCCGGTAACTTTTCGTCCTCTCTTCGCTCGTCTCGACTACGTCAGTTGGCGAGATGGTGTTCTTTGTCGACTGGTGCCCCACAGTCGATTGACGCCCTTTGGATGTGATGAACTACCAAATATGCCACCCTATGGTGTAGCGGTCAGGCCGCTGAGTTTCCATCGCTGGAGTCTGGATTTAATTCCCGGGCGATCCACTGTATTGTGTGAATAAAACACGTTCGAAGTCTTTTTTTCTCAGGGGTTCTCCCATTTTCCTGTCTCTCATTCCGACATTTCTCTATCGTCATTCATACATCTTCATAACCACATTCCCACCAAAACAATTCTCCCATTTCCATGAGGCTAAGACACTGGTGTCATAAGTCACTCGTACCTAGTACTACTCAAGGACTGTTAGTTATCACCGAGCATATTTTGTACAAGCGATTCAGCTAAAATTACTTTTATTTAAGGTACCTAGTTAAATGTATGTCAACTAAAGGTTGTACGAAATTATCAGCTTGAAGAATATTCCAACTAATCCACAAATAAATTCTAAGCGTTTGTAACTTTGGTCTCAAGGTACCTATTCACTTCAATTATAATGATTCAATAACGAGGTGTTGAGGCTCTTATTGAATTAAACAAATCTCGCTGACCCTTCGCCAATAAACCAACACAACGAAGAGGAATTTTGATTCATCGATTAATTCAATGATTAATTATTTAGTTTATTCGGAAGGATGTTTCAGTATTTCAATTGTCCCGTGAGTGTAGTACATGATACACGCTGGGTAACAGGATTCTTCTCACGCCAGAGAGTGAGACGCGGCGTCGATTTACACGCTTATAAAGGGGGATTGTCCCCTCATACATACATCTCCCCCAGTCACGACAAGCTAAAAGCTCTCGTGTTGTCTTTCTACATGTGTGGTAGTGTAGCGCATGTAAATGTGCTTCTGTTTATGTGTGTCTGTGTGTGTGTGTGAGTGAGTGAGTGAGTGAAGAGAGAGGAGGGTTCAAGTACGGGTAAGGAAACATCGGGCGCTGTCAGTTGCTCATGTCACTCTGCTAAGGCATTCGCTTGGTATCGATCAGAGAAATCACGCGAAACTACCGAAGAGCAGCTGGACGCCAAAATTTTCCGTCAGTCACTGTCGGAATTAGTCCTAGCAACGTAGCGTGAGTCGACAATTCGCAACAGTCGGGATTCGAACTCTAAGATCTCCGACACTGTAAAAAACAGCAATGCTACCACTGAGCCATCGCGGTGGTACATCGGAAAGGAAAATCATCCTTCATTCCAATCTAAAATGGAGCAAGTGTTTTCAAGTTTTTACCGATGAGTGTTGTTTACAAGAATGTGTTTTCTAATTATCTGGTGCGATCCAGGTTTTAGTAACTAATTTAGTTAATTATTCATTCATACACGATCTCTCATAAAAAATTGCTGGGTGATAGTTTAAGTGGCTGTTCAAACTGAAAGTAAATTGGGAAAAAACAGAAATAGAAGTGTCTCTCGGAAAAATACATCACTGCCGTCCACAAATATACAAGACACTCTCTTGTCTTCACAAAACATCTTCCTAACTCCCCAACTCAAACAGTTTCTCTTCACATCATTGTGAAATTCAAGTTTACAGCCTTATTTCGCTTGATCAGGGTCCTTAAGAACAGTAAGTCCGTCAATATACCATTCTGTTCTGCGTAGAGGCAGGTGTTTCTCATCAGGAGATCTTGCCTGGATGCTAATGGTGCAAGCGGCCATTGCATATCGGCAAGACGTTGATGGAGAGAAAGCATGCACGGCCCCTCACCTAAGTGGATTTGGCGAAAGACGAGGACACTGACAGCCGCCGGTCACTCAGCCTAGGCGATGATCGTTAGCAAGCAGGGCGGGGAAGAGGTTTCTGGACTCTTGTTGCTTTAACCTGAGGAAAGTGCATGGTCTGTTGGAGTATGACGCACAGATACCCCTTGTTCTTATTTCAATTTGTTGATTGATGGAGGAAGAGTAGCCTTGGTTAATGAATGAAAAAAGCGTCAATGTGAACATTATTCTTGAGTCTCGACGCAACTGTTCTGCACAACGAATAAACGACTTTGCTAAGCAGAATTACAGAATTCGTAATTCTGAAATTACTTCAATTTGTCTTAAAATGTCCTTCTCGAAAACACTTTTTTTTGCTCCAAGAAGTTCTATTGTATTCAAATTAATTGACTTAAAAAGTTGAACATTTGTACAGTTTTTTCATCTTTGAACATTTTTAAACGCTAAGATGTTAGGACCTTTAACCCATTCACTGCAATTAATGCCTATAAACACAATTACAGCATATGATTGCATAACAATACAACGTATTACATGCATGAATCACGTGTCCTCCGACATTACTAGTACTCTAGCAAACGGACGTACAAAACTAAATGGGCGTGAGAAGCTCTTTTCGTAGACAACACAGCGGCCAGACATAATATTTACGTTAACAACAAGTCCATATGGTGCAATGGGTCGCAGTTTGTTCAGAAAACTTTACACATGCGCCATATTTTTGCTAGACGCAGAACCACCCCCTGCAGATGAAGAGCAGGAAGCGTTTAAAACGTTCAGCTGAGAAAGCGGTGAATGACACTAATGGAGGAGGCAGAGAAGCCTTACAAGAACCCTCACCGCACCTCCGTGCACTCAACCATTTGAAAATAAACGCGCCCGGAGTATCGCAAAATGAACAGTTCTGCGCAGAGAGTTCCCTTCATGTTCGCACCACGACCAACTCAACCTACGCCTACGATCATTTTTTATTTTTACCTACACCCCAAAGTTGGGGGTTAGCAGGAAGAGTGAATGATTTGGGGAGTAGATAATAATGATGGGCCAATGACCCCTTCTCGTTCTTCCTCGTTCAGTGTCCCTTGACAGGCTTTTTGAAACATTAATATATCTAGTTGCAGCACCTGCAAGATCATTAATAACTTGTTCAAATAAGTACTGCTATCAGGCTTCATAGGAAAGAGTTAAACTATCAGAAAATTAGGTTCTCTAATTTTTCTTGTTTCTGAACACTACATGTAACATTTCTCTCTTTCAAATTCAATTTTCACTGTTCTCAACATAATAAATAAAATTAAGATAAAAAACTTTGAAACGAAGTACTGCGGTACAGAAAGATGGGTCTTTCTCATGTAATAAATTGTAATTTCCTGTGATTACGTTAATTCTTAAATTCGGTATCAGGCATGTTTACGAGGTGAAGATAAAAGATGATACAGATGGAATGCGTGAAGTTGGCCCAATGGCAAAAGTCGCTTCAAAAATGGAAGTTCGTCTTCGTCTATCAAAAAATTCTACACACAAAAAGAAGTTTTAAACCCCTGAGATGAACACCAGAAGAATAAAGTTATAGTATTGTTTGCTTCATCTATCTGTATAATCATAACGGAATTGTTTTCTTGCATTTGTTCCAGGGAAGAGATGACGTAGGATTGTAACGCTCTCTTCTAGTTACTCCCGCTATGTTCTCCTGGATTCCACTGTTTTCACAACACTTCCTTCATAAATTTCTGAGACACTACCGCAAGTGGAGTAAAGGTAATGATCAAGAAGAAAAACAAATACAATTACTTCAGTAGCAATACTTCTCGCCCAGTCTATGCAGAAGGTTAGACACTAGACGTTTTTATGCTCCGTAACTATCAGGTACACGCCCAGCGTTTAAACATTAGAAGCAAGGACAACGGAGAGTTGAACGACAATTATCATTATATATTTTACGAAGTAAGTACGTATAATTTAAGATCATGCCATAACTACTACATTGAATATAATCTTCAAAATAGAGGATGAAAATGACTGGTGGTTTTAAATGTTTGGTATATACAGTATCATTGAATTACTTCAGTGAATTCGAAATACGTCTTAACACAACTTTTGTAAAGCATGATAATATAGATAAAAGAGGTTAAATTGAACCAAATGTACAATATCTCCTCGTGTTAGGGTAAAAAGAAAATCGTGAATATCAAAATTTACAAAAAGCAATTCATTGAAGTTATCATTTACTTTCAGAGTGACCCGCGTGAGACAAATCACGAGACTGTAGTGAATCAAACAACACTCTGAAAAAAACAGGTTTTTGCAAATTTGAGTTCATTTTTACACACGATTTTCAAAAAATAAAATGTATATTTGCCAAAAGTTAGAAAACTCTATTCCTGTACTAAAATTTAAAATGATCTGAGCAAGAAATTTAATTTTAAAATTTGTTGAAACGAATACAACACAATCTATTTCATAATTCTTAGTTTCATGTATCAATTTCCGAATTATGTAATTTAGACAAGATCAGAACGGCATTCTGTGCGGTCCTTTGTTGACAGACGAGACGACACAAACTCATAAGTGAATTCAATTATTATGTTATAAAATTCGTTATTGCGCCAATCCAACTACAGTCACTGCTTGAACACAGCTCTTCCAAAGCTGTCATCCCTATCACCACGACCGCCGCGTTTCACCCCGTCTTCCAGCAGCACTGCTATAGGTTTACTGTCCCTGTTTTCGTTATCGCTGACACTGTTAGTTCAGTGTCACTAACACTGTGCCACTGACTGACAGCGCTGTTGCTGTCATTGTCGGTGCTGCTGTCACTCTCACTGTCGGTCCAAAAGTCACTCTTACAGTCGGTACCATTGTCGCTGTCACTGTCAATGCGACTATCATTGCCGGTGCGACTGTCGCGGATGGTGCCATTGTCGGTGTTCCTGTCGCTGAAACTCTCACTATCATTGCCGCTGTCACAATTGTTGCGACTGTCGCTGTTACTGTCTGTGCTACTGCCACTGTTACTGTCTGTGCGACAGTCACTGTTACTGTCTGTGCGACTGTCACTGTTACTGTCTGTGCGACTGTCACTGTTACTGTCTGTGCGACTGTCGCTGTTGGTTCCACTATTACTGCCACCTACTCACTGACACTGACACTGTTGCTGTCACTGACATTGTCACACTCACTTTCGCTATCAGACCCTTCAGAGCCACCGTCGCCGTCAAGCCACCATCACTCCTCTTCCCGCCCCAACCAGCCTCCGCCCCCGCAGTCGCATCTCCGCTGTGCCCGTCGCAGCGGGCGGGGCCTCCGCCTCGGCCGATCGGCGCACGCGCTGCACGGCCGCGCCCGGACCCGGCGCCCGGCACGGCGCTCGTGCATTAGGGCGGCGGATCGGGACTTCGATGTACTTGGCCACAACTCAAACACAATTCCCGCTAATTACATACGTCGTGAATGTTTGACTTTGCGGAATACCTTCCGTGTTTGACGGGCCGGAGCCGCAGCATTTCCCGCAGGCGGCGGAACGGCGCGAGGCGGGGGCGGCGGCGGCGGTGGTGGGGGAGGGGGACAGTGGGAGAGGGTACAGGAGCGGAGAGGTGGGAAGGGTGGGTACCAGGGCGTAGGGGCATAATGGGTCATTGCGTTGGCTGAGAACCTTCCCCAATGTTGACGCCACGGTCGCCACAAATTTGGGTTATAGAAGAGTTGGACATCGAAAGAAAAATGTTGCGTTACATGTACACGATATGAAAGCATATTATTCTTTGCCAAGAGCATTGTGAGAATAACTTCAAGAAATTATTCGAAAAATTTCGTAAATAAGTTATAGGTAATACTTCAGAGAAAACGTGCCTACAAAAATGATTCCTTCACGAAAAGGAATTGAAATATACTTTGTAAATACTTGTGTACCGTTTATATTTATTCTTTTAATAATAATAATAATAATAATAATAATAATAATAATAATAATATTAATAACGATTAAATTGATTATTATTTAATTTTCGCCATTTATGTTATGACTTCGGCAATTTATACACATTTTGACTTTTTATACATTTTCTATACATCTATGTTATATTTCGTTCCCACTACAGTATCGACGAACAAAGTTAACAATCATACGCCTCTACAATGGCGTCACTCAAAATTTGGCAGAAATAAATTAATAGTAAGTAAAAAGAGGCTTTTTAGACTACCTGCAATATAAAGGTAAATCCGTGCAATGCGAGTTTAGCGCGCCAGAGAAATTGTACGGTGTCATTCATATGGATTTTGAAAAATAAGGTTTTCAATTTGGCCATTGTTGCAGTGAACGTGTTTGATGTGTGAATACACATGACGATGAGATGTATTACGTGATGCATTTCCTCGGCTACTGAAACCAAGAGAGCAATACTATTTAATGCCAAATCACTTTAATGTGTTGTAATGTCAATTGGATAAGCAGCAATACAAAATATAAACGTAGGGTTTTTTACATCACCGAAGCGTTTTTAACACGATTAAGTGCATTACTTGAAAACATCAATGTTACGTGACTATTCACGCACAATTGTTAATATCAATTCATTTCATCGTAAGTTACGAAATTCTGAATTTATTTCCAAGTTAGTGGTGCCCTATATATTAATTTCACATTCAACATTACATCCACACTAGTTGCTGTCACCTCAAAGGGATCTGTAGGATGTAATCTCAACCTATCGCTAATGAATCAAAGGAACCCGTGGAAAGGGCGGAAGACGCGGGTAAATGACGTCGTTAATAAGCAAGACTTGTTTCCACGAGCGCATTCCCTGCAAACAAGGAAGGGCGCAAAACACGTTGCGAAAGAAACGTACGACTCCCGTTATCCTCAAGCACATTCCACGAGCGTTTGTGCAGAGTTGAAAAAGCGAAACTAAAGAAGATAATCAGAATTGTTTTCATTGCACAATGCTACTACCCTAGAAGTGAAATTTTTGTTACAAAGTAGTAAAGCACTTCGTACCAGTGGCGAAGCTGAAGGGTAAACTGGGAGCCTTAGAATACCCAAATTATGTTAAAAAAAACTGTCGTAATGTGTGCCGTTTATTTCAATATTTTTTTGTTGAATCGTTAAAGAAAATTAAATGTTATCGACTCCTTTTTCCCCGCTTATGCGCGATGGAATTAGTAGCTGAGCGGGGAGCGGACAGAGTGGCCAGACATCGGCTAGCTCTGCCACGCATGTGCACAAGAGGGCGCGCGCAATCTACCTTCTCTCTCGCACTCACTGGGCAAAGAGCCGAGCCAAAGAGCCAAAGGCTCCCAGATTACCCTTCGACTTCGCCACTGCTTCGTACCGTCGGCTAGAATCATAAACGGCCATGTGACACTTTTTGTGATTTAGGGCCAGCAACATTTCTTTGACACACTCACCGTATCACACTGTCCCAAACGTTTTAAACGAAAGAACGAATAACACATAACGAATGAAAGAATGAACCAACGGACGAAAGAATGAGCAGAATAATGATTAATATTAACTGTCCACTTAGGTTTTGAGATGTTCGTTTACCATGATAGGAAGGGTCCGCACAATGCTGTAGGGACCGTAGAGCCATTGCCAAACCACATATCCCATAGACATTTCATTAAATCCCGATAAGGTACTGAAATCCAATAATGCACAGACTGCTACGAACAAAAATGACGATTAGAAGACAAAAAGGAAAAGGGTTCGGTGAAAACAACAGGCATTCCAACTGATCCGTGAGTAATGTTAAATAATAAATATCGAGACACGTTATTGTTACTTTCTATTTAACGCTTCATGCTCTGAGCTTTTGTTCCTTACAGGTTCGTTCGTGACATTTGCTCACCTTGCAGTCACCACAAGCGCCATATTACACATTTACCTATCCATTAATCATGTTTAAATTACAGCACAAACAACTCAGAAAATGGGGATTTGAGACAAAATGACCAAATTTGCTACACGCAGACCCTAGCCTCCGCTGAGAGTGACAATGCTGGTATCTAAAAACAGAGCCGGTTGGCTCCTATCGTCTCCCTCAATCAGTACCCCAAACTTTCCCACATTCCTCACCACCCTCCCAGCCACCTCCTCATTCTCAAGCCACACACGGAGCACCGGTTCACGCGCGCGGTAACCGCGACGGAAACCCGCGAGCCGAGCAGCTCCAGCGGCGCGGCACGGAGCGGAGTGGCGTGGGTCAGCAGAGCAGACGGTAAGCAGATCGGGGGAAGTGGCGGCGGTGGCGGTGGCGGCGGCGGCGGCGGCAGACGCAGAGGCTTCGTTAGCGGGCGGGCGAGAGGGACGCAATTACTAATCAAGTGTTCTTGCGGAGGGCGCAATCAGCGGCACCAAGGCCGCCCCTCGACTCCCACCCGCCCGCCGCAGGCCGCGCTCGACCGACCGCTTCTGCGCCTTCCCTCCATCGCCGGCGGTGGAGGCGAAGGAGGTGGTGGAGGCGAAAGAGGCGGCGGAGGCGGCGGAGGCGGCGGAGGCGGCGGAGGCAGTGGTGGTGGCGGTGGCGGTAGCGGTGCGGGTGACGGTAAAAGTAGTGGTGGCAATGGCGGTAGCGATGGTGGTGGCAGTGGGGGCGGCGACGGCGACGACGGCGACGGCGGCGGCGGCGGCGGGGGCGGCGGCGGCGGTGGCGGCGGCGGCGGTGGCGGTGGCGGTGGCGGTGGCGGTGGCGGTGGCGGTGGCGGCGGCGGCGGCGGCGGTGGCGGTGGCGGTGGCGGTGGCGGTGGCGGTGGCGGTGGCGGTGGCGGTGGCGGTGGCGGTGGCGGTGGCGGTGGCGGTGGCGGTGGCGGTGGCGGTGGCGGTGGCGGTGGCGGTGGCGGTGGCGGTGGCGGTGGCGGTGGCGGTGGCGGTGGCGGTGGCGGTGGCGGTGGCGGTGGCGGTGGCGGCGGCGGCGACGGCGGCGACGGCGACGGCGGCGGCGGCGGTGGCGGCGGCGGTGGTGGCGGCAGTGGCGGCGGTGGCGGCGGTGGTGACGGTGATGGTGGTGGCGGCGGCGGTGGCGTTGGCGGCGCCCGCACTCCGCCGACGCCGCGTCGCGACGACGGGGGAATGGGGCCGCAGGGTGGGCAGAGTAGCAGCCGGGGGCACGTTTAGCCGACGGTTGACGAGAATATTGACAGAAGGAGTTCCGGGTGAGTGGGTGACCGTTGTTTCCGAGGAATGATCATGGATGCAAAGAGTGAGTAACGCGGAGGGAGAACGGAGGAAAGAAGAATCGTCACATACCACAAATATCAGAGATGGAGAGGATGAAGAACAAACGAATGGAAACGATGGGATGTCCGGTAAAGCTGAAGTTACGTTACGATGGTCAAGAAAAAGAATACCGAGGCGATAGTAGTAAAATATCGAAACACTAAAAGTGTGAAGTGCTAGTCCATAAATAAATTGATGAGAGCAATGAAATTGATGCAGACCGCGAAATACCAGGAAAATGACCCTAGAATATGCGATAGCGAAGATGCCAAGATGACGAAGAAGTCTAGACGAGAAGTATAGGACAGCTGGCATACTGAACTACAGGTCACTGGAAACAAAATCAGACAACTGCGGAGTTGTAGAATTGTCAAGAAACAGAAACTCGTAGTGTGCATAGAATTCCTGAACAGTCACTGATGAAAAAAAGCCAAAAGGTGGAGACAGCGGAGAAAGATAGCACGCACAGTGACACAGGAGGGCGCCCCCACACAGCTCGCCAGACACGGGCACACTGGAGGAAGCAGCGCACACGGTGTGGGCGAGCCAAAAGCGCCACCGCGGGGCCACTCACAGCGGCGCTGGAGCGTGGGGGCGGCGGCGGATTCGTTACCGCGTCTTCAGCCCGTCGCGTGTCGGGCGTCTAATTCGTTTTGGGGACGCGCCGTCGTCGCGGAAGCCCCCCCCCCCTCATGCCTTGCGCGCGGAGGACAGCGGAGCGGACCAGAGCGGAGCGGAGCCGGGCGGTCAACGCAATCACGCGCGAGCCTCTTAATTTAGCGGCGTGTTGTCCGATCCTCTCGACGACGGCCGCTGGCGCGCGGGACACGGAGCGCCCGCGAAAAATTCGCGACGACGGCGGTGGCGACAGCGGCGGTGGTGGCGGCGGCGGGTGCGGTGGTTATGGCGGTGGCGGCGGCGGGTGCGGTGGTAATGGCGGTGGCGGAGACGGGCGCCGTGGCGGGGGCGGGGGCGGGCGCAATGGTGGCAGCGGCGCTGGGGGCGGCGGCGGAGGAGGCGGCGGGGGCGGGCGTGGTGGTGATTGTGGTGACGGGGCGGGCGCGATGGCGGCAGCGGTGGCGGCAGCAGCGGCGGCGGTGGTAACCACGCCCACCCGACTGGCCGCGGAGCCGATGCGACGCGACGACCGGATTGTTCCCGCGGAAAAAAACCTTAAGTGCGGAAAAACGCTGCTGTCCGCGCCACCGCGGTGTCCCTCGTTGGCCAGAGGAACGAAGTTGTTGGAAAGGGAGACGTACGATAGGGTGAAAAGAGGTGTCTGAATTGATCAGGTGGCCTTTGGGGAGATGAAGTTTAGAAGAATCATAAACAAAGTAAGACGTCTCATACGAAAGATTCAAACAATTGTAAAACGTAGAAACTCACCGGTTTATTAAGTTAATAAAATATATGTTTTCACATTTAGGAAAGGGATTTGGACATGCGAAAAGAATCGTAAGAGTGAGAATATTTGGTCACCCATGTTACCAAAATGTTTGTTGGTATGGGACATAACTAAAGGATTGAAATCATCAGAAAGTTCGAAGAGAAAAGTCTAACTCGACCAGACTGTTTATGAAAAAGGGTGGAATTTTTGAAAAATTCAAAAATAAATTTTAGTGAAGTCATAAAAATTAAGATTATTTCCAAAATGCGATGATCAGCAGTGCTATGATCATATTTGGTTTGAATTCCAATGAGAAACAACACATTGACACGGAGAGAAAATGTTGCTGTAGCAATGATATGTTCTAGTTTTGAGACTTTTATTTATTTCAGATACTATAGTTATGATAAAACATTAAATTCTTATGATTCGAGCACAGTAAAATACTTTCGAATTTTTATAATGCTATTTTGTACAAAAATGAATCGATTCCCGTCAACAACGGGAACATTATGAATATGGGGATCCCCGCAACATGTGTGATGATTACGATGGCGACGTGCTGTATGAATCCTCGGTCGTCCCGCATGTATTTCAGATTTCTCACCTCACTGCGTGGATTAATCTGTCCATAACAATAAAAGTGAAAATGATAGTAAGAATAATAGTAATTCTCTATAAGGACTCAAGGAACTAAGACTCCGATGCCGGTGTGTTTGTGGTGACATCAGCGACGTATACGACGTCTACTACAGCAACGTGTGTGGTGCAGCGGCAGAGGTGGCAGCGGTGGTGGTAGAGCTTCGACCGCAATTACGGGGCTCCCAAAAACCCGGCCCGGCACCCGCAGGGCACACCCCTCCCCAGCGCCCCCTGCACCGGCGACAATGCATACTTAACAAGAAAATCAACCCCCTGTCCGTAATTTGTGTACCCCCATTTAGCATAAATTGCATAGCGCTGCTACGCACACAGACGTGCCATTGATCAAACAGCAAATGAATTTCATATTCGCGCACAGAAAGGCCTGATGAATGGAGGGCGGGGTGGAGCGGGGCGGGGGGCGTGGGAAGGGGAGGGGAGTGTGCGAGGCGGGGACGGGCGCTGGCTCGGGCATGAACCTTGATCGCCTCCGATACAACACTGCTCCGGCAACATTGCAATAGCCCGTTTATCACTTGGCCCTTGTGTTTGAATGAGCAAACGTCGTCTTGTACCTGTGAGATTTATCTCTCTAGTGGATACGTATGCTTGCAAGGAGGTTCGTTTGTGACAGATCTCGATTTTTCAAAATCGAAAAAGAAAACAGGTTTCCTTTGCCGTGGTCGTGTTTGTTTACCGACCATAATTTCACCCACACAGCTTCAAGCTTACTATTGTGAACATTGCAAGAGGATGGATGGCGTCTCCAGAAAGTATTGGCGATTCCTGCTGCGCGAAGAAGGAATTCAAGGCCTAGAACAGGCAGTTCCAGTATATTTCATCCATTATTATTTGCGGGGAGATACGATAAATAAGAAGTGTTGGTCTGTAACCATGAAAGGTAGGAGAGACGGTTGGTATGCAAGCAAAAGTAAGTTATGTGATAGTTAAGCTAGTCATTATTTGAAAAGAAAACTACATTACAAATCAAATCAGATCGCATTCTGATGAAAAATAAGTTCACAAAGAGGATAATGAATATGATTTACTTCCATTTCATCTGATATGCTTTCCAACAAACATTTTCAAAATAAATCGCGGGCGTATACTGACATAAACATATTTCTAGATTCTACGATCAATCTTCTTAATATTAATTAACATGCCTTAGTGTTAACTAATAATAGTACATAATACGGAACAAATAAACCTTTATAGTCTGCAATATTAATAAATCACGCGCATGTCTCCCAATACTTGAAACGTCGTTTTGATACAGTCATTAAATAACTTGGAAAACGATCACGATTCCACCATTTCGTGAACGAAAAATATAGCGAATCCAACTTGTATATCTGCATCAAATAAAACATTTTCGACAATATTAAAAACTACCAAATATACCCTGGTAAAATTAATATATTTAGAGAGAAGACAACATTATCAGTTTTGCAAAACGATACGTCTGTTTATACTCGAACATTCTTAGCCACCATAGCTACACGATACAAACCGCTTAATTGACAACCTGTCGAATGATGTTGAAGACGAAGGACGAACCAGAAACATTCACCTGGATTGGTACGCGTCTATAAAACTCAAGCACTTCACTCTCCAATGAATCTATGTACGGGTAACATAAGAAATTATTTAACATACATTTCGCCGCATCTTCACCGCATGGACTCTTGGGAGGCACACCATCAATATCCGCCGCCATATTTGTCTTACGCGGCTTAGGCGGCATACACCACGCCATTCTCAGCTTCGGTGGTTTAATGGTTGGCTTATCAGACTGTTGTACTTATGTTAGCTACTTCAAACCAGATCTAAGCCGTCTATTTTTACGAGCAAAAAAATCCTTCTTATGCCTTTCTTCGGAGGGGAAGTAAAACTAGCTGCCTCATGTTCTAGATTTACCGTATGCAAAATATCAAGCCTACAAGAAGCCTCTGAGATGTAGTCGCGTGTTTCGTCGTCCTAGTAATATCTTCGTTTGCCGCTAGATGGAGAAAGGAGCGTAGCAAAATTTGCAAAGTTAGGAAGACCATGCCTGATGACCATCGCCACGTAAAATAAGGATTCATTGATTTGATTGATTTGTTTTGCAAGGCCTTACGAAAACGCAACGCAACGGAACGCATGCTGAGGCGAGAGCAGTCTTGCGTTGGCTCCCTCCGGGCGTGGTGTGGCGTCGCTCCGCGCCGCGCCGCTGCACGGGGCTGAGTAAGCACCTCCTCCCTACTGCGAACCGGTTCTTGAGGAGCGCACGCTCTCCCTCTTTCTTGCTCCTTCTTTCTCTCTCACTCTCCCTCCCTTCCTCCTTCCTCTCTCTCCTTCCCTCCTTCCTCTCTCTCCTTCCCTCCCTCCTCTCTCTCCTTCCCTCCCTCCTCTCTCTCCTTTCCTCCCTCCTCTCTCTCCTTCCCTCCCTCCTCTCTCTCCTTCCCTCCCTCCTCTCTCTCCTTCCCTCCCTCCTCCCTCCCCCTCTCTCCCTCCTCCCTCCCCCTCTCTCCCTCCCTCTTGCTGCTCCAGCGGAGGCTGTGGCGGCGAACGGTGGTTGAAAAGACACAAAAAACAGACGGAATTAATTTCTTTTTGTAGAAACACATCGTGTTAGATAGATACGCAAAAAATGTGAACTACTTTCTGTACTTCTGTGTTATTTAAACATACAGTAACTTACTTCAGTTATCAGATTACAATACAGTTACACATACCGTCGATGCACTTCTAAAATGTTGTTTTTTTTTAAAAAAATAGTCTAAGCCGTGTCTTAGACTAAATTTTTAATTTAAAGCCAAATTAAAAACTCTACATACCGGTTGTCTTCTGAAATATATTAATAAGATTTTTCTGGTAAAAATATATTTTTTATAAACACATATCTTGATTTACCTGAAAAATGAAGATTTTTTAGTACTCGGGCACCTATAATATGAAAAAAATCATTTTTTCCTCTTACAAAAACAACTTTTTACCTATATGCTTAACATTCATTAAATGCCATTCCATTGATAGATTATAGAGATATTTCACACATACTGCACAAGATTATCCAATATAAAATTAAATAAACTGAAAAAGCCATAATATGATTCTCTTGTGCCATTGTACGTCTTCACTATTGTCCAGTAGGTTGATAGCTAAAGCGTTTGGGTGAGCGTGAGACGCATCTCATTTCCACGTGTGTTGGAATTTTTTTAATCCTGCATGTATGACAAGCGCTTATGAAAAAAAAAAGATACTAAGATGAGATAGATTATTCCTGTTTCATTCTTTTCATTTATTCTTTTCCCCATTATTGTGTATTTCATACCATTTCATTATTTTCTTCCTTATTGTGCAGAGGGTCCACAAACATGCAATTATGAAGCAAGACTGACACAAATTCAACCGATTTTGAGATCCATATTTCAATATCGAAATTAGTTTTTTGATCTACTCCAACTGTCAGATAAAGTAACAACAGCATTTTAACATTTTGACACAAATTCAACCGATTTTGAGATCCATATTTCAATATCGAAATTAGTTTTTTGATCTACTCCAACTGTCAGATAAAGTAACAACAGCATTTTAATTTTAAATTAAACTCTACTGAATATTCTTAATTTATCACAAAGGAGTTCTAGATATATGAAATATTGAAAATAATTTCGCGTATTTATTGAAAAGGATTTCTGCGCAGGCTGCTCCAAGGAGGAAGATTAAGCGGGCCATACTCGCCTCACATGGTATGCAATCGGGCTCTTCCTTCCGAGCTAACCAACAGTCAAAGGGGATTAACTGGAAAACGGGTGTGAGGGAAATCTAACCACAGGAGCTTCTCTTTTCCTTGTATCAAAACTTGGAGCTATGTGTGTGTGTGTAAATATTTTATGGTAATTCCCTCTCGGACAGTAGCGCACGTACGGGGATTTATGTCGATGGTTTCTTACAAATGGTACGAAATCAAAATCTTTCACGAGCGCATTATAGATAGCAGTGACGACCGCTTCTCCCCAATCCTAACCCACAGCACCGCAGCGGCCGTCGCAGAGGAGGAACAGCCGCCGAAACGACCACCGTCCAAATTCGTAGGAACACTTCCCACGTGTTAAATGGTTTACAAGTAATTAACTTTCGAATGCATTAGCAGGCGGTGCGCGCCGCGCCGCGCCGAGGCGTGTATCACGTGTCACTCGCGTGGCTCTGCAGCGCCCCCGGCGACACGTGTCTTGCAGCTCGTTTTGGCTGCGTGCGCTGAGAAGCAACTACTAGCAGCCGCTTGCGATAAGAATCGCCAAATTGAGCTGTCTGGGTTTCGCAGAGAATGGTTTCCGTTTTGTTTGAGTAAGATGGGAAAAAAAGAAGGAACAAAAAACGCTGGCAATGATGCCCTTGGATCCTAGAGGCGCTCTTTGTACTTGATAGTTTTTACGGGAACAGGTGCTTGTGGTGGTGGTAGTGGTGATTGTGGTAATAGTGATTGTGGTGGTGATGGTGGTGGTAATGGTGATTGTGGTGATGGTGGAGATGGTAGTGACTGTGGTGGTGATGCTGGTGTTGGTGATGGTGGTGGTGACGGAAGTGGTGATGGTGGTGGTGACGGAGGTGGTGATGGTGATGATGGCGGTGGTGATGTTGAACTGAAATGCATTAAGAAGCTCGTTTCGGGTTCTGAACTCATGCTTCCGATGGAAAATTCTAAGCGAAATATATCTAATAGCAGATGTGCAAATGTAAAATTCCGAAAAAAATAACTAGCATTTTGTACGTAAATTTACTGACATAATATTGCCCCAACATTAAGATGCATTACGTATCTTAAGAATATTTTATGCAAAGTGACTCTTTTGTTGATGCTACTGTTTTTTTATTGTTTTTTTTTACTTTTCTCGGTTTTCCTGATCATTTATTAAAATTTCCATTTCTCCGCGATTTACAATCAGTCTTCACATTCTTTTGCTTTGAGACAAAGCCAAAGACTTAGGTGGCACCTCTCATTATATTTGTAGTATTTTACAGCGAAACGATTAAATAAATAATATTTTAACTAATTAAAATTAGCCCAAAAATAACTATATATCATCGTTATCTGATGGATTACCTAGTTTAATAATTGCCTTAAAAATGTCCTTGTCTTCTGACGGTTATTTTAAAAATCAGATTTTTCCATGGCTTTTGAAAATCACTGAAAGTTCCAGCTTTTCCTTGCTTTTCCAATTATTCAATTTCAAATTTTAATTGAATGTTTTCATTTGTTGCTACATGCATGCATGCACAATTTTTCGCAATATTCGTGTCTTAGAAATCATATGTTATTGATTAAAAAATTAAATTCAACAATATTTAAGTTTTAATTCAAAGTCGCATACAAAAATGAAGAAAAAACGCCCCTATCAGTTTCAGCGGAAAACATTCAACTGGCATCCTTAAAAAAAATGCACCACCACCTCGAACAACACCAAATGATTTTCCCATCCTCAAAACATCATATTTACAAGCAAAGAGCAGTCACGCGCAAACAAAAAGCGGGGAAAATTCTAATGAAACCTATAAATCCACACCATTTCCAGGATTTACCGCACGCTCTATTCAACGCAGGCCCCAATTTCCAAGAAAACAAAGTGTAAATCAAGGGACGACGCGAGTGGCGTTTCCGCATGTGGCATGGCGTCGCCCCGGACACTCTGCGAAATGGGATCGGCGGGGGCGGAGGGGGGGGAGGGCGGGGCCTCTGGGATCGAGCGGACCGCAGGAAGACCACGGCGCCGAACTGCATAAACCTCCGACGCGGCGAGAGCGGAGCGGCGCGGGACGGGCGGGACTGCGGCCGGCGGCGGAGAGCCTGATGAGCCGGGGTTTGTATTCTTGCGCTAAATTGATTGGAGCCTCGAATTAATTGCAGCCCATCCGCGCCGCCCGCGCCCGCGCCCCGCCAGACGAACTGCCCCGTCCCGCCCCCGCCCCGACCTCGCTCCGCCCACGCGGCTGCCTCCGCAGCGGTGGCGGAGGTTCGAGGGGAGGGAGACGGGGGGCAGCAGAGGTAGTAGTGGTGGGGGAGCGGAGATGTAGGCGGCGGTGGTGGTGGTGGTGGTGGGGGCGGCGGCGGCGATGATTGTGATGGTGGAGCCGGCGTCGGCGTCGGTGGGTGCGACGGTGGGGACAGCGGGGTAACGACGCGGGTGGAGGCGGTAGTGGCAGCGTGGGCGGTAATAGTGGAGGGGACTACGGAAGACGTTATCAGTGGAGACGACGGCGGTGGCGCGAGCCGCCAAGGTAGCGATGGCCGAGCGGAAACAGCGAGGGGGTGAGCGTGGGCGAGGGCGAGGGCGTGGGCGAGGGCGTGGGCGAGGGCGTGGGCGTGGGCGTGGGCGAGAGCGTGGGCGTGGGCGTGAGCGTGGGCGTGTGCGAGGGCGTGTGCGAGGGCGTGGGCGAGGGCGTGGGCGTGGGCGAGAGCGAGGGCGTGGGCGAGGGCGTGGGCGAGGCCGTGGGCGTGGGCGAGGGCGTGGGCGAGGGCGTGGGCGTGGGCGAGGGCGTGGGCGTGGGCGAGGGCGAGGGCGTGAGCGAGGGAGAGGGCGACGGTGTTGTAGAGCGGAATCCCGCACTCGGCAGAGATAGAGGCGGTGCAGCAGCAACGGGGAATAGTGGAAGTAGCTGCCAGTGCAGCGATGCAGCGGACTGAGGTAATGAAATGGGAAGGAGGTGCGAGTGGTGGCAACGGAATAGGAACAGATGCCGGCGATTAGTAGATTAGGGAGAGGACGGAAGTGACGGTTAAGTCATCGGTATTTGGGGAGAAAGCAAGAACGAGGAACAATATATATAACGTTTGTATTTGTAGAGACAGCAAACGCTATGACAATATGACACACCACATTCGGAATGTTGAAGCAGGTGCCAAAATCAACGAAATTTATGTAAAGGAGAATCAAAATAACTCGAAACGAGGAGGATGAGGAAGACTGCAGAAACAGAAGGAAAGAAGTATAAGTAAAAAAGCTAAGCACGCAAAATAAAAAGAGGAGAGGATGCTTGTAAAATTTATGTATGTCAGGGCTGATGGACAATTAGGAAGGAAGAGAGGAAGGCTAAACAAAAAGACATAAAAGTGAAAGCTGAAATGCAGATAATATGACACAAGATATGAAAGTAGGGGAGAGACCAGAGGAGCTGCAGGCGCGAAAGGGACGAATATTAAGGAGGCTACACACACACACACACACACACACAGAGTCAGATCAATGAAAAGAGAAACTAAAGGCGACGAATGGGCGGTGATTGCAAACGCCGAAACCAAGTCCTGCCGGAGGAGGCAACGCAAGCGAGGGGGGGAACGCGGGGAGGAGGGGGGGCGAGTGCCGCGCGAAGCAGAGGCAGCGAAACCAGCGGAATCAGGAAGGGCTTGGTATGGCAGGGGATGAAAGGGCGCGGGCAAAGCGGTATTGCGCTCGCCCTAGATGGCGCCAGCTGCCCCCACCCACTCTCCGGAGGGCTGCCACTCGCCCGCCGCGGAGCACCCCACGCGAGATTGCGACACATAGGGGCGGTGCGCCTCCCGCCCAGCCCGAGCCCCGCCCCCGCCCCGTCTCCGCTCCGCCCCCGCCACCCACGCCGGCCGCGGAAAGGAAGCTTTGAACGCCCGCCCCGCCCCCGCAGCCGTCCCTCCGATCGCGTTCGATAAATTAATTGGTAACTCGCAATCTCACGGCCGCGTTAGCTCATTTCTGAGCGCGCTGCACATAACTTAACAGGCGCTGATTGATAGGGCGTTCCCCGCACGCGTCGCGTGCTAAGAGACTGGTGATCGTTTCTGGCCAAGTGCTCCAGTGACAAAGAGCCCGTGGAATTCTCTAACCACGCGCGCTGGACCGCCATAGCCCACTGAAACGCACAGCCAGCGTGCGCCCACACATGCTTGCATGTCGTGCAAAAGAAATAGTATGAATAGTATGTGGATTCTGCCAATCATGCACCAATCAATTTCGTATTCTGCCCGCTTGGGAGTAAGTTGTACGTAAGCGATTTCCAGTCCGGCCCGCAAACGCTGCATTTACCAATTTGAGAAGTAAATGCGTTAACTAACGAGAATAAAACTTTTGCAAGTTGCTCTATTATTTTATTTCACAGGTTAGGTTTAAATTTTGCTCACAGGATGTAAACTGAAAGTGATATGCTCATTTATTTTCGATTCGGTTGATAATTACTTTCCGTCAACAGAAACGTGGGAAGCGCAATTGCCACAAGTGAAACACGAAAACGTTTGCTTTTTTCTGCTCGCAATATATTTACTTCCCCAATGACAAAACACGACGACAAAGCAAAGTAAAACTTTTCAGCAGTACTCATAATTAAAAGTAGCAAAATCCTTTGTGGGAGGTGATGTTTCCCAACAGTTAAACAGCGTCCCGCAGGGACTGGCAGGTGGGGGTGCGGGTGGAAAGGTGCAAATACACCCAACGCAGTGGACCGTAGAATCATCACTAGCTTCGCAACGCCGCGTCATTTGTTTCTGACACCCGCACATCGCGCGGCCGGTCAGACTGGCGGACGGGCGGGCGGGCGGGCGGGCGGGCGGGCGGGCGGGTGGGCGGGCGGGCGGGTGGTCGCTCGTGCGGCCGTGCGGGAAGTTCCAACATTGGACGCGAGTTAGCGAAAACAACCGGGCCGAGTGACACGAGCCGTGTTCCGGCTAATTAGCAGGTGATGCCAACATAAGCAATAACAAGTCCCGCTCGCGCGCCCGCGCCCGCGCCCGCGCCCGCCCGACAAGGAAGAAGTGCGTGCTGCAACCGTTTACGCCCGCGCCGCCCGCAGTTTTCCGGGCGTGCGCGGCGGCGCCCGTGCGTGCGTGGCGTGGCTTTCGGCGCGCGCCCCGCCGCCCGACGCGGGCCGTGATTTCACGGGAGATACTGGCTGCGATGTTGCCACTTTCACGTTTTTCCACTTCTTTATTACTTGCACTGAAGTATACGACCCTGGTTCTCAGTCACCTCGCATTTAATATCACGCCTTTCGTACGGCCTAAATAGCAACCCGCGGCTGCAGTGGTAACCGCTCTGCATTACGCCTGTGAGTTCGAGTGTTGTGAAAGGTGTTTTCACTCTGTGACTGTAGCATGGTAGGTAATCATAATCAATTCGATTTCGTCGAATCGTTGTGATCGATATTTCAGCAAGAAATTTTAAACAACACATTTTACATTTATTCGAAACGGTAACTCTTGGGAAGTACTGAGCTCCTTCGCTGTTGACAAGGTTCAATGCTCGCAATTATGCTTTATTCACGAAAGGGGGAATACTGATTAGGCGATAAGTGTTTCAATTTCTTTAGACGTGTTAGGTCGGACCTAAATTATCGGCCCACAGAGGCAGCACACGGTATGATGTTTTTCGATAAGATATTGATGTTTTACGCTAGAATGTAACAAGAAGGGAAATTACTCCCTATCTAAAAATCTTTAATTTTTTTGTTAATGTCTCGTCTCGTCAGTCCAAGAAACACTTATCTGAAAAGAAGCCCGACAGACTCTCCTTCTTCCCGGCAGACTCTCCTTCTTAACACAAGGAACGTGTGTGTTGAAATAGATATAAAACAAATTTTTATCAATCTTTTTGTTCTTTACTTACCAAAAGTAAAGAAAGCGCAACATACACAATTTCTTCTAACGGGTACTCACCTGAAACAAAAAAGAAATGTGTAAGTTTCTATTATAAAAAAAATCCTTCCTTTTACAATTCAAATACACAATCCTTGCTTCAATGATAAAAATATTAATGTTTTCCTTCATTATGAATGTAATAATGATTAAATATGATATAAATTACAATTTTAAAGCAATAAATAATATTGTAAATTATTCAATTATAAATACCATTAATGAAAATATATTTAGTGATATTATCAACTGATGTCTATCATCTGTACTTTTGCCGATTTCTGTACAAGATATACCATTCGTTCGCAATTAATTAAATTGTAAAAAAATAGAGAGAAAATTGGCAGAAAATCGACAAATTCATTGAAAAAAATATTTGTCATCAAGAAAAAAACGAACAATAGTGCAATGAATAAGTAAACTCAAAGAGAGTAGTATGATAAAGAAGAAAGGTCGCAGTACGCAAGGAAGTTAAAAAGCTATGAAGAACATTCAGAGACCTGTAATGAAAAATTAATATTGAAGTAAGTAAATATGAGTTTGTAGGAAATGGAACAAAAATGTTTCCTTTCAAGACTATGTACACCAAACCAAACGTGAAAAGCAAGAACTCAAGACCCTACATACTGAAAAAGTAAGGGAATCCAAATATATTTTCACAATGTAAATGAAATCTTATTATTTAAAAAATAATCTCATACGTGTGTCGCAGAAGCTAAGAAACCTTACATAATGAACAACACATGAATAAAGTTATTTGTAATAAACCTTTTAAGAAATCTGAAATGTGTTAGAAACTCGGAAAAAGTCCCGCTCTCCTCTACATTACATTATCTTTACTTGTCCTAAAATTTCCATACATTTCATGGCCATCTAATAAGCTGTATAGAGTCCGTACATATTACAGCAAGGGTCAATTATTAAAAATGCATTTTACACTAACACACTAGGAAGTGAACAGTAATAATCATGTCATTACATTCTCAGTTACTTAGACTATTCAACGCTTTATGCATCATTTGTTTTGATTCTGGGATAACTGTTTCTCTTATTGCCACCCTTTAGAGTGTTTTTCTCTCTCGAATTCGTTGAAATCTATAATTCATTGAACCTCAAATATTTTTCCTTTGCATACACTTAGTGTTGGGTAGCCCAAACCTCGGTAAGTCAAAGTATTCGATAACTGAAATTATCATATTTCTCCTTCTGATTCGAATTATCGAGGCTGCACCTATCTTAGCTCTGCCACCACCTGGACGGAACCGCGGGCGGTGAGCGACGGACAGCCGTGCCCGATCGCCCGCGGCCGCCCGCACTGCCGCCCGCCCCGCGCCACCGCTCAGCGGAGGCAAAACAAGGGACCAGGCGGCCGGCCGGCCTTTTGGCAGCGGCGGCCGTTACGCATTGCAGGATTTAGCCGAGGCATCGGCCGGGCGGGTGGGCGGGGCGGCAGGCTCCGATGGCTGGGAGCCGGGGAGGGGGTGAGGGCGCGTTCGGAGCGGGGCCGCCTAAATATGCGCGCGCTTGCCATCGTTGCCAACGGTCCGCGATCGACGCCGGGTGACGGCAGCTTTCTTGTAAGTCGGTTATACGGCTTGTGTTGCAGATCGACATCAAAGTATGAGGGAGGGGTTCATACATGCGCACCTTCCGCATCCCCGAATTCAACTTCCATGGCGCATCTTGTTGGGTACTTCGTGCTTCATGTTTCTGTTGTTTGTTGCTGTTTTCTATGCTCTATTTGTCATTGGTCGTCCCAGTTTTCTTCTAAGTAGATTGTATAGAAAATTATTATTTTTTGAAACGCCTTTCTCTCCTTTCTCTTAATGTGAAAGTACCTCATATGAAAACTTTCAGTCAGCACCCAAATGGCTATTGACGTTTCTGCTCAGTCAGTCCAAATTGCGTAACGTGTTGTAAGTTTCAGTCGCCGGAACTCATATACTGAAGAGCCATCTCGACTATTGAATCAAATGAGCTTCCCCGCGTTGATAAAATATTTCTAAAAGCGACAAATCCTGTCCCATTGATTGAACATCACGAAAGCAGACTCGCTTCTTCGAATTATATGAACTAACGTTCCAGGAATACTAAAATTCCACATTTTTTTCGGCTACAACTTATTTCTAGCCGGTATTTCCAGTTTGTTTCAGTTAGCATGAGTCGTTAGACTTCGATCTGCTTATTCCTAGCGTTCTGAACATACTTGATGCACATCCGACTGACGATGATGCTTTACTCCCTGCGACAAGCCTCGCGAACCATCAGAACACAATTTCTATTCTCATACGCAAAGCCATTTAATTTTCATTCAAAGCAAACAGTGCTTTCCATCCGTCATCAGGCAACGGGAACATATCAGAAGGCGCAATTTCCCGAAAAAGTAGTAATCAATGACGGCAAATGAAAGATACTTCTCGCCTAAAACAACGAAAAACTGCCGTTTTGCGTTGCCAGACAAACGGCCATACGTCAGGTGATCAGACTATTTCGCAGAAAACCACTCGCTCGGCAGCGCAGCTGATGGTACAGGATGCCGAGGATATTTCGCCTGCGGAAGATAGCCTTGCGTTCAATCTCACACAGGACTTTACTTAGCACACTACCGAGATTCGAATATTTTGAGGCTGATAGACAGGCAGACAATATACGAAACAAAATTACCTCTCCACAAAAGCGACTCAGATATGCTGCACAAGTAATATGTTTTTTTGCATCATATTTTTCATCAATAACACTGAACGAGAATTTAATTTCCGTACAAGGATTTCTTATGCGATATATTCAGACCTAAGTAATGAGACGCGAACACGCAATTTGTCTTCCTTCGAATCATATTTATAATAAAGGGCAACATTACCAATATAATTTGTTATTAATATGTGAATATTATTTATCATTGATTTTAATCAACAATCACGAATTCACACACGCCTTCATAGTGTAATTTATAATTATAAATTATTTTTAATTGTTTGAGTTTGCCGCATTTGACAATACAATACACATTAATTTCCACTACACATATCAAGACATGACTAGTAAAGACAAGTCATGATATATCAAAGAATTAATATTTGTATATTTTATTTGCAATAGATGAGGCTTGCTATTATTTTTTTCAAGCCGAGGGATACGAAACAAAAATAAATAACGTCTGTATTTTGTTATCTAGATTTTATTCTAGAAAAAAAATCAAATTTCTTTCGTTCACATTTGCAATATTTTTGAAACAGGAACAGAAAAGAGCGTATGCTTTGGTGTTCCCTCCAGGCCTGTTGCCTACCACCGCTCGATCACGCAAGCGCCTTACACCCTGACTTATTTCTTCTACTTCCCAATGTTTTGTCAGCCATATTAAATGGCGAGATTCGGCAGCAACCTGTAAGTCGGCTTAAAAGGTTTTTCTTCTACCAGGTATCTCCCATCAGCGGGGCACCGTCCCAGAACAAGCTCTAAGTTCCCGACAACTCTCCTAACATGGTTGGTAATGTGGATCATGTCTATTTTAGGGGGTGAGGATAGAACAAGGAAGAGGAAGGAAAGATCGCATGCAGTCCGTGGCCCGTTCGTTAGTGTACTTCGTCATTCGCCTTTCACCACCACCGAAACTACGGAAAACAACAGATCAGAGCAGCCGGCGAATATAATTCTTCTCCAAACAGCGGCAAAATGTGAGAAGGCCTCCGTAGCATTTTCTGACAGGTCGAACGAAACTAAGCGAGAAAATCACTCTATGCTTTCCGTATATTCCAAAACCTCAAGATGACAGTTGAACTTGGCTTTGCTACGTAGCTGGTGTCGGACATCCTACCACATCGGGACACCAGGTCAGAGGCTTTGCAGTGACAGACCGGACAGCCAAGATGTCCTGGACTCGAGCCGCGGAAGCTTACGTGCATACCTCAAAGCTTCCAAAATTTGACTTACACCACTTTTGCATTCAACGGCTCAGTTGAGCCACCTAAGCCGGTGCGTGGCTAGGCGAGGCCGGGGCACTGCGGAGAGTGGGGGAGGGGGAGGAGGGGAGGGGGGAGAGGGGGAGGGGGAGGGGAGGGAAGGGGGAGGGGAGGGAAGGGGGAGAGGAGGGAGGGGGAGGGGCGGGGGCGGGTACAGAGAAAGGGGCGGGGCGGGACGGGGCTTGGTAGGGCGGGGCGGGACGGGGCGTGACAGGGTGGAGCGTGGCGGGGCGGGGCGGGTACAGAGAAAGAAGCGTGGCGGGGCGGGGCGGGTACAGAGAAAGGAGCGTGACGGGGGGCGGGGCGGGTACAGAGAAAGGGGCATGACGGGGGCGGGGCAGGGCGGGGCGGGTACAGAAAAAGGGGCGCGACGGGGCGGGTGCAGAGAAAGGGGCGGGGCGGGACGGGGCGTGGTAGGGCGGAGCGTGGCGGGGCGTGACAGGGCGGAGCGTGGCGGGGTGGGGCGGGTACAGAGAAAGGAGCGTGACGGGGGCGGGGTGGGGCGGGGCGGGTACAGAGGAAAGGGCGTGACGGGGGCGGGGCGGGGCGGGGCAGGGCGGGTCGGGTACAGAGAAAGGGGCGGGGCGAGGCCGCGGGCCGACCGCGAACACGCTGCGGGCGGCGGGCCCACAAATCACAGAGCGCGGCGTGGCGCGGCCCGCGGCGCCCCAAATTATGATGGATCCCGCGCAAAAATCTATAAATATATTTTCAAATAATTAATTACTCAAAAAACACACACCGCCATAATATATTCTTGCGAGGCTCGTAATTTACGATATGGGGAGTGCGGTTTTATTGGCATAATCTTCATTGAAAATAAATCAATACTTAATTACACGCCGGGCCAGCGGCGGCGGCGGGAGAGGAGGCAGCGGAGGCGGGGGCGATGGCGGCAGTAGGGTGTTGGTGGTAGGGTGGGGTGAGGATGGTACCGGTGGAGGTGGCCGCAGCGTGTGGGGACGATTGCGATGGGGGCGGTGGTAGCGGTGCCGATGGCATAGTTGGCAGACACCAAGAGTAACTGCGGAGGTGCTAGTTGTAGCGAATGCTCCGGTTCAGTGCATTTTATCAAAAGTCCCGGATAAATACAGACAAAAATAAGATTTAAAGAAAACTCAGAAAAGGCGAACGATAACAATCGTAAGCTATATTAATTGGAACACATTTTACTAAAAATGATGAAGCGTATTGAATTTTGAGATTCAACACCAGCGATTAAATTTTAAACATTTTTTGAAAAAGGTTTAAAATTTTTCTCCTCAACATCTACACGAAAAGGCTCATATGCGTTATGACGCTATTAAAATGTGCTATTGACCGTTCTTACGAAATGCTGCGTTTCGAAAGAAACTACAACACGCAATGCCCACTAGTCGAGAACAGAGTTGAAATTGGTTACATGATGTCAGTGCCAATAACATCGTACTTATTTTTTCGTGTTATGCTGATGTAGAAGTGTTTTACATCAGAATAACACTAAAACAGAAACGAAATGTACTCTTAACGGCGGGCAAATGTTAAGGATTGTAACAGTCCGCTGTCAGTTAGGAACAGAAAGAAATAAGTTGTGTCGAAAGATGACGTGCGAGTGCTCTTATTCAGAGAAAGAAATGTTGCTTATTTCTGAATGTTTCTCATAAACATGTGGTATTACAAAAGTATTCAATGGAACAGTTAATTTCAACAATAATGAATTGGGTTGCGTTTAAATCTCAGTTTCAACGGCGTCTGGCATTTACTATATTCGGGCAAAATGACAATGTAACAATATCACCCAATATGACGCACGGACATATGTCGGGGGTGAGGGCAGAGTGGATCGGGGCAATAGAAAATACGTTGGTGTCGTCCACGCAGGGCGATGGTAGTTACGAAGAAGGGGGGAGTCTCTTGGCCTCGTTCCGCCTCACCTGGCGAGGTCCACGCGCTCGATCTTTGGACAGGAGAAGTGGGAGCAAAGCGCCAGAGAATCAAAAGTGAGTACAAGACAAGGAAGTGAAAAGATTAGGGAGGAAAGTAGAAGATTCAGGCAGAAAATTAAAATATTGTTTATGAGAAAAAGAAAAGTGTGGAGAGGAGAGAAGAAAAGAAAAATGTAAAATGGTGAGAAAAGATGGTAAGATATACCGAGGAAAAAAGAGAGAGAAGTCAACCCAAAAAGAGAGAAGATAATACGAGAAAAGAAGACAGCAGAGCAGGGAAGTCGAAAAGCGAGCAAAGAAGTGAAGAAGAGAGCAAAAAAGTCGAGAAAGGTAGAGAGCAGAGAAGAGGAGTAAAGATGAGAGAACAGAAAAATCAATAAACAATAAGAAATAAGTCGAGAAAAGGAGAGTAGTCGAGAAAAAGGTAGGAGAAAAAAAGACCAGAAACAGGAAGTTCAAGGAGAGGGCACAAATTTGCACGCCAACTGAGCCATAAGACACGAAAGCAAATTGAACGAATAGAACGGCGAGAGAGTGTCAGAGCAGCCGAACTCCAGAAGGACAACGCAAAGACCCCACCAGCCGCACCCGCTACAAGAGGGTACCCCCCACCCTGCGGTGGGGCGGGGCAGAGGCCGGCCGGGGGCGGGGAGGAAGAGGAACGGGGTCGAGGCAGGGTGGGAGCGGGGCGAGGGAAGGGGGGGAGTGGGGTGTGGTGGGGCGGGACGGGCAGTGGCCGGGCGGGGAGTGGCGTGGCGGGGAGAGGACGGGCCGGGTGGGGGCGGGAAGTGGCGGGGCCGGGGCGGGGCGAGGGAAGGGTGAGAGCAGGGCGGAGATGGGGTGCGGTGGGGCGGGACGGGGAGTGGCGTGGCGGGAGAAGGACGGACCGGGTGAGAGCGGGACGTGGCGGGGCGGAGGCGGGGCGAGGGAAGGGTGGGAGCGGGATGGAGTTGGCAGAAGGCGTGGCGCGTCACCTCTCACGGGCGCGCTAAACTGCCGCCCACTCGCGTCTGTCGCGGCGCCGCGCGCGGTCCAGACGAACATCGATGGCGCGCATTTGCATCTCCACTTCATCAATATTCCGTGCCACAGGCTCCGGCGGGTGCGGGAGGGGCGCCGCGGACTGTGGTTGGATGGAGGATGGGGCTCGCCGGGGGGAATGGTACAGGGAGGAGAGGGACGGAGGGGAGTGTGACGGGGAAGCGAGGGATGGGGCAGCGGGGGAGGTTGGTGCTTACAGAGGGTAGCGTGGGAGGGAAGTAGAGTGGGATGAGGAGTGTCTGAATGGAGCGGGATAAAGTAAAACCGGAAGGAGTAGGGAAGGTTGGGAAGGGATTGGGCAGATTGGGGCAGAGCAGTGAGATACGGAAGGTAGCACGGATCGGGGAGAGAGGCGACCAGGGAACAGAGGAGGGAGCGGGGCGAGGCGGAGCGGGGCGAGGCGGGGCGGGGCGGGGCGAGGCAGAGCGGGGCGAGGCAGAGCGGGGCGAGGCAGAGCGGGGCGAGGCGGAACGGGGCGAGGCAGAGCGGGGCGAGGCGGAGCGGGGCGAGGCGGAACGGGGCGAGGTAGAGCGGGGCGAGGCGGAGCGGGGCGAGGCGGAGCGGGGCGAGGCGGAGCGGGGCGAGGCGGAGCGGGGCGAGACGGAGCGGGGCGAGGCGGAGCGGGGCGAGACGGAGCGGGGCGAGGCGGAGCGGGGCGAGGCGGGGCGGGGCGAGGCAGAGCGGGGCGAGGCGGAGCGGGGCGAGGCGGGGCGGGGCGAGGCAGAGCGGGGCGAGGCAGAGCGGGGCGAGGCGGAACGAGGCGAGGCGGAGCGGGGCAAGGCGGAGCGGGGCGAGGCGGATCGGGGTGAGGTGGAGCGGGGCGAGGCAGAGCGGGGAGATGCGGAGCGAGGCGAGGCAGAGCGGGGAGATGCGGAGCGGGGCGAGGCAGAGCGGGGAGATGCGAGGCGGGAGAGATGGAGCGGGGTGGTGCGAGGCGAGGCGGAGCGGGGCGAGGCGGAGCGGGGCGAGCCGGAGCGGGGCGAGGCGAGGCGGAGCGGGGAGATGCGGAGCTGGGCGAGATGGAGCGTGACGGTGTGGGGCGGGACGGTGTGGAGCAAGGCGGAGCGGGACGAGGCAGAGGCCAGAGCGACGCATGCTGGGATCGAAGCCGCGATTGGCGCCCTGCAGCACGCCCGACTGGGCACTAATCGAGAACGCGAGCATTGCAATTTTATTTACACGGAAAGTGGCTTCAGAGGTCGGCTGCTTCTTCCCCGGAGCGGTCGCTTTTATTGTTCGCGAGCTGGGGCAGGCCATGTGCAGTGCAGCGCCAAACTTTTTCTTTTAATCAAATTGCTTCTGCTTCACGCAAAAGACGGCGATTCCTGCCTGGGAACAGTTTGGGATCGAATATTCGGGTAACCGGACGATAAGACAAAGCAGCGAGTATAAATCATACACCGTAAATAAAGAGGATTACAATCACCGTAAATAAAGAGGATATTAATCAAAGAATACGTGATATTTATTCCCATAAATGTCACTTTCATAAATAGTATTTATGTATTAATTTATTTATCGGTTGTAACGCATGATTAATAATTGTGCAAGAACTAAAATATGAAAAGTTGAAACTATTTTCCTAAAAATAGAGAATTTCGCCAGTATTACGTACTTCGAAAAGTGTCTGTTACAAATCTTTATAGCAATAATTTTGTTTGTAATTTTCTTATACCAGTACATCTAGGATTCAAAAACATGTTTTTGCGTTAAATCAACCGGTGGGAACTTGCGGTATGTCGAGAACTGCTACGTGTTTTTCGCGGCATCAACGCACAGAATTACGCATGGTGACAGCCGGCGCCCACAAGAACAAGTAGCTGTCCATTTACGCGGAGCGAAAGCAATTTGAGCCGTCAATTCATTTCAAGACCGACATATTCCGTTCTTGCGGCGAAATTCCCTATCAAGTACCGACCATTCACCGGCACCGTTTTTCTTCCCGCAACGCGAGAAGAGTATACTAGTGATGTGACAGTGAAAAAAATTCGCGGAGAGAGTAATGACAGAAGTGAAACCGCTGACGCGTGCGGGACCCCGGAATTGGGGTGGCGTGGCACGCTCTGCCAGCAAGAACTTACGAGCATCATCGGCGCGCGGCCCTCCGTTAAAAGCGATGCTGTCCGTCAGAGGCACAATGAGAAAGGGAAGGGCGGGACGGAGCGAGGCGGGACGGAGCGAGGCGGGACGGAGCGAGGCGGGACGGAGCGAGGCGGGACGGAGCGAGGCGGGACGGAACGAGGCGGGACGGAGCGAGGCGGGACGGAGCGAGGCGGGACGGAGCGAGGCGGGACGGAACGAGGCGGGGGACGGAGCGAGGCGGGACGGAGCGAGGCGGAACGGAGCGAGGCGGGACGGAGCGAGGCGGGACGGAGCGAGGCGGGACGGAGCGAGGCGGGACGGAGCGAGGCGGGACGGAGCGAGGCGGGACGGAGCGAGGCGGGACGGAGCGAGGCGGGACGGAGCGAGGCGGGACGGAGCGAGGCGGGACGGAGCGAGGCGGGACGGAGCGAGGCGGGATGGAGCGAGGCGGGACGGAGCGAGGCGGGACGGAGCAGGCGTGACGGAGCGAGGCGTGACGGAGCGTGGCGTGACGGAGCGTAGCGGGACGGAGCGAGGCGGGACGGAGCGAGGCGGGACGGAGCGAGGCGGGACGGAGCGAGGCGGGATGGAGCGAGGCGGGACGGAGCGAGGCGGGACGGAGCAGGCGTGACGGAGCGAGGCGTGACGGAGCATGGCGTGACGGAGCGTAGCGGGACGGAGCGTGGCGGGACGAAGCGTGGCGGGACGGAGCGTGGCGGGACGGAAATGTGGCGGGATGGAGAGTGGCGGGACGGAGCGTGGCGGGAAGGAACTTGGCGGGAAGGTACTTGGCGGGACGGAGCGTGGCGTGGCGTGATAGAGTATGGCGTGACGGAGCGTGACGGGACGGAGCATGGCGGAACGGAGCGTGGCGGAACGGAGCGTGGCGGAACGGAGCGTGACGGGACGGAGCCTGGCGGGACGAAGCGTGGCGGGACGAAGCGTGGCGGGAAGGTACTTGGCGGGACGGAGCGTGGCTTGGCGTGATAGAGCATGGCGGGACGGGACGGAGCATGGCGGAGCAAAGCGACGCGAGACGAGGCGAGGTGGAATGGTACGAGTCTTGATGGAGAGAGGCAAAGCGTATAAAGGCGAGACGAGGCGGGGCAGTAGCAGGTGGCGGAGAGATGAACGGTGCCCGTGTATCGATCGAAGAAAAATCCAAATATAAGACAAACAACATAAGTGATGCATATTTCATGCGCGAAGGAAATGAAAGAATGTCGAATGTTATGTTGTGAAATTGTGATTATTTTCAATGAGTTTATACATCGACAAATAGAAGACGAATCTCTAGGTTTTTGTTAAACTTGCGCAATACTTCCACCAATTCAGTTACTTCGAAACGCTATTTATTTTGCTTCGGGGTATAAGCTGTGAGTCGGCTATTTGGGTGAGTTCCGCATCGGCTTGTGAACCTTCCTTTGAAGCCTACCTCCGGCGCCGGTCTAGTGGCATTTGTTAGACTAATGTAAAACTGGCCGAAAAGGCCTCGCACGTTCACAGCCTGTCTACCGCGTCGTACAGTGCGGAAATCGGGCGATCGTGAGGTCAAAAAGACATTATTCATCGCTTGCAGTGCTCTTCATTACATAACACTCGTTTTTGTGTAATCAATCATTTCTAAACACGTAATAACATTTAAGTACATTCCTTTGCTTATATCCCTCGACCAACCTAGCGCTTGCAAGTGAAGGTTGAAGAATACATTTTGGGGAAGAATTCAATGCTATTATTTGTGTCCTTGTCATTGACGTATGAGTCCTTGCAAAACACGATGCTTTGCGTCATGCTTGCGTTGTTGACTGATTTCAAAGTATGTACCAAAAAGGAGTAAATTAACATACACATAACTATATTGTAGAATTATCAAATTCTGTAACTGTACCTACGAGAACCGGAAATATTTCGGTTGGACATTATTTTCTATGTAATATTTGCGTCTCTACGTGAGGCAAAAATTTCGCTTTATTTACATAGCGTAACGTATAGGCCCTGAATATTACATAAAACTTCTTGGATTAATTCCAGACAAATGAACTCTTTTGAGAGGGGATAAAGGCTCGAGAAATTTAGAGTACGTAAGATTCTACATAATTAGCAAAGGTGTGGCAGAGGGTGAGAGGAAACAAACGCTTATTACATCCGGTCAAAAGAAAGACTGCTGATATTATTGTATAGTGTCAAATAGCACTGGCTGAGTTGTTACTCTAGAATGTATTTTATGCTACTAAAATTTCACTTCTTGGAACTCATTAAAAGCTTGTTTTAGACAGCCACTACTAAAAGCAGTTTTTCAGAGCATGCACAGCATGCAAAAAGTTCAAATTTTACCACTATGTTAAAAGTGAGCCGATGTTCAAATGTCCAAATAAATCTGTGAATGCAATAAAAAAAAAACTTTCGTCTGACCCTATCAGTTACTACTGACCTTAATGTATCATTCAGTGATTTGACTACTTGAACTAAAATAAAATGGAAATCAATAAGGCTATCTAAAATGTAGTGTTTGCCAACTACGGTAAGAGGATTTTTTTTTCGTAGGACTTTTCCTCTTCGCAAAATAAAATGCTTCTTTCATCACTCGTATCATCATAAATGACTATTTACACGAGCAATTAATAAATTCCATGCAAAAGCCTTACAACACAGGCCCGATTCCATCGGCGACAAACCGTAAACCCGGACTCGGAAAGTCCGCCCCTAGAACGGAAATTTCCGCCCGCGCGGGGGGCAAAACCGCGCACTGTCGCGCTGGGGCGCCGCGCCGCGCCGCGCCGCGCCGCGCCACGCCACGCGGCGAGACGGGCGAAGAAAAACGGCGCGGCTGATCGACGCGTCAAACAACAGCGCAACCGCGCGCGCCCGCTAATGCCGCAGATCAATCCGGCGGGTGGCCGAACGCGGTTGGACTGCCCCGCCCCCGCCCCCGCCCCGCGTGCGAACGGACGTTCTTCCCGCGGCGCGCGCTGATAAACAGCCGGCGTTTATGTGCCACCGACGCGCTCGCCGGGCCGGGCCGGCCCACCTGCCGAAAGCGAAGCCTGCGGAATGAGCAGCCTTGCCCTCGACCAATTTCCGTTTCCGGTGCCCGAGGAATGGAGGCCATAGTCACAAGTGTGATCTGCGCACGTTTTCTTGAGCCCTCATTTTGCTGGATGAGAGAACAGTAGAGATTTGGTTATTTCAATGACCGGACTAATATATCAAATCTGCAGTTCGTTTTTAACGCAAAATAGTTTCTAATGCAGGGAAGCGATCATTTTTGATTGTCAGATTTTGTCATCAACGCTTGTTGCTATCCTTTATACAAAAATCAATGTTAGTAAAGAAGTAGGGGTAGGTATCCCGGGGCTCCATTCCTCCCATAAAACTTCCGCGTGTATTAGCTTCATGATAGATTTATAAAAAAAAGCAACTTGGATAAGTGGAACATGCGCAATGGGAAACATTATTACATTCTACACTGTAATTTTTGTATTTGGTCACCCCTAAGGAAAGGATATACGCTCGTAAGCGGGATCTACTGTTGGTAAATTAGTTCAGCGTTTGAGGTTTACACTTCTATTAGTGAGAATAAGTCCCGACTTATTTATGTGAAAAAATACTATTAGTAAAGAATGTATACCATGATTAACAAACACTGCTTTTCCATTTCCTTTCCGAAATAGCGCCTTCCTAAAATTTAGGATGCTTCTACACGATCTTAACATGAACAAACCGAACAAACTTACAGTTGAAGACTAGTAAGCAAACAGCGCACAAAAAATATCAAATTCATTGTACTCACAACGCAAATGTTGAAGTTAAATTTGTTTTCCTGCGAGTGAAAAATGAAGGCGCCGTTAGAATATGTCGAAGACAAGACAAATGACGAACTTGTAAAGAATTTAAAGTGCCAAAAATCAATATTTTAAAAAATTTGCGAGTTACATGTAATAAAATATAACAAATAACACTTTGATTAGAAAGTTTCTAGTAAATATGTTGCATTTTTGTCTAACATTCCTTCTTCTAACTCAAAGAAATGTGATTCGAATCTGCATTAGTAAATATCCTGAAGGCGATTCCACAAATTCGGCAATCGACGAACAACGAGCTACTGCACGCTAAATTCCAAGCAGTTGATGTTCTCGGCGAATGTTTACTTTCTTTGATATGCCCAAAAGACGGACACGCGGTGGGTAAGCGATCGAATGTTCGTCGCTCACCACCTAGCAAGTAATTTTTCCCAATTACTCGGGAATCGGCGAGCAGTTGATCGCTATTCGCCGAATACTGAATTGCTTTAAGAGACGAACACTTTTTAAACATTACACTTGTGAAAAAGTGAGAAACTGTATATGTCAAACATCTTTAAGTGAGAATAAAATTTCAGTCTCTTAAAATCTTACTTATTCAGGTTCGACTGTACTTCGACAAGTTTTAACATTGACAAGAAGCAACCTTTTATTCAGCCTAATGTTTCAGTATTTTTCTTAATTAAATTTTATCGACCTTTTTGACAGGATAGCCCATCTTTGTCCAAAAGCATGCTTAAACACAATTTTCACGCTGTCTGATTTTTACAATTTAGGTTGTTGTCCATCAATAAGTTAAAACAAATTTTATTTGAAAGGACTATTTTTCAAGAAGCAGTTACGTAATCACGTTTTGACGTCAGTACACCCTAGAAATGAGCCAGTGTTGGAGAAAAGTTGCAGAGTTCTACCTTACTCGTAGAGTGTCACTTAAACTTGTCGCCACATCTGAAAATTTGTTGTAACTATGGGAGGTGACGTCCATATATTTCATATCCATTATGACCTGTAACCATCCATGTACCCGGAGTAGATGCACTGAGTGCCGCTGCTAGGATGGGCAGACCGGGCGATCGCCCGGGGCCCCAAAAATCAAGGATGACAGATGACAGACTGATGGGAAGAAATTAGATAAAATTTGAAAAATAAATTAGAACTCGACAAAATTTGTATACGTCGCGATACAGTAATCTGATATTTCATACAATTTTCAATTAATTTTTTAATTTAAATAGTTAATTATAGTCATTATTTATAAGGTAGGACGCTACGAAATGAATCAATGAAGCTAACATTAAAATAGGTTCTACCGAAATTCATATTTATTATTTCATGTATTTAACAAATGATTTTATTAAACACTAACAAAATACAACAAAAATGTATAGTATTATAAGCTCACCGTTGAAATTGTATTATTTGATCACTAAATACTTTCACTTCAAGCTATAATTTAAAATATTTTTCCCAAAACTGTTTCTAACTTAAACGTAATTTTTGTTATTGGTTGGAATAAAATAACTCTTATAGCTTTTTGATACAACCTTCACATTTTTAACTTTTTTGTCAGTGTGCGTGACGGGGCAGGGGTTACGTCTCAACATTGCCCCGGGTCCAAAATCTTCTAGCTCCGACACTAGGTTCACGTGATGGAATCAATGCTTAGCGGATGGAGGCCATTATACTAGATTTCTAGTGTACTCTTAGACGCAATTTGAGTTGCGCGAGATGCAATGGACTCAAATTGATTCCATGCTGGATTAATTCTTGAATAATTTTAAGAAAGATATCTTCCCTTCCTAATTATAGTGGAAATGGTAATATAATTTTGAAGGTTACTTTCGCGTTTTTCTATATTAATATTGTATTGCTCTAGTAATTGTGTAGGCCTAATTTGAAGGTAGCTCAAAACCCTGTCTGAAATTACACGGCTCCGAGAAGTCATGATATGAAAAAATGCTAGATAACCTTCAAATACAAACCGGCAACGTGCCATTTCTCACAAATCTTTAAAACGTATCATGCAGTTGTTGTTGTTAATAATAATAATAATAATAATAATAATATTATTATTATTAACCTATCTCATCTATCCTTAACAACAATAAAACAAATACACAAACTAAAAAATCAACTTTAGTTCATTATATCACAGGCGTCTCCAATCATGGAAATCTAATTATGCACCTCCACCCCAAATTTAAAAAGCATCTTTAACATATCTAAACAAGATCTTCGCGTTCAACTTCAATTTCTCACTTACGAATTTAAATATTTCTTGTTTGACAAACTTTCTCTCTACGTGTGTGGGAAAGCCAATGAAGTGGCAGAAAAAAATTAATATTTCGGTACGCATAATTGATTAGCCGAGAGAGATTTGCTTAGCTCATTTGTATCCGCACGTCTCGCTTGGATGCTCACCCAACTGGTCTGACCGGGACTTTCGTCCGCTTCTTTGAATCGTCATTCAACTACCACGGGTCACGTTCTCCCTTCGAGGCGACTGTCCTATTCCATTTCTAGACTCACGCGTGGACATCGGTAAGCACGACACCATTCTATCTGCACTTGCACCTGCACCACAACAAGTAGGCAGACACTATCTTATTCAATGACAGATAAAAAAGTCTATCACTTTAACAAACCACTCAACTACATTGACAATCTGCCGGCCTCGTGGGAAATTCGCGGCTTGAAACATGCTTTTTCACGTGACAAAATGCTTCGGGAAAAAATAAACACAATAAACCAAAAGTGAAACAATTTGTATAGGGTAAAATAATACATTATATTGCATCCTTGTTCAATTTCAGGATTTACTAGCAGAGAGAGTTCAAAATTATTCTTCTCCATCCAGTAGCAATATTACTTCTTTGTAATGTTTATGAAATAATAGAATGCATTATCTTCAACAAAGCAAAATTAAAATTTGTGACAAATGCAATTATTAAAATGAAAAATTCAGAGATATCAATATTAAAAAATGCTCCTGCATTTGCATTCAGTACAAATTCCAATACGAAACCGGAGAACCTCAGAGACATAACGAAGCACTCTAGTACATAAGGGCATTCAATGTTTATTTTTTAATGTTTTATAGTTATTAACGATATTAGTTCAATGAACAACAAAAAAAAGTTATATGATATTATTCATGTATCCTTCACTTTTATAATATCAGCTTGTAAGAAAGATTCAGAGAAATATTAAATAATGAATCAATTGAACAGAAGCACTCATACGTCTCCTTTTGATACAATTTCTTTGTTTCTAATGTTTTTAACGAACTCTTAAAATCCTTAACAAACGCCGGCCGTTAAAGAGTTTTCTTTTGCGGTCCTCTGGTTGTTTTATATCGATAAAACGGAACCAGAAACAACAGTAAAATCAGTACTATTGATATAACAGGGCTTGCATTACAAAAAAATGTTAATGTGTTGTCTATACTGAAAATACAAGTAGATTAACTGTAGAACGTTGTCAGGTACGTTAAGCTGTAATGTCCTCTGATTTTCACTTCACTACGCTTCATACGCGCCGCTCGTAACCAACCAACACTGAATGTAGTACACTCTTTGAGGTCGAGTCCTCATGACCGGACATCGTGCAATTTTAGCAACGGCAATCAAGAAAAGGATGTTTGTGGATTGCATGTCGTTGCAACACGAAGATTCTGCACTCTGCAGAAGGATGCGCGCACTTGACGTGATGTATTACACCTTTACGACTTCTACGAGTAACGAGACGAAATGCCGGATCCAGTCCGGCCAGGTACTAACCACTCGTAAAAATTACTCCCGTTCGTGACGACCGGCATTTTGTTACCCGTTGTAGGTGCAAGTTGATAGTCATCTAGCTCGAGACCTCCTAACGCTGAGATTTTATCGCGAGAACAATCAAGATCCAGGCCAGAATTCGTAGTCGGGCTGTGTAAACAACTCAGTTTTAGCGCACGTAGCTTTCCTGGGTCCGCCTTGGCAAGTGGTCTGGTTGACCCCAGATGTGCTGCGGTAACTGCGGGCGGGAAACGGGATTGCTGTTCTCTGTTTCTACAATGCAATCAAAAGTAACGAAACGGAGCGGTCCATTGTTTACCAATTACAGCTCACACTTTCTACCTCTGGGTTACGGGGCGGTGTTCAAATCTCAATCGATGCAGAAGATTCTGTATATAAAACGAATTCTTGTAACGATTTCTGGGTTGTTCTTCCCGACATTCATTTCACCGTCTGTTCCACTTACGAACTTGAAAGTTATCGATACGTTCTCCTACTGATCACTACCACAAACTTTAAAATGAATCAGTTGTCTATCTACCCATATATTACAATATATGCAACAATATGGCATTTATGTCTTGGAAATAATCATATTTAATATACAATTCACAATGTCGCAAATAATACAACTGTCAAATTTGAGGGAGTAATATTGAAATACTTTGAAGAATTATTTGCAAGACCTTGTGTGTTTTCTCCTTTGAAATATTTAATTCTTGGGACTGTAAAACAACCTACAAATAGTATATTTAAATTTATTAATAAATTTCCATCACTGGATACATTGAAGTTATTATTTAGGCTCAATAACAGCCAACAACAAATCTTATTCGGTATTCCAATAACAGAAACAGGAATTTTCGCAACAACGTTTTGAAGATTTAAGAAGCCATCCATTCAGTATGGTTTCGAAACAAACATTGATTATAACTGTTATTGGCCGTACTTTAGTTGCGACAAATACACTGTCCAAGGCAACTGGCTGCCTAACAAGAAACCAATTGTACGCAATGAGGTCATGAGCTTGTCACAAAATAGCCACGATAATGTTCTCTCTCAGGGTGGCTACTCTTTCCGCTGGACAAATTGAAAAGCTTATTTCGAAAGTGACATGCCTCCGTTTCCATGTTTTCGATAGTATTAAGTATCAATGCATTACAGTTATTAGCGCTCAAACGTCATCATACTACGAAAAATAAAGTTCAAATATTGCGTTTCTCCTATGTTTAATGAAATTCAAAAACCACCGAATTGCATCTTGAACTCTTACGGCTGAATATGAATACATACTCTCCCTGAAATATTGTACTTCATAATTAATTTGGGAATGAACTTGTTAATTTCTCTCGCTATTCATGGTGTTTCAAGTCGTTTTTATGACAAAATGTGTAGAGCATTTGGCAGTATTTAAAGAAAACATTAAATGGTCGCAAGAGTTGGATTGACATTACAAGACTGATCACCGCTAAATCTTTTCTTCCCAGTTTCTCACATTCTGAATATTGTGAGTCTCGCGCTACGATTACAAAGACTCACCATCTCTTACCTATCAGTTCTCAGATTTCACTGAGAAAGACAGTATTACTAATATTTGATTACTAAAAAATTGATTTATAATGGTCTCCAAAATCTTCCTGACTTTTTACGATTTTTCTAAAATTTCCTTCATTTTTACCTGCCTTTTCAACGTAAATAAAACTCTCTTTCCTTCCCATTTTCCCGATTTTTCAGGAAGCGGTCCCTGCTTTTCTCACACACACGCGCACGCGCTATTTGTATCCAAATTTGTAACCGGGACAGTCTGCACACGGAATCCCCCACGACTTGGGGCTATTTTTTGCGGGAGGACAGGGAAACAGCTCTCATTGTGTCGTGCGTTATTATCTCATTAATTTTATATCGCGGCGTCGCGCCTGCGGGGCTTATCAGGATATGTCACGGGGACAGACCGCGCCCGTCGGCGGATGCATGAGGCGGCGGAGGGGACAGGGCGGGCGGGGGGCGGCGGCGGGGGCAGCGGCGGGGGCGGGGGCGGCGGTGCGGGCGGCGGCGTGGGCGGCGGCGGGGGCGGCGGCGGGGGCGGCGGCGGGGGCGGCGGCGGGGGCGGCGGCGGGGGCGGCGGCGGGGGCGGCGGCGGGGGCGGCGGCGGGGGCGGCGGCGGGGGCGGCGGCGGGGGCGGCGGCGGGGGCGGCGGCGGGGGGCGGCGGCGGGGGCGGCGGCGAGGGCGGCGGCGGGGGCGGGGACGGATGCGAGGGCGGCGGCGGCGGCTGACAGGGTAATTAGCGCTCCACCTCCGCCGCCAAGGCCGCCCCTCCGCCTGGTCACCGACCCCCGACCACCGCCGCCGCAGCGGAGGTACTGCGGAGTTACGGTCGACCTCGACCCTCATTAACCTGGCGTGGAAGTATGCGGGCCCCTTGCCCGGCGCGAGCTCCGCGCCCCCTCCCCCGCCTCACCGCTCCGCGCCGCGCACCTGTGAGCGCCCCCTCCCCGTCGGCGAACTGCGCGGCCCAGGCTTGGAAATCGCCAACTGTCGCCTCGCGACCAATAATCGCGCGCCACGTAGTAGAGACGCGGCCCGTGGAATATGGAGTGTTGGGTAACAGAGACACATGCTATTTTTGGGGGTAGTAGTGGTTCCTGCTTAGGAGTATGAGCAGTTACGTAGGAGTAATGGTGAAAAAGTATCAGCTTAGGAGTATCAGCGTCGGAGTACCAATGAAGGAGGATCAGCGTAGGCATATCAGCGAAGGAGTATCAGCGTAGAAGTATCAGCGTAGGATTTTCAGCATAGGAGTACCAGCGTAGGAGTATCAGCATAGGAGTATCAGTATAGGAGTATCAGAATAGGAGTATCAGAATAGGAGGATCAGCGTAGGAGTATCAGCGTAGGAGTATCAACATAGTATCAGCGCAGGAGTACCAACGTAGGAAAAGGTATACAGGAGAATCAACGTAGGAAAAGATAGAAGCAGAATCAACGTAAAAGTAAATACATAGGAGTATCAGCTCAGGAGTACTTGTATCAATAGTTCGAGGAGCATCAGCATTCATCAAGACCTCCATGACTCCAGACTAATGACCTCCACAGAAAAGTGTGTGTATTCGTAATTGCTATGCAAATCCCATGAGCACATGTTCATGAAATGTATGAAAACCGACTTGGTGGAGGCACAAGTTGCACGTTGTTCAGCAGTGTATTCTGTTCTCGCACAGTGATTGAGGTAAGAAGCGCACTGGGCGATCCACATGACACCCATTCGCAAATATCAAACATTGTTTAGAATTATCATATGGCAGTATAGAAATTCATATAGATTTATTACGCTGATACTGGGTTACAGTCTTTTATGAAGGGTGTGCTTACTACCTAACCTTACATATACTATACTTACAATCTACATTTAATTCTAGTCTTATATCTGCAGTTGTTGAATGACTCTTTGAGTGTCTTTAAGTGTAAGTGAAGTGTTTCTGGAAAATCTATGCAGCAAAACCCTTTCACTATAAATCCAATAATTATTATCAACAGTCATTCAATATGGCTAATTTAAATTAAGAGAGTAGCAATGAAAGCAATTGACTTCGAGTTTGTAGAGAAATGCAGAACAAACAAGACATACATTCTGGACATGTGCCTCATACTGATCTCACGCCACCTACTCTCAAATTCACGAATCTCAAAATCCACAAAAATTAAATTAAACTTTCCAATATTTGAAATCTAAGAGATATGCGTCTACTTTTATGATTTTCCAATCGACAACGACTTTATATGAAGCAAATAATAAAACAAATCTTTCCGATGACTTCACTCCCACATCGTATTACAAAGCATTTCACGCACCAGACATTGAATTATTTATGAAGAAAGAGTCTCTTTACATTTACGGTCGACGTATTTTCAGAAATGTCAAACATACAAAAAAATTAACCTAAATATATTCAAAAATACTTTGAAAGTACAAATAGGATTTGAAGGAAATTTTGTTTATATCTTGATAAAAAAAGAGTTAACTTTCCTGAAAGATAGGTGCAGCTTTCTAGTCGCGATCCACATGAAGGCCGTGTAGATTTAGCTTTCGAAAAACTGCAAGACAAACGTCACATCCCCTCGAGGCTGTTGTTCAATTTACGATCAGAAGAAACGTACACACCCTACAGGACTTTCATTACTGGACCCTTAATTCAAACTAGACAAAATAAATTACGCATGAGAATTGCTATTTAATTTTTAATGAACCCGCTTTGCTTCCATATACTCTCAGAGAGAGGCTATTCACATAGTTTTTAGTTCGAACAATCACATAATCATTCTATCACCCTGGCGAGCAAGACAACTGTTTTGAATTGTAGGATGGATGATTATGTACGCATGCAGAAACTAATAACATACAAACATAAGAGAATACGCACTTCAATGTACTTCATTTACATAAACTAAAAATTGTACATATTTATCGACATTATAACGTAGAACGTATTAGAAAATTATTTACTCAAACATTTCATTGTCAATTATCATTTTTGTAGGGGAAAAACAAAATTTCAAACGTAAATTTATAATACTAGGTTAACTTATTATGGATCAACAAAGGATGAGATTTTCAATATTAAAATTAATTTTCTTTCCTGAGAGTTTATTATTAGTCCTTTACAAGATAAATCTTGAGAAAAGTATGAAATGTTTATATCGTTCAGGTATTTTTTTCCTCAACAAATAAACACCAAGATCATTCTTCGATTTCAATAATTCCATTAACACTTCGATTTATTTTAACAGTGGTGTAAAAACAATTTTCACCCATTATTTCCTATTTCGCAAACATTTCCGGTCTCGAGAAATATCAATTTGATATGAAATCTAATATTAAAACAAGTTAAATTGAAATAAAATACATATAGTTTCACAACCCTTTTAGGAGAGGGGTTCTTATAATTTGAAAGATTTATCAACAACAATAACAAAAATTAACGTGCTTTACCTTCGTATCTGTTTTCTCGCTCCAGTGCCAGAGACGTCTTTACCATTCAGGACAGCCCCTGCCTCATGAAATGTAACCCCCCCAAGCGGGCGACGGTAATTCTTGGAACTAAACCTGTGCACGTCCCCGTGTGACATCTGTCCGGTTTACCTTCAGCGACCACAGGTGAGACAAGGTGAGTTTGTAGAAAGAAAACTCGAATGCCGACTAGCGATTATCGCGCGGTGGAAAAGGGCATCCCAGCATAATTGCTCGGCGGCAGTGCGGAGGGAAGCGACAACAACAACAAATCGGCAGAGCCAGTGACAGAGGCATTGACAGCGGGAGAGTAGGATTGCAAGTGAGGGATTCCGAAAGTGCGATGGGATTTGGGGTGGGGAGGGTGATGGGATTTAAGGTTGTGGTGGGATTACTCTGGAATGGTGGGATTGCGGGACTGAGGTGGGATTGCTCGGGGCTAGTGATATGGGGGTGGGATTGCAAGTATTGGGGGATTGTTCGGGGATTCTAAGATGTGAGGGGGGTTGCGAGTACGGCGGGATTGCAGGATGGTGGGATTGCGGGGGTCGTAAACGTGCGGGGGTGGTAGAATTTGGGGGCGAAGAATTATGAGATTGCGGTGGAGATTTGGGGACGTGGTGGGATAGCGCGGTGTTGTGGGGGATGTGGGTTTGGCGGGATTGTGGAATAGCGTGATGCGGGGTAACGTAATTTCGGGTTCGATGGTATTCCGGGGGTGTTGTGGGGTTGCGGGAGTGGAGGGATTGGCGCGGCGGGAGCAATAGGGCAGCAGTAGCGACGGGGACTGCGAGTGTGTGGCAGGGATTTTATGCGGCGTGAAAGCGAGTGGAGGCAGAGGCAGCAATAGCGACGAGAGTGTCAGTGGGGCGGGGGCGGCAGTGGCGGAGGGGGCGGCAGTGGCGGAGGGGGCGGCAGGGGCGGCGGGGGCGGCGAGAACGGCGGGGACGGCGGGGGCGCCGGGGGAGGCGGGGGCGGAGGGGTCGGCAGGGGCGGCGGGGGCGGCGGGGGCGGCGGGGACGGCGGGGACGGCGGGGACGGCGGGGGCGGCGGGGGCGGCGGGGACGGCGGGGGCGGCGGGGGCGGCCCGGAGACAGGTCTCGCTTCATCGCCTCGCGTACGACCACTTTCAGAGCGCAATGAAAACCGACACGTAAGCAGAAGTCTCTTACCATGCTAAATTGTGCATACAGTATAACTAGTGTATGCTCTTAAACTGTTTTATTCCCGAGCAACCAGTTGTAAGCAATTGGTTCCTCATATGAGAATATTTGTTTGTGTGTTTTGTATGGCTATAAAATGTTACTGGCTTCATCTTTCAGTACCTTCTTATACGATGTGAATACGACGCAGCTAAATGTATATATAGGCCTCGTATTTTGGTGAACGGATTAAATCCTTATCCATGGACGGTAGCTACATGAAGCAAATTACTTAACTACAAAAATGTAAATCATTTACAGGAAGCTTTAGGATAGACTGGAAAAGGTACAAGTGAAAAATATTTCTTATTAACTACTCTATTAATTTCTACAATTTCAGAACAGTAATTGTCTTATTAAACAAAAAAGCTTATCTTAAGCACACCTCTAGGGACGTTTAATATATTGAAATACAGCATTTACATAATTGCAAGTTCCACTCATGAAAACGAAATATCCAATCACCTCATAACCTACGATACAATAATGTCACGATTAAGTACCCCACGAATTTTCCCACTTAACTGTAAAGAACAAGGTATTCTTCCAAGAGAAAATCGTACAGCCTATTGTCTGCTGCTCCGAGAGGTGCTTATCGGCAACAGCACGCGGTTTCATTTCTCCGACGACTCACCCTCACCCCATCACCAATCACGGTGTAATCTCGTCTGGAGGACGGCATTAGCTCCGCGGAGCAAGTCGACGAAAGGTGTACCCGCCCATAAAAATAAATAGTCAGTGGGCTCTTATTAAGAAAGGTCCAGGTTTTCCATCGTAGCCCTTCCTAGAGGCTGCTCATTATCCCGCTGCACTTCTTTCCTGGCGGCGGCGCCCTAAGTAATAGCGGCGAGCGGTAATCGTGGGAGCACGTGGGAACGGCTGGCAAGAACACAGATTACCAAAACCATCATCTCGTAACATGAGCAAAATTAGAAAACGTGCGGCGGCGGCGGCGGCGGGCGCTGACGGAGAGAGCGAGGGCAGAGGCGTGGGAGAAGGCGTGGGCAGGGGCGGGGCGGAGGTAATGCCGTAAGCGGCGGCGGTGGCGTTGACGAAGGTGACAACCGGCGCGGGGGCGGAGGTGAGACAGATGAGACGGAGGCGGGGACGGAGGCAGGAACGGAGGCGGGGACGGAGGCAGGGACGGAGGCGGGGACGGAGGCAGGAACGGAGGCGGGGACGGAGACAGGAACGGAGGCGGGGACGGACGAGGGTATGGGGGTGAAGACGGGCGTGGGGACGGAAGTGGGAGGGCAGGGATGGAAGCGGGGATGGGAACGGGGACGAGGGTAGAGACGGGAGTGGGGACGGGGATGGGGAGGGTGTGGGGACGGGGGTGGGGTCGGGGGTGGGGACGGGGTGAGGACTGGGTGAGGACGGAGGTGGGACGGGGTGGAGACGGGATTGGGGACTGGGTTGGGGACTGGATTGTACACGAGGGTGGGGACGGATGCGGGGACGGATGCGGGGACGGATGCGGGGACGGACGCGGGGACGGAGGCACGAGCGGAGCCGATGGTGGAGGCAGTGTTGAAAAATTGCTACGAAAAGGCGGGAGATGTAGATAGAGCAGGATCAAAGAAAATGACAAAAGATGAAAAACAAGATGGGATCGGAAGCACGGTAGAACCTAGGAAGGCATGGTAATGAATGGGACAGGAATGCAGTAATTGTCATAAACGACTTCGTTACCACTGCCTGTGACACAGTGTAACTCTCATCAGCCCAACTCCTTTGAGATCCCATGTTCTCGCAAGAAAGTCAAACTATTCTATCAATGTTAATTAAAAGCAGTAAACAATAAAATCTAAGGTCTGAAAAGCTAACTCCGTAGGAGATAGTACACTTTTATACCCTGATTACACCACTTCCTTACTGATAATTATATCTTAAAATACCTATCTTCCATTTCACCCAGATTATACTACTTATGGCTCCCCTATATTTTTTATAATCGATCCACTGAAATAATCTATTAAAAAAATTAATTTAACAAAAAAACTCGAGAAAATTTACTTTGCGTTTTATTTAACAAAACAATAGTAAAAATACATTTAAAAAAAATTAAGATTATTGCTGTCTAATCCGTTAAAATTAATAAGCTATGCATTTTAACATCCGTCTGCTTTCGTTTTATTCAATTGACATGAGCGGTATACAACGGTTCACGTTGCCATGATTCTAGTTATGACGCCGGTCACAAAATAAACAGCAATATACCTTGAGGGTATTCATTTCACATTCCGTCAGAAAAGCTGAAAGATTTCTTTGCGTCACTTTAATCTCTGATCTGTATTTTCTCATTGTCGGCATTTCAAAACCGAAACACAGGAAGCATTGTCCCAGAGGCGTCATCGGTGTGAAGACCCTCAAGAGATGAAGTGCAAAATCAAGAGAAGCTTTATCTCGAAATGTCGCCACGCGATTTTCCTCGGCACCGAGTAATTGCTGCTGGCGGCCATGGCCAGTGCTGAGTGCAATGGAGAGCAAGTGTGCCTTCTGGGGAAAATGTCTTTCCTCATGCGTCAGTAAACTCCACAGCTAACGCATATCTCGTCTCTTTGGCTTGTCACCTACGGGCGTCGACGCCCTAACGCCCGAATGCATATGTCGCGCTTCGAACACACTGGATAAAAAGAGATCCCGAACTTTGCCCAGTAGATCGCAGAGTGCTTCGGGCGCTGTCCTGTCACTACCAGAAGCAACACAAAGACTTTTGATGTGCTGGTAGTCGAAATCCCTTTCGAATATGAAAATGTGTACCAGGTGTAGTCAGTGACTGAAGTAATTACGGAGTACAATGGCGTATGGAGTCGCGAGGTGACAACTTAAGCTGGAATGAGGTTCCCGATATCAGTTTCTGCTACACGGCTCATCCTTACCAGTAGGATCTCGTGAAGGTGTGTTTCAAGAACTACTAGCACCGCAAATATTTTGCGCGTGGGCCAGATAGAGCATGACGCTGCGAACTGGCCCATGGCCCTAAGCCTAATGCATCACGCAAGAGCAGCTGAATAACTCGTGTGAAAAAAAGGCCCATATACCAATGAATTCATTGTCAGAATTCTAACAAAGTTTGGTCTCATTCATCTAACAAATCCTATGTCTTGTTTCTGTTCGAAAACGATATTCCTACGACGATTAGAACAGGACGCACAGTTCTCTTTGCTGATGATACGAATATTCGTTGCAAAAAAGAAACAATTAGCACGTGTAAGGCGATTCATGTTCGTTTCGTATGAACAAATTAGTAGCATTCGAGGGAAAAGCTGTCAGTATAGTTTTCCATTTCAAATAAACAATTACAAACAGCATTAAAAATGAAATTTAATATATCTGGAACATTCTTAATAATTCAACCAGTTTCCCCAAACTCGCACTACTCATCTTCGCCAAATGTCACTTTTATTATCAATTTAATGATATTTGCATCATTTTATATTTCCTTATCTTGCTTGCCTTAGGTAATCTTATACTTCCGAATCCAGTCACTCATGCAGCCTAATGCAGAATTCCTTTCAGAACAATTAATGCATACCATTCTCAGTGATTTCGTTGGATTTACACATTTGTTTACTTCTTGTGCCAAGACACCACCGAACTCTGACAATCTTTGCCACGGTTTATACTGAACAAGCAGGTGATAAGAATTATAAACGAAGATCCAAGTCTGATTGCATGCGACATATCACAGATGTCAAGCACTTATATTAACCCGGTAAGAAAAACGTAACAACGGAAAAGAATGAAGAATTACAACCAACCAATCCACGGATTACAAGTGGAAGACTAGATGGAGCTGTCATCACCTCAGTCTTCCGCAGCATCCCAACCTGCTTCGACAATCCCTCATCTCCACTCCAATCCGTCTTTGGGTCGCGCAGTGATTTCCCCACTCCAAATCGCTTCCCCCACCCCGTTGCCGACTCACGTGCCTCGGGCCACCACATACCGGTGCGCGCGCGCCCCGCCCCTTCCTCGCCCCCCCGGCACCACCCCCAGTAGAGTGCCCGCGGTCGGGGCGGCAGGGGCGGGGGCGGCGCGGGCCGCTGCGGGGGTGGCGGTCCATTATCCAGCGTCGCAGCACTTGCGAGGCAGGCGGTACGCGGGAGATCCATTTATTCCCAACGAGTGTATACAGACTATATTGGCAATTAGTTAGGGATATTAAATTGACCGCCATCATAATCTGTGATGATTTATGATCAAAGCTCCGACATGCGTTAAATTAGGCCGCACTTGATTGGACCATAAATCGGCTATTGTATAATAGACTGGTTTGTCATCGCAGCGCACTCCACTTTGAGCTGGCGCTGGCTGGCGGCGGGCGCGGGTGGGCGGCAGCGGGCGAGGGAGGGCGGTGGGGGGCGGGGCGACGGGGGTGCAGGGGAGAGTGGTGGCTACGGCGGCGGGCGGGTGGCGTGGGGTGGGGCGCAATCAATGCAATTTAGCAGGGCACTTCGCGCCGTTCTCGCCCGGAAGGAAGGGCGGGCGGGCGCAGGTGCGGGGCCCACGGAAGTGACGTCGGCAAAGACGTCACAGAGGAGGGCGTGACGATCGCATCGTGTCGACGACCGGGACTTGCTGGAAACGTGGGAATTTAAAATGACTGATAATGGAACATTCAGGATCCCGAAGGAATCTTGGGGCACATTTTTTGTCTCTCTTATCCGACTTTTTCTTTTACATTAACAGATAACTACCTACAACATAGATTTTTGATACAGATCTTTTTTCATGCTTCATATCTTGAAATGAATTCATGTAATGTAGCTGATAAGCAGTTATCTTGTCTTCCCTATCAACAGCCGAAAACCTGTCTTGTTTAATTGTAAATAACATATTCCTAACATTTTTCTAGGTTGATATCTCTTTTTTAACAATAAATATAAATCGGTGCGAAGTAAAAGTCACAACACCTTGTGACATGAACTGCATGTAATACATCTGTAACAGGAATAAGTAAAGCTGGACTTGAGAGTTTAAATAAATTAATAAAGACTCGTATCAGTTTGCAAATCTCTCCATCCGAGATTTAGGCGCTGTCATGGACGTATCGTCAGGACACAAGAAAAGTGATTATTTTTATTTTTCAATTTTTCAAGAGAAAAATTTTATTCTGAACGAAGCTATTTAATTTTTCCGACAAAAACAAAATGTTTTATTCTGTACATCCTCTATACGTTTTACACCATAAAAACACTTTAAAACATTTCATTTATTTGCAGAATTTAATTGCAGAATTAATAATAAACCTAATATAGACTGACTTACGAAATGTCGAATTACATTATTATTCAATATAGAAAAACTTATAAACACTCATTACTTCACTAAAAAATGACGCTTTTAACATGCGTCACATGTCTTAAGCACTGATGATTCACATTATCAAAAATAAAATTTAAAAGGCATATCGTGCCGCTCCTCGCATAATCACGACATTCTTCCACTTTTCCAATTCGCGAACGACCAAAAGCAGGGAGGGAGGAAGGGAGAAAGAGAGAGAGAGAGAGGAAACAATAACATGGGGGGAAATCCCGGCCTTCCTCTGGGCTCGCGTGTAAATCCGGAATGGATTTATAGCTTCGCGTCAGTTTGCGCGGTGGCCTCACAATATGTAACGGGATATTGCGCTGTGATTCAGGAAACACATCTAATAACGTACCAGCCTTCTTCGGCGCACAAGACCTACTATACGTCCTCAGTCCCCGGGAATGTGCTTTCTGAAGTAACTGGCTTCCGAGAAATGAGGCAGTTGATGAGATCAATAGATCATTCGGCGACAACGTTTCTAAGAAAATACGCGAACGCAAACAACGTCGGGTCGCGGCTCCGCCTTGCCATCATGGAAATGGAAAAGATGAAAGAGCACATCGATAAACATGATTTACTTATTTCTTCAAGACGATTACGTTTTTGTGATTTGAAGATTAGAATCAATTGAGTTCCACGATACAATTACTCAGTGATGAAGAAATATCAAGCCAGATAAATCAGTTCGTTTGCGCCGTAGATGAATATTAAGCACGTGGACAATGATTGTAATCGGTCAAGGTCAAGTACTGTGTTGATATAACAAGAAAATGAGCCAAACTACTACATGAAATGCTTGTAGGGCATTCTAATTTCTGAGATGTGTTACAAACGATTGTACTTTCAACAACGATCTCTGAAATGTTCTACGTTAGTATAATAGCCTGATTGAAATAGACTAGCACACTTCACAGACAAACACGCTATCTCTTCAGGTAAGACATGACCACTAGCACATTCAATTATTTATATTGTCGTTCTTCATTCCTTTAAAATACCTTCTCTACTTAGGGACAGTAAAGGAAATGTACTGACTACTTCTTCTTTACATCCTTAGTTTCACAATAAAAACGAATCGGGTTTTGTTTCCGGTTACTTCACAAAATTTACTTCATTACTTCGCAGCAGAGTATTCCTCGAACGATTTATTTTTTAATCTAATAATTTTATTCATTCAAAAAAAGGGAATGAGTTGCGTATCAAAATCTCCCCGTCTAGTACAAAGCAGAATTTGGATATTGAAATAATTTTAAGAAAATGTAACAATCGTATGCATGTACTAGATGCGACAGCCCGTTACGGGCCAGGGCCTACCAGCAACGACTCGGCCTCGCGGCAATGGGATAAGGGTTACGTGTGCTTAGCACATAGACATCCCTACGCCGTATTCTGGTCTTCTCAACCTGAGAAATGAGCTTTCTCATCGTCACACAGCAACATATATTGGAACATTGCAAGGAAAACGCACACTATAATCTTGCCCGACCGGGAATCGAACTTGAGGTCGCGGTCTGTGACCCATTTGTTGCGACATTTGCCTGGTATTGATCGGAAATACCAATGAAAACTAACAATCACAGCAGAAGGCCGCCAGAATATTCTCCTCGAGATAGCGACTGAATTCGACCCAGTGACAAGCTAGTGTCGAAAATCCTGCCACCGTCGGGACTTAAACCTAGGACCTCTCGGTCAGAGGCACAGCAGTGACACGCACACTACGGAAAATACCTAAAAAGCTGAGCAAAAGTCTACACTCCGAGTTCCCCATCACGGTCACGCTGTGGAAGAAGAGGAGGACGCTGTTATCCAATCGGGAACGTCAATGTGAAAATTAAAGTCGTACGGAAGTTCCCGATTGGATGACAGTGTTCGCTTATTGTTCCAGCTCCGGACCTTGAAGGAACTCTATATTTTAAATCGTATAGATCAGTGTTGTCAGGGTCGATGAGCAGGAGTCCGTGGCACGAGTGCCACGACGAAATCGACCCTCCACGGACGCCATCCCTATTGCAGAACGCCGGAGTTACTACTACTCGTGTTAGTTCCCTTTTCCGACGCTAGTTCCGCAGAGAAGCTCATAGCATGCTACGGTGCCACGATGTGTAGAAGACCTTAACATCACTGGTACAGATGCATCGTATAGACTTCTGGCCGGCTTTTTGGTGGGTGTTTTCCGCAGTGTGCGCCGCTGCGAATTTTCGCTTCGTCGCCGCCGCGCCCAGTGCGCGCAACGCTGTAATCGCTGGTGCGAGGTGGAGTTCGTCGTGGCGCAGAGTGCCGTCCGCTTTCCCGGATGAAGTTTACGGTGTTGCTGCACGAGCTTGGAAGCGTATTGACATTGTGAGGAAATATTTTTCCCACGTGTTTTTATTATTTTTACTTTTCCTCTGCTGAACGTAGTGTAGAGGAAAAAGTATTGAGTTTGGATCAAACATTCCAGATCGAGTTTTCGATGGTAAAATCCTTTTTAGGTTTCCTGGGACGAAAAGTGTTTTTTAGTCTGTTGTCTGGTTGTATGTATGAGTGTGAAAGATAACTCGCACAGATTACAACCCCCTTAGTGCAGTTATTTTTATTTTATTTTTTAATGTTTTGTTCACTGATCAGCCTTAAGGGTTTCCACGTGATGGTTTCAGAGTAACAAAATACAAACGTATTCAACATTTATCGTACAACTTTACATTTGCTGTTAACGCATTTGGGGTTTTGCAGAATTTGTATTTGTTTAAGATTGGTGGAATAATGGAATAGAGTTTAATAAGAGGAATGTTATCGTGGATAAATGTTTTTAATTGTAATTCTATATTTGAAGAAATTTAAGAATTCGTAATAAGTGCCATTCAAAAGGTGTATAAGAATGTCGGAAGTAATGGAGAAGATAAAAATTTAGTACCTAAATGTGCAATATCGTACAAATTGCCTCTTTAGCACAGAGTTTAGGTACAGGAGCACGGACAATGCGAAAGGATTTATGCCTGACTCCCTGTCTCCAGTTCTCATCACATACCTCACCACAACTTGCACGGAGATAATTTCTGAGGAAGAAATATTTTTATAAGAAAAGTGCCAATTATGTAATATTCTTCTGACTTACCTGACCTACGACAACGGAAAATTGGTCTTCAGGCCGGTTTAACTCTTAGCTCTCCCCCGCACCATAAACTAATAAGTTGGAACAATTCGCTTTGTTCCTTAAAATGGCGAAATAGATGCTACATTTTTAACGAAAAGTTCCAAAAACCGTAAAATTATTCAATTTTACTTAAGACACTGTTCATGAATACTAAGCCTACGCCATTGTTTCTTAAATATTGTACTTACTTACTTTTCTGAAACTTTCGAAATAGCACTACCTAGATTGTTACATGCCCTCGTGGGTAGCTCGTTAGTCAGCGTGCTCGCTTTCGATGACGCGAGTCGACGGTAGGTCTTCGCCGGGTCTCGTCATCCAGCAGGGGAAGATCACCATCACCACCTCCACCATCATCATCATGAAAAAACTTGCCCTACACTTTCGGGACAAATGACCTTAGCAGTTGGCGCCGTTGCGGGTCTATCAAACTTAGTGTGCGGCGGGGGCGCGCCCTGGCGGGTCGCATCTTCAGGAGCTGCCCGGGCGTTGCGCCTCGGCACGCGCGTGCGCTCGCGAGCCTGCGCTCAACTGATGTCCTCCTCCACCCTCACGACGGGCTGAGGTGACTCAGGGCATCAAAGGATGCCACTGCAATGCCTCAGGCCAGGAGATCCTAAGGTTCCACCCCCGACGGTGGCAGGATTTTTATGACACTTGCTAGATAGCTAGGTCGAAATCCCCCCGCTGACTGGAGGAGATTTCAGGCGGACGGCTGCTCTGATCGGTGGTTTTCCATGGCCTCTCCTACCAACATCAGGAGAATGCCAGAGCACTACCCTACCAAACGGATAGACACGGACGGATGGACAGACATGCGGACGGACAGACATGCGGACGGACAGACATGCGGACGGACAGACATGCGGACGGACAGACATGCGGACGGACAGACATGCGGACGGACAGACATGCGGACGGACAGACATGCGGACGGACAGACATGCGGACGGACAGACATGCGGACGGACAGACATGCGGACGGACAGACATGCGGACGGACAGACATGCGGACGGACAGACATGCGGACGGACAGACATGCGGACGGACAGACATGCGGACGGACAGACATGCGGACGGACAGACATGCGGACGGACAGACATGCGGACGGACAGACATGCGGACGGACAGACATGCGGACGGACAGACATGCGGACGGACAGACATGCGGACGGACAGACATGCGGACGGACAGACATGCGGACGGACAGACATGCGGACGGACAGACATGCGGACGGACAGACATGCGGACGGACAGACATGCGGACGGACAGACATGCGGACGGACAGACATGCGGACGGACAGACATGCGGACGGACAGACATGCGGACGGACAGACATGCGGACGGACAGACATGCGGACGGACAGACATGCGGACGGACAGAGGCTACGACAGCCGAACAGCCAGACAGAAGGGGGTTTGGCCGTAAACAAATTTTCAGGATCAAGGACCCACTTAATGTGGATTCTGAATACACAACGTGTTAGAGGAAGTGATTTAGTACATGTTGGAACATGTACTAAAACCACTTTTTCTGTATAAGAGGTCCAAAATATCAGTTGTTCGCAATCACCGTTTTCTACCGCAGCATTACATAAATTTCTTTGTACTACATAAATTACTCTGTGTGTGAATACATATAGGAGAAAACAGAAATTGTGTCTGTGTGTCCACCGAAACTTTTGAATCTCTCAAGCAATTGCTCCAAAATTTGGTGCAAACGCTTTTCAGTATCCGACAAAAACAAAGAGATTTCCTCGATCCAAAATGTTACCCCATATTCCATTACATCCCACAATTGTTATTACCGCAAAACCGTACAGTGGGTTCCACAGAGACTTTTGAACCAATGAAGCACTTGCTCCGAAATTTTTTCGAACGCTTTTGAGTGGCTAAACAAAGGGAGTTCCATGACCCAAAACCGTCACCCCATATTTGATTACACCCCACAATTGGTATTGCTGAAAGCCTGCAATGCTTCCGGCGGAAGCATTGTTGCTAGGCATTGCCGAGCGAAGCGGGGCGGGAGGAGGGACGGGGAGTAAGGCACTATAAATAGTCGGGCAATGTCGGGTAATCAGCTAGTGTAGGGATTCCCAAATTTTTCCCTTTTTGAAATAATTGCCATCGACCACTTTTGAAAGAATGGTTTGCTTCATCGATTCCCATACATTATTATCGATTATATGCGGCAAACACTGTGTTATTAACACAAATAATGACTGATAAATGACTCAAACGATTTGCTCAAAGTATACAAACAAAAGTGGAAATTTGGAAAAGTGGAAATTTGGAATAGGTTTTATTATTTCTTGTTGCAATAAAATTTTCAATTTTACAAATGTAAACGAGTTGTCAGAAGTAAAATCACAGATGCTAATTGAACAAAAGTTCGATTTCCAGTCACTTGAATGATATTAAGTTGCAAAAAATGAGAAAATGTGCACTGTATTATTAGGTGAAAACGGAAGAGAAAATAATAATAAATATCAGAAAAACAATTAGCAATATTTTTGGTAATAGATAGCCGGATGGAATATATAGCAATCAGTCGCCGATGCATATTTGACTATCGACCCCCAAATGAACTCTTGATCACTACTGGCCCTCTTTAAATATCACCGATCTATTGACTGATTATTATTTCGTGTTTTCGGGATCGTCAGATGCTAGTCACGCAAGTACAATGCATGTTATCATCACAGGAGATGGGGTGTTCTTCCCCAGCGGGATGGTAAGATACAGTTACGACGTACATGACGGCTTGCGGGGTTTCCCCATCTAGGTATCTGCCACCATCGCGGTGACGCACAGTGTCATCTAAAGAGTGAGAGAATGCTGAAGAAAATGTGTTGTGGGTGACGAGTAGCGGAAGAGCATTATCTCAATATTAGAATGCAAAAACAAGAGGAGTTGAGTCAGCTACTTCGGAGTAAATGAAGGGCAGTTCGGAAGGACATGCAACGTACAATTCTGAAGACCGGTTGTGAAATGTACTGAAAGGCGCAGAAAAAAATTAAGCGAATGAAGGTAGATCGACTCCAGGAAAAGAAAATAATATGTCAATGGAAAATAAAAGTCGCAGTAAAACCTGTCTGGGATGGATCAAGCCTACGGACGCTCCTCAAGTCTTTTCTGAGAAACTACATTAAAACACAAAATGTAAAACAACTGAATCGAGGTGAAACATGCAATCGATTGAAAGAATGGTGTTGGGAAAAGAACAAAGCGAGTTTCAAACCAACCACCAAAAAAGCAAACAACAACAACAACGCTCTGACAGCAAGAATCTACTAACAAAGACTAACAAAGATGAGCAATGTAACATCGAACAACCCGAAAGGTCGGGACCCACCCGAGTGTGGCCCCCGAGTGTGGCCCGGGTGCGGTGTATCGGCAGGAGAGCCGTGGAGGCGGCGCTAAGCGCGGAAAAGCACCCTGGGCGTGATACACGGAGCAGCGAGCGACCGAGGGCGGCCTCCCCCTCAAGTCGGGGAAAATTTAACTACTCGGAGGCACATCGACGCGTAATACACATTTTTCGGTGTAACGGCCGCCGTAAAGTTACTTTGGGTGGAGCCGCGGTATTATTCCGGAGCCCCCCTGCAAGGGGGACGGCGGTAACAGAGGAATGGGTGTGGTGGCGGGAGACGGGGAGTTTAACTGCTCGGGACATTGACGCCGACGCGGCTCGGCGCCGTGCACAGTTTTTCGCCCCGCCGCCCCCGCCACTTCACCGCCTCCGCCATCGCGCAAGCAACTTTGCGGTGCTGTGAGTCTTGCGCGCGCTGGTACGTCACACCAACTCGCGGCGGCGGCGGCGGCGTCAACGCGCGCGTGGATTTATATTCGCAGCGCGCGAGTTGCCGGACTTTTGCGTAATCTGTTGTCAGCACGCCGCCGTATGCAAAACACAAACTTGCGGACAAATTGGGGCGGCGCGGTGGTCTCCGCCTCGCCGCCTCCGCCGTCGCCGCCCTTGCCGCGCGATCGTCTGCCGCAGCGGTCGCCGCTGCCGCCGCCGCCGCTGCCATCGTCGAGTCACGCGCGCTTCGCCAGCCCGCTCGCGCCGTGAAAAGTTGAGTTGGAATTTTGCGCACATCATTGTCCTTGTAACTGGCGCGCGGCGGGTGCGCGGGACGCGGCGGAGCGGGGGAAGCGGTGGCGTGGTGTTTGCGGCAGCGGTAGCGGCGGCGGTGGAGGTGGGGCGGCTCAGGAAATAAAAGGTCGCTGATGAAATTATGGCAATACAGCGAAGCCGAGAGGCGGCGGCGGCGGAGGCTGCTGGAAGGCCGATCTAGAGGGGTGGCGCCGGGCGATGCCGGCTGTCAACGCTGTCACGTTCGGGCAACTTTTAATTGGGGCGGGGAAGCCGGCTGCCGCCGCCGCCGCCATCGCCGCTGCCGCTGCAGAGCCGGGTCGACGCACAAACACGCCCCCCGCGCCCCGCACGGCCCCGCCCGCGGCTCGCCCTTTGAGCGACTGCGATCGCGCGTGTACATTACCGCCGGATCAAAGATGCGAATGACAAGCGCGCTCCTGGTGGGAGGTCGCTCGAGCCCCGTCGCTACCACGCTCCCGTGCCCTTCCCCCTGCCACCGTCGTCGTCATCATCAATGTCATCATCGTCATCGTCGTCTTCGTCACTGTCATCATTGTCTTCGTCATCGTCGTGATTTACGTCATCGTCCTCATTCTCGTCATCGTAGTCATTGACGTCATCATCATTGTCGTCATCGTCATTTGCGTCTTCGTCGTCATTGTCGTCGTCATTTACGTCGTCGTCATTTTCAACATCGTCGTCAATTTCGTCAGCATCATTTTCGTCATCGTCGTCATTTTCGACGTCGACGTCACGATCGTGATTATCGATATCATCACACTTTGGGCAAAATTAGGATTATTAATTTTAAGTGTGATGACTGTTATCTCTCTCTCATTTTTACAATGTCCCTTCAGTCAAGGCTCTCTCTATAATGCAAAAAAATCAAGGATAAAACAACAAGTGGCAAAAGAATTCACTAATAAGTTATGGTTTGCACATCTAATTCATATACTAGATGGTAGTCTCAATTTCTATAACATGAAGTATCAGTTCATATTACACACGTCCGTCCGAACGCCTCATCTGTAATACTTGTAAATGTAAATTCATTAAAAATGTTAAGCGGGAGAGTAAGCCTTAAGGCACGAGTTCTCGCCACAAATAGAGCCAATTTTTATATTATTATTATTATTATTATTATTATTATTTTTCCATTACATCACGACTAAAGATGTTATGAGTCGGCTGAATATAAAATCTACTCCAGGTTGCAACCAGCTACCTAAGGAGCAGATCCGGTGACTGTCAGTGCCTCTACAATACTTTGCGCAAAATGTGGGCTGTTCCAAATAAAGCAATTTCTTGCACTTCCCAGTCTTTTAAATTACCAGGGAGTTTACACAAGTTCTTACTCAAATTTTGCGGAACAAATCCCAGAGCTCCGATAACTATCGGGACGACCTGTGCTTTTACGCCCCACATTCGGCTGATCTCGATTTCCAAACTCTTGTATTTAAGACGTTTCTCTGCCTCCTTGGTAACGACGTTTTGATCGCAAGGTACAGCAACATCGATAAGTAAACACGAGTTTTTCGTCAAATCCCGGATAACTATATCCCGTTTGTTTGCCGCTATCGTGCGATCAGTTTGAATTTGTTGGTCGTACAATATCGTACACAATCCAAGAGACGTCACCGGTTTTGGTGAGTGTTCGTACCACTTGGGGCATGTGTTTGGAACGTCGAGGGCGGTACAGATCTGCCAGTGGAGGTAGCTACACACCCTGTCATGTCTTTTACGGTATTCGGTCTTTGCCAGGATTGGACAAGCTGAGACAATATGATCAATGGTTTCTACTTGCTCCTGGCAAATGCGGCATTTATCATCTTGGGAAATTTTGAGAACCGCTTTATCATAACGTCGTGTTCTCAAGGCCTGATCTTGGGCAGCTATTACAAGTGCTTCCGATTCTGGCTTTATTCTTCCCCTTTTAAGCCACATAAATGATTGATCTTTATTGATCTGCACCTTGTCCATTCTTTTTAGGTATTGTCCGTGGAGTGGTTTGTCTTTCCACGATTATTATTATTATTATTATTATTATTATTATTATTATTATTAAATAGTCGGCGGGCCGCGAATCTAGGCATTCCAGACGAGCTATCTGGTATTTTTCTTACATGCAATAACTTGTAATAAAAATACGTTATTGAAATCTGTTGAAACAAAAATATGTTCAGAAGCAATGGAGGCAAGATTTTTCAGATTTCCTTAAAATGTAGTTTTTTATGTAATCGAAACAATGCTACATGAATTTAATATTTTTGTTGCAATTTTTAAGCTCATCGGCAACTATTGGCAAGGTAGGCAAGAAACAAAGACACAATGAAGAAATTCTTTCTTCCGAAAACTGACCTAAACTGAAGAAAACCCAATAATTTAATTTGATACCCTAGTTAATTTAACATATCCCTAAGTAGTTTTAAAAGTACTGTAGGTAAAATACATTGGGAAGGCTTGTAAATAAATACCGGTAGGCTCCTATGATTTTGTTAGTAAAAAATCTGTACTCACTATATACCACTATTCATTGTCACCTTACATTTCGAAGCTGCTTAAGTTCCTATGCCTAGTCAGAAAAGAAGCTTACTTTGACGAAGAACGAGCAACCGACACAAAGAAACTCTCGTCGTGATTGCAAAGCATAAACGCATCTCATTTCGTTCATCAGGAAATTACCGAGTAGATGACATCTCCACACACGTTCCGGACGGTGCCGGTCGTCGTCCTGTCGGCACATGATACACTCGAGAAAATGTCAGAAGGAAAAGGTAAAGGGGGAAGAGAGAAAAGGAGAGAGAGGAGAGAGAGAAAAGGAGAGAGAGGAGAGAGAAAAGGAGAGAGAGGAGAGAGAGAAAAGGAGAGAGAGGAGAGAGAAAAGGAGAGAGAGGAGAGAGAGAAAAGGAGAGAGAGGAGAGAGAGAAAAGGAGAGAGGAGAGAAAAGGAGAGAGGAGAGAGAGAAAAGGAGAGAGGAGAGAGAGAAAAGGAGAGAGGAGAGAAAAGGAGAGAGGAGAGAGAGAAAAAGAGAGAGGAGAGAGAGAAAAAGAGAGAGGAGAGAGAGAAAAGGAGAGAGAAGAGACAGAAAAGGAGAGAGAAGAGAGAGAAAAAGAAAGAAGAGACGGACGAAAGAACGAGTTACAGAGCGCGTGAGGCACACAGGGAAGGCGAGGGTCAAACGACGTAATAACTGTTCCGCACGCACGCCCCCACACGATTTTCGCTAATAACGCACGCACGTGGCTTGCGGAAGTGTGTCGCAAGTAAGATCACTTCCGAAAGCTGCACCTGCAAAGCTCTCGACACCTCGGGCTACACGCAAGGCCAACTGGCACGGGCGCGTCATTTGCACGTCGAAAGCGACTAGCGACACGAACGGAAATGCTATATATTCCGCACCTTTTTTAATATTTCCAAGATAGGAGTTGTAAAAATATGGCACTAGGTGCGTCTTAACTGTACATCAAATAATGTAAAATAGCCAGCAACGGTATGACATGAATGCCTCCCGCATTCCGTTTCGTGAGTTCAAGGCTAATGAATTTCAGTCGACTTATGCCTCAACTGAAAAACCTCTTTTTTACATTAAATAATTTCCAGATTTTCTCCATAATCATACAAAAATCATCCCTTCATTCTCCATTTCCTGATCTTCTCAATAAGCATACATATCACTTCTCATCATTCGTTAATGGCTCAATGTACGCATTTTTACTCATACTCATACAGTATAAAGGATTTGTTTATATTATTTAAGAATTTACAACAAAATTAACATATTTGCGGATTATATCAACCTATAATTTGAATTCGATTATTTACTTAAAGAAGATTAGCAATAAAATTGTCTATTTTTTTGAATTCGATTGCTACAATAATAAATATTGAAAAACGTTTTGTATGTTCTAGATGATCATAACAATTAATTGTACAAATTTGGTACGGAAGATACTTCTATCCTATGCACTTGTGGTGTTATATTGCAAATAGTTCAAGAGTGGTTATTGTCAAGCCACGTTTACATAAATTAATTTACTTTCACATAATGACTATAGCTGTAGGAAAGAATTTTAGAGTTGAAGTTCGAATATTTTTCGGTGGATAATATAATAAGAGAAGATTTGGCGGTTATTAGAAGTTTTCACCATACTTAAAATCCATATCCCTCCTAAAAGAATGTCATTGGACGGGTATTTTTTTAAGTCTGAGGACAATCAGAACAAAACCAAGTCATCAGAGGCTCATCTTTTATCTTTTTGTGTGTCGATTTGCAAGAACAATAAATGTATTTCGTAAAACTTTAGTGCTGATGGTGTTGCGAAAGTTCGAAAAGTAGCCCACCAGAAATTACTATCAGGCTAAAACATACTTCCAACTGAATCGCAAATTATGAAAGGAAAGAGTAAAAATATTTTGCTCCAGCCGATGCCATAAAATAATATTTAGTGCTCAGCAGAAATTCCCATCATCTTTTAAACCACGTCACTCCTCAAACAATGCGAGCGGGAGCGGTAATTTTTTTTAGAGTAAAGGCAGTGAACGTTCGGAAGTCGACCGAAGCCGACAGGCCCTCGACAAACCTTTCGACCTCGTTCCCCGAGCGCGCGCCCTTCTTGCCCTTTTAATTAGCTTTTTTCTCCTCTCCGACAGAGGGCGACATTTGGAGACGCACGAGCGCCTCCTTGTGGCGTCGCGCTCATTTTTCACAAGGGGAGGGGGCGGGGCGCAGCCTACATTCAGCAGCAACGTGATATGATAATTTTTAATTAATTTCGGCCGCTCGTTTCCGCGCGTATGAACCAGGCAAGATGGGGGGGGGAGGCAGGGAAGGGGGCGTGAACTCCTACGGAACGTCCGTTTCCCCTCGAAACAGGAGACTGCCGTGGCTTTAAGGAGGGCTCCGCCACTGCAAGCCTTTGGTCCCATTGACTTGTCTCCGGATTACGTTGCACATTAATTAATGTCTGGAGGCGGGGCATATTTTTACAAAGTTTTTATCCGGCGGCGAGAAGACAAAGGCCAGCCGGGTGTCGTCGAGACTCCAAACAAAGCTCGCCGCAGGATTTTTCGTCGCTTGCTGGCGAGGGGAGAAATAGGGGACGGGAGTGATGAGCCGCGAAACAAGAGATGGAATTCTTTCGGCCAAAGATGATCACCGATAAGTCGCCCTTTGGTGCTTTTCAGTGGTTTTCCTCGTTTACAAGAAGTTTGAAAAGATCACTCTGATCGTGACGTTGAAGAGCTTTAAAACTCTTTACCCTTAAGAACTCGTGTTTCAAAATAGTGTCATCACTGTAAAATAAGAAGATTGAAAAGGCGATTTTTTATTGGAAATGTCTACATATGTTGTTTTGAACAAAACAATAGAGCTATTTACTTTCAGAACAACGAACTTCCTTGAAATTTCAAATCGATTAGGGCCTCTCCAAGCCGAGCGGCAATCTTGAGAAATACATCTGAATAACAGGTTGCCCGAAAATGATAAATGACTCCCCCCCGCTAGAATAGGAAAATTACAGAAGGTGTCGTGAATCGAGTGGGAACCAACACGTGAAACCTCTTCACTGGAATTCTCTCTGAACGCGCCCGGATACTACCACTGCGAGCACAGCAGGTATATTCGATATCGTATCAGGCTTCATAAATGACATTTACCTCTCTCGCCCCGCCCCCTGCCACCTGCGCGCAGTCTCACGCGCACACAGAGCGGGGCAGAAACAAAAGACGCGAGCGCCGCGGGGCGCGCGCGCTGCCGCTGTGGGCGGTTGCAGAGGGGCCCATGGAAGCCACGCTCCCCCCTTCAAAATGCACGATTCAACAAATGTTAAACAATTAGCGCGGATTATTAATTTGATTCAAAATGATACATTTTTGTGATTTCATTTCATAACATTAATAATTAGTGTGTTTTTAAAACTTGTATTCAAAGCTTGACACCGAGACTATATTGAAATCAATTGCAGAACAAATAGTGGTAACCGTAGCACAAAGATTGAATGAAAGAAAGAATGTTGATGATTATTTTAAAACAGTCGGAGTCCTCGAGAGTGTTGGGCAGGAGTCTGGGGCAGCGCAAAGAATCCCCAGCAGTCGTGGAATAATAGCCCTGAAGGTCACCACGAAAACCTGTACTTCTTCGCCAGAAACTTGTTAGGAATAGGAGACAAGAATAAAAAAAAAACGAAGACGATATCATCACTTCATTCGCGAGATATCTTGTCCTTGAAAAATCACGCAAAAATGACAAGCACTATGTGCTACATGCAGACGATGTAACGTTGTAGGATTTCGCAGCGTTAATTAAGTTTTTTTAGCTGCCTGGGATATGATGCATCATGATTGCCAAGTTTGGGCTGTCATATTGTTTCCTTTTCAGGGCCAATAGCTCAAATTTAATTACTATCCTCCTCGTAGAGGCGGATTAAGGGAAGTCCTAGGCTTTCCGACCAAAGTCGATCGAATTCTCTCCGTTATCTGAACGAATATCGCTTCGTTCGCTGGGCCATTCTACCGAGGCCTTCCTCAGGAGCAGCATAGATTATTAGAAGAGACGCGCGACAGAATGACTGGCACGTAAGCAACTCTTTCTGTCGCAATCTTTCCTTGACTAATCCGATAAGATTCCTAACCGATCATATCTATTCAATCTCCAGCTCTAATGCACGTTTTCTTTCAAGTTTTAATTTTCTCATTCTTCGCATTTTTTGCTTTTCCTTTCTTTCTCCTAAATAAAAGTGCTCTTCTTTTATTTTGAATTTCAGATACTTAAACCACATTTATTTTTTCGTCAGCGTTTTCCTCTCATTTGAAGGGAAACTACTGTGAATTAATCTTTTAACATATACTCTTTAGAAACGTGTAACATGTATTTGATAGAAATTATGTAATATGTTTAGGTACAACTTATCAAGTGTATACTAAAAACCTTACGTATTCAATCAATATTCCTGAATATTTCCCTCAATATTTATTAATATTCCCTCAATATTTAAATGAAAATTATATATTACAATTAATCACTTCGGAGGATTTTTATTTCTATAGCTTCCATCCAAATATTACAAACGAATGGAATAATTAATAGTAAATGACACATATTAAATATACAATAGGTATTTACTGTATACGATAACTTAACTTGGTCAACGAGTTATGAGATCTCAGTCACTAGACTCAAAGTTTACGTTTTTTGTTTGCCATTACTGGAACAGAAACTCATCACCTAACATTTTCTGAAATCGAATACACCGTCGTCCCTATATGCATCCATTGTTCCAAACATTATTCTCTTTCATCTTTTTCCTTTCATGTACCCTTCTCCCCTTCTTCTTTCTCTCACTCTCTCTTTGTCATTCCATTTACTCCCCCCTCGCACCCATTAACACTCCACTCCCTTCCATTTGCACTCCCCTTCCATTTCCACCCACACTCTCTCTTTCCATTTGTACACTGTCCCTCCTCCTCCTCCTCTCAATTCCAACCGTCTTCCTTTCATCCCCGCCCGCCCACCCAGTTCGAATCTCACCGTCCAGAAGGCGAGCTCACGCACGCACGCACCCACTCACGCACCGTCTTTACGAGGAAGATGCGTAATTGCTTGCGTCGACGCGAAATCTTCAAAGCGACTCGGCCCGCGGCCCCAGTCCATTACGCGGTGACTCACCACTCCCGATGGCGCGTTTTGCTTATCGACCGCTGCGCGTTGACCACCGCCTCCAGGGGGCGACTAACTGTCTGCGGCCCCGAGGAAGAATCAGACCACCCCATCCTATAGGGGCGGATCCAGCCAATCATTTGGGGGTGGGGTGCATCATAGATTTTTGTGAAATAATAAACATATTTATTAAATTGTATAGTAATCCCTCAACATTCGCGAGAGTTAGGTTCCCAAAAAACCTCGCGAATGTCAAATCCGCGAATGTTGAGTCTATATTTTAATGAAGAAAGGTAGGTTCGGTTCCTGGTTATCGAAAAGCTGTTTAAAAATGAAAGAAAAGTCTGACAATTGCAGAACTGAGTAAGTGCTACTAAAACAATTCACAATTAACATCCCTAAGAGAAGACTAAAACAATATCTGAAACTAATTTCAAAGTTGAAAGTGATTGAATTTACGATTTGGTAATTTTTTGGTTCATCAACTTCGTCGTTGTTCTAATATCCAAATATGGAAAAGTTGCTTCTTCTATTTCCCTCTTAAATTTCGAAGTTACTTCCATGTTCCGATTTAATTCAAAAGCCCTTTTCACCAAAGCTTATTGCAGTTTTAGAACGTCATTAGCAGCTTTGAAATTGGTTTTATTGAAGTAATGAAGTAACAGTTTCGCTTCTGTTACTTCATTACGTTCGAGGTTTTCTTCTCTGATGATTTCCCAAAGCTGCTATTCAGTGAGGTCATTTTAATGAGAGTTGCACTGATCCTGAATGACTTTACTGTTCATATGGCCAAAACCCTTACCTAAAATTTCACGCAACTGAATTGAATTATTTTACAATTGTATTATTCTATTAATGCGAATTGACATACCAACTTTGATATTTTTGCAGAACGTGATACTTAGAGCCCCAATGTCTGCTGAGTTCATTTCCCAGATAATGCTGAAAAAGGAAATAAAATGTCCTGGCTTTAAAATATGTACGATCAAAGACGCACTCGCGAATATTAAAATCGGTAGCATTTGTCTAATCGCGAATGTTCAGAACTCGCGAATAGCGAATTCGCGGATGTCGAGAGATTACTGTATATTATTATTTTTATAGTGTATTTATGATAATATACAATATTCTTGTTTAAATAATTACATAATTGTAATATAAATAAATATTTAAATAAATTGTGCCGTATAAAGGATGGTAACAAACGAAAACCATAGGCGTTTGGGGAGGGGGGCGTGGCCCCCACGGCCCTCGTCCCCTGGATCCGCCTCTGCCTTCCCACGGCGCTAGAGCCCGAGTCTAGCCTATGCCTCACGTCCGAGGGCACACGGATCTGGAGAGGTGCAGGTGGCCAGCGTTGAACGACAGTGATAGTTACCAAAAGAGCTACGGTAAACGACCGAATTTTTGTTTAATCCCAGACATATTTTAAAAACATTTTATTCATATTTTCTGCGCCCTCCTGATGCTCAGTGCTCTTCTAATCCACAGCCTATGAAGCACTTTACCTTCTTTCTACGATGCTGCAGCCAAATTTACCCCTTTGGCCTCACACCGCCATGCTGATAAACAATGACTAGATGCACTGCACATAACCAAGGTTGCACATTGTCTGAAGGGCAAGAATTATCAGAACTACCTGCTAGTTACGATGCGATAAAGACTGCAAAACTGCACCAAATTACAGGAATAATAATAATAATAATAATAATAATAATAATAATAATAATAATAATAATAATAAAAAAACATTTGGAAGTTGGTCCTAGGATGGCCAATTCGCGACCAAAAAAATGATAATAATTATAAAGATAATTATTATCTTGACACCCTGGAGAAGGTGATCTTCTTCGCCTACAGCTCAATTCTACCTTGACATCACTTTCGCATTCTCACAGTACTGCCGGCATCGTAGAGCATCAGCCAACCACCCGGCCCTACGGTTAGGAGGTTGGCGACTGGAGAAAGGTGGGGCCCAAAGGATCGTCAGTGGTCAATCCACGGACCGTTGTTAGAGTCCTGCCCCGGCACCCGCCAGGAACTGATCGGAGGAAATTAAAGAAACGAGCGAAAATAGCAGTTGCCTCCTAGGTTCCCCTTGAAGAGTGCATCGGCCGTGGTGACTCAAATTTCATTTCCAAGAAAAGTAACTTTTAAATTTATTATTGTATGGGTTGGAAAAATTTATTGTATGATTTGCAGGCTGAGGAATATATTATTCTTTTCAAAATGTGACAAAAATTGTGTTAGCACATTTCAAAATTTACATGTAAATCAGTATTTTGCTACTTTACAAAAACGGAAAAGAATGTAACTTAAGTTACCAATAGCACAATATATATTATTACTCAAAAATTATAAATTATGAAATGTGCTCAGTAGTTTTAGTCAAAATTTGAAGAGAACAATATATTCTTCCGCCTGCAAGTTATTTAGTTTATTTTCAAACAATTACATTTAATAAGTTCTGCTTTCTTGGAAACGTAAGATACCATGGAATTACTCATAAATACTCAATAAATACCTAGTGATTTAAAACCATTTTTATATCAGGCCAAGAGCTTTTCAATAAGACTTCGTATGTGCGGAAAAAAATATCTTTCCTTCCAAAGACAATCACAGATTTATATTTACATTTAAAACTTTGCAACTTGTGCATGTTGTTTCATAGGAATAACGGTTTTCCCACAGTGAATCGTATGATGTGATTTATGTTCGCATGTTAGCTTTGATTCTATGCATGCTTTCGTGCCACTATTAATTTATCCATATTTTTCATTTAGAATCACCATAAGCAAGTAAACATAAAAGATTGATACACACACCGCATAATTTCACTCTACATTTTCATCAGTTGGGCGGGAATCCTATCAAATATAATGTTTGGAATCATGATTACTGACAGGTGGCTTATTGACGTTATATTCCTATTCACGTGACATTATTCGATAACAGATTTGCATTGAATTTAACAGTATTCAAAATACAAAATCACAGAAATAGTTAAATATGTTTATTGCGTGTCGAGATGGCAGATACATTCGATGATACACTTCTGAATGTCCAGCTTCACATTTCCAATTCCATTTATGTTTGAGGCTGATTTCAGTAAGTAAAAACGCTCCCATGGGAACCATGAGCATAAAGGTTTCAATTCTGGGGCAGCTTTGAATTAGACAACAATGCATTAAATATTCAACGGCACTTCCTTACTTTGAATGTATATTTCATTACAGTTATTGTGAACGTTACGAGAGAAGGTATATATTTAGTTTTTGAAGAACGAATAGGTTAATTTACAAGTATTTTTAAATATAGGGTATTAAAATATATTATTCTATGTATTTATTATTTACATATGTGTCAAGGGCAGAATAATAATGTTTATTAAGATATAAATCAATATTAATATACGAAAATACTTTCTTCGCAATTTAAATGCCAGATGCGTTACTGATTGCAACTTCAAGGGCTGTTTCTGTTCTTGAAAGTCATGTCGCTCTTGCAATTGGCAAGGTCGAGAAAGGAGTACATGAGACGAACGTAATCTACTTTATAATAAATTAATGCTTTGAGAGCATTAATTCACTCGTTATTCAGTACCTAAAGTGGAATATTTTCAGAGAAAGGCGACATTTTATAGAATAATTCTGAAATCTCGAATCGCATTTTCTTTCCAAAAGTTACTTTTATAGCTCTTTATACATTCACGTTAAGCAACATTTACATCAAAAACACGTCAAACAGTCTCAGAAATGGAACCTAACGATTTCATCCCTCTTACGTTTGAAAATAAAAGAATATCCACAAGGCAACTAACGTTCCCGATCAACTAAAATTTATTACACTAGTCTTCTACCAGAGGTACAGGTTCTAGCTGGCAAAATACACAACACGACTCCCGGCCAGAAACTGTACTCGACAGGTTTTCAGCGCACGTGACCAATGCGCGACACACGGCCAGGCAACAAGAGCAATAAAATAAACTCGAATCGTTATAAATAAAGCTGTAACATAAATCAAATGACGGACGCTACTACAAGAGAAAGGACGCCGCACTAGACCTGTGACGTAGGAGGCTTCACTTGTTTCTCGAATGTGACGGAGGCTGACCACCGAGCGGCAAAGGACCCTAACAAGTGGCATTACGTAATATACTTCCTGAGTACGTTCGGAATGTGAACAAGGATCGGTAGAAGTGTTTGACATTAAATCTCTGTTTCCTTTTAGGTACGCGACATCGACAACAAACATCGATGTTTCAAAATATCTTTGTTCAAAATTACAACATCGCCCCAAATCCATTGATATCCATGAACATTGTTTTTGAAACTAGTTTTAATAACTTCTAACATTACAGTTCACATGGGGTAGAGGATTTCATTTGGCATTGGCGGCATAAATTAATTTATAATTGAGAGTTAATTAACAAAAAGTAAAAATAATAATAATAATAACAAAACTGCCCCTTAAAACCTGAGATACCACACCTTCCTGAGTTGGCTGTAGGTAGGAACGAAAGAGGGAGAATAACCTACGCCTGTAGCGCATCAGTTTACCGCCTCTCCGAGAGCAAAGTAGGCATAGGAAAGGCTTAGGAAATACCCAGTCATCAAGGTCATCTTTCAATCGAGAGATAGTCTGCTCGATGAAAATAATGCTTTCTTCTTCTTCTTCATATTTTAACTTTTACACAACTGTGATTATGGATTTTTTTTTTCATACATAAACAAAATAAACATCGTAAATGCATGGAGTACATAATATCGATGGCTAAGGAAAGCGTATTAATAAATAGATTTTTAACAAGTCGACATCGATGTCGCGACGCTATTTCGAGTATGTCGTTTTCAATACACGAAACATATATCGATCAGTAGACCCAGTAAAGTTGAATCTGAATAATTTATCTGAAACAAAGAAAGCGTTAATTTTCGGATACAAACGTCACAAGAATAATTGAGGAAATCTAGAAATAAGAACAATTACCCCCTTCGTATTGCAGATTTTATTTCCCAAACTTTGTCGAAACTACTCAGAATCTTTTCTTAAAAAAACGTCTGGCCACAAATGTTACAATTAACTGTTTCTTCTTGTGGCGTTTCAGGACAGTTTTTTTTCTACGAAGCCTTCAAAATGTAACCTATAGTTTACTGTATCCAGGTAAAGAAGAAGGTCCAAAACCAGACCGACACTTCGGCAAGTGAGAAAAACACAAATATTGCGCCAAAACGCAAGAACTGTTTTATTTAATTTTAAATAATTGTGGCGACTCAAGAAATCGCAAAATATTGTGGTAGTAGAACCTCCCTTATTTGCGCCCTGACCCTACCGCTTGCAACAAAATTTCCATTCTTTGTGCCATTTTATTTCATGAATTTCAGCGTCGTTTTTCTCTTCTCCTCCCCTCCTTGCGGCGTCTACAGCGGCCGGGGGCACCAGGAGAAATGTTTGCGGAAGCAATCCGTCGTTTGGCCTCCAGCTTGTCGACAGGGAAATGCATCAGCGGGCCAGCGGCGAGGGGCGCTCGGAGGGCACGGGGAAGGGGCCATAAGCGGAGGGGGGGCAGCAAGGGTTGGCTGGGCTCGATATGCAGTCGCCAAGGCAATGTCGATATCGACCGGCGCAGCGGGATCCACGGGCAGGATGCGTTAATCGTCACTGATACGATCGAGTAATTTATCGAACAGGTTCCACCGATGCTTTTAACTAATCCCCAATAAGAAAATATTAATAAGATATTGCCATCCCATCAAACAAAATGAATTAAATGTATTTTATACAATTGAATGTAATTTGGAGAAAGCCCGTATGTCGCCATCTTGTCTTCAACTAATACTTTGAACACGTTAATTGAGTGAGTGTAGTGTTCTCCAATATATCTAGATAAGATTACATTTTCCAAACATTTACTCAGGATTACTCTCAATGAGAATTTTTGGCGGTGGTTTTGAAATATTAACCAACAAAAAAAACTTTTTGAAGGCGAGAAAACTTCCTCAATAACTTAGAAATCATTCACTAATCCTTAAAACGCGTAGTCGTTACACATTCCTCCTCCCCGACATTTCATTTCATAAAATCATGAAAACAAAAATTGTTTAAGAGTTTGCGAGAAATGTACGGCCGAGAGCATTGCGCCAAAATAGTTCAATGTCCACCGCCCCTTTCTGAATTCCTAAGAATCAATAGCCTCATTTCAAATACTGCATTTCTTACCACGCACATGCATTCCTTCCTAACGTAATTCAGTTACCAGAAAACTCTCGGACAACATTTTTTTTTTTTACTTTTGCGGCTACACAAATTTCACGCATGACGTCTTAATTCACAAACCATTTCCGACATTATCCGACCCTTGAAGTCACGGCCTCCGACCAAATGTCCACATTATCCGCGCGTGCCTTCCAGCTTATGTGCTGGAGCAGGGAGAGCAGGGAATCGGGGGGCGCAGCCTCTGTTGGCTGCTTAGCGGTGGTCGCACTTCGCGTCGCGCGATGGACTTGTGAATTTCGCATCAGCGTCGCTGCCGCCGGCGGCAAAGTGGAACGGCGCGGGACGTCGGAGGGGAGAGGCTGCGTCGGGGACGGGGTTGGGGGCGAAGAGGAGTGAGGTGGAGGCAGGATGAAGGGGGGGGCAGCACGAGGGCAGACGCGGGAAGACGGGGTGGGAGCTGAGCGGGGGCAGAGGTGGAGACAGGATGGACGGAAAGGGGCAGTGGCGGGACATAGGTCAGAGGCGGGGCGGGGCCAGAGGCGGGATGGAATCAGATGCGGGAGCAAGGCGGGGTGGGGGCGGGGATCCGGTGAGAGAGAGGCGGGTAGGTGGGCGAGTCCGGCAGGGGCGAGGGGGAGGGTAAGAGAGAAACGGGGAGGGGGACGGGCCGAGGCGAGAGGAACCGGAAGCGGCGGGGAGGGTGGAGAAAGCATGAGGGGGCGGCGCGGGCGGTGGTGAGGGGGATGACAAGAGAGAGACGAGGAGAGGGTGGGGCGAGCGGCGGCGAGGGGGATAGTAAGAGATTGTCGGGAACGAGTGGGGTGGGGTGGGGTGGGGTGGGCAGGGATGAGGGTGGTGACAAGAGAGGCGGGGAGGGGGCGGTGGAAGCGAAGGGGATGGTAATAGAGAGGCGGGGAGAAGACGGGGCGGTCGGGGACAAGGGGGTGGTAGGAAAGAGGCGGGTAGTGGCGGGGCGGTCGGAAGCGTGGGGATGGCAAGAGAGGAGCGGGGAGGGGCGGGACGGGGTTGAGGGCGGCGCGTCACGGGTATTCCCGCGCGCACGCCCCGCGAAAGCATTTGTGTGTAGCGCGTGTAATGGGCCGCGGTCATTACGCCTATCTGATGCGGGGGCGGCGGGGTGGTGTGGAAGGGGTGACGTTCGACTGCAGAGCCTGGGAGGAAGGCCCAAGTGGCTTCGACGCTGGAGATGCACATTGCTAGTTCAAGTATCGACGTACCAATAACTCGATAAATCAAAAAACCACGTATCAAAACTGTCGATACATCGATGAAATACTTCAATATTCAATGACATCGATGTTTTTATTTCACAGATATTTTTAAAGAAAGTAAGTCTTATTCTTAACTTAAAATCCGTGAGTAGCAAAAAATGTGATGATGTGTAGAAGTCATACGCCACGGCAGTTCTATATCAACTAATTTCTGGAACAAACCAACGTATAAAACAAATGGCCGAGAATGTAAACAGAAGATATGCATTCATTGGTTGACAAAATTGCAACTATAAAGGCAAAAATCTCATGGATTATACTTAAGAGAAAACGGCAATATTCAAACATATCGATTTCATCGCAAAAGTATCAACTTATTTAAAAATTGGGTTCAATTTTAGCACTAGCGCTAAAAGTGAGGCGACGCTCAAGTGTTCAAATAAATCTGTGAATGCAATAAGAAAACAAAATTCTTACGTGTGACCGCATGAGGTACTGCTGATCTTAACGTGTCATTAAGTGATTTGTATACTTGAATAAAAGTAAAGTGAAAGTCAGTAAGGCTGCCTAAAAAATTGTGTATGTCACACATAGTAAAAGTTATTTTATTTTGCTTGTAGGATTGTCCCGCTCGGGTAATCGGCCTTGTGTCGCTACCATACCTACTTGTAAAATAAAATTACACTTTCATTCATCGTATCATAAATATTTTTTGCCTGACAAATTATTCAATTTGCAGTGTCGTATTTTAACATATGGAAGGAAAATTATGTTTGATAAAATATAATTTGTTTAATGAAAATCGAACTTTAAATCCCAAATCCATGTCCGGGGGCAACAACACACACCTTTACGTTTTTAACATAAACCACTGTCAACCTGAAAAACTTCTTAGCATTTCATAGGTCGTCATCGCATCCTCCACGAAACGTGATGCAACACAGAAGTTAATAAATTATTTAAAACTTAAATTAGGAAACTAATATAAACGTTTCAACTTGAAAAATCAATTAGCAAGAGTATCCGGGTTGTTTAACATGCACGGCAGCTGTTCACGCACTGAATCCACATGCAGTCCGATGGCAGCGGAACGCGGAAAGACCCACGGGAAAGAGACACGGGTACTTGGAAACGCTGTCCAAAGCTCGGAGTTGAAAGCGGTAGAAGCTGCGGGGGCGGTGGTAGGGGGGGGCGGTTCGGCGGGGCTAGCGGGGGGGGAGGGCGATGCCTTGCCGCCCGCGCCCATAAGTCAGGTCCCCTTTTTAAAACATCCATCTCGACGCCGGCATAAAAACGAGGTGGAAAGGGAGGAACGGAGAGCGAAAAAACGCGGGCTCGCAATTTCACAGGCGGATTCCACCTGAATGGGTAATTTCATGGCACATTTACGTTAGTTAAATGAACTCGCTAGCACCTTATGTGAGTGTGGAACTTGTAATGATCTCAAAATCGAATTACCCCGCCCCTTCCCTCCGCGCAGACCGAACCCTTCTCTCCTCCGTCGCTGAGGACCTCCGCCCCGCTCCCTCTCCGCCCCCGCGGAGGTGTCGCCGGCGGCGGCCGCGGGAGGAAGCGGAGGGGGCGACGGAGGCGGGTGGACCGGGTCGTAAATCAGCGACTCTAATTAAAACGCGCCCCGTCATTGTCCCGCAGCGGCGCGCCGGGCGACGCGGGCGGCGAGTGGGCGGCGGGGGGCCGTTGGGTTGCAGGCGCCGCCCGGGCGATTGGGCGGCGGGAGAGTGGGAGGCTGGACGGCGCGTGGGGGCGACTGGAGAGCGGCGAATTGGTGGGTGTCCAATGGGTGGCTCGGGAGAGGCGGGTGTGCAGAGGATGCAGGGCCAGTGGACGAGTAGATGGCGTGTTGTGCGGCGGGTGGAGTGTTGGTTGGGAGGGAATGATGAAGGGAGGGAACGGTGGGTGAATGAGGGGTGAGCGGTGAGTAGATGGTGTGTAGGTAGAGTGGGCGTCTGGTGAGTGATGAGTAGACAAGATATCCATAGCCGATGGGTGGTGAGTAGACGTGTTGAGCGGCGGGTGAGGTGGAGGGTAGGCGGTGTGTAGGACTTTGGGTGGGACTGTAAACGGGACGATGAGGGGGATGGTGGATGTTGTGGAGCAGGTAGTACAGCGGGTGGGGCTGTGGATGGGACGAGTGGTGAGCAGATCCAGCCGATCATTTGGGGGAGGGAATCGTAGATTTTTGTTAAATAATAAATATATTTTGTTATAATTTATGTACTAAAATATATATCTAATATAACTATTATGTACTAAAATATACTATACAATATTATTGTTTAAATAAGTACATGATTGGAACATAAATTTGTAAATCAATTTTGCCAAATGAAGGAAGGTAAACGAAAAATTCAGGCCATTTTTGTGGGGGGCATGCCCCCCCCCTGGATCCGCCAGTAAGCTGAAGATGGCCAGTGTGTGAGGTAGAGTGGGCGGCTAGTGATGACGGGTGCACAAGAGATGCATGGCCGATGGACGGCCAATAACCGACAGGTTGAGCAGCGGGCGATTCGGCAGGTGCAGCAGCGGGTGGGGCAGGGGTGAGGCGGACGGTTCGTGTTGTACGACGGGTGACGAGGCCGGGCAATGCTTAGATGATGGCCAGCAGGAGAGGAGGGGGCGACGGTAAAGTTGTTGGGTAGCAGACAGCGCTGCCTGCGGTATGCGGGCATGTGCGTGGTCCATTGATTCCGACGAAGGGAGAAGTACGGGAGTAATCACAGGATACTGAAGAAAAATGGAGAAACCTAAGGCAATGGGGGGGGCAGGGAATAGGTGATTCGACGTAGAAGAACGAAGAGTAGGAGATCAAGATTCAGAAATATTTTGGAAAACAGAAAGATACAGGCAAAGTATATTAGAAAGTCTAGGGTAAATTTCATGACTAAGGGTGAAATTAGATAAACGGGAGTACAATCGCTATACCATCTGGCAGTTTCAGGACAATAATGTAGCAGAGGGTCGCGCGGTATCTGAAAGAAACTCCACAGATGGTTCTACGTAATTTTCATCTCCACAAAGTACGTAATTTTGAACTATCGTTTCAACAATAATTCTAGAAACATACGTCATATTTAGATAAAAGTATTGAAAACAACGGATTCCAAATTATAGGAAATGAGCAAGGACACTCAAATATTAATATTTCCCAAACATTTTCGCTGAAATTTCTTCATAACAAAAATTGTCTCAATTTTCTTGTGATATGAATACTCTGGAAGAATGTACCGCAGTGCACGCGATCGCTAGGTCGTGACTTGCAGTAGTCAGAGTAAGACGGCAGGGGAACTGGCGGGAGTGAGACGGAATGAGAAAGGGGTAGGATAAGAGTGAGAAAGGAGTGGAAGAAGAGTGAGAGCTCAGCGTGAGGACGGGAGAAGGTGATAAGAGAAGGGCGCGGGAAGAGGAGCGGGAGAGGTGTGGAAGCTGAGCGGAAGCGGAGGGGGAAAAGGGCGGGAGAGAGTGATGGGACAAGTGGGAGAGGGTGATGGGACAGAAGCGGGAGAGAGTGACGGGAGAGGAGAAGGAGAGAGGGGCGGGAGAGGTATGGATGCGGGGCGGTAGCGAAGCGTGAAAATTGGAGGAAGAGGATGAGGGGACAGAAGCGCGAAAGGTGAAGGAGAGGAGACAGAGATGGGCGGGAGAGGAGTGGGAGAGGTTGAGAGAGGTATGGAAGCTGGGCGGGAGCAGAGCGTGCAAGGGCGAGAGAGGATGGCGGGACAGAAGCGGGAGAGGGTGATGCAGAGGAGTCAGAGTGGCGGGAGAGGAGTGGGAGAGGGCGCCAAGAGACGAGAGAGGGGAGGAGAGGTGCGGGAGAGTTGCGGAAGAGGGGCATGAGGGGTTCAAGAGCAGGTTGGAGCGTCCGCGGGTCCACATATCCAGGGGTCCCGTAGCGGGCGGGTGGGCCGTCAGCTGGGCGGGCGCCGGGCCGCCGACCGTGGCCTTGAGGGCGCCGTCTCACGCAGCGCCCCCGCCGCCTCCGTTCCCGTCCGCCCTCTCGCCGCCAGTCCACGGCCTTGCAACGGAGCTCGAGCCCCGGTGATGGCACGCCACCAGCTATGCCACACTGATTGACAGCTATGCCCGTCTGAACCCAGCGCCGGCACCAGCTCCACCTCCTCCACTACCGTCACTCCCACTCTCTCATCCTTGTCACACGTCCCTCCTGGCGCCGTCATCGACAGGCTCCTCCTCTCGCCTAGCCACCCTGACCGAACCTACCGGTCCATCGGTAGATAGTAGTATCTATCTCAACACTATGATGTTAAACGTAAGCTTCCGCGGCTCGAGTCCATGGCTTCTTGCTGTCCGGGTGACGCCGCGTCGTTGCCTGAGCGTCGTTGCAAATGACAGCCAAGAAGTCAAGTTATGATTGATGTTTTTGACGGAAATTAAAGGTATTATGTGTGTGAAAAAATGTAGATCTTAGCACAACGTTATCTGTCCACCTGGTCTGCTTGCTCAGTTGCTCCCAAAGTATCATTATCTCCCCAATGCTTTTATTGCGTACCCTTGTTCTTTCCACATACCAACGTTTCGCCAACGCATCCTCCATTGTCGTCGCTATGGCAAACTACTACACTGAAGGGCACTACTGAGCCGTTGTTACAATGCTCACTTTCGCGTTCCCCAAATGCTCGGACTCCTCTACCAATAACATACCATTTAACCCGTCCTAGTTAACACCACCGCTTTATCAACCGTATCTTTATCACCATCCCGCAATGTTTCACTCCAGTAATCTATCCACTCTCAAAAACTCGCCTGTCCAATTTCGCACTAAACAGCAAAAGCACACTGATTGTTTTCAGCATGGACCATACTTTCCATGCTCTCACAGTTTCATTTCAACACACGCGGTTCCAATACCGGAGGCAACGAGGCCTTATCTGGGATAATGAATTAGAAATTGACAAGCAATAATGCTATGAATGATGTAATTGATAAGTAATAATGTAATGAAGGAATGAAAGAGAGAGGAACCGGGATGACCCGAGAATTAATTGTCGCGAGTCTACTTTGAAGACCGAAAATTTCACCGCGTGGTCGGATTGATTGATTAGTGATTCCGGGCTCCTCAACTGATAAAGTAATTACTCCCATAAGTGCAGTACATGCTTCATCGCCGCAGGAGGGGGTGGAGATCTTTCCCCGCGCGACGGTGAAATCCGGCACCCCCAACAAGGGTTTTCCCAACCAGGTATCTCTCACCAGCAGGGACAAGCTCTAAGCTCTCAAATGGTCTCCCGACATGTGTGGTAGTGCATATAAGTGTGTGTAAAGGATGAGGATAGAACAAGGCAGACTAAGGTAAGATCGCGCACGGTCTCTGGCCCGTTTGTTAGGGTACTCCTCCGGCATTCGCCTGGTGTGGAGAAACCACGGAAAACTACCGGCCAGAGTAGCATGTTGCTAGAATTCTCCTCCAGGCAGCGGCTGAATCCGACCTGGCTATGACGAAAGTCATGCTACCGTTGGCCTAGTGTCGAAAGTCAGGCTACCGTTGGGACACGAATCCTTGGACCACCCGGTCAGTCACCGAGTGGTCGGGATTCGTACCCTAGTAACCACAATTGCAAAGCAAGCGGTTCTTCAGTCCCGTCTCGGACGCCGTCTGCACCCAGTCCTCGTTGCTGCCCCCTTTGTCGTCCTCGCTGCAGCGGCCGCCGCCGCCGTCGCCGCCACCGGGTCCCGGGCTATTTCTGGACGTCCGGCCGAATTTCATTTTTATTCCGCATCTTCACTGCGTTCTTCCAGACGGAGTCTTTCCGAGGAACAGACGCCTTCTAAAACTGTTCCCGGGCAGTGGCGGTGGCGGAGGTGGGCGCTGAAAAGTCAACACGGCCGAGCGATCGTCGCAATCGCCGACCCCCGCAAACGGTACATCGTCATTCCGACCAGCAGTGCATTCGACGCTTTACCTTTAGCGCTGCTGCGGCTGCTGCTGCTACGTGTACACAAAATGGAATTTGTGTGTCATACACTACATGGCACTATGCGGTCCTATTTGCTTGCATAAGTATTCAGTATTGGTGTGTAGCTGACAATGTGTACATTTTCCCACCGAACCTCATAGTTTCCGCGAACACGAAAGATTTGCTTAATAACTGTACAATCGTGGGTTCCGCGAACGACTCAATGCTAAAACATACATCGGCCTCACAAAGCGGCGCCGCAATCGACTGATGGAAGAGGCTGGCCGTTGCGTAGCCTTCGCTCTGGCAAGCATTTTATAATTACTGTCGTGGATGTGTAGACTTTGTGAAATGAATGCCAACACGTACTTTGCAGAAAAATATTCCATTGCCATTAAATGATTATTTTGATTCAACGTGATATTGCTTAATATATTACTCAGAATTAATAAGGAGTACGATGTAGACCTTGTACTAAATAGTGCTTGATAGTACGTTAGGCATTACAAATTAATAATAATTTGGTAATTGTAAAGGAATGAAAATATACTTCCAATTTATGTTATTCTGTTGAATCCTAATTTTCAAATTTGCAAATTAGTAGGATGATTAATAATACCGATGAATCACTTTGTACACTTATTTCTTCTTAATGATAGTCAACTAATGGAAATATCGTTACAATATTGGGTCGATAAACGACAATATTGTAAAAGTAAATTATAAATTGAAATATTCCAAATTTTCTGTTTGTGCATCTATTTTATTTTCTATTCAGCTTTTAACTTCGCTCCAAAATGTGTCCTACTCTAGAAGTCATGTAATTTATTACTCTTATCAGTTTCCTTTCTTCATCTATTCCAGTAAGTACTTCATTTTTGATTTTTTTTGTCAACTGTATTTTCAACATTATTCTCCTCGACCACACTTCTAATGAATCTCTCTGCTTTATTTTGAACTCGCAACCATACAGAACATAATTCCGAGCAAAACATTTGACCTCTTTCGTATAAATCAGTATACATTTCGCAGTTCACAACCTCTCCTTCTCTCACGAAGTTTTTCCCCCTTGTTACCCCAATTTTTCATTATTTTTTACAACTTCCATTCCACGTTAACAAACATCTCAGATATTTATAAGACTTGATTGCTCCCTCCACCATTATGTTTACAACGTGAATGTGCCCACTAATTCTCATTTTCCTAAATTTAATTTAATTCTAAATTATTTCCCTCCTCTTACCACGTTATCGATTATGAGTCGAACGTTTTCTGACGTTGCTCTAGTTAAAGAGTTTTTGCCAAAGTGATGTGTTACCAACAAACATAATTTTTCAGAAAGAAAAATGATTCGAATAAATCCTTACAATTTAACACAGGACTCGACTGTTTTTGGTTATCGTTTAACAAACAAGAATCGCCATTTTTGAACCTAAATTTGACAGCCTGTTGGAGAAGCGCCTTAAGAATATATTAATAGGTGGGGAAAGCTAACAAAATGACGAAAAGAAATGGAACTCCCTTATTAATAATACACAGTAATGAATAGTATAACCAAATGAAACTTCTTTAACACTAAATTTAATTTTTTTTAAATTTAAAAATATGCTTTACTGTAGCTCAACTATGAGCTCACTAACTGGGGTCCTCGGTCTTCTAAGGAGCAGCAAATCGTTTCTAGAAAGGACCTGAAGGGGCTACCAGGTAAAATTTGAGGCTATTGGCGATTTTTGCAACGCCCCATGAAGGAATCGCATTTAGTTCCTCTGAGATTTGTTACAATCGCTTAGGCACACTGCGTTCTCGGAATCCAAGAGCTTGTGCGTGAAGGTTAGGTCCACTGTGTCCCCAGTGGATTTACCGCGCGCCGCGGCCACGGGCATTTAATCCTTGTGTCTCTGCACACCTCGAGTTCCGAAGCGTGCGACTGCCCTGGCAAGCGCCCGGTGTGGACATTCTGCACAAAGGTGCAACAGTGATTGCGGCCTCCCCACTGAAACTGCGAAAGCGTATTATGCGCCGCGAAAAACTACGGAATTGACAGATGATGTGCAAATAACACCACATTTTGTACCACCCCATCGTGTTTTAATTTTTTATAGCTTACTCGTATAAGATCGTTCTATCCGCCGACCTGGATGGTCGAAGTGGCTAGAGCGTGTGCTGACTCAGCACTTCGGTCGGAAGGGTCGCGTGTTCGAAGCCCATCGTGTGCATGGTTGTTTGTCCCTTGTCTTTCATAGATGTGTGTCGCGGAAGGCCTTGTGAGTCTGCTGACCACAGACTGAGGACTTCGCAAGTGTGTCGATGTCTCGTGTAGAGATTAAAATGAGGGACATAGTGGGTACCTGGCACGGATACTCGAAAATCGGCATCCCCTGAATCTGGAAAAAGCCTCTCGAAGAAAAACCAAACATTCTATCCGAGAAATCTTTTTTGGCAATATAACCTTAAACCATACTACGCAATAAACCCGAAGTTTTTATCTTGCTTCGGTTGATCAAACTTTACGATAAGTCTCGATGACGCAGGAAATTGTGGCAAACTAGAAAAGAGACAGAAATGGAGACACCTCACTTCCGGAAATCTCTTCACTCGCTCTGCGGTGATGGCGGTCCTGCACGATCGCCGTCCGCAGGTGAATTTTCTCCCTGCAATCGCCTGCGACCAACTCGCTGCACCCGAGCGTGAACGGTGCATGCAGGCACACCGTCAGCGCCCCCGCCCCCCCTGCCGCCCATCAGGCTGAGCAGCGCGGCCCGCGCACAGCCCCAGCGCGGCCGCGAGGGCGGCGGCAGCACTTAGCGCCGGGCGAGCACGCACTCCCGCCCACGCACGCACGCCACGCCCTCACGCACGGCCGACACGCACGCGGCGCCACGAGTGGATTAATGCATATGCAGACTGCGCATGTGCCGAGGGTCCCCGCAGGGCAGGAGCCGGCAATTACTTCATAATATGGAAAAATATGTTAATATACCTTTTCTGAAATTGGGAAGGTTATACTTTATACAATACTCCAGCGTTAGTTTTGTCGATGGTCTGGATTAAGATGAGATTTGCTGGTTGAAATCAATATTTTGCATGAAACTGTTAACGTTCATTTATGACAAACTGCATATCGTGTTACTACAAGGATTATGAAAAATTAATAGTATAAACTTGTATACGACGGTAATATTCAATTTCTCAAAAGGCTTTAATTTATTTTATTATTTATTTGTATGCCCTATGTGCAGCTCATGGTAGCATGCTAGCTTTCTCCGAGACGACCCGGGTTGGATTCGCGGCCTGGAAAAAATGAAGCTGTAGCTTTCTAACACAAATAGTCCCAGTTTCTATAGCTGCGCGATGAAAGTAAGCTTAGGTGGGCCGAATAAGGTAGTTACGATGATGAGAATAAGTCATACTCGCAAAATGTCTCCCTTGTTCTCAGGCGTTAATAATAAATAATATAAACGCCCTGGCCTGGAAACACTGCTAGCTAGAAAAATTCAGATTATTCCGACTCTAAAATGCCAAATACATTCCTTTACACAACCTTAAATGAACATCCCACGTAAAAATTTCACATAAAGTCTCGCGTGAGATGTCAGTATCTACGGGAAAAGTATATTGCAGACGTGTTCTATTTGAGATAATTTATTCCAAATGTTAACGAAGTCATTGTTCATACATACCGAGCGAAGTGGCTCAGAGTGCAGCGAGATGACTTTACATACGGGAGACCCTGGTTCAATTCCCATGCCGGCCATCCTGACCGCGGTTTTCATGGTTTCCCTCGGCCTTCCAGGCGAATGCTGGGATGGTTCTACCGAAACCAGCTTCGCTAGCCGGATTCGTTTACTACAAGACGTCACGAAGGTTAAACAAATTCGTCACTTCGCAGGTTCTTGGTTGGGGTGACCGATTAGGAACCTCAGAATCTAATGGTGCCGAGGCCAATATTACCCTTTACTGGACGTAATTGACTAAATCCAAATACAAAAATTCATGCATACTCGTACATGTATTTCGATTACATATGTTCAATGTTTGAATTAGGAGTTTCGTCATGTTAAAGATCCCGTAAGATATGTCGGCAGAGTGCAGCGCCGCCTGAGTTCCCCAGGAACAGCGCACTTGGCAGACGCTAACACCACCGCTGCCGCCAACGTACAGTGATCGGAAACGCATTTCTACAGCACCACGAGCTGTGAGGCGAAACAATGTGCAGTGACCAGACTCGTTTTCCTCCTCTGACTGCAGGGATACAAATCTCGATAGATTATTGTGCAATTCGAGGCGGACAAAGCGGGTTAGCATCAGGGTCTCTCAGAGTTCTCCTGTTTCTCGTGTCCTTCATTCCACCGTCGCTCCATCATCATTCATGTCAACTTCCTCACCATTCATCGCCCATCCATCAAAACCATTCATCGCAGATACGCGAAGCAAGGTATTTAGGATCGCAATAAAAATTGCACGAGTGCCAGCCGGAAACAACGTTTAGGCTGGAGTGCGATATTCTTTTTCAACTAGCCCTGTACAGCAAAACGGGATAAGAACAATAATGATTCAGTGTTTAGCGTGGTGTACTTTACTCGTATTGTTCGAAATAAATGTGAACTTGGAAGACAGAAGGGATAAAATGTCTAAATTGAGGACTTTATAAAAGATGGAAAAAATGAGCTAGGAAGTCTTGATAAAGAATGATGGTGCATCAACAGCAGTAAAGAAAGGATGGTCGTGTTGGAGGTACATAAGTGAAAATGTAACTTGATTCAACATATTTTCAAAGTAAATATGAGGTTATATGCAAAATCAGGCACACTAGTAGTATACTTTGCTAGGGGGAAAAGAATAATATGAAAGAATTCAAATATTTGATGTTATAATAGAAGGAGAGATCTAAGACTGCGTAAGAACAAGACAATGAAGAGAATACTTGATGATTCCCTCTCTGTTCATGAGGTAGAAAACTGATGACGATGATGATAATGATAATAATAAAAGTAATAACAATAATAATAATAATAATAATAATAATAATAATAATAATAATAATAATAATAATAATAATAATAATATTTAAAATATCAGTTACAATCAATTACATCGTACACGTGTTGCTTATACTATTTTTTAATACACCGTGTGCCAAAAATGTTTCAAACACACTTCGCTATATTTCGCGCTCGTTTCGCACGCTAGTATTTAGAATGAAACAAAATCCTACCTTTCACGTGGAAAACAAGCATGAGAAACCGTGTTTTGCACACGGCGTATGAAAAATAGGTTGAATCCGACGTTTCCAAATTTCTGTGTTCTCAAACGGAACGCCAAGTGCTACCCACAGAAAACAATAAAACCCAGCCAGAAACGTTGCAGTCTGACAAGGGACTACAGATGACCAGATTTCAGACGTTGCGGTTTTGATATCTTGGCCATTTCGAATCGCGCTCTGATCACTGTGTCAACGCCGTCACCACCGTCACCGCCATCACCTCCACTGCTGCTGCCGCCGGGAGTTATAATTATCGATTACGCGTGGGGGACCACGCGCTTTGCTCCGTTCAACGCCACCGCCTCCATCTCCACCTTCTCTGCCTCTACCGCTGCCACATCTGTTTCCCTATGCTTCATTCAACCACTCCCCGCATGAAAACTGTGCCTTCGGCTGTTCGTTGAAGGAAGTCACGAATATCAAGTGATGTGCAAAAATCAAATCAAATGAAACAAACATGGTGGAAAGAAAACGATGATTGAAGAAGTCATCTGACAATGTATTCTGGTCTGGTGTCCTCAAGAAAATTAATAGAATTTTTTTTGAAGTGTAATAATGGTGTTAATATGTGTCTCATATTTCAGCTTACTGATTTGAAAAAAACGTTCCACATTATTAAAAGCGGGCATATGTGTGAAAGTTAAAATTGAAATAGTTGTATTTTATTGTCACCAAATGTTCAAACTCAGTCTTAAAGTTCTTCTTGTTATTACTTCTCATCAACACGCTTCTAGAATAATACAAGGAAAATAATTCTAGAGGCGGATCCAGAAAGTAATTTAAAGAGAGAAAAAGGGGAGCAACATAAGTTCCCTCAATGTAATTCGCTGCATTTAATTCGCAGCAAATGACTTGAATTGCATATACACACCAGAATCAAAAAAATCATTTACTTACAATTAAATTCTTAAATTATTGCTTATCTAGTTTCAACCTACAATTAAGGGCATGAAAAACTTAGATACGTTTTGTTCGAACCTAAGAGTATTAATCACTCATCGAGATACCATCATTTGCCACCTACATCGAAAAGCCAGTTTCTTAATGACGTCAAAACACCCGTCTGGCCAGCTGTAACAGGCAGCGCCAAAAAAGTACAGATAAGAGAAACTTCAGCGGGATTATCTCAGTTATTAGTGGAGTAACCCTACTGATAAATATAGTCTAAAAGTCCTAAATGATCTTAAAAAAACATCAACTAGATCATCATCACCACCATCATCATCGTGCTTAGCACCACCTACAGTGCCAGTTACATAATATTAACAAAAAGAAACAATTAGTACATCTGAACCATTAGGGACACAAATTATTAAGATGGAAAAACTCCTTCCGCTGACCTCTTCCACCAAAAATAACTTTACTCACAAAACAAGGTGGAAGGTTACAAGCCCACAACTAACAAGTCGTCTATCCACATTTTTTTCAACCACATAAACAGTTCCGTTTTTTTATACTACACAATAGTTAACAATTACAGTAATCATTAAAGACACATAATATCCAGGAAGGGAAAGAAAATGCGTTCTTCCGAATGCTGTCCTTTCCCAACCAAAAACAACTTCACGCACAAAAAGTGCGCGCGCGTGTGAGGGAGGGGGGGGGGTAAAAGGCCTCCCCCTTCCCGCGGTGGGGCCCTTCCGGCCGGCAGCCACCTGTCCAGGCGCGGGGGCCCGGAAATTTCCGAGGCGGACGGCTGCGCGACGCGGCGCGGCGCGGCGTGGCGGGATGGGCGGGGCGGGGGCGGGGACGGGACGTGGGGAGCAGACGAGGTGACGCGGGGTCCGCCCCGATCCATCACCGCGCCCGGTAATGAAGCGCGATCCGACGGCGTGATAGAGAACTAATTACCCGGAGGGGGGGCGGGCGGACCACCCGCCACCGCCGCCGCCGACGCCGCCGCCGCCGCCGCCCCCAGCCGCCACGTTGGCCGCCAATTGCGCGTGTTTTATCAGTTTTCCGTCCATTCTCCTTGGCGGCGGCGTTTAATAGGGCGGGTTTTCGCGCGCGCGCCAGCGCTACGGAGACAAGAGAGAGAGAGATGGAGGCAGGGAGAGGGAGGGAGAGCGCGCTGCCACACGGGGAGCGAGCAGGCTGCTCCCGCAGGGACAGCGCAGCGTGGCGCTGGGCTGGGGGAAGGCATGCGTTCAATATGGCCCTTGTGAAAGCGTTCTTCAAAGCGGAAGATGATAAGCGGGGGAGTTAAATGAGATGTTTCGTTGCAAGGAACAATATCTCGTATGATACATTATTTTAAGAATATGTGATGTGATACATCTAATAGTGATTTCCCTTTAACTATACATCAGTATCGAGCACGTCGCACATGCAATTTTTTTTTTCTGTATTAGTCAAATTTATTAATTTAAAATGTGTTAATCTACTGTAATGAATTCTTATAATAGTTTATTTGCTTGACAACAATATCTAAGCGCTAGTATGTTTAAGAGACAAAATTCATCGAATTTTGATTTCAAAACAGTCTTGTAGAAGTTGTCCCGGTGCACTACCTACTGGAGGGAGGGTTCAATATTTTTTTCTTTCGTATGCGCCACAGGTTTAATTGCTCTTCGTATGCAAAGATATCTCAAAATGGAGGACTTCTATGCTCGGGCATTGCTCTTCAGATTTTCAGAAACCCTGACTCGGTAGAAAATCGAAGCGTCAACACTCCGTTTCACTATCGAGCAGATGTTGTAATTCACTATCGAGCAGTTGCTGTAAATTTTTGTGTTGACTTCCGCAGTGTGAATGGCATTTTACCAGGTTTCTGAAAAGGCCGCAAACAAAGCTCAAAAATCTGCTCAAACAAAGCTCAAAAATGCTATTAAAAGTCATGGTTTTTGAAAACTCATTGTAACACATGACCTGTGAACATGTAAATGTACTAAAAGTTTTGTTAGTTTTATGTTGTTTTTTGTAATTAATGTGTTTTTGTAATTTCTGTTTTTGTCATTTTTTATGCTTTTGAGCAACTATATTGATCTGACTGTTTCATTGATTAATGATGTACATAATTGTATTATGGCGTATAATTAAGGTTAAAGCCAATAAATAAATATTAATTCATTCATAAATCTTGGAAGAAACTCGAAGTTACATTTACAGAAACAGGAACCCTTGCATCACTCGAAGTAAAATATCATTGACTCCCTGAATTGCAGGTACGCGTTCTGCGTCATTTTCCAGTTGACTTTTTTCACAACTATCTGCCTCGATCCCTCTTAAACGGATTCGGCTTTGCTTGAACGGATTCCAAGTTCAAAATCATATCCTGCCCAATGGCAAAGGTGTGACCTTCTCCGCATGAACTTCCATTTCAGTAGTATTTCCGTCGACCTATGATAACCTCGTTATCGCAGAGGGCAAGACGGTTGAGTGGTACGACTTAAAACAGCGATTTCTGTGAGTGTGCGTGTTTTAGTGGGTATGAAACCGAATCATAACCCTCATACTCATACATTCGCCTTAACTTTAGTAGGCGCGGAGCGCTGCTTTCTTGCTTCCTTTTCCGATTACTACCTTCATTTCAATAAAGACACATTGAAGAATACAATATTTTTATTCACTTTGGTTAGGTAAAGTCGAACATAATGCCATAATAATAAGTTTCGTAATAAAGTACTTTACCGCCCTAGTATGGTGATGTACTTCATTACCAAACCAGGGCGGTAAAGTAATGGCGTATTTTGCCACTCTTCTTTTGAAAATATTTTGGACTTCTTTGCCTTGTATCCTAACACTATAAGTACTGAGTACAGTATAGTAAACTTACTGATATCAATGTTTTCTGGCCTCGGGTGCGCAGCAGTGCGGTGCCATTGCCCTGAGAAGCCTGCGACATGACAGGCGAAACGTCGGCCTCTGAGTTAACGACTCGGCCTCACCCGAACAGCCAAGAAGACATGGACTCGAGCCGCGGAAGCTTACGTTTAGATTTGATATCATGTTGTCATTAAGTGATATAGTGCTCTTTAACATAAAAATAGTGGTTTCTCCTTTTCTGACTTGCCAGAAAAGTTAGCAATCAAAACTTATTGATATGGAATAAACTTTCCGAATCAGAACTATATTCACTCATGTCCAATAGTATACACCAAGTGTGTTTCAATTGTTCTCCTTGTTAAGAACAGTGTCGCCACTTACGGGAGAAAAATGTAAATACTCACTGAAGGTGTAGGACGAAATTTCACATGAAATCTAACTAATTTTTACAAAGTGGATAAAACCTTGTACGATATTCATGTCGTAACATCAGATTACAATACTCAGTTGGTTATCAAACTAGGCCGAACGGCCTCTTTTTGGAAATTTTCCAATCTCATATTGTAATCAGATGCTTTATAATACTACGACACTAATATCGTAAAGAATTATTAATCATTGTCACTTATATACAAAAGTTCCCGTTTGCCTCTGAATGACCAATAAAACTTCAAATCCTACCTGGTTTAATTTCAACGTATTTTCGCAATTATTGAGACAGAAAATTTATCTCAGCGTAACAGCAAGCTACATTATAACAGATAAACCGCAGTCGATTGCTAGAAGCTATGTCGTGCACACTCTAATTATCTGCTATGGAAAGCAAAGGAAGGATTGCGAAATGTAATAAATTTGTGAAATTATGTGACAAGTGATAAATGGACGGAGGCACTTCTGGGAAGAAACTACTATCTCCATTCGGGGTCAGATAATGAAAAAATAGCGAGGAAGTAAAAGAACTGAACAATGATAAGCAGCAGTCAATAGCTTTTAGTAGCCTACAAGAAACCTCAAGAATGACATAGTTGTGACACAAAATAGATATACATAACTATATAGGTGGTTTCATCGTCATTTTGCAATCGGGAAATAATGGAAAGGTCAATAATACATGCACCTGGACTGAGATTACTACGAATTACAACTTTTCCACGGTCATTTCGATATCCAGACACAATTTTGAATCTTCTGTAAGTTAAAAAAATATTGGGCAACACAAATTATTCTACACATTGTTTTAAACGATGCTTTCTCTTCGTCAAAACAAATGAGTTACATTCTTAAAAAAACATTTATGGCACTTCGAAGGTCATGAAAGGCACATGAAGGTCCTTGGTCAGTTACCATCGATTGCTGCGAATATGGATCTCTAACGTCTTCGAGTTAAGAATGAGACATCGATGTCGATGTTTTAGAAACATGGATGTTATTGTGAAAACATTGATGTATTTAAAATCGAGTTTTAAGGGAAGATTTTTTAACATCCATGTTTAGTGATCGATGTTTTTACGTGTTTCATATTCTATTTTTCAGTGAAAACTTGTAATACTTTTGAGAATCCATGAATTGGACATTCTTCAGACCAAATAGAGCAAGAGTGAAAAATAATTAAACTAGATGTTTCGTCGATAAATGCAGTCTATATTATTTTTCAATTATCGAATGAGATAATAAAACCTTTCTTCACTGTCGTGATAATTTTTAATGATTTTTTTTGATTTCCTGATGATTTTGTCAGTAAAATCACAATTCAAAATTACTCAAGGCGACCAACTTTAATTTATCTTTCGTCGTGAATATTAATGGTAACTAAAAGTTATGGTGAAGGTTTAAAATATCTATGTTTAGAAACATCGATATTTTGTTGGCGAAGTCACTTCCCTCCTTCGAGCGTCTCTCCTCCTTGGACTGATATCCAAAAAACACCTGACTCAGGCTTAGAAGAAGGCGCACGAACTCTATTCTCAGTGAAAGTGACTGGGTTGGGTTTTCTCTGACGTATCTCCCACCTGCGGAGCACCACCCCAGCCGAGAGAAGCCTTAACCTCCCGACCACTCTCCCAGGATGTGTGGTAGTGTAGTGCATGTTAGTGCAAGTGTGTGTAAGGGGTGAGGATAGGATAAGGAAGAGGAAGGAGAGATCGCGCGCGGTTCGAGGCCCATTTGTTAGGTACTGCTCCGGCATTTAGCTGGAGTTCATCGGGAAAACCACGGGAAACCACCGATCAGAGCAACCGGCCGCTAGAATTCTCCTCCAGACAGCGACTGAACTCGACCTCGCAATGTAGCCAGTGCTGTAACCCCTGCCAACGACGGGAGTCGACCTCTAGGAGCTCTCGGTCAGAGGCACTGCAGTGACATCATCTGATGCCCTTGGGGGCTCCTCAAGCTGTGAATGCAGGACCACGGAAGGGCTGCTTGGCAGTCGCGCCGCCCAGGGCCTTTTAACTCACATATACCGTGATGGAGACCATTACAGTGGCGCGCTCTCCTACAGTAGCTTCTCACTGGAACTAAAATACGAACTGCTGCCAACGATACTTCAAACGTGCGTGGCTGCCGCGTAGGTTCGCGAGACGTAAGCAGACGCCTAAAGTTACAAAATATAGCGTCGATGTTCGCGCTTTCTCCAGCAGTTTCTTATATGAAAATATTATGAATAATTGAACATTTACAAGACACTTTTCTTATTTCTCAGAAATCAGCCAATTTTTATATGCGGAAGTTGGCGAGCCTCACCTGCAGCTACCCGGCGACCCTAGCACCTCCTATAGTAGCACCCTCAAGCTTTGTCCCCAGTTTCGATGGAGAGTTGCAAGGCCCTGGAAGGCAGAGGCCGACGGGGGCTGCGTGCGCGCGCTGTGTTCGTGCACCCCCTCTCATTTCCCCTCCCCCTCTCCTTTCCCTCTCCCCTTCCTGCGCCACCCCGACGGGGCTCATTCATTTGCATGCATTTGCAAGTTTACGGACGGCGGAGCACTACATTTTTGCAAGAACACTGTCTTTGGTAGAAAAGAAATAGGGCACGGGGTGAAAAATCGCGGGTTTACTTAATGCAATTTTGCTCAGAAATTATGTTCTTGAGAAGAGGTGGTTGACGTGGTTTGCAACTAAGTATTTCTCACTGACACTCTCAGCGATCTCATTTTGAGTTATCTAAAAAATAACTTTTCAAAATACCTTTCATTAAAAAACTATGTAATAATAATATACTATACATAAAACCTATCCAACCACGAAGCAATACTTGTCGAAAAGAAGAATACGCCACAAAATGTAAAATTGTTTGGTGCAATGTGGCAGGAAAAGGTCTTTGTCACTTTATTCTTTAATGTCACTCTCCAAAATAATTCATCCGCTAAAGCAAAATTCTAGCTGCACCCTGTCTTTCATGGATGTATGAAGCTAAAACCTGAAGAACTATCTCCTGCAACGAAGACTATTCGTAAACAGTAAGTATATCACCCAATTCACGACACAATAATAAATTAACAATATTGTAATACTAAAATTTAGTGATGACATTCACACGCGCTAGCGAACTGGCAATCGAAGGAAAACTTTCTGAAGATATCTAGATATTAAATTAAGATACACCAAAAATCTTTCCTGGGTTTTCAACCTTTCTCTATGTTTGGTACAACCGAGTCCATGTCCATGTCCATGTCCATGTCCATCCATGTCTATGTTTGCTACAACCTACAAAACGAGTGTAAGTTTGCTTTCGAATTAATGTATTATTTCCTAAACAATTTCCAAATATTATTATTCCGTGTAACACCATCACTAACACTGTGTTTTCTGTTAACTTTCCTTAAATATAGATCTATTACACCCTATCTGCGTTTCTTAAACACTACACATCATCAAATTAAGTACTTCGAAAGCCATTCTGTTTCCATTAGTATAATTTTAATAATTTTGGTAAGAAGCCACTGGTGCCTTAATTGTATACACCTTCTTACAGTTGTAATCCTGACACTACGTTTCTGCACTCCAACTTAAACGACGGCTTGATGGAACTCTTCGCGAAAATGGCGACTCTTCACAACTCCCAAGAGCGGCCAAACTTATTCACCATTACAAAACAATCATTTGTACACCCAGTTCACTAAATATTTCGGATTTTTATTAAGAATTATTTTTTAAAAAAGATAGCCTGATCACGATATCGGAGACGGCTACAAAGCAGATGTAGAGAGAGAGCGCGCACTACAATAGCGTTCTCAATAACTAGGTCGCCCCCGAGCCAGTGGGATTGCATTGCTTGAGAAGCTACCTGCCGTTCTGTCAGGAGCACTGTGCGCCCGTCATGCATCTGAATGGTGCAGCTAATTGGAAACCGAATGCGCAGAATCCTCTGATGAGTCCCGCAGCGCTGGGAGCGCGGTGGCAGTGGCGGCGGCGGCAGCTTCCTTTCAGAAAATCGGGTTCAATTCCATTATCCCCTCCGTCAAAAGCAGACAATAGTTGGTGCGATTATATTGGGCGAGTACTGTGCGATTTGTACAGGCAGAAGCGTTCTTTTTATTGCGCTTTGAAGAATGCAGTTCTTACGTGACTGTGCGTTCGTATTTGTATCACGTAAGTCAGATCTCGATAATTTTACTTAAAGTTTGATATATTTTTCTTAACTGGAAAAAAGAAGGGTCTATCCTAGCTAACGATGAATTTTATTATTATTATTATTATTATTATTATTATTATTATTATTATCATCATCATCATCATCATTATTATTATTATTATTAATGTTGTATTATGATGATTTAATGAACATTAACAAGGAGAGCATTGTTTTACAAAAAACAACTGCATTCGACGATATCCTCAATATATTTATTAGAAGATTATTAGAAAACTATCTCAGGAGTGAAAACAGTTTTTCCTTCCTCAGTTAATAGAATTTCCGAGACTAGAAGTTATTTTATAGAAGTTAACTATTCAAGGAATAATTTGCAAGAGCAAGAGTCCTTGAATCATATGCTTATACTCTTAAGATATTTCGTTTACCCATCTCAATAATCAATTACGGAGAGGAGTCAATAAAGTGCGCAGTTTTTCGTAAAAGAGAGATGATAATCGATATCGTAAGACGTCTTAATATTATACAATATAACAAACAATCGCATACAACACAATAATAGGACGTTTCAGTATGAACATCGTACAACGTCCCCTTTTAATGTACGTTCAATCCACTTTGTTAAAATTACAATGTTCTGAAAGTTTGGTTTAAATTAAGCTATTCGAGCTGTGAGAGTTGGCACACAACTAATAGGCGGCTATGTATAATTAGAATACTAGTATTCTATTAACTCTTATTGCGACATTGACCCCAGTTCCGGAAAGTTTGACTTATTCAATAAAAGCGTATAAAGAATGTTATTTTGCTATGCAAAGCACAGAAGTGGATTATTAGTGATATTTTATTAAGTGATGATACATTATTAACGAAAAAAATGACGACTTTTCTTACTACTAACTCAGCGTATACTTTACCCAATAAACACCGAGGATACGGCAAACATCAAGTGAAGACTTACCTGCAAACAAAAAAAGAAAAGGCTATCAGTACTTTGTAAGTATTAAAAACAATATTCATATCCATAAGAATAGTAAGTAATGGCTCAGATGAAGGGGCAATGAAGAAAGAGCATGTTCTTGCAAGGGGTGAAATCTAAGGTCAGACGGACACCTCGGACATCTGGGTGATCTTAAGAAAAGGAATCAAATGTTTTATTTTGACTTGGAATTTCTGAAAGGCTTGTCGGTGGTCAAATAACGATTACGTGTTCATTTAGGCATTTCACCTTCATAAGAGCGATATAAAAAGGCCGTTTTAACTACTACAATCTAATATGCTTTCCATAAGCAATATACTCGTACACATTACGAAATAATCTTATAGGATGTTGTAAGCAATGGTATATTTGTTAGGCAACTGTTAGTCAGATTAAATAACTTAGTGAAGAAAGCAGAATTTAAAATATAACAGTGGTCGAGAAGGTTCCAGGTTCTTATTCGTTCCGGATTCTCTCCATCTCGCTGGCTCCCATGTAGCCTTTGGTCTCTACACATTACTTCAGCCACTTGACTATATACATTAAACATTGTTTTGAACATGTTTAACGTTGAAAGTTGATAAGATTGGAATACATTGCAATCGTGGTACAAAGCTGTAACGATTGTCTCAGGACATATTTTTGATGTACAGTAATGCGAATATGTGTAAAGTGAGTGCAAGTAATCAGAGTTGAATCTTATAACCCAATGCCGCTAAATTTTGCAGCCATCGTTCCCGTAAATGCATGATATCTAAGTCAACTTTACTGGAAATGCAGGACGACTTATTTACGATCGCAAGCCTTAGCCATGTGCACGCCAGGGGCCTCCAATGTCTCACTCCGGCCTCGAACGCTGGGGGCGCAGGGTGGGGGACAGCAGGGGACAGTGGTGGACAGTGGGCACCTGTCGCCGCAGGTGACCAAGCAGGGGCGTGGCGGGCGTCGCCTTCGCCGCCCCACAGGCGGCACGGCGTCGGGGCGGGGCGTCGGCGTCGGCGTCGGCGTCGGCGTCGGAGGAGAGAGGTCGTTAAATGCGGTCGCGGCAGCCGCCAACTCCCTCATCCCTAGTCCTCCCCCGGCCGAGTCCTCAGTCCTCAGCGCGTCCTCGCTTTCCCTCCCGGGCCCTAGAGCAGCACCTGACCGACCACCGTCGCCCCGGCCGCCCTAATTGCGCGATTGTGGCCGCCACCGCCAGCACCGCCGCCACCGCCGCCGACTATCAATGCCCCGTCCGGCCACCGTCGCGCCACAATAAACCCTCATTTACGTGCCCATTCTTTTATTCATTCGGTTATTTAAATTTTCAATGTGATGATTGTTCACTTAAGCGCGAGTCCCACGGACAGCTCGGCGCAGAATGAAATTTTGATCACGCGGACTGAGCGAACCGGCGCGCGGCAGCGAAAAAAAAAGTTGTTTTTTTTTTGGCGGACCGCCGAAGCGGTCGCGTCACGTGGAGCAGAAAATAGCCCACGATAATCAGGACAAAAAGGAGATAACATACGCGACGAACACGCGCAGTGTGCGAGAGACCAAAAAATATAAAAATTTTCTGACCTTTATAAAAAAATAAAAACGCGTCCCCGTCCCCAGCGAGTCCTCGCGACCCGGCGCGTCGCGTCGCGTCGCGTCGCGCGTGCTCTGATGGCAGCGCCGGCGGAACGGGCAGCGCGGGCACAAAGATATTTAATTCGAAAAATACGGCGCTTAACTTACTTTCGCTGCCCGGTTAACGCAGGGGAATTTTTGCGTCGCGACCGTTTGCGCGGCGCGCCGGCTGCGCCGCGCCCCTGGCCCCGGACGCGCGCCGCAAGGAAATCGAATTCCGAAACGAGTGGGTGGGGCGCGGCGCGGTGGAGGTGCGGGGCGGGGCGAGGCGAGGCGGCACGACTCGGAGAAGTACTGGGCGCAGCGGGGCGGAGAGAGCGGGGGTGCAATGTGATAGAGCTACGTGAAGCGTGGTGGAGCAGGTTAGAGCGGGGTGCAAAGTGGTAGAGCTATATGAAGCGTGGTTAGAGCGGGGAGAAGCGCGGTGAAGCGCCGCGGGGTTACACCGTATGAAGTGGGATAGTGCGAGGTAAAACGCAGTGGAATGGGACTGGGGTGAAGCGAAGTGTAGCGGGACGCGGTGAGGTGCGAGGCGAGGAGGGATGACACGGAGAAGTAATAGGCGCAGCGGGGCGGACAGATCGGGGTGCAATGTGATAGAGCTACATGAAGCGCAGAGGCCAAGGTTAGAGCGGGGTGCAGCGTGATAGAGCTGCATGAAGTGTGGTGGAATAGATTAGAGCGGGATGAAGCGCGGTGAAGCGGGTTAGAGCGGGGTTGAATGGTGTTCCCCCGCATGAAGTGGGATAGCGCGAGGCGAAACGCAGTGGAATGGGACGGGGTGAAGCGGAGTGTAGCGGGGTGCGGTGAGGTGCGAGGCGAGGAGAGGAGAGATGACACGACCATGTAGTAGGCGGAGCAGAGGGCGGGGTGGAGCGGAGCGAAGCGCGGCGGACTGAGCGGGGTGCAATGTGATAGAGTTACATGAAGTGCGGTGGAGCGGGATAGAGCGAGATGAAGCGCTATAAAATGGAGCTGGGTTGAGCGGAATTACACAGTAGAACGAGACAGAGTGAAGCGGAATGTAGTCCGACGCAGTGAGGTGCGGGGCGAGTAGGGACGACACGTAGTGGGTGGAGCGGAGACGGACAGAATAGGGTGCAACGTGATAGAGCATGGTGAAGCAGGTTAGTGTGGGGTGAAGCGCGGAAGAACGGAGCGCAATGACGCGGCGCAAGTTTGAATGTGGTTGCACCGGATAAAGTGGAAGAGCCTGGGGCGAAATGCAGTGAAAGAAGAGGGGGTGAAGCGGGATAAGCCGAAAGCTCGAAATTCGGTGGGACAGGGAGTGAGGGAGGTTGAGAGAGGTGGTACGGAAATGGCGAAGCGAAGTAGACCAGGAAATACTGAAGTGGAATTGGCGTGAGGTGAAGCGGGCCGGGGCGGAGCAGGTAGCTCAGCCCGAAGTGTGTAAACGCCGCTCGAAACGGAGTGAAGCGGATTTGAACCGGGGGAGGAGCTGGACCAGGGGAATAGTGGCGGGACGAAGTAGAACTGGAAGGAATGATTTAGAGTGGAATGAAATAACATGGAGAAAGAGTGAGTGGGGTGAAACAAAATGGAGCTGGTGGCAAGTTAAAAACAGGTGAATCAGAGTGGAGAAGGGCAGAGCGGGAGAGGCGATGTAAGGTGAAGGGGAGCGAGGCGGGGAAGACGATGTGGGTGATGCAGAGCAGAGCATGGCAATGTGGGACTTGCTGATTGGGCTGGGGGCGGGTCAGGAAATGGGAGAGAGAGGCGGGTCAGTGGCACGAAGCAGAGGTTGGAAAGCACAGAGGATGTGTTGGTGGCGGCTCCGATCGAGGTTTCAGGAAGAAAAGGGGAGGACAAGATAATAGTTGGCTCAAGTTAGGGAGGTATCTGAAGGAATTGGTAACAAAACGGTGCAAATTTTTATTTGATTTCAAAAAAAAAATGTATTTTTGTATGGGCAGTATTTTACAAGGCGGTCTCCCTCTTATGCTCTCGTATAACCTAATTTGAAATTAATTATGGCTGGAAAGAACCATGTAAATCATTGACGTGTGTAGGATTACTACGAGAAACACAACAACATATGAAGAAAGTAATTTTATGAAATTTGACCGCTTATATCAGGTTGTCATTTTAACTTTCTACAACCACACATTTTACTGACGTAATGGCGCATCAGCCTTCAACCGTTGGGGATGGGTTCGATATCAAGATAAACCTTGAGAAATTTATGAGGGACACACCGACTTTGCTTGGAGTTCTCTGTCTTCCCCTGCTTCTCATTCAATCATTTCTCCGTCACTATTCATCTCATTGTCCTCCCATTTCGTTAGATCATCACCAAAATCTCAATGACCGTGGGACTTGGAGGATACATACACTTCAAAATTTAAACAAAACACATTTTAGAGTAGAGAAATGTGTTTGGGGGATTGCACAGGTAGGAGAGACATTACATTGAAAACTGATGGCTAGACTCTTGGGTTTCGACGATGAGGAATATTGAAGAATTTTTAAACTAAAATAAAACGATTCTTGTAGCAATGCAGCGGACATGTGTATCCAGGAAATTCTCAAATTGAAAACAGCAAAGGTAAGAAAGAAAGAACAAAAACGACGAATTTATCACCAGTTTGTACTACCAATTGGAGTCACTATAAAAAAAATTAACAAGGTCATCAACGCTGACTCCATCTTTCGGCCAAACAGTACAATTTGTCCTAATACGAGAACTATACGGCTGCGGGAAACACTGGCGGGGAAAGACAGTCGACGGCACAACATGCGTTGAGGATGACAAAGTCTGTAACAAACGCAGGCGATTTCACCGAGCAGGGATATGGCGGCGTACGCCGGCGGCGCTGGTCGCAACGGCGGCGGCGGCGGCGAGCGCAACGAGAGCAGTCAGGCGGACGGCGCGCCGCTGCCATGGCCGCTGTTAAGTGATGCACCACGCGCCGGCTCATGCATGCGTTTTGCATGCCCAGCCAAGAACGCCTACTCGCCTCCCCGCCGACAAAACTGTTGCAGATATGCGCGCGCTCCCCACATATACAACACAAATACCCGCGCCCGCCACCGAAGCGCCGATGCGAGCGCCTCGCGCCGTTTGTAATTGCAGAGCAGCTAGCGGCGGCGGCGGCGGCGGCGGCGGAGGTCAGCGCCCAATGACCGCGCGCACGGGTCGAGGACGCGTCGCTACCGAACCACCACCCCGCTCTTACTTTCCTCGCTCATAGAGTTTTTTTTAAGGTAATTTAGTTGAAATTCTTTTTTGTTCACGTTTTTCTAATGATTGTTTATTTACAGTATGTTGACCACAAAGAATACTCAGCAGATTTGTTGGATAATTAGAAACCGTCCATATATTACATAACGTAAATTTGGAGTATTTTGGGTACCCTCTCCACATGAAAAGCACCAGTAAGGCGAGATTAAAATCCCTTAAATAACTGCGTAAGGCTTGCGTCCACACCAATTTATAAAAAGTAAAAATTGTTATGTAACCATAAATCGATTTATTTGAAATTATTTTATATACATATTTAAATTTGTAATGATTAAAGACAATATTTGATAAATAATTTAGAAACAGACACACGTATGGGTACATTTATTCTTGTATATTTGTATTTTCTAATTCGTCAGCCGACAACTTTCTATAATTACTGAATTTAGTTTCGTTTAACACTGAGTCAATAACGAAGACTCGGGATGAGACAAGAAATTCATTGTAGCGATGTCGCCAGTTTTGCCATACAAAAAAATACCTTTAATATTGACAAATTCCTACCACGAATTTTGTGAGGCCAATGAATATAAACATGCATTTTACGACGGAATTTTGAGAGGTCATAATGTTCCGCTTTCGGGCCTTTCACTAGCATCTTTCCAAAATCGCTCTACCGAAATAAAACAAATATTTTCATTTACCTGGCGAAATGTACAAAAAATGATTGTAAAAAACTGATGGAATATTTATTAAATATACAGATATTTATTTGAAAAAATCCCAGCGTCACTCATTCAAATGTTCTGACGACAAAAGCACGATGGTGGGAGACGTTTCCGATGCGGTACAAAACAACACGCAACAGAAGAGGTGAATAACCTGTTTTTTAACTCTTCACGTGCAATTACGAACGATTCAAAAATAAATTTAAACACTCATTTACGCCCGCCAATAAATCTAAACGTTACCGGCTGTCAGCATTAGTTGGCAATGCTACCTGCACCAAACGATAATGAGGGAGGAGAATTTTTGAGGAAGGAAAGGACACATAGGCGAAAAAGTTTATCCCAACAAACTAAGCAGACGTCGTCGTGGATAACACAGAGGGGGAAACTCATATATTAACTTAATTGGATTGTCAAAATACTATAAGACAGTTTTTTCTTGTAATATGAATGATTCAATTAATAAAAGACTTATGAAAAAACGTTTCCATTGATTATAACAATTTATACATCATAACTTTTTACTTTTTTATAGGTTTTGTTACTTTGATTAAGGCTGAGTCAAAGGAATTATTTCTGTAAATATTGGAAAATTTTAAAAATAAGTATCAGCGTTACGTAACAATTAACTAACTCCCCTGCGGATTGCTTGCCTCTATGTAATGCGGCGTGCTGTTGACTGCCTCTGCCTCAGAACGTCCCTTCCCCCTTTCGCGTTACGTAATTTATCGACGACCACCCTTGCAATCCTATGTGAAGAAGTCAGTCACTGGTGATATTCCTTTACAAAGTTCCATGAATAACTAGATGAATAACTTACATTTTACAAACAAAATTAATATACGAGATAATTAGTGACTTAGCTATTAATATTTTACTTAAGTATTTGATAAATCCAATATTTACATTTTTTCTGTACTTTCACTTCCAAAATAATTGTCTATTACTAGATTGTTAAGATTTTACAGTAATTTGGGCAGATGCTTAATCTCTAAAGCTTCACACTCTCCAATGGTTTTTGGTATGTCGAAATCGTTGTGAATAACGTGTCTCCAAAGGAGCTCTAGCAATTTGAATTTTGGATATCAATTTCTTATTTTATGATGTTGAAACGCAAATATATCTCCAGAGTTGATGTAGTTTTTATCTCGTTACGTTGATTTTTTCAACTTAATTATCTATCTGTATACAAATTAATATATCTCAATGTATACAAATGTAAGTACTAGAGAATTTCAGGTCAGTTTTGATATTTATTTTCGACAGGAAACAGAAGTCTGCAACTTGTCCACATCGATTCCCTTCATTCCTAAGCAACCTTTCTTTCTACGAACTGCATCTCAAACTATTGTAAGTAGTGCTCTTAGTGTAGTTTCTGTGTGCCTACTGTAAAAACAATTGATTTAGGCGGAATGCTTACTTTCTGGAGAGTCCCCATTCTGTGGCCACCTGTACCTTACCTGCCACCACGGTTTTATTTCCAGAACACAAATACAGCCAGGATAATCCCAATGCAACTGATGATAAGAAAACTCTTGAGAACTAGTGACCACAGAAAATGTAATGAAAATGACCTTCATTCGTCAAAATGTGTTGCACCCACGAGATACAGGAGATACAGGTATCTTCTTTCTGTTTCTTTCATCTTATTCATGTGTCTCCACTCTTTTCTTATATTTTCCTTTAGACTTTGTCTTTCTTTAATTAAAAAATATTACTGTATATTCAAAATTTATCTCAGACGCCATTATCTTGTGTAAGTATTCCGTATTATTAACATTTCTAATTAAAGTTATAAACAATTAAATGTTAGTATTCGCTAGTTTTGATTCATTTTGCCCCTCTATGACGTTTCATGCAGCTCCACTCCCATTGGATTATGTGTTTGCAAGGCTTGATTTGTTTAGTCATCAACTTTTGGGAGATGTTATCAATTCCAATTGTTTTACCTGCGTAATTATTTAAGTTTTCCTTTCTCTAATTAGTCTCTCCCTCTTTTCCCCTTTCATCATCTCGTATTTCCTATTCCTTTATAATCATCTCCCACTATCTTGTGCGTATGTTCCTTATTATCGCATTCTTCTCCTTTCTCTTACTTAAAGACCGCCTCCCAGTTAACTTATAACAACTCCTGTCATTTATATTAGTTATAGTTGTATTGTACTTTATTTTCTTGCCTCACTCGCCGTTAGTCATTATTCTTTCACCTTTCGTTTCTAGTTTGAATACACGTTCCACAATTATGCGACCACAACATAGAGCGTCCTAGAAGGCTGAGCGGGATCTGTTAGAATTTCCCAGGCGTTTGAAGCATCCCGAAGGTCTCAATTAGTGCTCTTTTTCATGGACTTGAAGTACACGTTCCTTCAACGTTTCCTCAGCATCTACGGTTTCAGGTAATCGAGAACGTTCCTTGACGGATCTCACTACGTGTCAGTTCGTGAGTCTGTCATAAGCACTCAACGTCTGTTCGCTTTACTGCACAGCCTGTGCACGTAAAACACCAGTAGAAATATTTCCCTTTCCAAACGTTTCAAAGGAGATTTCCATTTTGGGTTAATTCCTCTTCCTCTTACGGAGAGACTAGTCGGTTGAAGAAAAAGACATTGCGTTGCATGTGGAACGCGCAACTATGCGTAAATATCTGGGTAAAATGTACAGGTGCTCGGGGAGGCTTAGTAAGGGAAAGCAGGTTATACACATTGTGAAAACGACCAACTCGGAATTTCAAGGCAAAAAGTCTGAAAGTCGAGAAGTGCTGGTCGATTGCCTAATCACCTGACGCGCATTTAATTTTAGAAGATGAATTTAGAAAAGAATTGGACCGTTGCCAACGGAAGCACCTCCAAAGTGCACTCCAAAGAAAAACATTCTCGACATCTGAATTTTAGATATATTGGTTGCCGCGGTCGTTTTAAATTCGGACTTTCTTCTCATCCAAGTTTTATTCCAAGATTTTTGCAATTAGTATGAAAGCTTCGAAGAAAACAAAACGTACATCTTCCAAAGAAAAAATTAGACAACCATGAAATAAACTTTAGGTCATTACAAAAAGATCGATACATATAAAGCTGTTAACGTAATTTATATAGAACGTGGTTCACGTTACCGGTTTGTTAAGGCTTACCTGAATAAAGGAATGGGTAATGAGAAATGAAGGAATACATATGTTACTGAAAGATATGTGAACCAATCTCTGGTAAATATGAATATCAGTGAATGAAATTGTTATTTCGTTGCAAAAGTGTGATCAGATGGTGATTATATTGTGACATACAGTAAATATAATAACAATATCCCAAACGCATTATCAGGTCCAAAATCTCTCCTACATCACAATTTTTCAACGAAACAACAATTTCATTAACTGAAAATAATACGAGAATAACCCTTACCAGAGATTGCTTCACGTATCTCCACATTTACATCCGCAGCGCGAAGATTGAATACGGACGATATGACGAAACCAGTCACATATATTGGACGCAGACCGTCGTTATTCACTAGTCTATTGATCTGTCAAATTTCCGCAAAGATATAGCGCACGGAGTCTAGCCAGGGCTGGCTGCGTGCCGCCGCGCCGCGCCGCATCGCGCTGCGCCTCGTGCGGCAAAGCTCCGTCACTTGCGGCAGCGGCGGTGGGGGCCCAGCTACCCGTCAGCTCCGAGCAATATCCGCCGGGTCCATTTTAATTTCGCACCTGTTCCGAGGCGCACTCGTAAATCACGTGTTTATGTATCAGCGCGCTCCTCTTTATTGGCCGCCGCCGCCGCCGGTGGAGGAGAGGGGAGGGGGGAAGGGTTGCGGGCTGCGGCCGCCCCCGCGCAGCCGCAACCGCCCCGCCCCTGCCCCGCCCCGCCCCGCCCCCGCGCCGGATCGGAACGCCGCTATGGAAATCACGGAACGCGACCCAGTGCGTGACTTCTCTTCGCGTCGATTATGGATTGTGGCGGCGCGTGGTGAGCTAGTTTCCAGCTCGTGAAATAGGTTTTGGGTCACAGGGAAGGAATTAAGTGATTTACTCGTTTCGTTTCGTTCGACCCGTCAGAAAAATGCTGTGGTAGTTGTCTCACATTTCGCCGCGGTCTGGAGGAGAAGTCTAGCGGCTGCTCTGATCGTTGATTTTCTTGATTTGTTCGACCTTTCTTTCTTCTTCCTTATACTATCCTCACCCCTTACACACACGCGCGCAGTATACTTCCACCTATGCCGGGAGACTAGTCGGGAGCTTGGAGCTTGTCGCAGCTGGAGCGGTGCCCCGATGATGAGAGATATCTAGTTGGGGAAAACCCGCCTAGATATCTCTCAAAACGGGCATGTCGGCGCTGGATCTCGCTATCCCACGTGTGAAGATCACTGCTACCTCACGTGATAAAAACTTGCACTACACTTACGGGACTTAGCAGATGACCAACGACAGCCTTAACAGTTGACGCGCTCGAAATGACTAACCAAATAGTCTTGTATATCTTTGAGAAATAGAATTGGTTTTAATTTCTGCAGAGTCGATTATGTATTGTGAAACAGAATCCATAATCGCACAATATACCGAGAACGATGGGTAATTTTCATAATGAGAAATATATTATATCACAAGCAAAGTGATTTTATTTTTGCTACGGCTTGCTGGAACGTGTTCATTACAAATACTTCGACACCTTAGAAAATATATTTCGGAAATTCTACTTGCTTCATTTCGAAAATAATATATTTCTTGTTCTCAGAAGGGGAACTCCCTTATTGTTCACTCGATCCAATTTAAAGTGCGAAGTGCCCAGGGGTTATTGGGCTCTGGCGCAAGCCCAGAGACAATAAACATGGTGAATACGCCCCGCCATCACCTTCCGAGAGGAGCTGAGTACGTTTTCGATGTTAAAGAAGGAATGAGAAGATTTTCTCATTTCGTGACGCTTTTATGTCGACGTGACAAAAAAAGAATCATGGACGCTCTCTCACTTTGTCTCGAGTGAGTAGGTTATAGATCTCTTAGAGTCAATTATGTAAACGCAGAGTATGGTGGGTTGGTCTCCATTACAAAAAATAGATTTGAATCCTAGGGACGGAATTAGAGGTTTCTGCTAGTCGCATTCTGAAGCAAGCTCTGTATCACATCACAAAATTGTCATGAAACATCCTCTCTCCTCATCTCGAAACAAGCAATTCTTTAGTCTCTAAGGAAATTTCCCTCTTTTCCATTTTATCCAGTACTGGATTTTGAATGCAAGACGTCCATTATCTCATGAACTTTGGCCCAATCGGTATTGCAATGACAGCAACGAAAATCTACATTCTGATGGAAGACATTCAACGCATCTGTCTTGTGTTTAAAGACCCTGCGATTGTAATACTGTGAGCAACTGACTTATCATAATTTGGTAAATGATGTGTACAATCAGTGTATTAATTCAAGCAAAAATAGTCATAACTATTCATAATAGTCAGCGAAACAAATGAAGATGCAAGGTCATTCCTATTATCCGGGACGCAATGAAAGTTAACAATAAACGTGAACTTACTGAAATGGATGACGATAATTTTGCATTTGATAGAGAAATGATGTGAAAGCTAGTTCCTCGATAAATACGAACATGTTTTGCAACTGAATTACATTGAATTATAGGAAGTGTTACATGGTAAATGAACAAACCGATAATAGTGAACATAGTTTCACTAACAATTTAATTAAACAATATGAATAAATACATTTTAGAGATATACTGTTATTTTATATACAATCAGAACATTCGCAGATATTTTATACCACTAAAATATAACAGTTTCACTTGGTAGTTCTTACAGCAAATCAAGTCATCTCATTTGCAAAGACTAGCAATGTACTGGTTCTGATGATGATACACAAGTACCTATCATCCCTCTTATTTGCCGTTGGTAGTTTTCTTTTCAGCTTAACAAATGAGACCGTTCAAAATGTAAATTCGTGACCACATCACATCAGAATTGGAACCAATTGAGTATGTATGTCTTCATATGGAGATGCCCGCCGTCTAGAAACATTATGCAAAGGGAATTACGACGTGAATGAACTCACGAGCTCCGTCCATTCACGTTTTTCGACATGAATGATATAACGACGAGTTACCTTGCACGAAGACCTTGTGAGACCCCTCAAGCAAACATTTTTTTCTAGAGAAGCTCACCGCACCACGCAATTACAACGGAAGGGAATTCTGCACGACGGAGCCCAGCGTGGTAGTTACCCTTGCTAAGAGAACGCGTCGTATCGCAGGATTAACAGAACACATCCATTAATCGTGCACATATTTACTGGACTCAGCACGGTTTGTTAGTGAATTACGTGGGAGTACTGGGCTAACTCTGCCGGAGAAGGGAATTGAGGTTGGCAGAACGCAGCGATCCCAGGCTTAGTGGCACTCGCTCGCCGTGATTCAAGCCCCCTCCTCCCCCGCCAAGTCCGCTAACACTACAAACCATCGTACAACCGCCGCGGTCTCCGCTCACGGGTACTATGTCGTTGCCACATGAATCGGGACGTTCACCGGAGCTTCTGCCCAAGGCGCGCGGATGGCCATTGTGTACAAACAAATGCCTGCGCCACCCACGAGGTGATGGACTTCGCCTCTTTCCCGCTCTCTTTCACCCGTCTACGGTTACCAGTTTTTCTGATTCCATCCTGAGGGAAAGTTTCAAAAACTGAACGAATATGAATTAATGAATCAATGAACTAATGAATTTTTGTCTAATTGCATACGTTTAACAAAAACTGAAACCATGGAAAGATTGATGGTTGAATGAATGTACAAACTAATATCTTAAAAAATCTTTAGTCTCCAAATTCTTCGTTGCCTAATTTACCGACAGAGCTACTTCCTTGTCTTGGAGAAAAATTGATGAAAAATTTGTACTAAATTTTACTTATTGTTTGTAGTTCTTTTCCTTTGACATCTATGACTTTGCAGAGTAAGATTTTGATCACTTCAAATTCAATCAAATCTCGATTTATTTTCGTTCTCCTTCGCTAAACACTTCGTGAGCGGCACCTCTCTCCAATTTATTTGAAAATATTTGATAAATCGAAAATACTAGTTTCGGGTGAAGTTTCAAAATATCGAGGTTCCACTGTAAGCCTAATATGCCTCCAGAGACAAACTTTCAAAAATCTTCTGTCAATCTTACATTCTTCGTATCTGCCTCTCTTTCCCCATATCTGATACCCAAGCCCTTCCCCGTAATTTGTCGTATAACTCGTACGCTATCCTCACACTGCTACCCACACAATCCTGCAAATAAAGAGAGAAGGCTCCTATTCATTTAGCTTTACGCATTACCAATCCCAACGCATTGCCACTACTTGTGCACATGCCATTTTATCCAATACGCAGCACACCTTCGACTCCGCAGTCGATCGTGAACACAGCTTCTCACAATCCCAAGCAGACAAAAGCTATTTGTTTCCTCGGCGCTCCATCTCTGTCACTCCTAAACACTTGATGTCTGATCCCAGTCTTCTTCCACTTTCATCTCGCATCTCTTTGTCCCTCGCATCTCTACGGTACTTTCTGCCTCGAGCACTTCTACCGCAGTGATCGCCAACACAGAACAATACCTTCTCAGCAGAGGTATACAATACTGATACGCCTGCCAATCGCGCGGGTGGTCTCCTGTGAAGATTTCATGCAGCTACACGTCGACGATCCTTTCTCGCCGACGAACCAGAAATCCCGTCTCTCCTCCTTCCAGATGAATCGAAGTTTCATTTATCAACAAGTATTATTTGAAGTATTTCGTGGACACTTCGTAGAAATATAAAGGCGATATGCCTCACCTTTGTTGGAATATTAAAACTCTGCTTCGTAATAAGTATAATTCACATAATGTGTTTTCAATTCCAAACCTGGGATAACTATTAAAAACTGTTTTCGATTCTGTCTTCATTCTTTCTTTTTTAAGCCAATTTAATTATTGGTCTTTATTAGTACGTGTGTTGTCCATTCATTTTATATATTGTCCATAGAGTGTTTGGTCTCTTCGAAGATGTTTATACATTAAATTTCAGGTCAAGTAGCGTCAGCAGTTCATTGAGTACTTCTATGTGTCTTGCCTAGTTTTCTACGCAATATTATTTTCTAATTTTCAAAGCGCCTATTTCCATTATTTCGCTCATTTATTATTATTATTATTATTATTATTATTATTATTATTATTATTATTATTATATTATTATTATTATTATTATTAATGCTCATACTATCCCATAAAAAGAAAGGGCCTACGGGGTGCGTTACATATAATCGAATTCCTGATCACCTCGATCGGGAGACCATTCACACAAATAAATAAAATATTAATAAATAACATTCCCTTAACATTTACACTTTAAAATATTCATGTTTTGCAACATGCAATGCAATATCAAATTAATGCCATGCAACGTTATCATATTCTTCTCAACGTTTGACCACCGTCCCGAAATATTCCCACTGTTCCCGCCTTCTCAGTACCGCTCCCGCGCCGTCTTGTGTCTCCCCGCAACCTCCGCTTGGGCGACCACAGAGCACAAGCGTTCCTCAGAAGTATGCAGAGCGATATGCGTAAACAGGGGCGGCGGGGGCGGCGATAGAGCGGGGCTCTCGTCGGCGCGCCCCGGAGCGCACGATGCGCCTCGTTTGTTTTGTTTGGGACGCGGGTGCCGGTTGGCGAGCGACGAAATTGATATCCAGCGCGGCTTCCCCGGCCCCAAAATGGCGCCCACAATGGACGGGTCTACTTCCCCCGCACGGTGATGGTGGGAGCGGTGCTGGACGCTGAGACGGTGGACGTGAAGCGGCGATGTCGGTGGTGTCGGCGCGTGGTGGTTGTCGGGTACTGTGGGTGGTGGCGCCAGGGACAATGGCGGTGGGAGCGGTGGCGACGGGATCGGTGACGGATTGGTGGACGGATCGGTGGCGGTAGCGTCAATCGAGGTGGTGGCAATGGCGACGGGATCGGAGACGGATTGGGGGCGGCAGCGACAATGGCGGTGGCGGCGATGGCGACGGGATCGGTGATGGTCTGGTGGACGGATCGATGACAGATTGTTGGACGGATCGGAGACGGATTAGTGGCGGCTGCGACAATGGCAATGGCGACGGGATCGGTGATAGATTGGTGGACGGATCGATGACACATTGATGGACGGATTGATGACTGATTGGTGGGCGGATCGATGACAGATTGGTGGGCGGATCGATGACAGATTGGTGGGCGGATCGATGACAGATTGGTGGCGGATCGATGACAGATTGGTGGGCGGTTCGATGACACATGGGAGGACGGATCGATGGCACATTGGTAGACGGATCGATGCCACATTGGTAGACGGATCGATGCCACATTGGTAGACGGATCGATGCCACATTCGTAGACGGATCGATGCCACATTGGTAGACGGATCGATGCCACATTGGTAGACGGATCGATGCCACATTGGTAGACGGATCGATGACACATTGGTAGACGGATCGATGACACATTGGTAGACGGATCGATGTCACATTGGTAGACGGATCGATGCCACATTGGTAGACGGATCGATGCCACATTGGTAGACGGATCGATGCCACATTGGTAGACGGATCGATGCCACATTGGTAGACGGATCGATGCCACATTGGTAGACGGATCGATGCCACATTGGTAGACGGATCGATGCCACATTGGTAGACGGATCGATGCCACATTGGTAGACGGATCGATGCCACATTGGTAGACGGATCGATGCCACATTGGTAGACGGATCGATGCCACATTGGTAGACGGATCGATGCCACATTGGTAGATGGATCGATGCCACATTGGTAGACGGATCGATGCCACATTGGTAGACGGATCGATGCCACATTGGTAGACGGATCGATGCCACATTGGTAGACGGATCGATGCCACATTGGTAGACGGATCGATGCCACATTGGTAGACGGATCGATGACACATTGGTAGACGGATCGATGACACATTGGTAGACGGATCGATGACACATTGGTAGACGGATCGATGACACATTGGTAGACGGATCGATGACACATTGGTAGACGGATCGATGACACATTGGTAGACGGATCGATGACACATTGGTAGACGGATCGATGACACATTGGTAGACGGATCGATGACACATTGGTAGACGGATCGATGACACATTGGTAGACGGATCGATGACACATTGGTAGACGGATCGATGGCACATGAGTGGCGGCAGCGACAATGGCGGCAGTGGCGATGACGACTGGGTCGGTCACGGATTGGTGATGGGCTCGGTTATGGTGTCGGTGGTAGCGGTGTGGGTGACGGTGTCGATGGTGACGCCTGGGTGAGGATAAGCACTGCGATCACAGGAGGCGTGAGGCTGACGATGCAGTTTAATCAACTGTCAGTGTCGGAGCACACTACATAAATTAATAAATAAATAATTAATTACAATATTTCTGGGGGGACAGTGGAGCAAATACAACTCCACAAAATTTAAAAGGCACGTCCGTAAAATAATTGTGCAGTACATCCATTCTTAATTCCGGCACAAAATCGAAGACAACAATAAGCCGCCACATCGCTTCCGCGAATTCGTAATCACTGTTATAAAAGCAAATGAAAAACGCATCAGTTCAAACAAATTTATAATTTCAAAATTCAACAATTTCAAAATCTACTTTGAAATGCTAACCAAATCTATTAAACTCAAACGCTTAAAACTTATTTAGCAATTCACAATTACCAATGACGCACGTTCATTGGCTGCGACCCCTCTTCCCTTCCTGCGTCACCCGACGCCACAGTCAGTCTGATCTGAGTCTTGCAACAGAAAGGATCGTAATGGCGTGTTGGCAGCCGTTGTCTTCGACGCGTGCTGCTTGCTTTATTTTCTCAAGTGTAGTGTTTTGGTAACTAAAATGAGCAGTTTATACACTGCAAGCTTTCCTGCTTCGCGTTTCCTAAGGCGGGCAGAACTTAATAATGCTGACAGTACCACAGTGTTAGTGAGTGTGTTGTAACGGTGTTTCTGACGAAAGCCAATACAAATTCGGTTCTGCACTGCAAGCCTTCCTGCTCCGCGTTTCCTAAGGCGGGCAGAACTTAATAATGCTGACAGTACCACAGTGTTAGTGAGTGTGTTGTAACGGTGTTTCTGACGAAAGCCAATACAAATTCGGTTCTGCACTGCAAGCCTTCCTGCTCCGCGTTTCCTAAGGCGGACAGAACTTGATAATGTTGACAGTACCACAGTGTTAGTGAATGTGTTGCAACGGTGCTTCTGACGAGCGCCAATAAGATTGTTTTTACAGCGCAATCTTTCCGCCCGCTTTCCCTGAGGCGGGCGCAACTTGGCAACGCCGGCGGGCGCCACGCGTTACGTGAAGATGTTTAGAAGGCGTTGGGCAGCAACTGTTTCAAACACAATTTCCTCGAGCTTGTGTTCCCCGACTCGAGCAATAAAGGATATATATATATGTAACCGTTTGTTAAACATTGTAGTATTTAGTGCTTAAATTTAATATATGTTTTTCTTGTGTCATTTGCAAACTTATTTTCCCAACCGTAATAGCAGTAATTCAATACACAGATGCAACCTGTTTAAAAGCTGGTCCTTCGATCCATGTAAGTTGAACTATTGAAGGTGTTGGGGGGAGGAGAACAAACGTCTCGAAAAGCAAGAAAAGTCCACTGCTCTCTATCTCTCGAACTCATCCTCCCACACTGGTCCTTCGAGTCGTGATTGGTCCTTTTTTCGAGCCGACTATCTTCTATGTAATAGAGAAGTAGTTGAACCAGCATTAATATTTATTCAACATTTTAAAAATTTATTATATCAAAAGCTATTCAAAATGTTAAATTTAGTTCCATATATGCTCTTGTTTATGATATAAATCAAGTACATGCATATATGAACTAATCTAAAAAGTATCAAAGAGATTACTGCTATTAAGGAAATTTATCTTGGTTTCCTCAAGGGAAGCACTGCATTTTCTGTGAACCACAACTCATACATTTGTTAAATGTTTCATGTGCAACTCAACAAGCTGTATATTCCATGCCAAGCTGCACTTATCACAGATGACTGCTCACCTGAAGCTGATCATTATTCTGTATGATTTCGTGAGTACCAACCAATTATTTTACACTCAGACGTGCAACAACAAAGTGTTTCAAGGCATTATTTATTTACAAGTGCTCATTCAGTGTGATTTATTTATGTTGTTATTATGTGCAGTGAAATTTTCTCTTATGTGTCAAGTATTTTTCAAGGGTCATTTATATGTATGTGTTATTATTCTTTTAAGGTTAGGAAGGTAATTTTCAAAGTGTAAGATTAGTTTATATCAATCAGTGTCTGTTATGTGTTGGGTTCCTGTTAAGAATTTCACATCCAATCCCAATCGGTGCACCTGATGCTAATTAACTTGAGTGTTAAGTGGAACATTAATTCTTAATAGCCACAAAAATAAAACATTCAAAATGTCTAACTACACTCCTCCTAAGAAGGTCACCACCTTGATGACCAGGCTGGAAGTTAATTCTATTTCCATTAACAAATTCTTAACAGAGAATGAATCTCTCACTCAAAATAAACATAAAGAGCTTGCAATCAAATTAGAAAATTATGACAAGGTCTTCAACAAACTTGATGCTGCTGTTGATGCCATTGAGGCATCACCTGAGTTCTATACTGAGCTAGAAGAATTTCTTGCCAAATGTTATGAAATTCAAGCTTCAGCATCCACTAAATTATCAGACTATGAATCAGTTCATGCTGCAAAGACCAATTTAGACAACACTATCAACTCTTGTAGCAATTCTTGTTCAAACAAAGCCAACATCAAGCTTCCTGAAATTAAATTACCAACCTTTGATGGGGATATTTTAAATTGGTTGACATTTAAAAATGTATTTGAAGGGCTAGTTGTACAATCTGAATTACCAAATTCTAGTAAATTTTACTATCTTTCTGGTGCTCTCAAAGGAGATGCCAAAAACCTTTTGCATAATTTGCCCATAACAGATAGTAACTTCAATGTTGCCTGGGAATTGTTGAAACAAAGATACGATTCACCCAGATCGTTAGTTGCCCGTCATTTAAACAGTATTATCAAACCTCCCCAACTCGTTGTAGGTTCTGCCAATTCATTAAGAAACTTAATTGATTTTTATAGACTGCATGTGAATGCTATTAAGGGAATCAATCAAGAAACAAGTCTCGCCGATTTGTTACTAATAGCTCTCATCTCAAAGGGCTTACCTTCTGACATCTTAAAATTGTGGGAGCTATCATTGTCAGAGAAAGAGCTGCCCACCTTTGACTCATTGTTAGAATATTTAGAATTGCATCAACGTAGCTTAGGAGTCATTGACGATCCAGTGCAGACCTCATTAAAATTTAATGAGCAATCTAATTCAACAAAGTTTGCAAGTAACAATAGTGTGAAAAACAAGGCCCCAACTTGTCCCAAATGTAAATCTGAACATCTTATCAAACACTGTCATGCGTTTTTAGATCTTACACCTAAAAATCGTCAGGAATTTATTAATAAGGTTGGCAGATGTGTGAAATGTTTCAATCCTAAAACTACTGGTCACTCCTGCAATTTCAAGTGTGCAATTTGTGCCAGGCCTCATCACAAGCTTTTGCATTTTGGTGAAAACCCTCCAACAGATACACATCTTGCTGCCACCATACCAAGCAGCGTAACCAAAGCTGCTAGTTCTGTGCTCATTCCAACTGCGAAAATTGCTTGTGTTGCCAACAATGGCAAGGTTAAAACCTTTGTATCACTTCTTGATACAGGTAGCAGCGTGAATTTAATTACTCGAAATGCTGCAGCGTCACTTAATTTGCCTACTGTAAAAACACCAATCACCATTTCAGGAATATCTTCTAATGTAATGACAAGCACGCACAGTGTTACTTTTGCCATAAGGCCATGCAATATCAATTCCGAGTGGTCGCAAACAATTACTTGTGCCATTGTTTCTGATATACCTAGATCTTTGTGTGTTAGTGTCAATACTGATCACTGGAACTTGCCCACTGATATTGTTTATGCTGACAACTCATTCGAGCACTCGAAGTCGATAGACCTTTTGCTTGGAGCAGGTGTTTTCTTTGACATTCTGTTGCCTGGGCAGCGCAAAGGGTTTAGTAAAGATCTTCCTGTACTCCAGGATACAGAATTAGGCTGGATAGTTGCTGGTAAAATTCCTTCAGACAACTATACTTCACCACAGTGCAATTTAGTTCAAATCCCATTCAATCTACTCAATGAGATTAAAACATTTTGGGAAATTGAGGAGGTCACACCCACCAAATTAATTCTCGATGAGGAGGAAGTGGTCGAATCCCATTTCATGTCCACCCATTATAGGGATTCTACAGGCAGGTATACAGTAAGGTTGCCTACCAACACTAAATTGGACCTGTTAGGAGACTCAAGGGCTGAAGCAACCAAACGGCTTCTGGCCTTAGAAAAAAGATTCATAAGAGATCCATCATTAAAAAATCCTATCACGAGTTCATCCACGAGTACATAGAGTTAGAACATATGCAGCCTGCATTGTCCTATAATGATTGTGTTAATTATTATATGCCACACCATGGGGTCCTAAAAAACAGTGAAAGTACTCCCATAAGAGTAGTTTTTGATGCTTCTGCTAAAACAACCACTGGCATCTCACTTAATGATGCACTTATGAACGGTGGCAAAATTCAGGATGATCTTTTTGATCTATTGCTCAAGTTTAGACTTAACGAAATTGGCATTGTTGCTGATTTAAAAATGATGTTTCGCCAGGTCAATTTAGATAAAACTGATTGGAACTTACAGCACGTGCTCTGGAGAGATTGTCCCTCTGAACCTATACAAGATTTCGTGCTAACTACTGTGACCTATGGTCTTAAACCAGCTGCCTTTCTTGCGATTCGAACATTACAGCAGCTCGCAGTCGATGAAAAGGCAAGCTTTCCCATGAGTTCCCATTTATTGACAAGTAATTTTTATGTGGATGATTTCTTGTTCTCTTGTTCAACCACTGATATTGCTAAAAATGTTATAGCTGAAATCAACACACTCCTGTCTAAGGGTGGTTTTCTATTGCGTAAATGGGCCTCGAATAATAAGGCAGCACTTGAAAATCTGTCAACATCCTTGTTAGCTAAATCTAGTCAGAAGATTTTCGGTTCTAAAGATTCTGAGCAGATTTCTACTCTTGGGCTATCCTGGAACACTGCTACGGACATGCTTAGTTTGGTATTGTCTGACAAAATTGATTTCAACACTAGCAAATTTACTAAAAGAACAATGCTTTCTGTCATTTGTTCTCTTTTCGATCCTTTAGGTTTGTTGGCTCCATCTATCATTGCTTGCAAGTTGTTATTTCAGAAATTGTGGAGTTATGACTTAGGTTGGGATCATACATTAGCACCTGACATAGCCCCTAATTGGCATGAGGTATTTTTATCATTAGCGGACATTCCCAATTTAGAAATACCACGGTGTGTGCTGCCTTCGAACTGTTCGAACATACAGCTGCACGGGTTTTGTGACAGTAGCCTGAAGGCTTATGGCGCTGTCATCTACATTCGCTCTACAAATGAGCATAGCATCAATGCCTCTAAATTGCTCTGTGCCAAATCACGAGTGGTACCATCTAGCATGAAGGCTAAGGGTGACGCGGCCCTCACAATCCCTCGACTGGAACTGTGTGCAGCAGTCCTCTTAACAAAACTTGTAAATAAGGTAATAAAAATTTTTGCTAACAATTTTCTGCCTGATAGTGTCATGTTGTGGACCGACTCCAATATTGTTTTGGATTGGTTAAAAACACCTCCTCTTAAAGGTAACATCTTCGCTCGCAATCGCGCTCAATATATCAGAGAGGCAACCAACGAATTTACCTGGAGGCACGTGCAATCAGCAGAAAACCCAGCTGATTTGCTCTCTCGCGGTGTGAAACCAAGGGACTTACTCAACTCCAGCATTTGGTGGTTCGGGCCCAGTTTTTTAACACTCCACTCAGAATTATGGCCAACTAACGGTATTTTAGTTATTAAAAATTCTGTCCTGCTTCTTTCTAACGTCAATTCAAATTATTTAAATGACAGAATTTGTTCACACTATGGCTCCTATTACAAGGTTTTAAGAGTAATGGCTTACATGTTAAGATTTATTACCTTGCTTAAATCAAAATCTGGTAAGGTAGAAAAATTTAAAACTCCTTTGGCACAACATTTAACAGTCTCTGAACTTGATGCTGCTGAGTTGCAATGCATCAAACTTGTACAACAAGCTGCCTTTCCAGCTGTTTTAAAGGCACTTGATAGCAATGCTAATTGCCCTGCCAATAGTGGTCTGTTGCCACTTAACCCGTTCATTGATGAGCAAGGATGTTTAAGAGTAGGCGGGAGATTATCAGAAGCAGAATTGCCGTTCAACACGCTTCACCCACTGATTCTTCCTCGCACACATCACTTCACCAGTGCTCTGATTCTCAATGCCCATTTGAATTTGTCACATGCCAATGTACAAGTGCTGACAGTGCACCTACGACAGCGTTTTTGGATAATTTCGCTTCGTAGAGCGATTGTGGCGTACTGGACATGAAAAGCACAGACGACAGATTCTGAATAGTATGTACAGTATATTTACAATAATAAATTACAAGAAAATGTTACAAAATTGAAAACCTTAGGCAACCTTTCTATTCTCTAAGCCGCGAAACCCCGCGACCGTCCCTAGGCTGAGCCCAGTGCCTCTGCTCGAGAGCATGAGAAGCTGCGCGAAGTGCGAGCTGTCGGACATTAGTCCCCGTAACTAGATGTTACATGGCCGGATGCCAAAACGTGCAAGGTTGCACGGAGATACCTCACGTCTTTCGACTCACTAGCGTATCCCCCGAGCGCATGTCGGCGCCGCAATAAATACTCCACGGCTCGTCCCCCACTCTACCAGCGGCGGGCGTCATTCGGCTCGCAAGCCAGCCCTCAGCAGAGAGCAGCCTTCATCAATGGACTCGCACTCAGGCACGCTCAGTTGTCCTGGCTATTTTGAGGCTGGGATTTCCTGCCCGGCGCGCGCCGGCGAGGCGCCGCCGCATTCCACCCCCATCCCCCATCCGGCTTAAGGCCGGGCTTTCCAGCGAAACGGCACGTGCGCCACCTCGCGACGCTACAGACCCTCCCATGCCGGGGGTGAGAATTTTTTTTCGCAGCAAAATATGCCCAGGAAAAAAATTCTGCTAGCTAAAGTACCTGGTCCTGAGACATTACATCATAATTTTTTACATGAACATAATAATATCAAAACCCTATCTAGTCAAAATTTGTGAAATAAATCTGTGGGCTGTCCCCCCGTTTTTTCCTAACTATGTTGCCATTTACATTTAAACCTTACATCTATTTACATACATAAATATTCTTGACGCATCTTGAACTACATAAAATCCTGAAATACAAAACATTTACTTTACATTGAAATATTACATGATAATTCTTGACGCCTCTTGCATTACATGAAAACCTGAAATATAAAATACAAAACATTTACGTTGCATTGAAGTATTACATAATAATTGTGGAATTCGTTATATACATCATGTGCCGTTCTTAACTGAATTTATTGACACATGTATGTATCTACATATAAAAATGATCACAATAACAAAACAATTTTACCCTTGAATTTTATAAAATTATTTACATAGAATTTCACCGACATTTATACATGTCATGAACGTGTGTGTTCCCTACACTCGCCTGTGGATCAATTCACACAATCAAACATGCGACTAAGCGCATCTGCATTAACATTTTCTGAACCCTTTTTGTGCATGATGCGTAAATCGAGGTGCTGAATTAAAAGGGACCAGCGTAATAATCTGGGGTTTTTGCCAGACGTATTACGCAACCAGACCAACGGGTTGTGGTCGGTTTCGACCTGAATTGTGGCCTGCCCGTCGAGATAAATCTTAAGTTTATCCAACCCCCAAATAAGAGCCAAACACTCAAGTTCTGAGGTGCCATAATGAGTTTCTGTATCACTTAATTTACGGCTTAGAAAAACAACTGGTTGTTCTACTCCCTCGTCATTTACTTGGTAGAGAACCACGCCTAAGCCTCTCTGAGATGCATCTGCCTGAACTCGAAATTCCTTGCTATAATCAGGAGCATATACCGCTGTTTTTTCGCTAAGAGCTTGTCGCAACTCATTGAAAGACTTTTCACATGCCTCTGTCCAGACGACTTTACCCTGGCGCTCGCGTCCCCGCAGCGCATCTGTCAGTGCCGCCGCTTTCTCCGCAAACCCGGGTATCAAGCGTCGATAATATCCTACCAATCCGAGCAAAGAACGCACTTGTTTCTTTGATTCTGGTCTAGGAAAGTTCTGGATTGCTTGTATCTTGGCTTCGGCCGGCCGCAATTTCCCGTTACCGACGACGTAACCAAGATATTTTACATTAGCCCGCGCAAACAAGCACTTGCGCGGCTGCACTGTCAATTTGGCGGATTTCAATATACTAAAGACCGTATCTAGGTGCCGAATGTGTTCTTGCCAAGTGTTACTGAAAACCGCGATGTCATCAAGGTACGGTACCGCGAATTCTTGGCAGTTTTTTAGCAAAGTGCCCATGATTTTACAGCATTGATAAGGGCCGTTCTTTATCCCGAAGGGTAACCTAAGCGGTCGATACGTGCCGAAACTGGTCACGAACGCCGAATATCTCTGCGCCCTATCCGTAAGACCTATCTGCCAGAAACACTTACTTAAATCTAACACACTAATGATTTTAGCTGCAGCTACCTGTTCAATCCGTTCTTCGAGATTGGGTAACGGAAAGTAATCTGTTTTAATAATCTCGTTGAGGCGCCTAAAATCTATGCAGGGCCGTGGAGACTTGCCCGGGGCCTCGATCAGGATCATAGGAGACGTATAATCACTCTCCGCCTCCACAATGATGTTGTCGCGAAGCATTTTGTCCACCTCTTCCCGCAATATCTTAGTTTGTCTCGGCGACATGCGGTAGGGTACACTTCGGACTACTTTATCAGTGTCAGTTAATTCAATGTCCATGGTCGTTACATCTGTAAGACCAGGTTTCTCACTAAAAATACACCTGTATTTACAAATGACATTTTTAAGTGCTTCGCGGAACTCGGGTTCAACCTTAGTATCGTTTAGCATTTCTTCCGCGTCAAAGTCATCGGAATCTAATCTTAACGCGTAGCGGTCTAACGCGTCTTCCTCGCCTGCGGCAGTGACCGTCGCAGAACCGAGAAAGTTCACGTATTCAGTACGTTGGTGATACTTTTTCATCATGTTGATGTGATACACGCGTGGTTCTTTCCGCCCCGGCATCTGAACTACGTAATTGTGTTCGGACATTTTCTCCCGAACTTCGCCTGGCCCGACCCACTGCACCGCGAGTTTCCGCGTTCTGTTAGGCGCCAAAACCAGCACCTTCGCGCCTATTTCAAAACTGCGCGAGATCGCCTTGCGGTCGTACCACACCTTACGCTTGCGTTGTTCTTCCGCCATTTTGGTATGGGCAAGTTCACGCGAACGCTTCAGTCTATTAATCAACTTGAACACGTGCTCAACCACCGTGCTCTCTTCGCTTTCTGCAGCACCCGCAAGCTTTTCGTAAAGCAGCGTCATGGGTGTGCGGAGATTTTTCCCATAGACTAACTCGGCTGGAGAAAAACCTATCGATTCGTGCACACTCGTGCGTAACGCGAACATAATTGCAGGAAGCTGGCACTCCCAGTCAGTCCTTGCCTCTAAACAAAGAACGTTCATCAACCGGTTCATAGTTCTGTGCATCCGTTCTACGGCATTAGATTGCGGATGATAAGGCGAACTTCTAATTAATCTAATGCAAAATCTCTCGGCGAATTCCGCCATCAGAGTGCTAGTAAAACAAGTTCCCTGATCTGTTTGAAGCTCTCGCGGAAATCCAATCCGACTGAACAGATCTAATAAAGCTTCAATGACCGTGACCGTCGTCAGATCACGTATGGGAATAGCCTCGGGATATTTTGTTGCTAAACACATTGCAGTTAGTATGAACTTGTTTCCTGACTCAGACTCGGGAAAAGGGCCACAAGCATCTACATTCACTTTCTCAAACGCCTCACCCGTTATAGGTACAATTTTTAAAGGCGCGCGAAGCTTCTCGCCGCCGTTACCTACGCGCTGGCAGCTATCGCAGCTACGTACGTAATTTTCCATATCTTTGTAACAGTTCGGCCAGAAGAAATACTTGGCCATCGCGTCTTTACTTTTTGTGACACCTAAATGACCGTGGGCGACTTCATGGCAAAGCTTCAATATAGTGCCACGATACACCCGCGGAGTCACAAGCATGGAGAATTGCTCACCGCGCTTGCTCTGCCGTTTCCGGAACAAAAGGCCGCGTTCTATAAAATAATCGCGCCGTTCCGTTTCTGGGCCTTCGGCTAGCTCGAATAGCGGTAAGAGCTCTTCATCCTGTCTCTGAGCTTTCGCAAATTCGGACGGGTCTAAACGGGACAATGCAACGCTCCCGGAATCTACTTCAAATTCCGCGTTGTTTTCAACAACATTGCCCGGGTCATTTACCTCGCCTAACAAGACACAAGTTTCCTCGTCGGGAGCTTTCGCGTCCGACGCAGGTTTTTGGGGTGCGTCGCGCGCACGACTTGTTCCTACGACCACGCCTAGCTCGACCGCTCCTTCCCCCAAAGCCTCGTTCATGACCGCAACCGGTGCGTCACCAGGGCGCTCGGCGGCCGGCGCGTTGCCTGGCGCCGCCGCCATCGCCTCCGGCCCCACCCCGTCGCCCTGCCCGGCCGCCGTCTGGGCACGGGTTCGCACCGCACAAAGAAACTGCGGTTCTAAAAACCCTTGCCTGATTTCGGAGAGAAGCGTGGCAGATCGATTACTCAGAATGTAATATTCTAAGTCGCAATTTTTCGCGACTGCGGCTTCGGTAACAAGCTTACCGAACGGGCCTACAATTTCTACCTTAGCTACCGGTAGATTTTTCGGCGCCTCGTCCAAGGGCTGTTTAACCCATACGGATTCGCCGGTATATTGATTCGGCCTGACGTATTTGCTGTTGATCAGATCAACCGTCGCCCCAAAATCTCGTAAGAAGGAAATAGGATTTCCGCAAACCGTGCCGAAAAACGTGTGAGGAAGCAACAATTCCTGCGCACTGGTGTCGACAACGTGACACATTTTCTCGCTTGATTTGAGCTGAGGGCAGTATTTCTTAATGTGCCCCGGTTTTTTACATAAATAGCACGTGCGTTCCTGCGGCTTGTCGAATTCCGCGTTCCTATCTGCCTTGGGCGCTGCGGGCTTAGAAGTGGAGGGCACGCTCTCCGTCACCTTTTTCCACTTTTGTTCCCCCACAGGCTCCTTGTGATTAACCTTAGAAAAATCTTTCCTATACGCACTAGACCTATTGTTTTCGTAGGTGTCCAGCCTACGCGCCAGATCTTGGGACTGCGAAACCTCGCCCCAAACATCTACGAAATGGGCACGTATGTCCGCCGGCACCTTCCGTTTCATCTGATCGGTGACAATCAAATCTAATAATTGATCATAAGTTTCAACTTTCAACCCTGAAATCCATTTCTGGCAATAGTTCGTCAGTTCGCGAGCATAAACATTCCATGTAGTTTTCGCACCCTTTGCATGACTGCAAAACATCTGACGACATTTTTCAGGCGTGAATTTGTACATATCCAAAAGCTGCGTTTTGATTTGATTATAATCCTGCTCTGAAGAATCTGATCCTACAACTAACCATGTATTTATTTCATTGGGAAGCAATCCCATTAATTGACTGACCCATTCTACCGGCGCAATGTCGAGCTGACGAGCATGCGCCTCAAATACACTTAAAAACAAGGTAATATCCTCACCTTCGCCTTTGAATTTATCCATAACATGGCTGATACGGATACTACTTCTGTTTCCCGAATCTCTACTACCTAAAGATTCGCGCGAGGTAGCCTGATTAGCTAATTTCAGCCGTTCGAGTTCGTACTGCCGTTGTTCGAGTTCGTATAATCTTTCCTGCTCCTTTAATTCAAGTTCGCGTGCTTCTGCGACCTGTTCTTTCTCCTGATCAGCAAGTTGTTTCACGAATATTTCATCGTACTGCTCGCTTCCCGTGATGATAGATTTTAATCTAACTATCGTCTCGTTCCCTTCCAACGTTTCCCCCATCTCCGTCGCGACCCTAACAAGCACCTCTTTCCTATAACCCGCTAAGAAAGACATTTTGCCTGAATTGATCCCCGGCCAGTACAAAAAACACACTTACGTTCAGTTGACCTCGGTGTCGCGTGAGCGCCAGCGCCTTCTGGATCCGGTGTTCTGGCCTCCTTCCTTCCTCTCGTTCTGGTCCGTCCGGGATGTCTCCTTCCAGTGCCAGTACCAATACCAGCTCCAGTTCCAGTACCAGTTCCAGCTCCAGTTCCAGTACCAATACCAATTCCAGTTCCAAGTTTTAGAAAAGAAAGGTTCCGAGTCGGATTGTACCGCCCCGAAACTACCGTACCGAATTACCGCACTTTCGGTTTCTCGTGGCGTGCACGACTCTGCCGGCGCCACGTAATTACGACGCGTGTGCACCTTTAACTGCGGTACACTGTCTTTACGCGTACTATTCCAGTTTTAGACAAAAAACTGTGGCACTCCGGCGTGAGTTTACAATAACCGCTGCTACCAGTTTTAGACAAAAACTGCGGCACTCCGGCGTGAGTTTACAATAACCGCTGCTACCAGTTTTAGAAAAAAAACTGCGGTAGCCCGGCGTGAATTTACGATAACCGCTGCCACCAGTTTTAGAAAAAAAACTGCGGTAGCCCGGCGTGAATTTACGATAACCGCTGCCACCAGTTTTAGATAAGAAAGGTTCCGAGTCTGTGGCGTACTGGACATGAAAAGCACAGACGACAGATTCTGAATAGTATGTACAGTATATTTACAATAATAAATTACAAGAAAATGTTACAAAATTGAAAACCTTAGGCAACCTTTCTATTCTCTAAGCCGCGAAACCCCGCGACCGTCCCTAGGCTGAGCCCAGTGCCTCTGCTCGAGAGCATGAGAAGCTGCGCGAAGTGCGAGCTGTCGGACATTAGTCCCCGTAACTAGATGTTACATGGCCGGATGCCAAAACGTGCAAGGTTGCACGGAGATACCTCACGTCTTTCGACTCACTAGCGTATCCCCCGAGCGCATGTCGGCGCCGCAATAAATACTCCACGGCTCGTCCCCCACTCTACCAGCGGCGGGCGTCATTCGGCTCGCAAGCCAGCCCTCAGCAGAGAGCAGCCTTCATCAATGGACTCGCACTCAGGCACGCTCAGTTGTCCTGGCTATTTTGAGGCTGGGATTTCCTGCCCGGCGCGCGCCGGCGAGGCGCCGCCGCATTCCACCCCCATCCCCCATCCGGCTTAAGGCCGGGCTTTCCAGCGAAACGGCACGTGCGCCACCTCGCGACGCTACACGATCAAATCAGTGATTCGTAGATGTGTAACTTGCTTTAGACATGCGCCTACCCCGGCGCAGCAATTAATGGGTAATTTGCCTTCTGTGCGCGTTACACCTAGCCCGGCATTTTCCACTGTGGGGGTGGATTATAGTGGGCATTTCTGGCTAAAGTTTGGTGTCCGTGGCAAGGCCTGTACAAAGGTCTACATTGCTTTATTTGTTTGCATGGTAACCAAGGCAGTTCACATCGAAATTGTTAGTAATTTGACCACTGAAAACTTTCTCATGGCTCTCAAGCGCTTCACTGCTCGGCGAGGTTTGCCTAGTGCCATTTATTCGGACAACGCTACCACCTTTGTAGGCGCCAATAAGCGTCTCGAAGCTCTACACAAGCTATTTCAATCTCTAGCATTCCAAAAGGCAGTGATTGATTTCTGTACAAATTCTCGTATTAAATGGCATTTTATAGCGCCCAGGTCTCCCCATGTTGGAGGCATTTGGGAGGCAGGTATCAAAATGTTAAAGCGCCATCTGATCAAGGAGCTAGGTGACACAATGCTCTCTTATGAGCAGCTTCTCACCGTGACAACTCACGTGGAGGCCATACTTAACTCTAGACCACTTATTCGTCCCACTGACGATGTGTCTGAATTCAACTTTCTTACTCCAGGACACTTCCTAATACGCAGAGCGCTCAAGGCACTACCAGAACCCAACTATTTTGAACCCAAATCTTTAAGATCACACTGGGACTCAACACAGCATGCACTCTGCACCATCTGGAAAAGATGGAGTAAGGAATATTTGCAGTCGCTTCAACAACGAAGCAAGTGGAACACTGCTTCACCTAACATAGCTTTGCGCACCCCTGTGCTAATCATGGATGACAATCTCCCACCTCTGGAATGGAGAATGGGTATCATTTCGCAACTGTTTCCTGCACGCGATGGGCGCGTCAGGACAGTCGAAGTTAAAACACAATCTGGTGTGTTCATTAGGCACATCAATAGATTGTGTCCCCTTCCTTTGGAATAGTACATCATCTTCTCATTTAAGTTGTCAGTTAGCTGTAAGTATTATATCATTGTACTTCATGTTATGTTACTATATTGCTTAAGATTTATATTTGTGCATTTTCATGTCATGTTATTGTGTTGCTCAGGGCTTATATTTGTGTTTAGCTTGTATGTCATTATTATCGCATTGTTAGTAATAGGCCTTTCCTTAATTTGGTTTGTGCTGATGTCAATTCAATTTGTGCTAGTATTAGATATTTTAAGCTAGACGCACATTTTTCGTCGTTGTTACGCAGCGACATACGCCCATTGCGGGTTCCTTCAAAAACTATTCATAGGTTATTGCAATACTCAATACGAGTTTTCATTCGCGATGTTAGCTACGCTCATCGCACATTTTTCGTCGTTGTTACGCAGCGACATACGCCCATTGCGGGTTCCTCCAATACCTATTCATGGGTTATTGCAATACTCAATACGAGTTTTCATTCGCGATGTTAGCCACGCTCATCGCACATTTCTCGTCGTTGTTACGCAGCGGCATGCGCCCAATGCAGGTTCCTGCAATACCTGCTTACAATTCATTGCCTTACACTCAATGTAAGTTCCTTTTCGCGATGTTAGCTTAGCTCATCGCCTCCCACCATCAAACGCTCCGCGTTTGCCCTTCTGTTGAAGGTTCTTTTTTGCCTACTCGCTTTAAGCTTAGCAGCATTTAACATCACAATTTATCATTATTAGTATTTGAGGTGTTTTTATTTTTATTTAAAATGTTTGTACTTAATGTTTTCATTTTTAATATTGGACTTCCCAACACTCTGTACAGCACAGTGCACTCAAACCATCCACAGGCCTCGGCCGTCCCTACCACACCTTCTACATTTGTATTCCCACCCAAATAGCCAACTGCTCCTCCATTCTTATATCGAAAGCAATATGCTTTCTGTGGGGGTGTATGTCGGAGCACACTACATAAATTAATAAATAAATAATTAATTACAATATTTCTGGGGGGACAGTGGAGCAAATACAACTCCACAAAATTTAAAAGGCACGTCCGTAAAATAATTGTGCAGTACATCCATTCTTAATTCCGGCACAAAATCGAAGACAACAATAAGCCGCCACATCGCTTCCGCGAATTCGTAATCACTGTTATAAAAGCAAATGAAAAACGCATCAGTTCAAACAAATTTATAATTTCAAAATTCAACAATTTCAAAATCTACTTTGAAATGCTAACCAAATCTATTAAACTCAAACGCTTAAAACTTATTTAGCAATTCACAATTACCAATGACGCACGTTCATTGGCTGCGACCCCTCTTCCCTTCCTGCGTCACCCGACGCCACAGTCAGTCTGATCTGAGTCTTGCAACAGAAAGGATCGTAATGGCGTGTTGGCAGCCGTTGTCTTCGACGCGTGCTGCTTGCTTTATTTTCTCAAGTGTAGTGTTTTGGTAACTAAAATGAGCAGTTTATACACTGCAAGCTTTCCTGCTTCGCGTTTCCTAAGGCGGGCAGAACTTAATAATGCTGACAGTACCACAGTGTTAGTGAGTGTGTTGTAACGGTGTTTCTGACGAAAGCCAATACAAATTCGGTTCTGCACTGCAAGCCTTCCTGCTCCGCGTTTCCTAAGGCGGGCAGAACTTAATAATGCTGACAGTACCACAGTGTTAGTGAGTGTGTTGTAACGGTGTTTCTGACGAAAGCCAATACAAATTCGGTTCTGCACTCCAAGCCTTCCTGCTCCGCGTTTCCTAAGGCGGACAGAACTTGATAATGTTGACAGTACCACAGTGTTAGTGAATGTGTTGCAACGGTGCTTCTGACGAGCGCCAATAAGATTGTTTTTACAGCGCAATCTTTCCGCCCGCTTTCCCTGAGGCGGGCGCAACTTGGCAACGCCGGCGGCGCCACGCGTTACGTGAAGATGTTTAGAAGGCGTTGGGCAGCAACTGTTTCAAACACAATTTCCTCGAGCTTGTGTTCCCCGACTCGAGCAATAAAGGATATATATATATGTAACCGTTTGTTAAACATTGTAGTATTTAGTGCTTAAATTTAATATATGTTTTTCTTGTGTCATTTGCAAACTTATTTTCCCAACCGTAATAGCAGTAATTCAATACACAGATGCAACCTGTTTAAAAGCTGGTCCTTCGATCCATGTAAGTTGAACTATTGAAGGTGTTGGGGGGAGGAGAACAAACGTCTCGAAAAGCAAGAAAAGTCCACTGCTCTCTATCTCTCGAACTCATCCTCCCAGTCAGTTTAAATCAGTTTATGGATTAGGATAAGGATGATATATATGCGTAGAAAAAGATATCGTGAGATTTAAGAAGGAAGAACTTTCTCTCGTTTCTTCTTACATTTGTTGCATGCCTTCTTTAGACTGTCGGTTTTCGGCCTTTTGTCATTTCAATAACAAATCGTAACGAAGAAAGTTAGCGAATCTCATTACAACCTAAAATCATCTTTAACGCATAATGGATTAGAATATTTTTAATATGGCATAACAAGGACTAACCTTTCGAGTACAGCGTAGTGGCAAATGACCACGAAATAACACGCCTTTGAAAACAAATCAAAGAAATACAATGTATTTCTAGTAATCGCACCGTCCCCAACTATCATATTTGAATGTATGTGATAGAGTCTCTGCGTGTGTGTGAAGGTATGCGGAGGAGCACGTCTTACATCTGGAGAAAACTAACAAGTATTATTTGAAAATTTATGAACCATCACTGGCAAGAGATGAAAAGTTCTAAAATGAGTTTTAATATTCAATTTACTCGGACTGGAATTCCTCTCTGAAATGGGAATATAAAATGTGAATGATACTTTTCAGAAACTCCTTAGAATAATTACATTGTAAAATAACTAATTTGGTACCACTGCGGCGAAACTTCGCTCTTCATTCAGTAATGCCGGACCTGCCACCAACAGCTTCATTTCTCGATTGGATTACTTCCTACAATACCATATGGGTTGTACATTATATTACTCTTTCACAAGTTATGTCAGTCATTAAACGAATCTCCAGGGAACTGCCAAGAAATTTCATCCCCCCCACAAGAATGCTTGAATATATAAACACATAATTTCTTCGTAATTCTCAACCATTACATACGGATATTATTTTTATTCGTTTTTTCTCGATCTGAAAATTAATTTCAATTCTATTTTTCTCGGTCAAAACATCAGACCTGTCAAATTAGAGATCAGTCTGTCAAATCCTCCAAAAACTCCTTATTTGCAATTCCAAAAACCAAATCAATGTAGAAAAACCTCAGACATGCAGTGGTTAGGGGAAGAATTAATTAAAATCCGGATTCCTTCGCATTTCATCAACAATCTGACAATTGGTATTTTGCTTCATATAACCATTTTGAGAAAGACAACTGAATAGTACACGACATATTTTATTAGAAATCCAACAGACAATGAGTGGGAATGAGAAATTTAACCCGAAAAATCGCAACTAGAGATCATTAGTTACAGCACAACACGAACAATTTTTATTACTTTTTCCCCAGTCATTTCGAACGTTAATAACGTATAATTGTATGACTCAATTGTGCGTTTAAATGTGCAGTTAGGTCCTCGTTAAATGAATATGAAGCCATTACTCTGACGTTCCGATATGAAGCTGAACAAATTAATCCTCAAACCAGAGGAATAAAATGAATACCTTTGCCACGTACATAGCAAGAAAAAAATCGATTTAGGTGTACATAAAAATATGAATTGAAAAAGAATATCTATTCACAAAACCTTTTTTACATTTCAATTCTTTCAGTAGCTGAGTTTTTTCCTTTTCTTTCCTCCATCGTGACTTGCTCACAACTGTTTCAGGGTCATTACAAATACATTCCTAACTAGGAACTAAGTGTACAATGTAAAACTTGGAGAAACATAGAAAATTATTCAAGAGGAAGCGTTTGGAAAGTATGCTATTAAATATAACTCAATTAAACCTTACATTTTCATTTTCTGCAATTTCGTAGGATAAAACTTCCGAAAAGTACATTGAATATCCAAAATATCCTATCAATAACGCATTCAATTCATAGAACACTGAGACTTCTGTTCAAAATGCCAATTGGTTTTTGTAATTTTCATACCGTCCTTGGAATCACCAACAGAGGAAATACATGCCATAAAACCAGTGATCTAGTGACAATACTGTTACATCTCGATCGTGCCACTCACTCACACTTACACACACACACACACACACATTTAAGCATTGCCTCACTCCCATTTTGGAAAATTATTTCCGAACACAGCGGCCACGCATGTCTCAATCGATTTCCCACGAGTGGTCCGACGGGTGGCGAGTAAATCCCCCTACGAAGAAAAAAACAGTCCCCCTCCTAACTGCTTATATTGGTATCATCACCTCATTGGGGCGATCGTGTGTCACGTCAGACGCCGCCCCCACCCCCGCCGCCTCCTGGGCTGCTGCCCCCAAGGCCAAGACAAACCATTAACCCACCGAAAAGGCGCCTCATTACGCGGGGAGCAAGCATCTCTGCGGGGCACGCGGAGGGGGACCGGGGCCCTCGGGGAGGGGCACCCAGTGGCGGAGAATGGGGAGGGGGAGGGACGGGCCAACATAGGATACAGTGGGGCGGCACACCGCAAAATGAGGCTGAAATTTAAGTCATTCATGATTAAGAGGCAGATTTTAATGAAATGTCATTTTTTTCTTTTCACTTTAGAGCAATGCATTTTTGTACAGAAATTAATTTTATGGTGTGATGAAAGGAAAAGACCATGTTATTATAAGTCTTTTTTTTCATTTATCGTCATTTCTACTTAGTCATTGTTTAACTTTTTCCGTCATTTTTAATGCACGTTTTGCTAATTTCATCGATTTTAATATAATTTTAACAGTACGTACTTCAAATAATATTTACGAGATGCAAGAAATGTTTTCCACAGAGTACCTCAGTAGCCAATTCGATTTCTTCGCTCAGCAATTGTAATTTGAGTCGTTGTCAGTGAGTAACCTACGGTTTTGAGGCGTCTTTTAGTGCCAATCTGTTCAGCCGATTTCGGGATAACTGAAGACAGATTTCCTGGTAAACAACAGCTCAAACCAAAAGTTCGCAGGCTGAGTTCACTTAAACGAATATAAGAAGTCTGTATTACATCAGAAACGTATCCAACAGCTTGAGTTGTTCATCCAAAATGGTTTTGATCACATTTTGACGTCATTTTTCAAATCTTTTAGGGCATTTTCAAAACATTTTAAGAGCATTTCATTGATCGTTTTAGGCGATGTTTTAGATCAATAAAATCCCTATTTAAGGCACGTTAATCGCTAATGTACAAAATAGTAACAAAACCTTCTTGCACCTATGGTATAGAAATATGAAGTTTCGCCAGTGAGTGAAAAATAGAGATCCTGAGAAAATTCTAAAGGAGAACATTAATACTTTCTTGCCCGAATTAATGCTGCGGCACGTCGCTCACTGGTGCGGAGGTCACTGCGGAAAGAAGCCAAGAATAAAGAATTTAAGCGATCATCCAAACCATTTATCGATCAACCTACTTGATAACAGAGATCATATATTCAGACTGAAAAGTGAACATTTCTGGAATTGCCAAACCGCTAGTAAAATCAGTAATTAAATCAAATACGTAACTGTTATGTTTGTGAAAATGTTATTGTCATTTTAAACCATTTATGCTCTGTAAGGATAGATTGTAAAGTTTGCTGATGGGAAATTAATAAAAGATATATTACAATGGTGGCCAAAGCGTGACTTGCAAGCCCAACCTTTACCATTCTTATTTGGCTGTTAAAATTATTTTTTTCTTTCTTTTGTCCTTTCTTTCCTTTTCCTCTTCCATTTATTTACTTCTTGTCCGGCCGTAAGGGGTATCAAGAACTTTAATACAAGTATTTTCATTAATATGTATGGGCGTCCTTGGCTCTTTCAGCTCTACATCGCTGATTCGTTTGTTAAAAATTTATTAATCTAAAATTATACAAATTCTGGTGTCACAATGTGCTACAAAGGCGACACGTGAACGTCAAATATTTGATATAGCTTAACCACTCATCGATCGGACTACTAGTTACTTACTAGTTGTTTACTAGTTGTTTACTAGTTGTTTACTAGTTGTTTACTAGTTGTTTACTAGTTGTTTACTAGTTGCTTACTAGTTGCTTACTAGTTGCTTACTAGTTACAGAACTTCGCGAAAGTTCAATCAAAACATATGTTTTGATTGAACGACGTATGTTTTGATTGAACTTTCGCGAAGTTCTGTAACTAGTAACTAGTTACTAGCCAAATTTCAAGTAGTTTCCATACAAAATAGACAGGCGGGGAAGTTCATGCAAATGTAATTATAATTTAAATGTTTTGAGATGTTTTGATTCACTGTTGGTGAGTGAATGTTTCAGTTTGAAAATTATTGTAATTTTTGTTATTGAGTTAGATGTATGTAATAAAAAAGTACTAGTTAAAAGTTGAAGTGTTTAACTCTGAAAGTAAGGGCGGCTCTATTCAATTTTAACTTTCTTACTACGAAGTAGATGTAAATAATAAACCATTTACATGTTTCTGGAGTGTTTCTATGCTTCTATAATGCATATATTTGCCTAAAAATTATTTTTTCAAATCAACTTTTGAGTGCTTATAGCGGCTCAACCATTCGGAATATCCACATAGTTTATTAGAGAAAATACGCTTTGAATTGTCTTAAGAGCTTATTATCCAAGTTTCGACGTTTCCTCCCCGGACAGCCTGTATAGCGGTTGCAACCGCAGTCATCTGAACCGTAAGTCGGCAAATTATTATATATACGTATAAATTAAACGATATTTCATTCACTAGCACCCGACGCGACGTGAGGACTAGAGGGAACTAATGACCAGAGTGAATAATATCCATTTTCTCTCAAGTGTCTTAGATTACATACTCATTGTCTCTATGTAAATGAAAGCCTGAAAGTTAAAGTGAAGAATCTACATAATGCAGTACGTTAACACTCGAATAGAGCACATTAGTCATTGTTTTAAAGAGATGTCAGTCAAGGAGCTGTAAACAAATTGACATTTTTCGATGTACGAAATTTGCATCGGCAGGGAAATAAAATTCGTAGGAAGAAAAACCACTTATTATACCACCGAATAGAAACAATCTGTTGGCACTTACCATCAAATAAAACGATGTATGAAGTAGTAATGAATAACAATGAGAGTAATCCAGAAATAAATGCACGCCCTGAGTACTGGATTACACTTCCTTACTATGTTCTTACAATTTGTGGCGCTCGTAAAACTTTCATAAGAGTGATGTTTTCACATCTTTAGTGAGTGTTAAACCTCTGCACATTCTCGTGACTACAGATTCTCGAAGATGTGTTTTATATTCGTCTTTTGGAAGATGTTTTGGAATTTCATGGCTATATAGTAGTTCATAAATAGGTTTTGGCGATTTCCAAGATTCAGAAAACTGCAACCACTCTGAAAAAAGAAAATTCCTTATACATTAAATGGAATGCTTTTATCGGTGTCATACAATGAAAAAAATGCATTTCGAACTCGCCAAGTTGAATTTTCAAAATTTTATATTGCGTGTACTTCGGGCAACCCAAAATATGAATGCACTGGCACGTCTAAAATGTGCTAGAATTGCGAACCTTCGTACGTGAAGCATCGTTACTCTTTCATTCGTACTTTCAGTATCATATTGATCCGGAATCCCGCATCGCCGCAACTAGAATTGAAAATGAAGAAATAAGTACTGTGCTTGATTATTTGAAGTTTTATAATCACTTGTACTTAACAGTAAAAGATCTTAGATTAAATAATATTAAATAATAAATATTAAAAACGAAATCTCTCAATTCTAGCGAAATGTAAATACTATGTAAAATTCAATTAATATGCATGTGAATTCATTTAAATGTTCTAAATATATCTCGAAATTATTTTGAAGAATACAAATGGCTCTTCCTTTATTTTAAATCGCGTATCGATACTTTTCGATATTGGATCGCCGAAACTTAGATCTCGTTAATGTCGATCATATCGAAACTTTGTTTTGTTGGTATCGATACCGGATGCTGTATTGGACGTAGGATCGCGAAATTCCACACTGCAATTCATGCCAGGTTTCGGGTTCCTCAGCCCCACTGTACGGCTGCGGCTACAGCGCGGGGCACAGGCAGTCCGACCGCTAACGAAGGCGGCGGAGGAGGAGGAGGCGGAGGAGGAGGCGGCGACGGAGGAGGCGGCGACGGAGGAGGCGGCGACGGAGGAGGCGGAGGCGGCGCGCCGAGGTGAACGCACGGCTCGCGAGGGTCACCCCGTGCGCAGGAGGAAAGCTGGCAGCCGTTTAGACTGACTGGCGGCGCTGTAGTTGAAATTTATTGGCAGTAAAAGTTTTGTGAAAGTCTGGGGCGACGGGCAGCGGAGCGGGGCGCGGCGGGAGGGGATGCGAAGAGGGAGGGCAGGGGAGGGGCGGGGCGCGCCGCCGGAGAGAGGGGAGCGGGGCGGATCAGGGTGTGGCGGCCTGGCTGAGCCGCGAGCGGGCGTGTGAGAGAATGAGTGGGTGGGTGGGTGGACGGGTGGTCGAGGTGACTGGTTGCATTGGTGGGAGTAGGGGTTAAAAGTGAGGGGTTGACGATGTAGGAGTGCCAATGAGATGGTGTATTTGAGAGTGCGGGGGGAGTAGTTGAGTGTGCGTGAAAAAGTATATTTGAGAGTGTGAAAAGGTATATTTGAGAGTGTGAAATAGTATATTTGAGAGTGTGAAATGGTATATTTGAGAGTGTGAAATGGTATATTTGGGAGTGTGAAATGGTATATTTGAGAGTGTGAAATGGTATATTTGAGAGTGTGAAATGGTATATTTGAGAGTGTGAAAAGGTATATTTGAGAGTGTGAAATAGTATATTTGAGAGTGTGAAATGGTATATTTGGGAGTGTGAAATGGTATATTTGAGAGTGTGAAATGGTATATTTGAGAGTGTGAAATGGTATATTTGAGAGTGTGAAATGGTATATTTGAGAGTGTGAACTGATATATTTTAGAGTGTGATAGATGGTATATTTGAGAACTGAGATGTATTTGGGAGCGAGAAGGCGTATTCGAAGATGTTAGAGTTAGCAAATGACAGTGAAAGTACGTGAGCGTGAGGGTGCGTGTACGTGTGCGCGAGAGTGTGTACGTGTGCGCGAGAGTGTGTACGTGTGCGCGAGAGTGTGTACGTGTGCGCGAGAGTGTGTACGTGTGCGCGAGAGTGTGTACGTGTGCGCGAGAGTGTGTACGTGTGCGCGAGAGTGTGTACGTGTGCGCGAGAGTGTGTTCGTGTGCGCGAGAGTGTGTTCGTGTGCGCGAGAGTGTGTTCGTGTGCGCGAGAGTGTGTTCGTGTGCGCGAGAGTGTGTTCGTGTGCGCGAGAGTGTGTTCGTGTGCTCGAGTGTGTTCGCGTGCGTATGAGAGTGTTCATGTGCGTATGAGGGTGTTTGCGTGCGTTTGAGAGTGATAGTAAAGTGTGTGTGTGTGTGTTTATCGAAAGGGAAGCACTTGGCTTGAGGGGGGCACCCTCGTCGAAGTGACGGAATGGTGAACGAGACGGGAAATCGGCTAGCGGACGAGGAAAACAGTTAGACCATAGAGAAAAGAACAACCTCCTTAGTCTATGGTTAGGCCATACATCTTTTTTCTATGTATTCTCTGTGTATGTCTTTATGGTTAGGCGCTGGAAAAGCGCTATAGGTAAAGCAGAGAGGAGTAGGAAGAGAAGACAAAAGAGAATGAGAGACGAGGGTGTACGCGAGTGTGGCAGCGCTCCGCCCCAAACCGAAGACCACGCACTTGACACCGCGCCGCCAGCGAAACGCACGTGCTCCCTCGCGACGCACTTCCAGGCGCTCCGGGCATGCGTGCGTTACGCAGGACCCGCTCGAGACAGTGGCACAAACCCAGACCCCGCTCTGATAACGCCGTGCGCTAAGCGAATTTGTTTATAATTAAATAAATAGACAAATAAATATATAAATCATTAAACCAATAAATCACAAGGAATTTCAGCTTATTGGAAAGTTTTAAACCGGATCGTGAGAGCTTTCCAAATATGGCAACTCTCACCAGATAAGGTAGTATAATGTTTTTGTCTCATGTTTTCATAATGTGGGAAAGACCTACAAGGTTATCTTTCGCTAGTGGGCACTAACAGTAGTGACGAGCAATCGTTCTCAAAATACTGAAATGCATCAGAAACACACTGAATCGGTATCGACCAAGTCTCAACTACCTTTCTTTTTTCGTACAAAAGTTGCTGGAAAAAATGCTCGACCAATTATCATTAACGAGGTTTCTACCTGACTTTTGATTAGAGCTAAGGGCACCACGAGATAACCCAACACTGAACATTGGACTACAATTATGAGGAAGTAAAAAAAATAGTGTCTAGATTTTGTAACATTAATCGTACGTTTAAAAGCAAGTAAACTAGTTCCGTTACAGAACGATGAATTATTTTGAATGCAAATTGAATCTATTAAATAATCTGAACACATAATGTAGAAATTGAAAAGAGGAAAAGGAGATTTTGTAGCTTATAAAAAAATACATCTGTACAGATTGTGAAAACAACTTAATTTAAACAAAATATTTCCTGAATACTATCGAAAAGTTCCAGATTATATTCAGACACAAATTTTAGAATTTTCCTTCCATATTTCTTTCATGTAATAAACCGCTAACAGATTCACATCTGCACATTCTTCTACGTGGAAAGTAACGGAATTTCTGTTTTCGTGAACTAAAAATGGCGAACTACAATCACACTCCTGTCGGTATGTTCATATATTTATATTATATTTTAATGTAAATATTCCAATTTTAAATTTTACTTATCCTCCCCCAAAAAATTGGACGTGAGACATGATTATTGGTAATCGCTATTACAAATATAAATCTTGTGCAATAGCAATAATAATAATAATAATAATAATAAATTTAATAGGGGTGCTCGAACACCCTCAGCCGGCCTTCCAATTTGCATGTCAATACGACGAAAAGTAACGGCATTGAAGAGCAGAGCACAAGCTGCATTAGACTAATGCAACATCAGATGATATCTAGTTCAAAGAACGGATACTATTGCGAACAAACCATTTTTGACGGCGATAGCCACCTGTCGACGGCTTCACCAACATCATTAGTTGTGCAAGCATGTTTTACAACACAATACATACAACAGCTATTCCTGATTTACGTGATTTGCACTGCTATCTATCTTCTCGTTATCACCTTAGCCTTTTTTTAAGGGGCAGTTATCATGTTTACACAATTTCTTTTTTATTCCTCTCAATGTAATGATTATTTTTCTTCACCATCTTACTTCTCATATTATCGCACAATGGACTATTCATGTTGTCACTGTTTATTCTCATGCTCAATGTGTTCATATCTTCTTGCAACTTTTGTATATTTTTTCTCTCAACTCAAAGCTTTTCAAGTATTTTAGTACCCAGAAGTATGTGAACTAACCACATTTTCGTTATCTCCGGGGAGATTCATATAAGGAAAAGATAAACAACTCTGAAAGAGTCAAGTTCAAAATCTAACTGATAATATAAATTATCTGCTATTCATAAAGCATAAAGCTGAACCGTTGTAAAGAACGTATCCACATTCCACGTTTAAACAGGTGTTTAATTGTTTATTTTATTGCAGTATTTTTGTTTACTTTTCCTCGCTTCACAAGTAATTGAAAATGTAATTGTTCGCATAACGTTCTATTAAATATCGACTTAAAACTAATGTACTGTTAAATAACTGAGCAGATTGCAGTTCTGAATAAATACATATCTGGCACATGTAGCAAGTTTCATTGTCACATTCTGTTCAATGGTAATTTTTGTTGCAAATGTATGTCATATTTTCAAAAAATGTTACTATTCACCTAGAATTAGAATGTTTGAATCGCAAATTTCCTAAAACATCACCCTTTTTGTCTATGAATACTATATGCGAATATTCCATTCATTATTAATAATATTAGATTCTTTGCGATGTCTTAAAATGCAGTGGAAACCTCAACTCTGGAATCAGAACAAGAGAAGGTAAATTTGAGATACTCAATATTTGGACCAAAGGAGGTGAACACCAAATTACATGCAAGGTTAAGTGAAATGGAACAGTTACGAGATATCAAGAAATTATAGTAATAAAAGTGATATAGATAACTTGGGTGTATTAAACCTACACCCGTGCACTTTGATAACCCTCCTGAAAACCGTCCGCCGAAATCACTTATCCTAAGTCAAAAGTTCATACATGCGGCTCATAAAATACAAGGTTTTAATCACTATTCACGTTAGTGCTTGATGGAACAATAATAATTACTTCTCTGACCGCAACGATAAATCAGCGGCGAGTGTTTCGAAAGGTAAATCTGTGCGTTTCCTTACAAAAAGAAGGCGTAACTGCGCAGAATTGAAACCTCGGATTTAGTGCCCCTGGCCCAAGGAACTTCGAGACCCTCTATAATTCGATGTACAAATATACGTGGAGAAGGCATCATGTCCTGTTTAAGAGAAAATATATTTTACTTTCAAGATGAAACACCAGAAGACGAAATGTACATGTCAATTTTTAAAAAAAATTTTGCAGTTCCTGAGGAAACTCAATTCTTATAATGCGTAGTATTGCATTAATTCATTAAAAACTTTCTCTGGACAACAAAAACAGAATATTTCTGTCACCACGAAGAGCTGATGTTTAACTCTTCAGCTCTCAACGACTAATGTCGTCTGTTATTGTCTAACTACAGTGAAAATTAAGTAAGATCTGTCGCACTATAATCCATGTCAATACCTTCTCCTTTTCCGCAATTACGAGGCAATGTCCATCCCTCATATCAATGTTTCTAAGTATTTCTAAAGAAGTGTCTCTAACCACTTTGAGTACTTAATATTATGCACGTACGAACACTATCCCGTGTCAACAGCATGCGACGTTCGTGTGAGGGATCGGTTTGTCATCTATTAATGAATTTTACAAAACTGAAGTGAACATAACAGCGTACCAATTGAATAATGCTAGACTCTTAACAATTACGTACTGCTAGACTCTTAACAATTTTGTTTCATTAGAGATTTGTTTGGGATTCAGGCATTATACGTCCCGTAAAGAGAAATTGGTCTCGGCGCCGATAGATCCCGGGTCGGTCACTTAAGACGGAAACACGGGATGTCCCGAATTCGCTTCGTGACTTCGCGTAGTTAATGAATTCGGCTAGCGAAGACGGTTTCGCGGTCGTGGCCTTTGAGTACAACCATCCCAGCATTCGTGTGGACGACCGATGGACACCACGAAAAACCCGGTGAGGATGGCCGGCATGGGGATTGAACCCAGGCCTCCCGAATGCGAAGTCATCGCGCTACGCTCTGAGAAACTTCTTTTATATTGTTTATTTAAGGTCGCCTTGGAAACAACTAGGTAATTGGCTACCACAGTTACAAAAATACAGTTCTTACAAATTTACATGATTATCAAATTCCATGAGGTACAAGTACATTAGAGCTAGAGGGTTAATACAATATTTGTACACGAGATTGACAAACTAGTATAATCAATTGCTAAATACAATTAACCAGCTTAAATTTGTTAAGGAGTTGAATGATTTTAATGGCATCCAGAATAAGAATTGAAAATACAGTGGAGATCATTATTATCGGTCATTACAGATTTAAATCTCAATTCTTTCGCCGCGCATTGCGCCCTTGCGGCACTCCGCGCCCTGGGCGGGTGCCGACCGGACGAGCAAATCCGGTCAGTGGGTGCCGGGCGCCGGTCGACCGAAGGAAGGCCACCGCAGTATGGGCCTGCGGCGCGGCGCGGTGCGGCGGCAGACAGACCCCCGGGGGCAGCTGGCGACCCCGGCCCGCGCCCCATTCATGTCCTCCACACCTTTCCGCCAATTACTTACGCGCGCACAAAAGCCCTCTCGGCCGGCACATCTGTCCGCTGCGGCGTCCACTCGCCTACTCGCCGGCCTGCTGGCCCTCTCGCCCCGAGAGGGCGGCCCGCCCCGCGGGCGACACGGCGCGGCGTTCCGACACCCCGGGCCGAGGTCCGGCGCACCGCCCCGCCCCGCCGCGCCGTCGCGGCGGGCAGCGCGCCAGCGGGGGGCGAAGGAGGCGGTGCGGCTGGCGAAGAGCGCGAGGACGGTAGGGGAGACGTGATATTCATGTAATGCTACGGAGATGAAAGGGGACGCAAGTGGAAATGGTGGTTGAGAGGATGGTCCTAATGGTGGTGACGGTCGGTGGATGTCAGGTTCGAAGTGTTGATGGTCGAAGTGGTGGTTGACTGATTGATTGATTAGTGATTCCGGGGGAATCAACTGCTAAGGTCATTAGTCCCGTATGTATAGTTTATGCTTTAACCGCGCGGGAGGTGGCGTCATCTTCCCCCGCTGGAAGACGAGATTCGGCACCGACCTACCCGTCGGTATATGGGGTTTCCCCAACCAGGTATCTCCCATCAGCGGGGCACCGCCCCAGCCGCGAGAAGCTCTAAGCTCCCTACTGGTCTCCCGGCATACGGGATAGGAGTACAAGTAAATGTGTGTAATTAGGGGTGAGGATAGGACAGGAAGAGGAATGAAAGATACCGCGCGATGTGTGGTCCATTTATTAGGGTACTGCTCCGCCATTTGCCTGGTGTTGACTGCAGAAACCACGGAAAACTCCAGTTCAGAGTAACCAGACGCTAGAATTTTCCTTCTAACAATAGCTGAATTCGATCTATCTAGCCAGTGCCGAAAATCCTGTCATCGTCAGTACCCGAACCTTAGGACCTGCCGGGCAGAGGCACTGCAGTGACATCATCCTTCAGCCACCTACACTGGTTGGTGATGGTCGTAAGCGTGGTGATAGTCATAGTGGTAGTTACAGTAATAATGGTCCTCCACTCTGACAGACATGGTCTTCAGTCGCGATGTTGTTAACGATGGTTACAGGCCACAGCCTGGGTTACGATTCATTTTTCACTATGTTAGTTGCTTGGCATTAAAACGAAGGTGTAGAAGAAGCTTGCCATTACAGCCCTCGTCATCTCTGCTCTGTAAGCATCGCCTTAGACCGGGTCTAGTGGGACGGGCCAGGATCCTGTATCATAGAAACAGAGGAAGGATCTTACCTCGATGCGTGTACCTATTGGTCATCCACAAACTGCGTAACGCTTAAGAGGGGGAGGAGGTTTGAGGCAACGTTACGCTGCGTTACATACGAGGGGGGTTATAATAACGTAACGCTGATATTTATTTTTACATTTTTTCAATATTTGTTAACATTATTTCTTTTATTCAGTCTTATTCCAAAACATTACAAACATTAACAAATAAAATTAAAATAAATATATTGAAAAATTATGATGCAAAAATTGCAACAATAAATGAAAATATTCAACACTGATCTACATTACATTCTAGGATCTACTTAAATTGACGCATCTAACGGCTGAAGCGTCACCCAGGACGGCGTGAGTTCGGCTTGCTGACAGAAATTTTCTCGCCTACTCGTCCTTCCTTCTTTCAAAAATTGTTCCCAAACTTATAGTTAGGTGGAGTATGCATTGTCAACTAATTGTAAATAAAATAAATACAACTCGTTACTGCTTCATAATTTATTTTTACCTATTACGAACGGGGGTCTTGTCGTCAGCGTGCAATTGTAAATAAAATTAATACAACTCGCTACTGCTTCATAATTTATTTTTACCTATTACGAACGGGGGTCTTGTCGTCAGCGTGCAATTGTAAATAAAATTAATACAACTCGCTACTGCTTCATAATTTATTTTTACTTATTACGAACAGGGGGGTCTTGTCGCAAGCGTTACGTAATTATTTAGAGGGGTCAAGGTTATTTAGAGACGTTACAGGGGGGTTTAGGGGGGTATTCAAAACACTCCAAATTTGCGTTAGTAGTGGTAATTTGTGGTAGGTCCCTTATCGGGATGCGCAGTAAGGACGTGAGAAGGCAGAACAGAAGTCGACGAAACTCTGGTATCCCTGCAAGGCTGCAATTTCCAGCGTGGAAGATAGGAATTCATTCGGTTCCGCAAAAGCACTCGAGTGCGGCAACGTGCGCCCGCACGTCGATAGACCTAGTCGCCCCACGGACAAACCTCTCTAGACGAATGCGTCTCGCACGGGTTGGAAATTTGTCCCCGCACCTACCTGCTTCATTGCTCGCACGAAAGGGAACAATGCGGCGGCGACAGATTTACAACCGGCACAACCCAAGCCCGCGAACGCAGCTCGTTCGTGTGGAGGCCCCCCTTTACACGAACAAAAAACCCCCGCCAGCTCCGCCAGAGATCTGGTAAATCTGGATTTTTTTGCAGATGGCAATAGAGCACAGACTGACAATGACAGTGGCGACAGGGGCAGCAATAACACGTCACGCCAGGGACGGCCCGGACCGCAGGGTGGCAGGTTGGCGAGGCGATGGCGGCGGGGGCAGTACGGCAAGGGTGCCTTTCACCCCGGTCGGGGGGCGTCGGTCGCCCTCGAGGGGTGCACCGGGAGAGGTGGCTCAGGACATCAATTGATGTCACTGGAAAGTTTCTGACCGGGAGGTGCTAAGTTCGGGTCCTGTGGCGGGATTCTTGACACTAGCTACAGAGCTAGGTCGAATTCCGTCTAAAGAAGAATTCCAGCGGCCGGCTGCTGTGATCGGTACTTTTCCGGGGTTTCTCCGATCCACACGAGGCGAATGCCGGAGCAGTACGCTGACAAACAGGCCATGGACCGCGCGCGATCTTTTCTACCTCTTCGTTGTTCGTTACTGATACACCCACTCAAATGCACTACACTACCTCATACGGCGGGAGACCTGTTGGCAGCTTTTAGCTTGTCTCGGCTGGAGCAGTGACCCGCTGGTGGGAGATACCTGGTTGAGGGAAACCCCGCTAGCGGACGGTATTGGCGCCGGATCTCGCCATCCAGTGGGGGAAGACCACCGTCACCTCCCGAGGGAAAAACATGAACTACACTTACGGGACTAATTACCTTAGATGACGCATCCGGAATCACGAACAATCAATCAATGAAGGCGGCGGGGACCGTATAGCGAGGGTGCCCTTGACCCCGGTCAGGGGGCGCCGGTCGCCCTCGAGGGGCGCGGGCGCTTAATTTGCCTCGCCCTCCGCCCCGGAGACCGTCGTCGCCCCGCACCCTCGCCGGCCCCGGAAGAAGGCGGCGGCGAAGGAGGAGGAAGTCGAGCGGGGAGGGCGGGGCGCCGCCGCGGGGACATGCGGGATAATTTCCGAAGCGCGGTGAATATTTGACGTGTTAGGAAAGTAAAGCAACTTTAATCAACATTATCCCGCGGCGCCGGGAATTATTCAGTCGCGCGCGCAGATTGCGAGTCTGGTGCGCGTTTTACGACGCTCGCCTCGCCCCGCGCCCCCCTCTGCCGCCCGCCCCGGGCCGCTCGCTCGCTCGCCCGCCCGCCCAGGCACCCGGCGGCGATGGCGCAGCCGCTGGTGACGCAGGTGGAGGTGACGGCTGGGTTGGTGACGGCGGAGATGTCGGCGACGGCTGGGTTGGTGTCGGCTGGGTTGGTGTCGGTTGGGTTGGTGTCGGCTGGGTAGGTGTCGGCTGGGTAGGTGTCGGCTGGGTAGGTGTCGGCTGGGTAGGTGTCGGCTGGGTAGGTGTCGGCTGGGTTGGTGTCGGCTGGGTTGGTGTCGGCTGGGTTGGTGTCGGCGGGAGTGGAGGCGGCATAGGTGATGGGGTGGTAGCTGGGATGGTGACGGCTGTGTTTGTGACGCAGGTGTTGGTGGCGCAGGTGGTAGAGATGGCGGTTGAGTTGGTGACGGCAGAGGTGTTGGCCACACAGGTGGTGGAGGTGGCCGCAGAAGTGTTGGTGACCAATGCAGGAGATGAACATGGCAGCAGAAGTGTTGGTGACGCAAGTGGTGGAGGTGATGGCTGAGTTGGTGTCGGCAAAGGTGTTGGTGAAGTGATAGAGGTGGCAGGTGGTGGAGATGACAGCTCAAATAGTGGTGGGGGAGGTCCTGTCGATGTAGTTGGTGAAAGTGGCAGCTGAGGTGCTGGTGATGGCGAAGGCTGTTTGATCGGCGGGAACGGTGGCGAGTGGTATTGAGTAGTATGGTGGGTGATTCTTTTTGGTGGGCGGTGTTATTGATGGGCTGTTAGTGGTGGGTGGCATTAGTGGTGGGTGGAGTAAAGATAGTTGTCGGTACAGTGAGTGGTGATGGTGGGTGAAGTTGGTAATGGTGAAGGCGAAGGTACGTTGATACCGGCAGTGGAGATGATGATTAGTCGATGACAAAGGCGGGGACGGCGAAAGCTACGATGGTGTTGGTAGTAGTGGTGGTGGCAGTGGTGATAACGATTTCGGAGGCGACGATAAAGGCGTCGGTGAGGGGTGGTAGCAGCGATGGCGCTGACGTCGGCGGCCACGGTATTGAGTTTCCCCAACTTCCTCTCATATGGCAGCGGAAATGGCGGAGCTGATAAGACAACGATGGCCTAGGGAGGGGAGGGGGTACGATTGGGCAAAGGCTGTTGCGGTAGTGGTGACGGTGTCGGAGACTAGAGTAGACTACGTAGAGCCATAGACTTAATCGCACAAGTTAAGCTGTATCGTCAGGGTCAAAACGTCAAGGATCCCATCAACTGGTTCTTGGCTCAAGTGGAGACTGGGATTTGCAAATTACCGAAGATCCTTCTCTTTTGATAGGTTACATACTAATCTCATCTCTACAGCTTCCCAACCAAGGATGGCGTCAGAAAGTATTTTGAAAGGGGAACATTTTTAAAAATTGAAGGAAATTTTTTAATGACACTTTATTTATGTTAATTTTTATTAATTGATTTCAATTTATAAATAGTTAATATGAGGCTTTAGAAATAGTCTAAATGCATCTAAATGGTATTTTTATTATTTTTGCAAGATTTGCAATATTTTTCTTTTTTCTATTAGAATTTGAATTATAACTGGTCAACTTTCAAAATATTAAATATAGTATTTCAACAGTTACAGGTATTAAAACTTTTTAAGAATTAAGTTTTGTAACTTATTAATATTTTTAATACTTATTAATTCTGTGTATTTTCAAAGAAGAGATTTATCGATCACACATACTCCTACTGTCAGAAGTGTACCCACAGTATTCATCAGTTCATTTATTTTGAATGATAGTTTGCGACCACTTTCAACGACTTACTAAAATATTTCATAAACCACTACATTCTGCTACGAATTATTTACCTCTATTTATTCAAAAGGATGCGTAATTATTATTTTATACGAAATCTCTGGAAAGGTTGTCTCACGGAAAACTTGGAGAAACTGACAGTTTCTTTTACATTCGTTGTAAATTGTGGGGAAAATTTTCCTTATTTACCATCCTTCATATATCCGTTTTCCATTCTTCCGACAGTTACGTAAACAAAATTTCTTGGATCCACCGAGCTACAAAGTTTTTTCCCCTTAGATAACATCATGATTCCTCCAGTGTACCAACCAGTCTCACTGAACATGAATTCCAGTTACTTTAAATTTGACATTATGATAATATGCAAGAGATCAACACAAATATTCCTATAATCTACAAGTGAAGATTTCTGAATTAAGTAGATTGAATTTCTGAATTAAGTTGATAAGATAGTACGCTAATTCTCTACCATGTGAAACATAAAAAGGAACTTTATGAGATTGTATTTTGACAATACCTTATTAGTAATAAAATACTAAAGAATGAGGAAAATAATATTTAATGTTGCCCTAAACTGTTTTAGTCGAAAACTTGAAATACGTGGAATTTAGAAAATATTTGCAGAAATGCATATTAATTATAAGTAAACTCACCACTGCTCATGTATCGCTTTTACTTGGCGTTACAAGGAACGAAGAACAAATAAACAGCAACTCACCTGAAACAACAGAAATACATTTAGATTCAATACGATTGTAGTAAAGAATAAAAACATTCAATGTGCACAGATATAAGCACGATCAGGAATCATACTGATGCACCAGGTGTCAACGTATATAAATCCGTCAATGGAAGAAAATGAAGAGAAAAGAGGATGTACCTACAAGGCAGCGAAATCCCTCATTCCATTAGTTATCAATATAGAATTTGGGGAAAAATAATAAAATTGTACGAAAGTTTACTTTAATGGTTTAAAATACTAACACAAGTATGCAAACAATGTAATCATCAAGCTCATGAATACAATATGCTGCTTCGTAATGCAGAGTATATATTGTTTTTATAGACAGCATAAATACTTTATAATGCAATGATCATGCGCTGTGTGAATTTGAGGTTGATGCAGCGTTGTCTCTCAGATGTCATGTTTTTTCACGTAGGAGGCCAATATTTTAGATCATATCTAACTCTGATATAGCTAAGCATTTAGGTATTTATCATTGATTAACTTTCAATAAACCCAACTCAAACATTGACTGTGTAAGTAAAGTTCCAGAGTTGAATAACTATTCGGAAAGAAAAAGTATTATTTTTGGAAGAGATTTAAAGCAATTGATACCTGAGCAACCGAGATCTGCAGCTCTTGCATTAAAAGAGCAATATTTAAAAAATTACTGAAAAACAAATCCTCACACAATAATAAATTATATCTCCATATTCCAACTACTAAACGCGATCTACGCGAATACAACTGCCTTGCAGACTGCCATCAGGCTCAGCCAAAATCCGCACAACTTGATGATCACCATCGCACACACCATCCATAAATAGTGTAAATAGAGACCTGTGAGAAGTGCTCGTGATAGGCATAAATTTTGTAAACAAGTACAAACGGACATAAGAAATAATGCATGAACAAATGGAAAAACGAAACAACAAGACTAAACAAAACTAGTGGTGCTACAGAAAGGCACAGACTTTCCCGTATTAGTTTTTCCTTGGGTCTTCGCTAGCTATTCGGAATTGCGACATACTCTTTCTTGCCAGCTACCATCTATCACCGCCAAAAGTACATTTTTTTGTCATTTTCTTAATTTTTCGGTTTCCTATTGGTAGAACGAAAATATTAATTTTAGAATATTAAAGAACACAGAAACCTAACCGTAAATGGCAATTTTCTTTTAAAAATTATGTGCCGTTTAAGAGAAAATGGCGTTTTAGCAAATGCAAAATTTGAAGCTCATTTTCACAGAAAAGTTTTGAGTTTTCGAAATACTTTATTTGAAGTTATTTGAAGCAAAAACATTCACAAATATAATAATCTTTACAAATTGCTGGTAATTTGCATATTAAAGATGTGAGAGATCTTTCAAAAAAATTACAATTATGTAATTTTTGAAAAAATAAAAAAATAACTCAAAATAAACTTTACGTTATACTAAAAAGTGTAATTAGCACTATCCATTGCAAAAGTTTAAAGAAAAAATTTGCAGCCATATACCAGAAAATGGCGTTTGAGCATTTCTGAAAAGGCCGAAATTTGAGCTACTTTTCACAGAAAACGGTAGTGTTTTCGAGAAACGTTACTTAACATTATTTAAAGCATATATACTCGTAAATATAATAATGTGAAAAAATCGCCGATAATGTAAATATTAACGACGTGAGAGACAAGTAAAAAAATTTACATTTTTGTAATTTTTGAAAAAGCCAACCGATAGACCAAAATGACTTTTATGTCATTGATAGAGTACATTTAACACTATCCCTACCACAAGTTTAAAGAAACAATTTGGAGCCGTTTTTGAGAAAATCTTGTTTTTGTGTTTTTTTAAAACTGCACATATTGCACGCAATATTGCACGAAAACTACCAAAATTTTGAAAAACGTTTACATGACCTTTATGAAAGAGCTCAATATGCAGAACAAATTTTATTTGAAGAAAAAATCTCTACCTTCAATTTTGTAGTTGGAGAAAGACGCCGAAAAAAATTCAAACTTTCAAAATTTTCGAAAATTCAGAGCTGTACGTGAAAATCGGACCTAAACCATGTTAAAAAGTGTATTTTACTCTATTTATACAAGAAATTTAAAGAAAAAATTTGGAGCCGTTTTTGAGAAAATTTTGAAAATCCCCGAGGGGCTTCATTTAAAGTACCCCCAAATTTTGAAGAATCTTTTTCAAAATCTCAAAGCTTTGACTAGAACCAGATCGACCGGGGAATATTCATTTTGGAAGAAATCGTACGTATGGTTTAGGCGCTAGCAGTGTTCACAGACGGACAGACAGACGGACGGACAGACGGACGTTTTCCTTTCAATTGGGTTTTCGGTATCAAGGACCTAGAAAACAGGGTTTCTGGCTACACCACGTGTTAGGGGATTTTGTTTTCTTAATTTAGCAACTGGTTTTATCCACTTATTCGTTCTCACGGCCCGGCAATTAATTTTTTTCCGACGAAAATTGGCCATTTTTTCGCGCAGCATTACATAACTTTCCCTATACTATGTATATCACTCCGTGTGTACGTACGTATACGGGAAAGTAAAAATATTACAAGGAGAGTAAGACACTCTGAGTATATGAACTATAGGTTGCCGGCCAAAGCGCCGGCTTCTTTCATAGATTATTTAGGATAAGTTAGTTATTTAAGTACTGCCTCCTTTTTACCGCAAAAGCCAATGAGCAATGACGCATGAGTCCCTTACGTTCAAAAATAACCGGCCGCCCCGCCAGGACCACACGCGGAGAGAAAAGCCAATCGCACATATCCCAGAGTTGAACGATTTCCCTAGTCGGTTCTCCGCAGGCCAAGCGCGACCGTCTCAAGTCGAAGACGCCTGTTTCGGGCTCCGTTTCTCCCTTCCTCCCCCCCCACCCACCCTGTCCCCCACCGCCGCCACAATGGCCAGCGGCGAAGGGGGGGGGGGAGTTGTTTACCTCAGGTCCTTGGAGCCGGGCTACCCCTGCCGTCCCCACAATGGTCAGGGACCCCGTGAAAAGCGCCTAATGAGGCCTGTGCTCCGGTCCCCTGTGCGAGCGCGCGGGCGCGGGGGCGGTGAGCGAATGGGCGAATGGGCGAAGGGGCGATGGGCGCGGGTGCGCGCAGGAAACGCACCCATTCTTCCACTGCGCCCAAGGTCCGCCGGGAGAGGTTTTGCCGAATGCCCCCGGAGGAGAATCAGAAGAAGAAGCTCCCCGAAGGGCGCTGCCGCCCCCGCCGCCGCTCTTTTGTTTGCTCACTGGAGTTGAGGAAGACTCAAACGCTACGAAATGCCTCTGCACGAGCGATCGGATTACCACTGGTTTCAAAGGAAATTAACTCCCCCACGAACGACAAAGGTAGTGACGGACAAATGACAATAATTGGAATAATCATTTTATTATTATTATTATTCCATTACATCACGACTAAAGATCTTATGAGTCGGCTGAATATAAAATCTACTCCAGGTTGCAACCAGCTGCCTAAGGAGCAGATTCGGTGACTATCAGTGCCTCTACAATACTTTACGCAAAATGTGGGCTGTTCCAAATAAAGCAATTTCTTGCACTTCCCAGTCTTTTGAATTACCTGGGAGTTTAGACAAGTTCTTACTCAAATTTTGCGGAACAAATCCCAGAGCTCCGATAACTATCGGGACGACCTGTGCTTTTACGCCCCACATTCGGCTGATCTCGATTTCCAAACTCTTGTATTTAAGACGTTTCTCTGCCTCCTTCGTAACGACGTTTTGATCGCAAGGTACAGCAACATCGATAAGTAAACACGATTTTTTGGCCAAATCCCGGATAACTATATCCGGTTTGTTTGCCGCTATCGTGCGATCAGTTTGAATTTGTTGGTCGTACAATATCGTACACAATCCAACAGACGTCACCGGTTTCGGTGAGTGTTCGTACCACTTGGGGCATGTGTTTGGAACTTCGAGGGCGGTACAGATCTGCCAGTGGAGGTAGCTACACACCCTGTCATGTCTTTTCAGGTATTCGGTCTTTGCTAGGATTGGACAAGCTGAGACAATATGATCAATGGTTTCTACTTGCTCCAGGCAAATGCGGCATTTATCATCTTGGGAAATTTTGAGAACCGCTTTATCATAATGTCGTGTTCTCAAGGCCTGATCTTGGGCAGCTATTACAAGTGCTTCCGATTCTGGCTTCATCCTTCCCCTTTTAAGCCACATAAATGATTGATCTTTATTGATCTGCACCTTGTCCATTCTTTTTAGGTATTGACCGTGGAGTGGTTTGTCTCTCCACGATTTCTTTAACATTTTTTGTGTCTCACACTTCATGTTTAGCAGCATCAGAAGTTCAGTGTCTGTGTTATTCGACGTGTCTTGCCTAGTTTTCTTCGCAATGTTTCTTGCTACACTAACAATGCCTCTGTTTCCCATTCTTCGGTCAGATTTCATGACCTGCCTCATTAGAGGGTCGTCTTGATGGCTGACTACATACTTACCCAACCCGACTATTGCGTTGTGCCAGGAGGCCTCAATTTGTCTGAGGCCTCTTCCTCCTTCCTTACGTGCCACATAAAGTCTATGTATATCAGCTCGAGGGTGGGAAACATGATGCATTGTCAGCAGTTTTCTGGTTTTTCGATCCATGGTGCGAATTTCTTGCTCAGTCCAGTCCACTAGTCCAAAACTGTATTCGGCTACAGGTACCGCCAAACTACCTATTGCAGATATTTTATTCCTGGAATTCAGAGCGGACTGCAGGACCAGTCTCACTCTTCTATAATACTCCCTACGAATTCTCTCTTTCATTCTGTCATTCGAGATGGTTTCACATTCTTCAATGCCCAGATATTTGTAAGTTTTACCTGGCCCAAGATCTTGAATCACAGTGTGCGTATCAATTTCAATGTTCTCAGACGTTGTGAGTTTCCCTCTTTTTAAATTGATTTTTGCACACTTGTCAAGACCAAACTTCATGCAGATGTCATTGCTAAAGTCATTCACGACAGACAGCATTTGGGAGAGAATCGCTTCATTCTTGGCAAACACTTTCAGATCATCCATGTAAAACAAATGTGATACTGGCCTTTCATCACCATGGAGCTTAAAACCAAAGTCAGCTTGCGACAACTGTCTCGATAGTGGGATCAAACTGATGCAAAACAGGAGAGGGGATAGTGAATCTCCTTGAAAAATACCCCTGTTAATCTGAATACTTCTTGTTTCTACTGCTTCCTTTCCGCTGTGGATTAGTAACCTGGTACTCCACGACTTCATACTAGCCTTGCAAAACTCAACAAGTCTAGGATGAAATCGATAGATCTCCAGGGTCTTCAAAATCCAATCGTGTGGTACACTATCAAAGGCCTTTTGGTAGTCAATCCAAGCCATGCTCAAATTACGTTTGCGTTTCTTTACATCATTCAAGATGACTTTATTCAGTAGCAAGATTTCCTTACACCCATAAGAGCCTTTACGACATCCTTTTTGTTCAGCTGGCATTAGATGATTTTTATCTAGATGTCTATACATTTTGTCAGCTATAGCTGAAGTTATAACTTTGTACAGTACTGGCAGACAAGTAATTGGCCTGTAGTTCTTCGCCAAAGAGCTGTCTCCCGCTTTGGGTAGCAAATACGTGATGCCGCGTGTGAGCCATTCCGGGATTTCCTTTGGGTTTTCAAAAATTTTATTAACAGCCTTTGCTAGATGAGAATGTATTGCTGTTAATTTCTTAATCCAATAAATCTGGATCTTATCAATCCCGGGGGACTTCCAGTTTCCCATGTTCTTAATTGCTTGGAAGAGGTCCTCTTCCGAGAATTGGTGAACATCTTCCACTGTTTCTACAAGTTCATCGGCAGCATCAACTTCAGATTGAAGCCAAGATGCGTCTTTGTTGTAGGATCTGCTCTCTTCCCAGATTCCTGCCCAAAATGCTTCGACGTCATCTTTTGAAGGAGTAACAGCTTTGCCATTCGGTTTTTGAGTCAGATTGCGATAGAATCTCTTCGCGTCTGTTTCAAACAACCGGTTCTGTACACGGAAATCTATTCTACGTTTGTACCTTCTTATTCGTTGAGCCCATGCTTGAATTTTCTCTTTTAGCTTCTCAACTACCATTAGCCTGCTGGTGTCATTTTCAATTTGGTATTTTTGTTCAACATTGAATATTTTTCGTTGAACTTTAGAGGTGTGCGTTGATTTAGAAGATGCCTCAGCTAAGAATGATATTTCACGCCGGGTGTCGGCTATCCGTTTCATAATTCTGTTCATCCATGGGGGTACAGAGCTGTTTACTCTGTTTTGCTGTCGGCCGTCGGTGTTCTTGGCTGGCCCCAAAATTATCTGAGATACTAGATATCCAGTTGCATATATGATGTGATTGATTTCAGTAATATCTAGATCTCTGCCTGGGGTCTCCACCACCTCATTTAAGACAGAATTAACTGTTTCTATCACTCTTTTAGCTTTGGCATTTTCGTATATTCTCCTCAACGGTTCGCGAGATTCAAACGGAAGTTGACTAACTCTTTCTATTTCGCGCCGAAGGAGATTTCGCATCATGTCCTTATCGTGTAATTCATTGCCAGATGAGTTTTCACCACTGACGTGTGTTTCACTGGAAAGCGATGAACCTTCCACGGGATCATCATTTTTCAAGTTCTACATGTTCGTCATGTGGATTGTTCGAGCGAAGTACATATTCCGCATTTCTCTCAATGTCAGCAAGTTGATCTGCTGTGAATTTTCCACTGCTGAGTATGTATCGTCGTTGACTGGCAAGCTTCTTTGAGTCTAGGGTAGGTCTCATATCTGGGTTCCGCTCTCTCCATACCTTGAAAACTTCTATTTCAGAGCCCCCATTTTTCGCTTTTGCGTAGTAAAAGCACCACATCACCTCCTTTAATTCATCCCGGGTCCATCTCTGACGATGGCTTCGAGCTACTGCCGGCTCTGGGTCCCTGGGACTAGCATCCGTGGGATGGCCAGACGTCGACAAGGTGACATTAGCTCGGTTTCTGAGCAGGTATGGGACATTGGTAGAACAAGGCACGTTAAGATTCATTACATTGCTTGTTCTATCCATTTTGCTCATTGGTTTGAATTGAAGATTCGCAGGACGCAAGTTCGAGTTCACAGATCACACTTAACCCTCGGGTTGTTTCCTGCCATCCGTTACTGCGACCCACAGTGGCCTCGGGGCATCCCCCCGCAGGGCCCAGCAAGGGGTCCCTCCGATCGCCAGTCGGCATTACTAAACCCTACGGGATTTTCACTGACTGCTGAAGGCAGCCTCCTTCGCTGGCTAATGCAAGGTTCGGGCCTCCACTCTAATCAGTGGCCTGGTGTGCCAAACCAGTTTCTCTCCTGTACCCTCTATGGGCCGACAACAGGAAGTCCAAAGGTTCATGACCCTTCCCTCTCTACTTACTTCCCACTCTCCTCAAAATGGAGTACTTCTTCGTCTGACCCCTCACCTTCAACCCATTCAGCAAGGGAGGCCCCACCGGTAGCTAGGCTACCACTGACATAGCTTTAAGGCTCATGGGGGTACTCAAGCTCCACCACCAACTGCAAGGTCGTGTACTCCCTAGGTGGAGTTATTATTATTATTATTATTATTATTATTATTATTATTATTATTATTATTATTTCAAGCATTCCTCATCTCTTACGCCGGCTGCTACTTTTCTGGATTCGGATCCTACCCAAACGCCCTGGAATTCCAGAGCTGCCTGATCAGGTTGTAAGCAGTGCCTAGCAATGTGGTCTTTCTATTTGGAATGGTAGACGTGCTTCAACCCTTCGTGTGCTAAAATGGCTCGACAGGAATACCCCTAGACCCCTCATTACAACTGAGACAAGTGTCAGTGTCCGGTGTCTTTGAAACTATTTGCAGATCACCTTGTTATTGTTGTTGTTATTATTATTATCATCATCATCACCATCATCATCATTATTTTTATTACCATTATTGTTATATTTACACTTTGCGACGCACCCCCACGGGGGTGTAAACAGTAAACCAGTTTAGGCTGAAACGCACTCCCAGAAAGTATATATTGGAGAGTCTCTTGCAAGAGAACAAGTAATTGTAGCGTCGCAATCGTCAACGACGCCAAGTTAGATGAGCTCCGTTGCAATCGTCAGCGACGCCAAGTTAGTCGTGCACCAGCCGACTCTTATGGAATAATTGCTTCTTATCAAAAACAACAATTTGATTTATTATCAAAATCTGCAAACTTCTAACACCATTTGCACTGATAGAAATATTTCAAGAACTTCCTTGTGGACACGAGAATCTTTTCAGGTCATTTCACTTCGACCTCTCAAAGCCTTCTGACCATTTATTTTCTTTAGCAACAACTCCTGTTGCTAGGCAGAACATCATAACCCTTGCAACCCATCATAACTACTACGTTACAGACTCCCCCAACCTTTCAAGAGTTTTGTTGGAGAGATATTGATTCAACAAAACTATGAGTTAACATAGTAAGAGTTCGTAGTTATCACAAAAGATTACACAAAATTATTTACATTATTTACAATAAATTTCGATTTATATAGTCACCAGATTTCTGTGCTTTTCAAGAATAGTAAAATTCTACTCTGGCAAAGCTCTGCTTAAAAAATCGACATTTGTATGTTTCTTACCCTTCCTATGTATTACTTCTAAGTCATAACTTTGGATACTAAGAATCCATCTGGTTATTCTGGAATTAATACACATTTTATCTCTTAAATAAACCAAAGGATTATGATCCGTAACAATTTTGAAGGAATCATCCCGTCTAAATAATATTTTAATTTAGATATTCCCCAATAAATTGCTAAACACTCCCGTTCAATAACAGCAAAATTTTGCTCAGATTTATTTAATTGTCTGCTAAGATATATAATGGGATGCTCTTCTCCTTATTCGTCTTCTTGACAAAGAATTACACCTATACCATAGTTAGAAGCGTCTGTCAAAAGGATAAATGGTTTGTCAAAATTTGGTGCTTTTAGAACTGGTTTAGTTGTTAACATTTTCTTAATTTCATTGAAAGCATTTTCGCAATTTTCATTCCATATTATTTTTCCTTTCCTTTCTTTTCCTTTTGTCAAAGATGTTAAAGGCATTAACGTTTCTGAAATATTAGGCAGATACTTCCGATAATACGATATCATTCCTATTAACCGTCTTATTTCAGTTTTTGACTGAGGTTGTGGGAAATCTAATATCGCCTTTATCTTTGCCTCTAATGGTGACAATTCCCCTGGTCCTACCATGTGTCCAAAATATTGTACCTTTTCTTCAGCAAATTTGCACTTACTCGGCTTTACCGTAAGTCCTGTATTTTTAATTATTTGTAAAACCATTGTGATTTGATTGACATGTTCTTCCCAAGTATTAGAAATAACAGCAATATCGTCCAAATAGTGACAAGCAAAAGGAATGTCTTTAAATATCTTTGCCATTAAAGAACAGAAATCAAATGGGGCATTTCTCAACCCAAAAGCCATACGTAGAGGTCTATAAATTCCATTTAATAATCTTTTCATGGTTCTGTGCCATCTTTCTACACTATTGCTCTGAGGATGATATGGTGAACTATGAATTATTTTAATTCCTAAATCCTCTAAAAATTGTACCGTCAATTCGCTTACGAATGATGTACCCAAATCGCTTTTGAATTTCTTCAGGAAATCCTATCCTACTGAATAAATCCAATAAAGTATGTACAATTGTTTTGGATTTTATGTCGGGAACTGGTATAGCCTCAGGAAATTTCGTTGAAACACATACTGATGTCAGAATATACTTATTTCCAGTCGTAGTAATATTATAGGGCCCGCAAGTATCAATGCAAATGCGTTTAAAAACTTCACCAATAGTTGGAACAAGATGGAGCTTACTCCGTCTTTTGTCTCCTCCGTAACCTATTCTTTGACATGTATCGCATGTTTTGACATAATTTTCTATGTCTTTGTAGCATCCCGGCCAAAAAAAATATTGATTTAAATTGCGTTTAGTTTTGGTCACACCTACATGAGCTCCTAAAATTTCATGAGCTAGTTTCATTAAATTTTCTCTCATGGATTTAGGTATTACAATTAATGATCTAACCTGTTTTCCCATATTAGGATTTTCAATACTAATAAATCTTGTTTCATTTTAAAGAATTTGTGTTTCGATTGATTCAAATTAACTTTTATTTCACGTAAATCTAAATCTTTCTCCTGTTCTTCTATCATAGATTTATGATCTACTTCAAGCAAACTTTCTATTTTTCTGCCTTTCAGAATCTGATATAAACTGATCATCGTCATTGTCATCAATTACCGCATTTTGTAAAACATATTCTTCCGCTAATTCACCTTCGCTTTCATCTAATTTGTCTTTAGTAACATATTCCTGTTTCGTCATGTTTCTAGTTTGTACTTCTCTTAGTATATAAGTATCAAATTTCATATTAACTAATTTGGCAGTTTGATTACCTAATAAATATTTATTGGAGTCAAAATTATTTGATACTACCGCCGCTTTAGTAAATAAAACTCCAAAAGGTCCTTCCAGTTTGATTTCCGCAATCGGAAGACAAACTAAATGTTCCATTATTTTGTGTTTGTACCCATATGTTTTCGCCAGTATAACATTCTTGAGAGACGTACTTCCTAGGAACTAAGTCAATGTCTGATCCTGTGTCTCTTAATATATTAATATCGTAATCATTGGCTTTTCCTTTAAATAAATAAGGATTTATTTCACTAATTCCCTGATCATTTTGTGATGATTCTATGCATGCTAATTGTTTTGGTTTAACATTATTTAATTCTGGGCAGTGAGGCTTAATATGTCCAAAACCTTTACAATAATAGCATTGGATGTCTTTTTGCTTTTCGAAATCTTCAGTTTTAACTTTACCTTCTTGTGCACGTAAACCTTTTTATCTGGACTGCCTACAAATTTTTTACTGTCTTTCTCTCTATTACTACGCCTATTAAACTGTTCTTTCAAATATACATCGCAAGTTTTTAACTTAAAATTATTTCTAACTTGGTCAAAGTTTTCCAAAGCCTTCACTAAATCTTTAGCTTCTTTAAATGTAACCCATTTCTCAATCATTTGTCCTTTGACAATAATAGGAACACACCTCTTGATTTGTTCCGTGACTAGAAGATCTTGTAAGTTATCTAAAGAATTTATCCCTAATCCCTCAGTCCAGCCATCTAAATTAACTTTTAAAATATTCGCTAAATCTGCCCATGATTTATCCGGAGTTTTACGTACTGAATAAAATTGTTGTCTTAATTTTTCAGGTGTTGATTTGAATTTCTCTTTCAACAACTGAACTACCTGATCGTAATTTATATCATCTTTCTGCTCACGAATTAAATATTCTGCTTCTGCTAATGGCAATAGAGACATTAAATATCGTCCCCGATGTTACGATCTAAATTTTCTGCCTTTGCAAATATTTCAAATTTTTTTATATACAATTCAATATTGTGACTTTCTGGTTCAAACGCTTTTAAATTTCGCATTAAATTAAGTTTAATATTCTTAACATGCTCTGTTTCAGATTCTAGAAACACCTCATTTTGAGTTTGTCCATTGGATGCTTCAGCTTGTACCTTAGCTACTTGTATTCTTTATTTGCATTAATTTTAGCCAATTCTACCCTTACCCTTTCCTCTTCTGCTGCTATTCTTAACATTTCCTCTTTTTCAGCAAATATAAAATTATTATACCATTCCTCTTCGTAATCTTCATGCCTTTTTATTGCCAATTCTAGCCTACGCAAAGTGAGATTTTCAAAATTTTCAATGCCCAAAGCAATAGCCGCTTTCATTAAAATTTCCTTCGACATCTTTGGTTTATTTAATATGATAATAATCTTTCTTTGAATAGATTTAAAAACTTTACCCTTGCCAGATTAAAATTTTGAAATCTGCTAACTTACCTTTTTCTTTTAAGCTTCAACTTCCTGACAATTTTCACAATTTTATAAATCTTGCAATTAGGTCTTCAATAACAAGCCTTTTAAGTCTCTGTTTCTGTTTGCCGCACGACACCACACAGCACACCGATAAAATGTTCTGGACTCGTATCACAAATTTCTTCTTCAAATAAAAGTCAAGTTCATCTCATATGCCGTTATACTAGGCACGTTCCCCCGCTGCCACCAATTTTACCACCTGACTGTAGCGTCGCAATCGTCAACGACGCCAAGTTAGATGAGCTCCGTCGCAATCGTCAGCGACGCCAAGTTAGTCGTGCACCAGCCGACTCTTATGGAATAATTGCTTCTTATCAAAAACAACAATTTGATTTATTATCAAAATCTGCAAACTTCTAACACCATTTGCACTGATAGAAATATTTTAAGAACTTCCTTATGGACACGAGAATCTTTTCAGGTCATTTCACTTCGACCTCTCAAAGCCTTCTGACCATTTATTTTTCTTTAGCAACAACTCCTGTTGCTAGGCAGAACATCATAACCCTTGCAACCCATCATAACTACTACGTTACATAATGAACGGAACTGAATATGTTCTTAACATTGTTGATGGAAAAACTGAACGTTGTTTATACATATATTATAAAATGAACAATTAATTAGGAAATCGACTAGTCTTTTAATAGTATCTTTTCTTTTATAATATAAAAAATAATGCTTATAGAAGCAAGCAGAAAACTTTAAATCGATAATAATAAAATAAATTGTGTCTATCGATTTATATAAAATAAATTGTGTCATGATTAAGGACATCACACATCTATGTCTCCAAATTGTTTGACATTTTGCATAATTTGTAATTATAAACAATTCATCCCTTATAATTTTTTTTTACAATGCGTACTCACATTGGCACAATAATCAGTAGATTACTACGAAACTAGGGAAAATTTTCATCTCTAGATCAGTCTAGAGTACTTTGCTCTCCACATTAATATCCTTATATCATGAAATTGATTTTATTGCGATGAAATCACATTGACCTCTTGGTACACACTGTTACAATATTGTAAACGAAAATCACACCTTCAGACGTTTGAATATTACCAAGTACCTTATGCTTTTGCAGATAATACGTTAGGCAGCTTGAGTCTCTGGGTCGGACTGACAGAAAGGATCCGAGGTGGCGGGTCTGAGAACCGCCCTTGCTCGGAGAGCGGCTCGGATAAAGCTCCAACCATAAATTCATTCCCCATGCGTATGGCACTGGAGCAAATATCGCGAGGAGGATCCAGGCCCGCCCCGCCTCCCGGAAACACCGCCCCGTCCCACCCCCGCGCCGCCCTCCGCCGCCGCGGGTCGCCCGCGGCTAAGGAATGCCGCCCGACGGTGTTTAATTTTTTATGCGAGCACTGTACGCGCGCCTCCCCCGCCGCTCCGTTGGAATGCGGCTCCAGGCGGGGGGCGGAGGGGGGAGGGATCTCGGGCCGCGGCGGCGAGAGAGAGAGAGGGAGACAGGGGAAAGAGACGAGGTGGTGCGGGGCAGGCGGGAGGACGGACGGACAGGCCCACGAAATCGTGACGTCATCTTAAATTGCAGGTTTCAGGCTCAGCCACGATCAAACAGCGCCAGTACAAAAACACCGGGCCGGCGGAGTCGGCGGGGCGAGAGGTACGGGCGCTCGGTGGGGGTGGGGAGTGAGAGTGGCGGGAGTGGTACGGCCGGTCGCCAGGGGCGGAAGCGACGGCGGCGGGGATCGGGTGGAAGATGTGGCTGTGGGGAAGCACGAATGAGGGTTGTAGCGGGGCGGGGTGCACGGGCGGGGCGGGGGTGGCGGGATCTGTACGGGAGGGAAAGGGGGCGGAGGAGGCGGGCAGTAAGGTACGGGGCAGCGCGCCGGTCGTCAGGGGTGGGGGTGGGGGCCGGGCGGAACGTATGGAGCGGCGGGAGGCACGGGTCAGGGCAGGCGCGGGGCAAGGTGGGTGCGGGTAATTGTGGCAGGCATAAGAGGTGGGAACGGTTTTGGCGGTGACCGGGTGGTAAATCGGGGTGGCGGGAGGCGGGGGTAAGGGCGGGAAGCGTCACGAGCGGTCGTCAAGGGGGGAGCGGCCGCGGCGGGGACCGGGCGGATGGATTGGGGTGGCGGGACTCACTGGCGAGGGCGGGGGCAGGGAGAGGTGCTCGGGCAGGGGCGATGGTGGTGGGGCTGGAGGAGCGGGTAAGGGCGGGGGCGTTACGGACGGTCGTCAGGGGTGGAAGGGCCCGCGGCGGGGACCGGGCGGATGGAATGGGGCGCCGGGACTCACTAGCCGTGGCGGGGGTGGGGGGCGAGGGCGGGGGGTGAGGGCGGGGGGCGAGGGCGGGGGCGGGGAGAGGTGCCCGGCAGGGGCGATGGTGGTGGGGCGGGAGGAGCGGGTAAGGGCGGGTGGCGTTACAGGCGGTCGTCATAGGGGGAAGGGCCCGCGGGGGACCGGGCGGATGGAATGGGGCGGCGGGTCTCACTGGCCGCGGCGGGGGCGTGGGGCGTGGGGGCGAGGGGCGAGGGCGCACGACTCGACCTTCCCAGGCGGCGCCGCCTCGTGCCGGGGTGTGACAGACGAGCGGCGGAAGGCGGGCGAGGACCGCTTATCGTGGAGGGATTTGTAAGGTGTCGATAAGATGACGTGGTTGTGTTCCCGAAACGGAACAGGTGTTCACTTTCCACTTGGAGTCGCTCGGTGGCTCACCAGAGATAGGATGCTGTTTCAACCCAAAAACACGTGTTGAGAAACAATTTAAAATTAATTCTGCCCAAAAGCTGGTGACGCCTGTCCGCAGAAGCAAGTTGTGTTATTTGCAACGTTCTAGTGTTTCGTTCTAGAACTGCGTAAATTTGTGGTCCATTTCCACCATCCCCCTTTCAACCACTCTTCAGATAGGATTATCTTCCAGCCGTAAAAGCACTTGCAAGGAAACACTTTAAAATTTCAAACTTTTGTGAGCGTGGGCACTTCAAAAGGATATTTTGAGATTCATTACTTTTTGTTTTCCCTACTTACTCCACAATTACTCCAATTCTATTAAGATTTTAAAATATCACAGAAACGATATTTTCAAACGAAAACCCCGTAGGTTCATAGGTCTTGGTAGTATGTAAATACCCAACGCGTTCATTAACCAAGAGCTACTTCATTTGTAATCTAGAATGTCCATCAACCGCGCTGCAGGTGGATAAGTTTCACGTCGCATAATAATGGCGCCTGCCAGGGCTGAAATAAATTACACTTCCTTATTCAACTAATCACTCCACTCCGCGTTCTCTCCAGCCGGTCTGTATTCTCTTTTACTCTAATCTTAATTATTTAAAGGAACAACTTGAATTTCTTAGAAGTAAATTGCTTTTCTATTTAGTTAGACTTTTAATGACTTTTCGTACATTACGTGTCTACTGCTTCAATTTCAACATTTCAAAGCTACCTTGTGAAATTAATATTTTTCAACATTTGATTAATACGTTACCTATTTTGTCTATCCAAATGCGGCGCTTCATAAAAGAAACAGATTTACACAGATAATTACCGCACACTTGTTAATGTAAGATTTTAACTTCTTTGAAATTGCCGCATCTTTTTTAGTTCCTCAAGAATACAATACTTTCAACAAGAATTGGTCAAATGACGAAATGTTTATTTTTGATCACCCTACCATTACATAAAATGAATAATAATCTCAGTTGAAATCTTGAAGATGAAATATTTTTTACCTAATTTGCATTTTCATTATTTTTCATTACTATTATTCATTATTTCTCCACGATCACCTGTTATTATTACTATTATTATTATTATTATTATTATTATTATTATTATTATTATTATTACTATTATCATTATTATAGCACAGTGTATCATTCACCTTAAATTTCAGTACATGTAAAATTATACAATTTATAGTAATACTGTACTTCTTGATACAACTCATGAAACGTCATTTTATGAACAATCACCACGTCTTCTTTTAGTTTCTCATCACATTACCTCCCTTTTTCGCTACCCTCAATACAATGTGAACTTGAGCAACCACATGACAACATAAGCAATGAGTAAAAATATGACGCGGTACAATGTACACGTCACACACAATGACAAACGTGTTACTATGTCCAGTAAAACTAGGCACCCACAGACGAGTCTCACTTAACGAGCCTGCCTCGAGTTGACAATGTGTCGGCGATGCCACCTGCTTCATTGTTCGCACAATGGAGAGATAACGCGGCTGCAAAATAATTTCCTTCTATCCGGTACAAGCAAAGCTCGCGAACGCGACTAGTGGATGCGCAGAGACTGAGAATAAACCTGCTTCATCGATCGCGACATATTTCAACAACCCTCACTTGCCCGTCCACGGCCCGCTTTGGAAGCACATGCCACCATTACTCTAAACCACAAACTTAATACACAAATTCGTGCATTTCACCTCATTACCATGTCTACTTTGCGCCAGTTTTTCGTTGACAGCCCGGACACACGTGGCGGACCCACCACATGCGTCGGCGGGGCCGACACACACGTCGTCACGGGACGCTGGGGGGGACGGAGCCTCCGGGCTGCATCGCCGGGGGGTCCGTGCCCTGCCCCCTCCCCCCTCCCCCGCCCCATCACCACCGCCGCCGCCGCCGCCGCCGCCGCCGCCGCCGCCGCCGCCGTCGCCCGAAGGCGGTCCCCCGGCCTCTCCTTGAAGGTTTGCCAGGTAATTTCACAGGTAGAACATAATATTACGGCGCGGCGTGCGGCGGCGCCGGCCTGCACAAAAAACAACAACGCCGGCGAGATAATTGGATTTCGGAATACCGGAATGTTTTATTTCCTATAGCATTCTAATTAAATGACCATTAAAGTTCACGGAGATCGCGAGGGCCGGCCGACCGCGTGGGCCCCAGATAATAAGGTAATCATGAGGGGGGAGGGGAGAAGGACAAAAGAATTTTCGAGAAAACCACAGGTCGCTGCGGCGACGGCGGTGGGAGTGGTGGTGGTAGTGATGGCGGTGGCCGCGGCAGTCGCCATCTACCCACACGGCGGTCAGGCCATGCATGTCCTTTGCACACAAACGATATCGTTGCTCCGGACGGATGTTCGGAGAAAAAAATCGACACTGAAGAAAACTAATTTCCAGGCCGCTCGATATCTTACGAACGAATCTCAAGCCTATGAGCAAACTCTTCAGCCAACTCCATTATTTCCTCTCCGCTGCGGTTGCCGCTCTTCTGAGAAGCGTGTATGCCTCTTTGCCTTAGCGGAACTTTTATTTCTGGAGGCGAAAGAGGACGATTTCTCCGCCATGTGGCTTCTGCGAGTTCGAAACGATGGAGCGGTGTCGCTCGTCCGAATATTTAGCGCGAGTTAAAAATGAATGCGGGCGTTTTTAATGAGGCATTTTACGTGTGTCTATTTTCAGAACGCACAAAAAGCGCTTCGACTTCTCAGAAGCACGGCGCTGCGCGGCCGCGCGGTGCGCAGGGCGTCGGCGCACAGTGGGTCGAAACGAATCCAAAATCGATGAGTACATTCAGAAAAAAGTAACAATATTGTTTAATTAATTCATTATTGATGATTCCGGCTAATTGATTAATGATATATGATGATAACTGATTAATGATTCCGGACGCGTTAACTGCTAAGATAAGACCCGTAAGTGTAGTATTTTTTTACCGTGGAGGTGGCGTTGATCTTGCCTCGCTGAATGGCGAGATCCGACGCCGACCTACGTCGACTTTTGGGGTTTTTGTCCAAAGAGATATCTCCGACTAACATGGCATTGCTCGTCCCGAGACAAGTTCTAAGCTCCCGACAAGTGTACACTTGGTAAGAGTATGTGAGTAAGGAGTCAGTATAGGTTAAGGAAGAGGAAGGAAAGATCACGTGCTGTTCTTGGCCCGTTTGTTAGGGTTCTACGAAAAATTGAGCCATGTTTGCCGGTCGATAAAGGCAAATTTTAAGAAGTAAATTTTAAGTAAATTTAATGTAGTTTTACTCAACGTGTCTCGCCCCTACGTTCCTTATTCAATTCTATTTGTCTTTATTTCGTAGGAAAACTGGGTTTCAAAGCAATCTTGGTTTATTCCTCAACAGGGTTTAATGAATAGAATTCATTGTTTCCTCAGACTAAATCATACTGAAATGTTTTTAGTTGTGATAATTTTATACCCTTGATCGTCTCTATATTTAAAAATCACGAAGGGTTGTCGTTTAGAAAGAAATTTGAGCTTTCTACTCAACCAAATTTCGTGACTTTTGCTTTAAATTAAATGTTTTAGGACCTACATGTGTTGTTCTTATTAAAAGGTTTTATAGTATAAACACTGCCCTGTCCTGTGGATCGACAGCCCGCTACGGGCCTTGGCCTACCAGCGGTGACCCAGCCTCTCGGCCATGGGATAATGTGGTTCGTGTTGTTAACATGAAGACATCCCTTCACCGTATATACTGGTCTTCATAACCTTAGGATGGACTTTCTCATCTCACAGCAATACATACTGGGACATTTGTAAGGAAAGTGCACAGTTATAATTTGCCTCGACTGGGAATCGAACCCAGGATTACGCTGTGGAACGCGAGCACGCTAACTAACGAGCCACCCGAGAGGGTAGTATAATATCTATACTTTAACAATACCTTAAAATTAATGGAATGAACGCTAATCTACCGTCATTTGTCATTACTCTTATTCACGACAAACCACATTGAGTCGTTGGAATGTACGAGGCGCGTTCATAAAGTAAGGGCCGTTTGGTCACAGAAAAAAATGTACTCATAAGAAACAAATTTTATTGTCATATTTAGTTAGGTACAATCTTACTTTACTTCTCTACAGAATCACTTTTCATGTTTAAGCATTTTTCGTACCGCTGCACCAGCTTCTTTAACCCCTCTGCATAGAAGCTTGCCGCCTGAGAGTTGAACCAGTTGACAACGGCGTTTTTTAGTCCCTCTTCGCTTTCAAAACGTTGTCCACCGTGCCACTGTTTAAAATGCAAGAAGAGGAAGTAGTCGCTAGGTGCAAGGTCGGGACTGTACGGTGGGTGGTCAAAAAGTTCCCAACAAAAATCTTGAATTTTCTCATTGGTTTTGGCAGCAGTGTGAGGACGCGCGTTATCGTGGAGGAGGATTATGCCAGATGACAGTTTCCCGCGGCGTTTGTTTTGGATCGCACGTCTCAATTTTTTGAGCGTTTTGCAGTACACGTCAGCTGTAATTGTTGTCCCACGTTCCATGAACTCAACCAAAAGAACACCGTCTTTGTCCTAGAAAACTGCAGCCATCAATTTTCGACTTGTGAACTGAGTTTGCTTAAACTTTTTCGGTTTTGGTGAAGATGAGTGTCGCCACTGCATCGATTGCAGTTTTGTTTCTGGGTTGGCGTAGGATACCTACGTCTCGTCCCCAGTAACAATGTGAGAAAACAAATCATCTCCATCTTGTTGATAACGGGCCAAAAACTTTCGTCCACTAGACATTCTTTGCCCTTTGTGGTGGTCGGTGAGCATTTTTCGTACCCACCTTGCACACAATTTGCGGTATGCGAGGTTTTCTGTGACAATATTGTAAACAGTAGTGCGTCCAAGTTGAGGAAATTTGTCAGCCAGATCACTAATCGTCAATCGACGATCAGATCGCAGTGTTTGGTCCACTTGTGAAACGATTTCATCGGTCTGGATACTGGACCTGCCACTCCGCTCTTCGTCATGGACATTTGTTCGGCCAGCTTTAAAATCACGGCACCATTGTCTAACCTTTCCTTCACTCATAACTGTAGGTCCGTAAACCAGGCATAACTCTCGATGAATTTCAGCAGCCGACGATCCTTTTGCGCATAAGAAACGAATCACAGAACGCACTTCACAGTTGGCGGGATCAACGATGTTCGCGGCCATTGTTCTTTGCATTCACGGACAACAATACGACTTCAGAATCAAAACAAATGCCGCTGTAGCTTCGCAATGAGTCAGTAGATGGCGTTGCAGTAGTAAAACTGTGCTTCAAAGCGCCAATATTTATATATAAGCAAACGGCCGTTACTTTATGAACGCGCTTCGTAGTTGGTCTTGACCGGTTTGTATTGCGAGTTGCAATTCATCTATCAAAAGCAGTTGACGTTTCTTGAGCTTATAGTTGGTGAAGCGACGACAGAGTGGTCGAGTTCAAAGATCAAATGATTTTAAGAGAAAATATTACTGAATGTGTATAAATATATTGTTCAGCAACCGGACACATGGGTCCCTTTACAAAAAATTTTCAGCGTTTGTAATTGTGTTTTTAGCTAAAGTGGTTAAGGTGGATAGCAGAATTCCGTGCTGTACTTCACTACAACGTATATGTCCAGATATTGGTAAATTGAAAACATTTCAATCACATTTTCAGAAATGTGTTTAACTCTACGTTCATAGTGAATTGTGATTGTATTTGTAATCTCCCCCAGTATCATTTCTTTGGCCTTGGAGAATAAGTAATGAACGACATGAAACAATATTTTGATGTTATCGATTTTCCTTACACATTGGACTATTCTACTGTAACTTTTCTGTAGGCCTTTTGTGCAATAAAACAAGGTGGTTCAGCTAGTTTTTACAAATTTTACATCTCACGTATCCTAGAACATGCTACGTGAATTTCACATAAGTCAATAAAACAAATACTATCACCAGCGTTGTTTCGAATAGAGAATTTTTTAATAGCGTGAAGCCCAACTCTTATACGATACGAACACATTTTTGAGCTTACGAATTCCAACGTTACACAGATATTACATGACAGAGTTATATCAGAATACGCTACTCCGTGAGAAACAGCGAGTAACGTGCACGATACTAGTCACTTCACCAGAATAAATGATTTTTTTTCCAACTGTGGCGGTCGAAAGTATTTCTATTTTCTCAACACAGGGTGGTAGGCAGCTACAGACGAACAAATGCGGATAGGATGTGGCATTATGTAAATTTAGCGTTGGCGACACACTGCCGGCCCAGTTAGAAATTGTTTCTATTTATCGTAGAGTTACAACGAAACATTGACAGTCTCTTTACACTTCAATCGATGCCGGTGACAGGGAATGTTTAAATCTTCGGTCTACAAAAACTCTCAGTTGGCAATACATCCATACCCTATAAATATAAGGAGCAGTTAATAAGATAACATTTTTGCATCTTACTAATTTCAAAGATCTATATATTGGCAACAATGTGTTTCAAAATCTTTTTATTAACTTTCCATTGACCCCATTAGACCTTGTTTACAGCATAAAGCTAGTCCAGTAACCGTGGCGTCTACATCGTTGCAAGAAACTAGCCCGAGCAGGTCGGCTGCAAGATCTCGGCGACGATTTGTAAACATGGCGTAATTGCGTCACGAGCTGCCCCGCGTGCTCTCCCGTATCCCTTTCTTTCGCCCTCGCGAGCTCTCTGTGAAGACTCAATCGCACTGGCCGTGACGGAGCGGTGGCTGCGGATTCCCGACCCCTTAACAAGAGCACGCGTGGCGTGACCGGTGAAAGCATTGGACTATGAATGCCGGAAGTCCCATCTGATATACCGAACTACTTACTACGGTTCCACGAAATGTGGAAATGAAAAACAAACAAATTAATAGTGTGAATAATATAATGAATAATAGCATCAGATGAATATGATTCGATAAAAAATAATTGACCTGAATGAAGACGAAGTAGAAGACAAAGAAGATGTATAAGAAGAAGACGAAGTATAAGAAGAAAGCGAAATATAAGAAGTCGAAGTAGTCGAAGATTTAGTCCAAGAAGACGAAGTAGGAGACGAAGTAGTCAAAGAAGAAGTAGAAGGAAACGAAGTAGAAGAAGATGAAGTAGATAAAGAAGACGCAGTAGAGGAAGAAAAAGACGAAGAAGGCGAAGAACACTAATACTAAGAAGACGAAGAAGAAGAAGAAGAAGCAGAAGCAGGATCACTAACCTAGTTCAATATGCTTAATATGAAAATAGGCAAAATAATTGAGTTTGGGCTCACCCTCGTTTCCAAGCCATCATTTCCGTTTTCTATCGTTACCACATACTATTTTTGTACTACTACTTTTATACGTTGGTAAATACTATTTTTGAAAAGCGAAACCGTGTAAGTTTCTCTTTTCAAGTTTTAAAAGAAGAGGAAGATGAAATGCGCTAAGGCCTATGACTAGGATCTAGGATCTACAGGTTTCTAAATAGACAATAAGTCGAATGTAAACATTGGTACATCAAGAAGCGGCAAGGTCAATCATTTTCTTTGTGGACAAAGGCAATTAGGTAAAAAAAACTCGTTTAAGGAACCTCGAATATCTCGAATATCGAGAAGAAAAATTAATCGTGGTTTAAGTAGTGTAACTGGCAGCGTATCGGATTGCTGTATCCAATCGTTTGCTATTATTATTACCGAAGTTATGGACTTTTAGGGGCGAAAGTATCTTCGTACGCCTTCCTTCGGAGGGAAAGTAAAGTCGGCTGTCCCATATTGTAGATTTATGGCATGAAGTGATTCTCAAGCCTACAAGAAGCCTCTGAGCTAAATTAAAAATCACTCGTTTCGTCGCCTGAGTGGTACCTGCTTCCTCTGCCAGATGGGGAAAGGAGCGTCGCGAAATTTGCATGGTCAGACGAAGAGTAGGCCAGGTGGCCTGAGTCTCGCGGCGGAAATAAAGACGAATTGAATTGAACTGAACGTAGGGATTGACGAATATTTCGGCATAGAAGAAACAGAGCTAAAATGAATAATGCTGAAGCTCGATATTCATAAAACTGAATTTCGCTGCCGGAACCCGCAATTAAATTTGTTTCATTATAACACATAACTAATTTAACGCACAAGTACGCGCATTTGGGAATATTAATTAATTACAGGGAATTTATGTGTAACGATCATCAGATTATTTCTTCAAATCGACGTTTTTCGAATACTCTCCTTCAGAAGTTTAAGCCTAATGGTTTTACCGAGTTTATTTAATTGCATCATTCCCCAAAGCATCCAAAGTCATTTGTCATCTATCTTACGATCACAAGTTATCAACCAATTCTGAGGACCTGTAAGTGTTTGCACTCAAAGTATGACGAAGTACAAGAATAATTGTAATCGTGCATATCATATCACCCAATGGGTTACGAGGTTTCAGAAAAAAGATAGAATAGGATTTTTCTTCAAAAAAAAGGATATAATCACCGTTAAGACAAGCTTCTTCTCTGTGGTGACTTGGAAATATAAGGGAGATTATGTATTACTAATTTTATGGACCGCAACTTTCATTTTATTCCTCAACATCAGGTTTCTTTATTCACACATGTTTCATTAGCTTGACAGAAAAGATATAAAACTATTATAGTACAGTAAAATAAAAGGGAAATGGAGGTATTAAACAAATGCAAATACAAAGAAATGGTACGTATGAATGCGTTTTTTACAAGTTAAATAAGCGCTTTAAAATAGAATGAAATTTCCAACGACGTGAGTACTCCCTGTCTTCGTCTTTCGCTATAAATGTTTTCAGAAACTCGCCGAGGAGCTTCTATTGAAAGCACACGTAAGTGCTTACGCGGCCTTTTCTTTAGGAGACGCTGCTTGTGCCCTCGCGGAGGGCCACTTTAGGGCTGAAGAAGACTTCGTCCTTTAACAGAACTGTTAAGTTCTACTCCATCTCCTCTTCGTCTTTTTTTTTCTTTTTTTTTTCGCGGAGAGTGCAACGCGAGGCGGTTGATGGAAACTATGAGAAACATTTGCGTTCTCTCGTATTATTTTTACACTTCCCGCTTAGCGAAGTCACTGTTCGAAGACAAACATCACGAATAGTAATAAAACTAAAATCGCATTCCAATTTGATGTGCGTAGTTAAAAATGTTGACACTAGTTCAATTTTCCTCTTCATTTTCACGGTGGCTAGGTCAACTTGATATCAATGCTTATTATTTTCTCTGTGTGGTGTTTTTTCTTCAAATTATCCTTTACCCGTTATTTTCATTTCCATTTAGTGTGCGCTTTCATTCTTCGAGGAACGTTTTGAATCCAAATCAGTCAACGTTCACCCGATTCCACATTTGTTTTGTTAGACACTCATCCATTGTTCCACTACTCAGGTACTCCACTACTTATTTTTACAGTTACGTCGATTTTGTCCTGCCATTTTTAATTGATTCCATGTAATACTATTTCATCTCAAATGTTTTTTTTCATTTTGACTTCAGCATTCCATCGCAATTTTTCAGGACTGATTACTTAGGGTAGTTTTTTGTTTTGATTCTAATATACAGCATTCAGGGTTATTGAACTTTTTTTAAGACAGCGTATATTTAATACATTTTCTAATTAAAATATTGAAGTCGACAAAATTAAATAATCATGAAGTTTTTGAAACTTCAAATTGTCATCCCGCATTTTTGTAAAAAAATGGAAATTAATAAGTAATACTTAGTTAAAAATGGAGTAATTAATAACGGGTAATTAAATAATAAGTTAATTCATAGTTAAACATGCTGTTTTCATTTTAATCTTCTACGGTGACTAGATCAGCTTGATATAAAGCTGATGTAGCTTTTGGAAAAAGCTGATTGGTATACAACTGCGACAATTAATTAGCGATTAAACATTTTTAAAGTCGTACCCACTACAGTAATCGTACAGATGATCTGCAGTGTAGTTACCTACTGCAATAATCATACAAACCGAAATGACAAGTTATCGGAAAAGGCAAAAAAGAGAGTTCCTAACATCCATTTAACCCTAAGCAGATGCACGTCAGTTAAAAAATATTGTTAACAATTTTGGCACTACTCTATTTGTTGCTGTTACAGGGGTCACATCAGCTTGATGGACCTTAAGGAATCGCTTCTCCACGGGAAGGCACAGTAAAACCACCGAGTTCAGTGGCCTCGTGCGTTTAACATTCGCCGGCGCCGCGGCGGCACGAGGACCTGCAGACACCAGATGCGGCTTCACTTGGGCGTCGCGGCTGCCGCCTGCACCTCAGACGCTCTCGGTCAAAAGAACCCGCGCTCGAAATTAAGGTTGAAGCCCTCCGCTCCTCCAGAATCTTCATTGCTTAGACTGTTTCGTGTTGTCACCTCGTGTTTCCATTCCCGGAGGATCATAAACAAACACGGTGCCGCTGTTCCTGCTTATTCATCCTCTATACGAGCTCCTAAACATTCTGGAGGACTCCCACGTGTTTCATTTACATTCTATGTCGAGAGTTGGTAACAGTCTTATTCTTAATTCCATATACAGACTCACAAAACACGACGGTTTTCCTAAAGGAGTTCCGATGTTCCTCAATCTCTTGCAAGCGACGTGCAGGGAAAAAAGAAGTGAAGTGGGATGTAAACAGAAATTTTCGACCCTGTAATAGAAAACTTCAGAGCCATTATTTTCTTTTAAAGGTACAGAAGCACAAGTGTTCAGCTGTCAGTAAGTTCTTTGATGCACCAGACAACATAAAAACGTAAAATATGTTTGAAAGAAAAGAGATGGCTGAAAATACCAATGTGGTGATAATTGTTACAAATTTATCTACATATGAGTTAAGAAAGAAGTAATTTACCTATCTCATATTTGCATATTTAAGTCCCTCTGCGATGTATGCAAACGCGTAACATTATCCCCATCCGCCAAAAGGTTCTTAAAGTTCTAATGAATGTCATATTTCGTAAATTGTATCCGAGTACAAACATGAAAAATGACTGGACCTGGTCTTAACCAAAACTGTGTGGATGATGATGAAGTACACAAAGAATATGGACAAAATGAGAATAACTTGTAAAAGAGTAAATAAGAGCAAGTCACAACAAAAATCGGATAATTTATCACACAAATAATTTCTGGCATGTCCTACTTGTCGAATGTATGAGATACGCTACGATTATCATTTCGTATAATATGACGCATGACACGTGAGATTTACTGAGAGTGATGAGAGAGGGAGGGAGAGAGAGAGAGAGAGAGAGAGAAGGAGAGATGATCTGGAGAGAGAGAGAGAGGGGGTGGAGTCAGGTCACGAACGGGTCTCTACAGGTTCACAGATACATATCTCACTGAAGTAAAGAACATAGTTTCAATAATGGAAAAAAAGCAATGTGTTGAAATTAAACTACCGGAAAAATATTAAATGATGTGCATAAAATTAAAAAATTTAATGTAACGGGTTGTAACAAAAAGTTATGGTAGTAATGAATTTTGGATTATTAAGCAACTGCTTGACACACGATAATTTGTAGTGTTATGTTTTTGTTTGTATATTAACACAAGAGCTGACGCGAGATCAAAAAATTATTTAAAATCTTCTATTATTTTCACAAATTTTCTTGAAGGAAGCAACTGAACTTCGTACTTGTCAAAACTCAGTTTCGTACCGTATTTTCAAATAAAAATTATTTGTACGATTTGTAATACTGTAAGATTATTACATACCGATATGCAACTTGCATTCAAAAATACATAATATAATTATTTTTAACCCAATAAAGACTTTCTTATTAATATCCCTTAATTTTCCTGGTAGTTTGTAAATTCTTGGTAGTGCAAAATGATGCATGAAGAAAGAGTGCAATAAAATTAAGGAAAAAACGAAGTCAGAGAAATAAAATAAATATTCACTATTCGAAACACAATAGATATTTACACAACAACATACTCTTCATATCTAGTCTGAGCGATCGATTCCGTTGATCAAAGTCATCATTACTCAAATTAAAAATCTATTTACATTTTTACGGTACGTGTGCCTTCAACAAAGTCCATTAGAAAGACCTTCATTGAAGTGTAGGCGGAGGCGTTGGTTGCGGGGAGAGGGGTGATGGCGCTGGATGAGGGGAGGTAGGAGGCGGGGAAGGGGGGGAGGGGAGGGGGAGGGGTCGAGCGGCAGGTGCGAGCGGCAGGGCGCAATCTAATCGCGGCGATACCTCGCGCGTTGCGCAACGGCTCGCGCGCCTCCCTTCCGGTGCAGCCTGCCCCAGCCCCGGCGCCCCGCGCGAAACCTCCTACGCTCTGCTTCGGAGTCAAGTCCCTCCAGTATGTAAAACATCGTTATACTCCGATTTAAACAGAATAGCACTTCAAGGAGCGGGGAACACTGTCATCCAATCGGGCGCTGCGTTACGACTTAAATTGTTGGTACTGGAGCTCTCGATTGGATGACAATGTCCCCCTCTTGTTCCAGCTCGTGACCTTGAAGTGCCAGTATGTTTAAATCGGAGTGTAGGAAACGGATGATTATCCTCATTTTATCGACAATTACCTATAGTTTCTACATTACTGTGCATTTTACTTCCCTCAGTGGAACTGAAGCTGGTAGTCTCTAAAAACAGGAATGATTAATGGCAAAAGGGTTAACTGCAAGTGTTTTCATATCCACATCGAATTAGAGAAAATTTTAACCGCAAAAGTGTAGCAATTAATAGGTAAAGTAATTGCAAATCCGGCGGGTTAATTAAATATTGATATGTTAATTATTATTCATAAATATGTAATTGGGTCCATTTGGTCTATTACTCTTATGCCTGTAAGCTAAACGAACAAACAGTGAAAATAAAGTTAGAATACTCATTAGTTCATTAGCATACTTTCAGTTCTTTTTTTACAGTTCTTTGATATATACAAATAGAAAATTTTAAGAAAAAGATTGGAGCCGTTTTTGAGAAAATAATTGTTTAAAATGTGCCTACTCTTCATCCAAAATTACGCGAAAAAACAATTTTTTCCGAAAAATTGTACAGGACTTTATTTCAAAATCTGTCTTTGAATAATAGATTTCATTAAGGAAAACATTTCTACCTTCAGTATTGTAGATGTAGGAAGACGTCAAAAAAGTTTAAACTCACACAATTTCAGAAAAATTGGAGATTTCAACGAAACACAACTTCTTAGAGGAATTAATTTACAATATACCGGAACAAGATTTATCCACTTTCGTAACCAGGGCCCGGCAATAAGAGTTTTTCTGTGGAAAAATTGCCAGTGTCCAGCCATTCCATTAAGGCGAGAAAGTAAAATGTGTGTAAATGAACATTGATCAAGATAAATATAACATTACTACGTTAATTTCATTGTTTAATTGCAATGCATTATCAATAAGTCCACATGAATTGTCAAACAAGGGCATCTGCGTTACTGAAACTGGGAGAAAACAAGCATAACAGCCAGCGCACAGCAATCAGCATGGGGACCTGAACACGCACTGCCTTCCCTGCGCAGGCACAACAGTCGTCACCGAAATAGAACAACAGCGTTGGAAATTGCCCATTACGCGTAGGGCAAGGCCACTAACGTCCCCATGTCGACACATCCGGTCCCCAAGAGGGAAGGTGGCTATTCTGGACAAAGCGGTGCGGGGGCGGTTCGAGGACGGTCAGGGGTGGGGCGGGTAGCACGTGCGCGCGCTCTCTCGCCCGCCGCCCCCCAACCCACCTCACGTCTCACGTCCCGCCCACGCACCCGCCTACGCGAGTCCCGACGGCCGCCGCCGCCGCCGCCGCCACTGCCGTCTCGGCCCGTTTGATGCTCAGCCCGCCCGCTCAATCGCAGCTGACGGAATGTCTAATTTTAGTCGGCACGTCAATCAGCCGCTCGCTCCGGCCGCCCCGCCCCGCCCACGCGCGCCGCTGCCGCCGCCGCCGCGTCCGTCGGCGGTTCCTGGGTCACGAGGCGGCAACCCGCCCGGACCTCCCTCGCCCCTATCCCCTCTCCACCCCCTCCCCTGTTACCACCCACCCCAACTGCATTGTGCTCCCCTCGATCTGCTTCCGACGTTCCCGGCTCATTTCCTCACGGTCTTACTCACTTGCCCCCCCACCCTCCTCTCCGCAATTACCTTCCGCTCCCGGCCACGTTCCATCGCTCATCAACCGGTTCTCCGCACGGTTCCGCCCCCACCAACCCATCCCCACGATGTCATCCCCTCCCATCTGGACGGTGAATCCCAGGATCGAGCCGCCAATACCAGCCCCTCAGCCATCACCGCGCCGCTCACCACAGATGCCGCGCGCCAGCCTACTTCCCACACCTTCCACCCTCGCCCGCTCGTCCGCCGCCGCCTCCGACCACGACAGTCCACCTTCGGGCGAGCGGTCGCGTCGGGCATCGATCCCGGGGCTGGAGGCAGGCGGGCTGTGCCGCGCCGGGATGGGACGGGACAAGCCCTCTTTGCCGCTGACGGCTCCGTCGAGTGTGTGATTGCATTTGTTTGCTGCTTGATGCGCTGCAAACAGCTGGCAGGCCTCGGGTTCACCGGACCGCAGTCCTGCGACCCGCGGATTCCAACAGCGACGTCCCACGCAGTCGTCCGGCCGCCCAAAGCCACGCACGGGTGGACGACGACCACCGGCCGGACGGCGTTCGATCACGGTCGATGCACGCCCGTGCGCGCGCCTACGGGAGGCCGTTTACGCATTCCACTCCAATAAATTACCCGCACGGTAATTACTAATCAACAGCACCTCCGGTATCAATAATTCCTACGGCCGCGTTCACTAACTGCGCGATCAACGACTTCCTGAGAACGCGAAGAAGAAAAAAAAAATACGCTGGTGCCACGGAATCGGAATGAAGAATGGAAACGACTCGTAATATTTCACTCGTGATATTACAAGAGCTGTCGACTAAGATTATGCAGAAGCTTTCCTTTCGGTTTTTGAATGATTGTCGGACGTGGGATTAAGATATGCAAAGTAGAATTTACTGTCCGTTTATAAGAAGGGCGTGAGCTATTTTTCACTTGTAGTAGCACGGCGGGCTTACTTAGATCATGTTAGGTAGGTAGTGAGATCGTATAGCAAATTCTTAATCTCTTTAGGAATTTATGCCAAAGTTAACACTAAAAACGTTGGTGATTTGTTTATACTCTTTACTCGTTCAAGAAAAAAGCTCATGAACTCACGTGTGTGTACCAAATTCACATTCATTAGAGTTTACAGGTATTGATTAGAGCAAAGAAAAAAGCGTTTTCATTTTCCCAGCGAAAAGACGTCAATTGCTTGTCTTGAAGTAATTCATAAGATACTTTTTGACAGCGATCGATTCTCAGAAAATTTTATATCTTTTTGTCCCATTTCTGTCTAATTTAATCCCGAACCGGTGATAAATCGTTATTCAAAAAAGACTATAGCATCAAAAATTCGTATCGTTTCCTCAATGTTCAATTTGTGGGCATCTTGAGGACAAAGGCAGAAAAAATATTCAGATGGAAACGAATTTGAGGAGTACTTCGTAATCAAAAAGAGAAAACAAGTACTTCTTCAATGTAACAAGTGCAGACGATGGAGAATCACTCTAAAAGGGCGATGCCGTCGAGAATATAAACAGGAGCCTATTTATTAGCATTAAAGAAAGGATAAGTAGAATCTTTCATGTCTTCATCAAGGCATTAACGAAGGAATTTGCTAAGTAGACAAAGGTAGACTCAGGATCTTGTCAAGACGACACTATTAACAGGAATGCATCGGTGCGTGGTATGACGAAACAGAGATAGGAACATGATTCAGAGAAAATTTGAAAGAACGTAAATAAAATATGTAAACTGTGTGTGACCTGCAAGTGACACATTAAAAACATCTCAATTAATGAGAATCGTGGAACCTTCGCAATATGTTCATTAAATCTCTCCTGAACTGTAATAATTCACTTGTCATTTCAAGTCGATTCGCCACATTCATAAAAAAATTAGAAATTGTCGAGGTTTTGAACGCACTATCAGTTTTAAAATTTGTATAAATCTCATTAATATTTGGTAGGGTAATGATAATTTTTAAATCCTCTTTTGTAATCAGGGAGAATTGTTAAATCCTCTTTCGTAACCTTGTTTAATGGAGAGGAGATCTATCAGAAACCATTTTAAAATCATAAAGACCTCTCAAAAACACAGCCAGTCATATCACTACGATATCTACATACTGCAAAGGATTTGAATTGTCAAAATGCACTCAAATCTCGAGGTAGTTCTTTTCTTTCATAATCGTCAACGTCGAATACGATTTGTACCAGAAGCGCAGGAGAGTTCAGATCGGCAATGCAGGTGCAGTATGAGTGGAAAATAATACACTCTAACCATCAAAAGGTATATTTTACGGCAGATCTCTAATCTTTCTGGTATTCAATCTAGTAAACATTATTCAATATCACGATAGACGAAGGAAGTGTATTATTTGCCTAGCGACGCATTATCAAACTCTGTATTTCCTCAAGAGAGTTCGTTTCTATTGTTCGTATCTACTACAAATTATCATTTAACACTGTAATTCTGAATGAAGTGAACTATTAGTAAACGATGTAGTGAAATATCAAACAACTAAATTCCATATTTTATGAACAGCCTCTTCGCTTCCTACTCAAGTATCAACAATAAATCACTCAACCTCAAAATAATGACCTCAACGTGTATCAGACTATCAAAATCTATATTGTACGAAGAGAATGTCTTCAGCTCATGTTTATATCAAGTACAAATTAAACGGAAGTGCGACAGGGACGAAGAGAGAACAATACGACAAGAAGGTAACAGAAAAACTGAGTACAATGCAACAGAATACGAAGAAAATGCCGCGTGGACCCGCAGCCGAACGTCAGTACCGTGTTTGTGGCGGCGGCGACGATGGATTAATTGATTGATTGGTGATGTCGGGGGCGTCAACGGCTTAAATCATTAGTTCCGTAAGTATTTCGTTCAGTACTTTACACAATTTCGCCAAAAACTGACTTAAGAGCTTTTACACCGTGACCACAGAGTTGATGCTGAGCCAGTCGGCGGCGATGAGGAGGAACGGTGGGGTGAGGAGCGGAGCGGAGGCGGCGGGAGCAGGTGCGGGCGGAGGCGGCTGGGTCCGGAGGGGCGGCACGCGAACCGGCCGGGCCGGGCCGGGCCGGGCAAGCCGAGTACTCGCGCGTGCGGAGGTGTCGTGAGGGCCGGGGGCGGGGGCGGAGAAGTCTCCACGCGACGCGCGGTGCCGCGGGTCATACGCCGCTCCCAGCACGGTATTAGCAATCCCGTTGCGGAAACGGCCAGCAGCGTTCCGAAACGATCTAGCTGTCCCCACGACGGGAAGTGTGCAGGAAACCAAACGAAATACGCGCGGAAAAAGTTATTTTTGTGTGTCTGAAATTATTGTTTTGTGCACGATAACACTTTTTTGCTGCGAAGAGGCTGAAAAACGAAGAATAAATTGTGCAAGAAAAAATAATTTCGCACACGAAATGGAAATATAATTTCCACTGGCGTATAGAAATGCTTCTTTTATGTTATTTATTTCATCTATATTATTCATGGTTATCGGAAGTGTCATCTTTGTGCGAATAAGTTCTTTGCACTTTGATGCCACGACACAGAGCAAAACAGTTGTTCAATATAATTTAAGCGAAGACGAATTACAACAAAACATTAATAGGAAATTAGTCTGATGAACGTAAAATAATATTATTTTAATTAATTTTGGTTTGTTGACATGCGAGCGCGGCACAACATTAATAAAGTAGGGCAGTGCCTTTTCATTATTTCAAATCGATATTCATTCAGACCTATTTATAAAATTTAATACACTAATATTATACTCATACTTAGCCAAAGTAAACTATTTTATTTTTAATTAATTTACATTAATTTTTGTTTACAGCTTCAAACTTACGTTTTATCTCCAGCATATATCGACCCATTTACATTGTTTTATAGAGAAAGACAAAAATCTATGGAGTTTTTCTACACAGAAATTAATGCAAGGAACTGGTATTTCCGAAATACGAAAACGAAAATTTTATTTCTTAATGGAAATTAAGAGAATACATGAATTGAAGAGAATGGACTACGGATGGCGGGGCGTATACAGAAGTTAAATTAACTACGATCTCAGCTTGCAACGCATTAGGTCCGAAATCCTGAAGAAAAAGTTTAGTACAAATTCAAAAAATCCAGTTTCGTCCAACAAATTTATTTCTTTTTCATCTCACCACTACCCACTCCTTCTATCACTTCTGTTTCTTCCTACCTGTTTTTCAAACGCCAGCACACAGGGACACAAATATCCCGTCAAAAGGCGCAGTAGTGGCGATTCACATCCTCGCGAAGTGAATTTCGCCCCGCTCCGCGCAGCCGGTCGAGCGGGCGGCTCCGCGGAAGCGTTTATGCCGCGCGTGTTTACGTCTAAAGACGAAATTACAGGGGCCGCATGCGAGAGCGGTGCAGGACACGCCCCTGCCCCGCCGCCGCTGCGGGCGTCCCGGCGCGGAGCGGCGCGGGGCGGACGTGTTCCGCTGGCGGGATGGAAAAACGAACGGCATGGCGGTCATGCGGTCGCCGCCGACGCTGCCCGGTGACATACCATAACGGCGCACGATCGGTTAGTGAGGGAGCACGGCTCGCTCGCTTGCGCTCTGCTCGCGCGTCCGTTTGCCACATCCTCCAATCGCCCACCTGCTCCGCGCCCGCTGTCTGACCACGCGTTTGTTTGTCCCTCGTGCGCTTGCGTGCTCCTCGGCCTGTCTTCCGCCTGTCCTTCGCTCACGAATCTCGACTATCGTTCGTCCACCCTCGGACTTTTCTCCGCCTTCCCTCTGACCGTCCTGCCACCCACCCACCTTCCCGACCACCCACCCACGTATTGCCCTCTTACCCATTCACCCTTCGACTGCCCCTCCGTTCATCCTTGGACTGCCCTCCCCCATCCCAGATACTGCCCTCCCCCACCCCAGAGACTGCCCGCCCCCATCCCAGAGACTGCCCGCCCCCATCCCAAAAACTGACCTCTCCCACTCCAGAGACTGCCCCCAGACCCCAGAGAATGTCCGCCCCCATCCCAGGGACTGCCTGCCCCCATCCCAGAGACTACCCTCCTTCCACCGTGCGATTGCCCTCCGCGCCTTTGCCCATGCCCTGCTCACCCGCCCGCCAGCGAACAGCGACGCGCAATTCGTGGGCCTGGAAATGACCGGTAACCACGAGAGCACTTGAAATATTCACGGCACTTGTGGGGGCGATCAAACAAGCGACCGCTTCCACCGATGGACGCCGCGCGATGCGCAGGGTCCGTGTCGCCGCTCGCTATTTTTGAGGGCGGAAGGAAGATATTTATGGAAACGTCCCTGCTAATGGTAATCGAGATGGTATATTGTTTTATTATGGAGGTGCACGCTACCAGTTCCCAGTTGGGGCGGTGTTAAGGAATTTCTATGGCAGAGGGCGGCGATGGAAAGAACGATTAGTATATGGTTCGTATTTGTTGTCGAATTAATCTTTGTGAGATCTCTTCCGGTTTCTATCAGTACTACTATTTATCTTGCTATGTTGTATTACTACAAAATCTACATAGAACAATATATATATATATATATATATATATGTATATATATATATATATATATATATATATATATATATATATATAGAGAGAGAGAGAGAGAGAGAGAGAGAGAGAGAGAGAGAAGGATACGCATCTTTGCAGTTAACAAGCAACTATGTAGTTTTCGATAACAAGTTAACTGAAGTACGCTGAAGTGTAATATTTCCTGGTCTAATTTTTCTTTACGATAAGAAGGAAGAAATTCCTTCTTATCGTAACATCGTAGGGCTGTTCAGAAGTGTGCAAACAAATACCCCAAAGAATATATTCAAAAGTCTATTAAGCATGAAAAAACGAAAAAAAATCCACACAACACATTGATAGAAATATTGATCTATTGACAAGTACGTTATGCTGCCGTACGTAAACATACCCCCCCCCAAACAATGAAATAATTCTTCATTCTTAAAGAATTGTATGAGTCTCGAAATATTGGCAGGAAACCACTTACGCTCCCTGTCAGATCGCTTATTCTGTTTTGAATTCTTCTTCCCTGCAGCGTTCCCTGAAGCGCACCCTCGCTTTAATCAAACTCCATCCCTCCTCGATATCATCAACAAGAACACGTCGATGTCATCAACATGGCACACGTTTCATCGAGACGTCGCTATCACCGACCGCTCTCCGCTGGCGACCGCAGAGTAGCATTCGCACCCCTGCCGCAAAACTATAGATATATAGAGCACACAAACCAAATCTACTGGCTCGCACACAAGCGCGCACAGACGCTCCAATATGATGAAGGAAATTGGAGGGGAAGTTGGAAATCGACGCAAAATAACGCGCGACAGAGAGCGCTGCTGCCGCCGCCGCCGCCGCCGCCCGCGCCGCCCCGCGCCGCCCCCGCCGCCGCCGCTCCGCGCAATTGCTGCAGCTCCGGCTTCGCCACGGCCGAAACAATGCCTCGATTTAATAAACTAATGCAAAACCGTCGAGGGCCCGCCCCCGCACCGCCCCCGCGCGCCCTACGCCGCGCTCCGCGGAGCCATGAATTGAAACGACCACCCCCGTCTCCCCCCTCCACCCTCGCGGCGCTCCACGTCACTGCCACCTCCGCTCTCGCACGCGGGTGCCCCGTTCTCTCCGCCGCTGTTTGCGCTTCCACCTCTCTCCTCCCTGCCCCCAGCGTTGCTTTCTTCGTCGGTGCTTTCGGCCTCTCTGTCTCTCGCTCCCTTCCATTTCGTGCCTTGCTTCGGTCTTTCAGTGGCCTCCCCCCTTCCTCTCCTCCCCCTGCCACCTACCCCCCTCTCTCTCTCTCTCTCTCTCTCGCTCTTTCGCGCAATGCAGCGCTCGTGGCGTCCCCGTAGTTACAGCACTCCTACCACCCCCGCCCTCAACCCCTTTTAGATTTTCAACCACACGCTCTCTCCCTTCCCACTCCGGGGTCCCTCCCGCACGATGTTTCGCTCCCACCTCCCTCCAGACACCGTTGCTCGTCTTTCCACCCCTTTCGTGCCCTCGTTTCAGCTACTGCATTCTCCGACTCACCCCCGATCCACACCGGACTTCAACCCTAGCCACCATCCGACACTCCCACGTCGGAGAGGTCCCTCGAACATTCAACCCCACGCCACCGGCCCAACCAATCCCTCCCGCCCCGCCCCCTCTTTCAGACCAGCTCCCCTCCCCTCCCCGTCCCGCCCCGCCCCGCAGCCGCCCTCTGGGCGCGCATCTCTCGACCTTGTTGCGATAATTAATGGAATGTTCACACGAAACCGCCTCATTTCGACGAGTGGCGTCCGCGCGCGCGGGAACGGGACACGGCGCCGGGTATTAGGTCAAAGAATAGGGCCGGAAAGAAATTACAATTGCACACTTGGGCCCCGCCGGCCGCGGAGGGGTGCGTTTATATTCCTGCGAGCGGTGGGAGGGGACGTAGGTGGGAAGGAGAGGGACGCAAGAACATCGATCCGGGTGGTCGGGAGTGTTTGGGGTGGTCGAATGCGCGATGTCTTCGACCAGGACAGCCCACAAGGGTCGGGGGATGGAAAATAATTATCCCTCCATATATTTTTCTTTTTTTAAGGTCACATTTTAACTTCTTCGTTATATGACGATATCTGTGATAACGTCTTGGTCATATAGAGAGCACTGTGATATTTTACATTAGGGGTAACAGTAAGGGGAACACATAAGGACAACATGAACACACACAAACATCCAAGCCGGAATGGGATTCGAACCCAAAAATACCAATTATAAATATATGGTTCTTGCTTAGTACTAAAATATTCTCATGACTACTTGTGAAATTGCCATTAATTGGGGGTTGGGTCGCTAGAAGTTGGCACTGATGAAGTGTCTACTGAAAAATCATTCATTCTCTTCAATTCTACAATTTTCATTATTCTCTTTGTTACATTAACATACAATTAGCTCATCTGCACTCAACCCAGTCCTCTCGTTACTTTTCAAAATAAACACCACATATTTACAACGCTACTTTTTAACAAAACAGATTACTGTACTTCGATGGATATAGCCAGCAGGCGCGCTTGTCGGAGTAGTCCCATTCACCTTGCAATGCCGCCAACGGCGGGCAGTCAGTGCGCCACGTGCTCCTAGCCGGCGGCGAATCCGCCACAGGAAATTGTTATAAAATGCTTCCCCCGACGCGACCGTCCCTTCCGCGGTTCCGCCCTCTGCCACGATAAGAGAGGGTTCGCGTTGCACCCCTTCCGCACCCTTTCATCGAAAGAGACACTAGCGCTCACGTCGGCAGCGGCGGCGACGGAAAGCGCGGCGGCGCCGGCACCACAACATTGCGTCGCGGCCGTGTCCCGGAGAGGGAACAACCTGGCTCGGAAACTTGAATAATCATCACCCGTCATCTTTGTCGCGAATCTCATATAAGATCTTTAAAATGTCACGACTGTAATATCTGATTCGACAGGTCAGTCGGATAGAGCATTTTTCTGGGAAAGAGGGTGTAACGGGGTCGGTTCCAGGGATCGTATATTACATTTCATGACTCCATCTGCAGTCCCATTCCCTGTTCGGATAGCGTATTGACATCTCCACACTCACAGTATTTTCGCAATATTTGGAATCATGAAGTTTGAGCTTTACGGGGGAAACGGGTTCGGGGTCAGTTCATCATTGGAAGCTAAATACAGAAATAAGAACATGATGAATAAGGAAAGCTCCCGCTCGATATGCTCTTTAAATTACTGCTTCGACTTCTGTCTGAAATTGATCGTAGGAAATTACTTAAACTACTGATCAGGATACTCAGTTACACAAGTCTCAAGAGTGTTCCACGCATTTGGCATTCGCCAAGAGGCGAGCTACGGCTCGTTTAATCCCGAACAGCTGACACGTTCGGTGTATGTTCGTTTCCTTTAACGTGTCCAAAAGACAGGCCCGCAGTGGCTAGGGAGAGCATCGAATTCGGAAACTCGTCCACGCTACTCGTGATTCGGCGAGCGGTTGCTCGCTATTCGCCGAATAACAAATGAGAGGAGCCACCTTTACCAATGCAGTGGTGTCTTTCAATCCAGCTAATTAAATCCAGTGACGCAAAACCCCACTATAGAGTCGATTCTTAACTAAAACCTCTGTCTACGCAGCTCCAGTCGCGACTTGCAACCACATAAAATTTCCGACCAATCCCGATCACCCCTTCCGCAGTTTCGCCCTCTACAACGACAAGAAAAGGCACGCGTAGTCGCGCTTTTCAAACTCTTTCACCACCAGACGCAACACTAGCGCCGGCGGCGGCGGAAAGCGCGCAGCGCGCGGGTACGCCGGCTCAGCAACATTTCGGCATGGCAGCAGCGATCCCCTCCCCATAAGTGGCGTATATTTCCCCGTAAGCTCTTTGTTATATCGGGGGTAACGCGGCCAGGGAGGGAAGAGGTAGGGGAGGCCAGTCAATGAGCTCGAGGGGGACGCCGCGTCGCGCCGCGCCACGCCGCGCCACGCCTCGGGGGAGAGCGCCCCGGCGGGTGAGGCGCCGCGCCGCAATCAATGGAAGGAGGGCCGCGGGTGGGTGAGCTCCGGGATGACGGAGGTGACGGCGGTCGAGGAGAATTCTAGGGACAGACTACTTTGATCGGTAGTTTTTCGTGGTTTCTCCCGTCAACACCAGGCGAATGCTGGAGCAGTACCCAAACAAACGGGTCACGGAACGCGCGCGATCTTTCCTTCCCATTCCTTCTCCTATCCTACCCCTTACTTACAGGCACTTGCATTTACATGCACTACACTACCACTCATGCCGGGAGACCGGTCGGGTGTTTAGAGCTTGTCCGGGCTGGGGTGGTGCCCCGCTGGTGGGAGAATCCTGGTGGGGGGGAATTTCGTTAGCCGACCATAGACAACCTTTAAAAAAACAGAAATGTTCGGTCCCGAGTATTAGAAAACTTATTTCCAAGGTAAACGAACTACAGATTTCATTTTATAGTATTGACCCACATGTCCGGATCAACAGCAACCACAACTACCAAAAACGGGTTCAATAAAATGTGAGCCCAATGAAGCTATATTTATCGAAATATTGCATTTGAACGGTTCCTATTAAAGCTACATTTATTGAAAAATTGTGACAGTCAACAAGGTGGCAGAAATAACGGCAATCCGTTAATGTAGTAAAGAACAGATAATATTTGCAACGCGCCATCAATTTACTCATTTAGTAAAGAAACGCTTCTGGTGAGGGCATGATGGGACATGACGTAGCCAACAACCCGTTATTAAGATAAAGCTTCCAAACCAGAATGCTCCATTCCTTATTTTTGTTTTACAAGATCAATGTGTTATTTGAAACTATTCGAAAAGTTATGATGACTTTTAGAACTGACCGGTGCCACAGTAGATTCTCGCCTTTCCACCTTTGTAAAAGCACATTTCTTACAGATTTTTATTGTACGTCTATTCAAACACCACGACATGTTTGAATGCTGGAAACGAAATATGAGATACCAAATAGTAAAACATCTGAGAAAAAACTTCAAAATGCAATAAATACAGCAGAAGAAAGAACAGAAAAGAGACGATGAAACAAACACAAAGCGAAATGTTTTCGGACAAAAAAATCAGCCGTGATCATTAATTTTCAGTCTTATAGACCAAAAAACAAATGTATAAAGTTGGGTTTCCTACAACATAGCTAATTATTTATTTTACTTTTTTTTAGTAATAAACATTCTCACATCTTCGTTTGCCAAGTGTCCGTAAAGAGTCAGAAAATTGGATTTCGCTACCGAAACGAAAGTTGCACCTCGTGGGACTTTCCAACGCAATCTTACAATATGAGAATGCACGTCCACGCTTTAGTTTAAAGAAGGATTTCTTATGCCAACCTGCACGCCAATATGACAACCTCCTTCTTCATAGCTTGTGTTTAAATTTAAAAAAGATGGCAACATAAAAATTATGAAACCAACACACATCACAACGAAAAAACATTAAGAGAAGCTCCAAACAACCGAATTACTTTCCAAACACAGCGTGAAACGTCACACTCCGAAACGCTTGGTACCAAGGCTATGGTTGTTCCTACAACAGAACCTGTCCCTTCTTATAAAAATAAGTAAATTATTCGGATTCGGAGACCATTTTGTTGTACATACTCGTACGTGCGTTACATAACCATACCAATAAATGTTGATATAAAAAATGTTTACAACATTAGTTATTTTTTAAAATAGCTTTTGAAATCTCACAACGCGAATTGTATGATCCTTTTCCGTAAACATTCGTAATTTGGTGACCTATAAACGCAACTCGTGGGCGGTGCGTAGAGCTGCCTCCCGTAGAAGCCGAGTGGAAACAGAGCAGTCTGTCGACGGGGAGACTGGGAATCTTCACGGCGCTTTGCCGCACAACGCCGCCCCGCCGGAAGCGGTGGTTGTTGAATCTGGTGCTGCGGAGATGATGGTTCAGGCCGCGATTTTTCGACCTTTTCCCTCGGCGACGCCTTCGGATCCGACATTTTTCCTGCGGCTCTAAACATTCGAGTAATGTATCTGCTCTTGGGAGAAAGTGTATTACTTATTTGTGTACCTACTATGAATTTCTCTTCAGTTACTCTCATTCCTAAATGGGCTACAATTCAGTTCGGCAAGATATCATTAGGTGCCTGTGGTGTGGTAACTTACACTCCTCCCAATACCAGTCAACAAAATGTATTCCTCCACTCAGATACTCGTACCAACTACTATAATGTTACAGGGAGGTCGCCGTAGCTAACCCCTTGGCATATTTTTTGTCTGAAAATCCCCGCTCCTCACAACTGAAAAGCCGTATGGCTGAGCGTTTGAATAATCACCTCATTCTGCAATAAATTTTAAAGAAAGGTGTTGTAACTAGATATGTTGAGAAGATAAAGAGATACTCTTGTATTATTTTACTATATTTCAACACCGTAAGCATTTTATTACATCAAATATTAATGTATTAAAATGCATTGAATAGCAGCCTCCTCAAAACTTTTTATTTACACCTACATCTCACTAAAAAAATCCCGTCTACATACATACAAATCGAGTCGGAAGTCACCGTTCCGAACAATAATCAACACGAGAATCGTACGAGATCGGTGTAATATTTCTTTCTTCAACCCTTAAGTGATGATATTTTTGAGCCATTTCAATAACAAATTAGTTCAACTGATAAAATGTATTATAAACTGTCGTTAATTGCGTATTTGCAACTACTTACATGTTTACCAAAGATCAGTTTTTACCACGTTCAACTCCCTCATTTTTCCTCCCTGTTTTCAAACGGTTTAAAAGACACAAGCGGCAGGCAGTTCGTGCAACGCGAGCCGTATGTTGGCCGACAGGTTGGACACGGCGTAGAGGCGGCAGCGGCCGTTGAGGCAACATTTGGCACGGTCCCCTGTCGTCCGCGGCACTCACTCGACCTTTGGACCTGCGTTCTTCCGTAACTAGATTATGAACGGATTAGGCGCCGGGCAGAGCGGGCATTTTCAAAGGTTGGAGGATAACGCAATAATAGGCGCGCGGTCTTTGTGTGGCAGCCGGTGCAGCGACGCGAGGCGAAACGTTGCATCAGATCCGGCTTTTGTAGAGGCGGAAGATAGGGTCGAATAAAGTGCCGGCTGTCCTCTCCGAATACCAATTCCGCGCGTTGGAGGACGATTTATTACCCGAATGTACGTTCGGATGAGTATAAAATTTCAGCAAATGATATCGATTATTAAATTATTTTGTAATTCTCTGTCGGAAACTAAATTTAGAAATCGGATAGAATGTTATTTTCATTTACAAATTACACGTTGAAAAGTATCTCTTTCTCTTACGAAAAATACATGTTTGTATATGTAGATAAAAACGGAAAACAAAATCATCCAAGATTCGTTGATTAATTTCGATTGAAATCGTTAATAAAAATAAAAAATATTTGGATTTCTAACACATGCAATTTACAAACGAATTCCTCTGGTAATTTATTCTGTTTCGTTTCCTTGCAAAATCTATTCCATGAAACGTCTATAGCTATAGTCATATTCTTATGCAGTGTGACTGTCATTAGAGATAAAGACAAAGTTGGTAATCAGGAAGTGAATGAACATGACGTAGATAAACAAAAGATAGGGGAACCAGTCGAGAGCCAGCTTTGCCCAACGTGAACTCCACATGCACCGTTCACGACGGAGACCGCCTTCTCAAAGTGTCAGACGAGCATCCTAACCACAACACCACGGTCACTAGAGATAAAGTGAGCAGGGCTATTGAGGTTGACAAACATTCGTGTAGCAGCCTCCCACCAAGCAGGCGTGTTTCGCCAGTCGCGGGCCGAAAAGGCCCCCGCTGACAGAGGCGGAACACTCGTGCCACGCGCGCAACAGAAGGCGCCACCGTCTGCAAGGGCGGGGGTGGGTGTGCTCAGGCAGCGCTAAGGCAGCGACGGTGTTGGCGGGGGGATGCAGGTGGAGGTGGCGCCGGCAGGAGCGAAAGCGGAGCCGCTGGGGCGGACGTGGTGGAAATGAGAGGACAAGGATGGAAGTAGAAAAGGCTGACAGCGGGGATCAGGCGACGCTGATTGCGGCGGAGTCAGAGGCAGAGCAGGTTAGAGCGAAGGGGAAGGGACAGTGAGATCGGGAACGATGGGCGTGGCGGGGAGGACCGGGAAGGCGGGAGGTGACGGAGGCGAGAGGCGAGGGTGTCTGCGTGGTGGAACAGTATAAGCGCGGCGTCCCCACTGAGGGGGCGATGGGTGTGGCTGGGATGGCAGATCGAAGGAGGTCGGGGTTAGCATGGCGGGTGGAGACGGAGGAGTGTAGTCGGTATGGGCGGGGGGCAAGATGGGGGGTGGGGCGAGGGACGGTGGTGGCTACGAGATGGTGGGACGGTAAAAGCTGGGTCAGCAGGGGGCGGCGGGAAGACAGCAAGGGTGGAGGTGTGGGCCTAAGAGGGGGCGGGGGCGGATGCGGGGGCGGAAGCAGGGGCATAGGCGGGGGCGGGGGCGTAGGCGGGGGCGTAGGCGGGCGCGGTGCCGGGGGTGGAGGCGGGGACGGATGTGTGGGGCGGATGCGGGGGCAGAGGCGGGGCGGAGGCGGAAGCGAGGGCGGACGCGGGGTGGAGGTGGGGGTGAAGGGGGGTGGATGCGGGGGTGGATGCGGGGGTGGGGCGGGGGTGGGGGCGGGGTTGGAGGCGGGGGTGGAGGCAGGGTGGAGGCGTGGTGGAGGCGGGGCGGAGGCGGGGTGGAGGCGGGGGCGGAGGCGGGGGCGGGGGTGGAGGCGGGGGTGGAGGCGGGGGTGGAGGCGGGGTGGAGGCGGGGTGGAGGCGGGGTGGAGGCGGGGTGGAGGCGGGGGGTGGAGGCGGGGGTGGAGGCGGGGGTGGAGGCGTTGGTGGGGGCGGGCAGCGGGGGCGTCTACAAGGTGGTGGGACGGTAACAGTTGGGCCGGCGGGAAACGCTGAGGCGGGCAGCGAGGGCAAGGGCGGGGGCGGGGCGGGGACGGAGGGTCGAGCAGCGAGACGGGAGCGAGGGGAGGCGTGAAGAGCGGTGCGCCCGCGACCGAGAGTTGAGCAAGACGAAGTGCGAGGCCGCCGTTTGCGGTCGCCCCCTCCAGGGCCGCCGGCGGGGGTGGGGCCGAGGAATGGTGGCGTGCCCGAAGGGCTGGCTGGCGCCGGGGAGGCGCGGGCCCAAGGGTCGAAGGACGATAAGCCTGGGCGCCCCGCTGTGTCCTACCCTGCCCTAGCCCGCCCGCCCGCCCTTTGTGCGTGGATCCGCGCTTTCGTTTTGCCTCCTATTTCCGAACCTTTGTTTACTTTCGTCAGCTCGTATCGGTAAAAGAACTTACACACATAATAATATCATAAGAAATCTCTCATAACTTATTCTGCTATTGTTCTTATTATTGTTGCTATTGTTGTTATTATTATTATTATTATTGCCATCTTTATATCAGGGATACAGCTTGAGTCATTGAATTAAAAACCTAATTTTCTTGATTTCTCCAACTTCTTCTTTCAGTTCTCCAATCATTAGTACAATATTCGTTAATAGGCTACCTTTACAACATTTCATCTCGCTTCTACGCTGCCACCCCCTGCTGCTCATTCTTAGGGCAACGCACCCCCTCCCCCCAGCAGCCTGGGTAAACCTCTCCGGCGCGCCTTATCGCCCGGGTGGCACCCTACTCCGCCCCGCCCCGTCCGCCTTGCCCCGTGCTCCGCCTAGGGCCCCGCCCCCTCCAAAGGGCACAGCCGCCCTCTGCACTTCGTCCGTCGGCGCGCGCCCGGCCCGGCCCGGCCCGACCCGCCCTCGGCCGCCTCAATTAAAAGGCCCCTCCCCGGCGCCTGGCCCCGGCTGCGGCCCCGCGCGCCTGGTGCCACCCCTCCACCGCACCCTCCGCCCGCCCGCCCGCCCGCCCGCCCGCCCGCCCGCCCGCCCGCCCGCCCGCCCGCCCGCCCGCCCGCCCGCCCGCGTTTCATTACGTTTTGTCTAGGACGCCAGGGCCGTTTTAACAACACTGCGGGCCCTTGGGCCTAGGTTAATTTGGGGCCTCCCTATTCTTACTTTCACCGATCTCCCCCCTTCCCCATTTCAGTGCTGGAATATAAAGAAAATCCATTCGATTCACGTTGTATTTTGTATTTTTTTTAATATTTAAAAGTATTTCTTAGTGTTTCAATTTAATCATATTATTAAAACAAAAAATTAAATGAACATGTATAAGTAAGAATAACAGATTTAAAATTACATTGAAAAACACTACAAATTAATTTTAATATTTATTGAATTGTACAATATAAAATTGAAACGCATCAACCAGCAACATTCCATATTATAAATGTTATCCAATGAACCGTGACACATCATTCCGTTATGCCAATTTCTGATGTGGTATTGACGTTATTACATGAGGAAATAATGCAGGTCGTCTCTCTCAACTTTATATCATTTAGAGAGTAGGCTTTCAACGGCTTTGCCGTCATCATCAGTCTCGCTATGTGTGGCAAAAGTCGGGAGACCGTGCCTTGATGTTTATACAGAAACATCAATTTTTAAACACAGATATATTAAAGCCGATGTTTTGTAACTTCGACGTTTCGTGCGCGATGTTTTTGGGTTTCCGTCTGTTTGTTTGTAAATGAATAATTTTCATAAGCACAATTTTGTAAATGTTGAAATGTGAAATAATAACATGGAACCACCAGGAACGCCCAGGAGGAGGGGGGGGGCAGCTGGGGCAAGTTGTCCCAGGTCCCGACTTAATTGGGATCCCGAATGTTTTTCATTCGAAAGAAATGAAAAATGGATTTATCTCTAAATCAATTTAACGCTGTGTTATTTCTGATGTATGGAGAAATGAATTCCGATTCTGGTGGAGGAGGGAATTTTTTGTTTGAAATAATGGGTCCACGAAGATCAACTACCCCAGGTCCTTGGTTTCCTCTGGGCCCCTCTGTGTACCACTGTCAGTGTTTGTGTTCGAACCAAAGAAACTGTTTGTGATACCTTCATCACACAGACTGTCGTCCGAGATAATTCCGATGCCATGTGTCCTACGCCTTTCTTCGTATTTTGGACATAGAGAGGCGGTCAATGAATGCGTCCTAGTAGTAGATTTCCCCCCTTTCTTTCGGTACCCTTTTTTGGCCACATGAGGAGACCCCTTGAGATGACTAGGGACGCTCAGGTTTTGTTTTGCTAATTGTTCTTAGTATATTTTTAACTTTTTTCCAGTCAAATCCTAATTATAAATTAATAAACACGGCTACCGTCAAATTTAATTTTGTTGGTCATGAATAGAGACCAACAAAACTAAACCAGCTCTAAAACATCACTGTTGAAAAACATCGATGTTTATATCACATAGTTAATGAGATCGGCTTGCTACCCCGCCGGCTTCGCGGTCGTGGCTTTCAGTAGAACTATTTCAGCATTGGCCTAGATCAGAGGTCCTCAAACTACGGTCCGCGGGCCACATACGGCCCGCCGAGGACATTTATACGGCTTGCCGGGTTTTTATGGTTCAAAGAATTTTTTTTCTTAAAATCCGAACATTTTTTTATCATGTGTTAGGGTGTTTAGGGATGGCAAAAAAAATATGATTTTAAAACAACGATGTTCTCCACCAGAAACTTCGGTGTTTTTTTTAAATTATTTTTTAAATATTGTATTTGTTCCCGTTTTGATTCTTTACTTCAAAATAAGATATGCAGTGTGTACAAGAATTTGTTGATAATTTTTGTTTATAGTGCGATTTTTGTAAGTCTGCCTCTCAAGGCCTGTCTTCACGATGGAATATATCACGGTACCTCGAGTCTTTCTCAGTCATGCCGTTAGATATCGCACGATCGCGACCGTATCAAGCAGTGCTTGCGACCATGCGACATCTAGCGGCAGGACCGAGAAAGACGCGAAATGCCGTGTGATCGGCCAAAGGGGCTTGAGAGGCAGAGTTAGAAAAATCGCACTTTATAATCCGTCCCTCCGACGGCGTTTGAGAACCTCTGACCTAGATGACTGAGGGAAACAACCCGAAAACCGCGGTCAGGATGGAGGGCACGGGGATTGAACTCGGGCCTCCTGAATGCGATATCAGCGAACTACAACCTGGGCTACTTCGCTACTACAGGGTACCGGGATTGAAATACCGGCCACCCCATGTGGAATTGTGGTGAATAAAGGTGGTTCGCGGTAGGGTTTTCTGGACATTTCCGGTTTCCATTGCCTATCATCTACTATTGCCCCTTCGCAGACCATTAGCCACTGAGGTGGCGGCCTAAGACACGGGTTCTGAAGTCACGTACACAGTATAACGCCAGGAGTGACCAAGTAAGGGGTGAACACCGCGCTCGCTTATTAAATGCGTGAAGTATTAAAGTGGTTTTCGAATTCCGGCTTGCTTCCCAAGAGACGCGAAGCGGTCCGCCCATTATCGTACTTTTAGGACAAGTAAACATATCGCAAGCCAAGACAATCTCTTATTTTTTCATTTATTCGACTTCGGAATCACGAACGATCAGTTGGAAAATATAAATAAATTTACATTTAAAAAATTAATTGACTCTTTTAATCATTTGGGAAAAGAGTGGGTTCTTCCGACGCCCAGGTGGACGATGCAAGACGGCTCTGAGGAAAAGTATTTTCATAATCAAGGTAATTTCTTAGTTCGTGCCGAAAAGGCACTGTGGCAACGAAACAGTTCCCAGTTTTGCAAAATCTGTATCCACTAAATAAGACCAAAGAAATAAAGTAGTAATGCAGGGATCGTCAGATATCCCCTCCAGCAGGTTTATCGCCTAATTATATGTTAATGAACTTTTAGACGGGTTTGTGGCTTTACACGCCCCTAAGCAATGAATTGAGTAATTTTCGATATCGATATCGATAATGTTCTGGGAAACGGAATCTTTCGATGTCTTCAGCTGCAGTCATTAGATGAATCATCAAAGTCTTACTCACGACTGAAACACTTTCGTTCAGCAGAGCATTTGTAGCCATATCCATATGCGATATTGTACTGCCAATCGCTTAGTAGTGGGTAATGTGTAGTGGGTCGTATCCAACACCGGTAATTCCATGAATAATACGTGGGGTCAAAAACATCAAGCAGCAGGATTCTCGAGATTCTTATGTGTGGTAGGGTTGTCGTAAACCTGGGAAAGAAATTAACATTTTTTAAATTTATTTGTCGTCTTTTCTAGCTGAATGCCACAATCCACCTGTTCAACCATTTCCTTATGCCTGTGTAATAGAGCAAGTCACTGCCCAGTATTTGCTTTGTCTTTGCTTTCTTTAATTAATTTCTTCTTAAATGGAACTAGCCACCGGCCACACTGCGTCTTGTCTTTTGCCTTTATTAATGAATTTCTCCATGAATGAAATTGATAACTGCCCAGTTTTCGCCACATCATTGGTCTTTCTTCACGAATTTCTTCATTCATAGCAAAATTTAGCTTGACGTCATTCACCTTTCTTAATGAATTTCTTCTTGAATGGGGTTCTCCTTAAGGCACCTTGCCCTCTCTTTCTCCTTAGCAATCCTGTGCTCTGTTTTGCCTACAGAGGTCTTCGTCGTTGGTGTGAAGCGAGCATCCCGCTAGCAACCACGCCCCCTTCCCCCAGCAGAATGTTAGGCGACCGTTAAATGGACGCATTTCTGCCAAACCTATTTAAGGGGCAGCCTCTCGTGTTATTATCCAGACACAACCCGGCGAAACGCCCCCAGAACACCCGACCCGCATTGTGTTTCTGGAGGAAATGAACTACACGATGATTTATCGACTCCTCTGTCAGAAGCACGAATACAACAGACGAATTTCGCATTTTAATTAAACCGCAAACACCTCGTTGACCACGTGCCTCCAACGGACTTTGTCACTAGAAGAGAGAGAGAGGGAGGGCAGAGAGAGGGGGCAGACAGAGAAAAAAACGCAACAAATTCCTGCGAATTCCAATAAATCCCTTTCTAGAACGAGGTTCGCATTCTTACAACCTCTCCAACGAGAGTGAACCCGGCGGTGTAGGTGCTGTTGAGTACTTCGCGACGAAATAAAGGTCCACAGGGCGAGGTAGGGAGAGGGCGAGGTCAGAGGTGGCTGAATCTCTGAACGATCCACCCCCACCGGCATTCACCCCCGTCACCCTCACACCCGGGACCTCCCACCCGATTCCCCGCCAGAGCGATCTCCTTCCGCTGTGTGTACAGTCGCAGCGATCCAGCTAATTAGGAGTAAGTGGCGGCGGCGGCGGCCGGCAAGATATTGCGTTACACCGGGTAATGAACAGATAGAAAGAGAACAGCTGTAATAACAGCCTGCGCAGACAGCCAATATAATGTAGCGGCAACAAAGCGAAAATAATATTACAATGCGAGCGAGAGAGAGGGAGAGGGCAAGAGGCAGCCGGGCGCGCGTGAGGACCATCGAGAATTAATTATGTGCGAGCACTGTTTTTGCGCGGGACACGTAAGAATCAGCTTATTGATGCCGCATAGGCCCGCCCCGCCCCCGCCTCCACCCCTCCCCGCCCCGCGTGGCGGGCGCCCGGGGCGCGCGAGTCAACAGCTTGTTGCGATAATGTCTTAAGCTCTCTCCAGATTAATTAAATTCCTGGGTAAACGGGAAAACCCGGCGGCAGCGGCGGCGCCGAGGGCGAGAGCGGGAGGGGAGCGTGGCGGGGGACGCGGCGACGCGGCCCGAGCGGGGGGCGGGGACGGCGGGGCAGGCGGGGAGAGAGGCCACCCCGGTTGGGGACGGGTGACGATGTGGGGGAGGTGAGGAAGAAGACTGTCGGCGTGGGTGGTGGAGGAACAGGAGGGCGCGAACGGAGGGGGTGGTACGGGACACAGCCAGAGTGAGGGTCGAGTACGGTGGAGCAGGCAGAGAGAGAGGCCACCCCGGTGGAGGGGGGGGTGACTGTGTTGGGGAGGTGAGGAAGAAGACTGTCCGCGTGGATGGTGGAGGAACCCACGACGAAGAACATGAGAGGAGGGAACGGCATGGCGAGAGACACAGCCGGAAGGATTGAGCGCGGAGGTGGGAAGATGGAGGAGGTCAGTAAGAAGATTGGAACAAAGGCAGATAGTGAGAGTACGGGGAAGGTCTGGCAAGCGGGAGGAAGACAACCCCAGTGAGGGATGGTGTCTATGTTGAAGAAAGCCTTAAAGACTGGGTCGAATGGGTCGGATCATCACGGTTCGAAAGGTGCAATGACGGGGAAAGGATTGCGGGCGACACAACCGGTAGGAAACAGTGGGGGAGGAGGACAGAGATAGAGGCTTAGATGATTTTGTCGGAGGAGATGGCGCTAGCAAAGGAGAAGTAAACGTGAAGGATAAGTAAATTCGGGAGTTTGGAGATGGAAGTGGTGTCGGATACATAGGTTGAGACAGTGGAAATGGTGAATAAATGGATTGGGAAAGCGTGGAGAACGGCAAGGCAAGTGGCAATAGGATGTGCCCATTGATTGAGAGAAAGGCCAGAAGAGAGCGTTGGAAGAATTAGTGACAGAGTCGGGAAGGAACGGAAGGGAAACGAGGAGCGAGAGGGAGTGTCGAGATCGAGAGAGATGGAGAATGGTAAGAGACGAAGTCTGAGAAATTGGAGACGGAGTAGAAAGCACGCCTTATAAGTCACTACCGAGAGAAGGGAGGTGATTGTAAGGGAAGTACAATATACTACGAAAGGGGGAGGAAGTAAACCGGTAGAGGAGGCGACAGGAAAATTCGTTCATGCTGACGGACATGAAGATGAAGGCACAGATATGACAAAAATCCGTGTGAGAGAAGGGCAGAGAAGGATATTTGCAGCAAGAACATTCGTTCAGGGTGGCGGACGTGATGATGGAGACACAGAACGCAGGGAAGGCAACGACGAGAGAACAGAGAAAGGGACGTCGATAGCAAGGACATTCGTTCAGGCGGCGGACGTCGAGATGGGGGCACATGACACGAGGAAAACGAGAACGCGAGAGTGAGCGAAGGGAAGAAAGAAGCATCGGGTCGACTGACATTCGTTTACAGCGGTGGAGGAGTTGGAGGAGAGATAGCGATGGCGGGGTTGGGTGTGACGGTGACTTTGGGAGATGCTAAAGGGGGAAGGGGGGCTGCGCTGCGGGGCGCCATGGGGAGACGGGTCGTGCGCCGGAGAGGGGGGGGCTGGAAATTCCAGGGATGACCCATCCCGCCGAGGACCGCGCGCAGCAAGGGGTCATGGCGTCGTGTGTCGCGTCTCTAACCAGAAGCGAACGGGTCGATGCTTCATTCTTTATCAAGCAAAGAAGTTGTTTATATTTCGGCCAATTTTTAAGAATATGTGTCGTAAAACATGTGTAAACCTTCTACAACGAACTTCTTTACTACAATAAACTCCCTAAAACATAGACATTGCCTATTTGAGTTCGATTGCCTTTACTTTATAACCTAAACACTGAAGCAAAATACAAGCTCATAACCCCTAAAATTCTGCAAAGAAAAATCTCTCCAGATCAAAATATTGCATTGTGTTCCTTGAATATAGTTTCAGAATTTACATTGTAAATGAAACAAGAAAAAAAAATTAAATCAATCGAAAAACGCACTTTTTTTCTTAAACTTTTAAGAAATCACACTATTGCTGTTCTTTCTTCATGACTGGATTCTTGTTCATATATTTCTAACCAGCTCGATTCTCTTTTTGAAATTCTAAGCGCAGGTATTCTTTTGCTCCACTGAATACGGGTAAATAAATACGTCAATTCAATTATTGAATCATATTAACCCGTTTAATATTGTGTTATTCTCATATTGATTTTAATACGATTATTAATACATTCAGTGCAATAATGAATACGAAATTATTGAAACATCATTGGAAAGATTAGAGGGACTTCCTGTTTCACGTTTGTTGGACGCAACAAAACCATTTTGTGAACAACATCTGAACCTTTTATGACTTCAGGCACAAAATCATTATATGAAAGAATACTGGGAACGATTATGGGAGTCTAAAAAAGAATACATATGTTTGAATAACATCTAATATATTCCAGTTGTAAAAATTAATCCTCAGAAAAAAATTCTTTCAAAGTAACAAAAGGAAATGCCCTCTCGAGACAATTTTTTAAAATACAAAACATTTCGTGTCTATAATTGATAAATATTTGATATTTTTCCAATTTTGTATTTCGAGTATATTTATACAAACTTGATATTCAGAGAAACTACAATATTTGCATCCCAAATCCCTATTAAATATGAAAACTGTAACATTTGTGCTAGGATGCGGGTGTTAATAAACAATAGATAACATGAAACAAAAAAGCAACTCTGTCCTAGGAATAGAAAAAACTTGAACCTTGATTTCAGATAATGACCGAATATAATGGGTTACTATTGAGCTCACCGAAAGATGAACATTATCCTAAAAAATGAAGCAAATTTTCATAATCAGGCATTACATTGGAATGATAATTAAAAATCAGTTTGATTCTGATTATGACTGGTAATTCAAGTTTGCCTGTAAAATTTCCTGTCGCAAACGACTGGTCAAACACACCTCATCATGATTTCGCGATTTCAAATTATTACAAATTCCCGAAGGCTTAATAAATCAAGATTCGTTAATCGATTCCTATCAACATAGCAATAAATTTTACTCGATGTGATTTGAGTCGACACAGTAAACCCTTTTCTCGTATTGGAAAACCAACTAGTAAATAAACTAGAATACAAAACGATAACGTCTGTCTTTCGCAAGAAACTTCCAAATTAACGTCTTCAGATTTCACTCTCAACCAAAACAGCAAGGACCATAATTGCTCCCTTTGATGTAGTTCAGTTACAAAATAAAGTCTAAGAAAGTCTCTTATTTGCAATGACCTTGTAACTGTAAATGTCAACTTCAGAACTGTTCATTTCTATCTAAATCTAAAACTTCAGATCTGAAACTTTCCGCTGAAGTTTCTTCGCCTAAAAATTAACGAAAAACCATCTGAACAGGCATTATTTGCTTTCGATATTAAATAATTGCGCGAGAGCAGCAATAACTCTTTCCCATCTCATATTTACATATGAGAAAGCGTGCGCAAAGAAGATTCGATTGCTCGATACATCTGGGCACATCGACTGCTATATTAGTCCCGTTATAGTTGTGAATAATTTTCCGTGGAAGGTGGAAGAGTTTCTTCCCTGATGGATGGTGAGAATCCATGCCAATCGTCCCAGCTGGGACGAGCTCTAACAGCTCCCGACAGGTCTCCCGGCTTATGTGGTAGTGCATGTAAAGGGTGAGTGTAAGGGGTGAAGATATGTCAAGGAAGAGGATGGAAAGATCTCGCGCTGTCCATGGAACGTTTGTTAAAGCACGGCTCCGGCATTCGCCTGTTACTGATCGGAGAAACGCCGAATACGTCCGATCAGAGCAGTCGGCCGCTAGAGTTCTCCTTCAGACAGCGGCTGAATTCCACATATAGTGTGGAAAATTTGCCACCGTTAAGTCTCGAATCCTAGGCCTCTCGTGAGACTTGCTGCAGACATAATACTATAGTATTATGCCAGCAGAAAGTCTCACGAGGGACCAAGGAGTCTCACGAGGGACTATAGTTCTGTGCTAAACTAGCCGGTAGGAGATTCGAAGGAAAGCGGATTTAAGGTATATGTGGGATTGCAAGAGGGGTGGAGGCAGAGGAGGGATTGTAGGCAGGGTGGCGGCGTAGACAGGGGTTGAGGTGGGAACGGAGGTGAGAACGAAGACAGTGAGAGAGTTGGAGGAGCAAGCGGAAGCAGAGGAGGAAAGGATAGATGATGGGACGAAGTCCACGGCAAGTCAGAGGCAGAAGCAGGGCCGAGGCGGGGGCGGTGGCGGGGGCGGGGGCGGGGCAGGAGCGAGGGGGAACCGGGGGTGTCGCTGCTGACCGACGAAGGCGGGCAACTCCGCCGCCAAGAAAAACAGCGAGGCGGGCCCGGATCGATGCTCATGGCAGTTTGATAACTCGGCGGAGACAGCGCCAGATCTGTTTATATTAACTTGCGCCTCAGCCGCCACCGCCGCGCCGTCGCGGGGGCCTACACCGTCGCCACCGCCGCCAACACCGCAAAATTAAAAGCCGCACCCGAACCGCACCGGATGTGACACACTCTCTTCGTGACTAACCGCCTACTTCCTTGCATGAATGGCTCCAGATTTAGGGAGACGGAATACGTTTCCAAGCACTCGCGAGAATTTTCAGTTCATATTTCATTGAAAATTGAACGGCACGACTGTTGAAAAATACTAACAATTTTATATTCTCTAACTTTTGTACATTTACATAATGAGTACTCACGTAAATGACGGTGCATTTACGTGAGTATATACTGAATATATATTCAACTACTTTATGGTAAAATAGAATTAAACATGAATGTAACAACAATGACAATTAATTTAAATCCTGGTGCCATCAGAGCACATTTGGATATCGAACTAGAGTGCCAGTCAATCCTTAGACCGCCTCTAATGATCTTTCGGCAACTGCCTAAGTTATGTAGCGGGCAGAATGTACATCACTCCAGAAGCACTCTTTGTCGCAGTATATTTGTCCAGCACAATTGGTTTTACTTTGAATCTCTCAGTATTTGAAATAGAAACATTTGACTCGAAGAAAATAGCTATAAGCGGCTGTATCAGGAGTAGAAAGAGCACGACGCTTAGAAGTGTATCAGAATTTACAATTTCGGAATCCAAGTTGCCAACAAAGTCAACTGTGAGTGCTACAACTGCATGTATTAAGTGATACTATTTTTCACAATAGTTACGATAATTTTGTAGTAATCCAGCGCTCTGTATTTGTTATACATTTTAAATTTTATGTTTCACAGGATTGTAATAAGCATTTTAAAGAAAACAGAAAGTACTTATCAGAAATTTCAAACACTGGCTCAACGAATCTGCGATGATAAAAAGAACTTAGCGTGTAATGAAGCAAACATTTATAAAAATAAAAAATAACAAAATGTTAGACTTTACAACTATTTCATTCAACACTGAAATGAAATGTCTTTCCGAATTAAAATGTTCTAGAAGTATTTGCCATGAACCATCGAAATATATGTAGCAATTTATTCTTTCCAAGCAGGAAAATAGAAGGGAAATTCTTAAAAAGACAAATGACCAAATTCCTATCTTTCTTGTTTTCAAATCCCGAAGTGTAGCTAATTCGGCCACTTTAATCAGAGGAGATTTCGACAACTACAGGTGATTTAGCAAAGCAAACCAAAACACGCAGAATCACATTTTCTTCAATATATCTCTTTCAGATAGCAAAATGTGTTAGCATTCTAAAAAACTGAGTTTTTATTCAATTCCACTCCACAATTTTCAAACCAATTGACCGACGAAGTTCAATGTAAACAAATTACAACAAACAGTTAAGTTATTAGATATAATAGTTTTTCTCCCTTTATAATGTATCTTCCAACTTGATTTATTTCACAATATCAAGATTTTGTTGTTGTACCGACAAACACCATTTCTAATCCTTGTTTCAACTTCCAACTCGTTTACATATCCTTACATCAATCTCTCTTCCCTGGGAGCCTGAACTACAAGAAGCAAATACCCGAAGCCAAAAGCAAACGAGGTATATTTGCCTAGCACATGCGTGTCACCGCGTCGAGGTCACCATTGAAGCAAATCGCTCTCCAACCGATTTCAGAGGGTCAGTTTATGTAAGCCATCTGACAGCAGCACGGTTTATCATTCCGGAGATTTATTTGGATCGTTCATATTTAGCTGGGCGAAGTTATGAACTTGAGGTCTGATTATTGATTCGGCATTTGGCACTCACATGACGCCCCGCATCGCTGGAAGAGGCAGTGCCGTGTTCGCCCTCCTCTGGGGTGCAGTTAGAGATAAATGTAGGAGTGTTTGGTCGTAAATGTGCTGTGAAGGTATTCCAGAAGAGGAGTAATATATTTCCTTGTTAATTATAATAATGTGCTTTTCCATAATGATTCAAACGGGGAAATGATACTGTTAACTGACCTATAATAAATACATTTTAGATTAAATTAATTAATTCGGTCCTGCATTAATTAGCAACTTTTAAATCAAGGCAAACTCTGCGGAAATTGTCAACTGCTTTCAATGCAAATTTAAAGATATTAAATTCATTTATTATTTCCTTCTTTTTTCACGCAACAATAGTATTAAACCGACGAAATATTTAGAATAATTCCTTCAATAATTTTGAAAATTGTATAGTCCAAAATCCAATAAACTGTAGCTAACCTCCATGATTTGTCCATATATGTATTTTGCAAGTCGCGGAGGTGCAATTGCCCTTTTTGCAGATCCCCTCCCCATATCACCCCAACGACGCCCATGGGGACGCAGAGACGTGTCCAAAGGGCCGAGTATTAAATGGACCAAATATCAAAAGCGAGCGCTGCTCGTGATCCTGGCTCCCAGCGCTTATTATCATATTGTAAATCTGTCACGAGCTCTCTGCTCCATTGTTTTCACGGGCAATTTGGGGTCATTAGTGCACGCCGAGCCATGCTCGCGACCCAGCTCTCACTGACATATAAACACCTCTATAAGTAATCAGGAATACGTATTCATCATATCTTGGCTTTTGGATAGACTGATCGCTGGCATACTGCATATCCGAGAGCAGCAACCTCCTTGTTTTCCTAGGCGATTTTGGATCACTAGAGGTCGAGTTATCCGCGATTCCAACTCGTTGGCGTATGGAAACCATTTGAAATAGGCAAATATTATGTGCCCATTACACTGAGATGTTGGCCAATCTGAAGGTTAGATTAATACACCTTCGTCCTCCGAGGGCAGTGACATTATTTTCACATGTGATTTTGGGTCACTAGAGTCCTAGTGGACTTGCAACCCGGGCTGGCTGGTGTATAGTTACCATTAAAAATAAGCAAACTGGCAAAGGTGTCTCAGGGCATTAGTTGATGTCAGTGCTGTGCCTCTGGCCGGGACGATCTATGGTTCGAGTCCTAAAGGTGGCAAGATTTGCGACGCTAGTTACGTACCTAGATCGAATGCAGGCTCTGTCTGAAGGAGAATCTAGTGGCCTGATCGGTAGTTTTCCGTGGTTTCTCTGATCATTTCTAGGCGAACGCCGAAGCGGTACCCTGACAAACGGGATACGGACCGCGTGCGATCGTTCCTTCCTCTTCCTTGACCTTTCTTCCCCCTTACGTACACTTACACTAGCATGTTGTACCTACTACTCACGTCGGGAAAGCAGTCGGGAGCTTACACTTAGAAACTTGTCCCGGCTGGGGCGGTGCCACGCCGGAGTGAGATACCTGGTTGGGAAAAAACCGAGGGCCGGTGCACACCCCTCGGAGAAAATACCCCAGGGCATGTGGATCTCGCCATCCAGCAGGGAAAGATCACTGCCCCCTCCCGCAATAAAAACGTGCACTACACTTACGGGACGAATGATCTTAGCCTTAGACGTGTCAGGAATCACTAAGTAACCAATCGAAAATGAGTAAGAAATGTTTTCCCTCACACGTCAGCTGTTGGCCACCCTGATCGCCAGCATAATGCACCTCGTCTTCCTCCGAGAGCAGCAACCTCCGGCGAGGAGCTCTCGAAGGTCTTCGGCGGCGCGGCACTCGACGCTTCCGCGGCGGCGGCGGCGGTTGCGCGATGGACCGTGGGTTCTCACACCGCGGGAGGGGCGGTCGCGGGGAGGGGAGGGGAGAGGAGAGGAGAGGAAAGGAGAGGAGAGAAGAGGTGCAGTCACGCTCCGGAGCCCGCGCAAATCGACGCCTTCCTCAGCCGCCGCCTGCACCTGGCCGCCCGCGCCGCGCAGCACTGCGCGCGCAGCAACGCGCAGCGGCCCCGCTTGGTACACTGGCCGAAAATAAAGAGTTCCCGGAAGGCAAATTCTTATGATCTACATATATAAAAGTGGATGTTGGTGTATATATATATATATATATATATATATATATATATATATATATATATATATATCAGAGCTAAACTCCGACATCGTGAGACCATCTCCAAGAAAGCAGGCACTTCTACATGTTTTTTTTTGCCGAGAAGGTTTATGTGCTGTTAAATCTGTTGTAACTGTACTACATGGCGCTGTAGAACAAAATTAAATATTTACGCCAAATGCAACCCGCAACACATTCGGCTGGATTTTTTGAATCTATATCGTTAAATAACTTCTAAACGATGCGCTCAATGGCCTTACAAACTAAAATTTTGAGGCCTAAGGCCTCAAAGAAACGTTTCTGACACCGCAATCTATGGGATGAAACCTTCAACGTTTTATTACATTTTTGCAGCTCAGAGATGTGCAGAATCTGCAATTAAATGTGAATGAGGACAGAGAGAGGCAGAGACAGACAGGGACAAGATGACGGAGGGAGAGAGGGGGAGAGAGACAGTGAGGGGACGATGGGAGGGGGAAGGGGGAGATGAAGGGAAGAACAACGTCTGCCGGGTTTTCCTAGTATGTTAGGAATAACTGTCGGCTGCGCCGATCGGTGGTTTTCCGTGATTGCTCCGGTTCAGTACCAGTCGAATGCCGGAGCAGTTCCGTAACAACCAGGCCATGGACCAAGCTCGATATTTCTGTCCACTTCCATATCCTATCCTCTCCCCTTAAAACGCACACTTACGTACACTACCCTACCATGCAGATCGGGAGCTTAAAGATCGTCTCGGTTGGGGCGGTGCCCTCTGGCGCTGATACCTGGGGGGGAAAACTCTCACCCGAATGTGTAATCGGCTCAGGCTCTCACATTCTAGAGCGAAAAGAACATTGCCACCTCCCTGGATACAACATGAATTACACTTACGGTGATAATGACCATCGCAGTTAGTCATGTTAGTAATTAACATTATGATACTAAATGCCTTACAGCCTATCTGGCTACCTAATTTTCCGTCCATAAAACCATTAATTTGTTCGTATTTGTCATGTGATGTCAAATAACTAACCCTTGCATTTGATTGCCAGCTTCCTTGTAGGGATATGGTCCGACAAAGAGAGGTCTCCGGAATAGGGTATGGAGAATTTGCAGCGTCAAAGTTATGTGGTCTCCCAAGTTCACAGCGCTTAAACGAATACAGGTATCTTCCAAAATCTCTATGAACTTTCTTCAAGAGCAATAATAATTCTGAGACTGCATCTCTACTTTTTTCCGCAATTTTATGACCATCGCTCGGAAACTTCCTTCGTTTTTTAAAACACACTGCCGACCACTCGCTAGAAAATAATTTTACAACAGAAAAATAAACATATATTTTCAGCAGATTTATTTAATGAAAAAGCTATCAGCGTAGAAATCATTTGTATAGGATTTACTGAAGGTATGAACGTAATCTACACAGTCATTTGTTCGGAAAATGGTGCTGTATATGCGAACTCGAATCATAACCAATACAATAAATCGTATTTCAAGTGTTTAATGAATGTTATCGTATATAAAGAGACAGAGCTACCAATAAAAGAGCAATATATTGCTTAAGTGGTGGTTAATAGCATTAATGCTCAATATCATACTACGTGTTATTAAATTTAAATTAATGCACATAATACTGATTCATTCAAAACAAATTATCTCTCTCGTTTTGTAAAAAACGTATTTAAGACTTAAACGAATGATTATATTGATAACCAGCACATAAGTGACGACCCACACTCAATAAAAAAGTGAAAACAAGTTGATCTCCGCAAAACTGAGTTTACAACTTACGTACACATTTCACTCGATTTTTGCATTTTTTTAATGTCGATGATTGAATTTGTTTCCGGTTAAACTTAATTAATTGTAATGGAAAGAACTCCAAATCATTATATTAACATTATTTTGTTTTATAATCTACGCAAGGTTTTACATGGTGGTCGTCATAACCAGTTCCTCTATTCACACAATTTCAATTTGGACTGTACTTTGAAATGAAAAAGTTCGTGTTTTTTTCACATATTGTAGTTTGGCATTCAAAATGTGTTAAAAATTAAAGATAAATAATGTCACTAACTACTTCCTCCCTTACGCATTAAAATTACATATGTTAACTATTTATTCAATGTGAAAGTATAAACAATTTTAAGTAATGCAAAATCTTCTTATGACAACACAAAACTATTTCAGGCATAAAACACACGTTTTGTTGCGCCGTGCAGATCGCACAAACTGTGTTTTCTTAAATCCAACCCAACAAGTGTGCTCCTTTTTAAATAAATATGTTTTCGTCAAGAATACTTTGAGATATGAAGAATACCTCAAAGACTGCGGCGAGAACTAAAAGACTGGGAAACTCTTATCTATATTTCTTTTCAGTTTCCGCCCCTGGAAAATTATTGCACTGTTATACAACTGAACATTCCTCTCTTAATTGACGCAAAAAAAAAAAGTTCAAAGAAAATTACAATGATATTTTTTAACTCCTTCTTGTACGTATCACCTTTCAAACCCTTCGTTAAACAACTGGCAAATTGCATTTAATAAACTTCCAATGCGCTAATATCTGTTTGACAGTTGAGCCCCCTCGTTAACCATTGGTTGCCACAAGGTAACTTGCCTTCAGTCGTTCAAAGTGATATCACACGTTCGTATAGGTGACAGCTGATGCTCAGTTGCGTCGAGCACAGTTGTGTCACATAGAAAGGTAGAACAATTGTGAGACATCAATTAGCCGTTACATAGCTCTCAGAAACCGAAGCAGACAGGGACGGTTTCACGCGTGTCGAGTGACAAGCTTCATCCTGAAGATCATTCTCTATTGTAACATGTCTCTAGATCAACTGAGTATCAATCAACTGTGTATATTCTTATCCAACAACTACAAATCTTTTCATCAAGCACTGTGAATAAATTAAGGTAAAAATAAATAATATGGAAATGCTCTACAGCAGAACCGCGTAGAATCAACTTCTACTGGGCCTTGCTTGACACTGCAGCTCCATCCTATCCATCGGCTGCCTTCAAACAACTTCCCAGCGTTGTTCAACTTGAAGTGGCCACACCCATAGAATCGGTAAGGTAGTTCTTCCAGCACGATTGCGTTGTACACCTAGGGCGCTACTTGCATAGCATAATCATCATTGTAATGCCCCAAGTGCCGCACCCTGCGAGTTTCCCATGTCTGGTGAGTCCGAAGAAAGAGCCCCTTGGAAAAACGTTTTACCATTCACAACAACATTAGCACAGTATAATGAATGTGTTCGTAAGAAAAAAAGAGAAATATTACATTGAACTGATTCCTAATTAAGTGAAATATTTGTACATTTACATCCACTGTACTACAGCAAACTGAGTACTTGTTTGTAATTTTTTATGTAGTTTTTCACTAGCTGCCTGTACGCAGTAAACAGGAACCTGTTGATGGCTAACAAGTTTGTTTTTTTCTTCAGTGAAACAAGCGCCGCCCACAAGGACGTTTTCCATGCGGTAATGATTTAGCTTTCTTGATTTTGATTATTCCGTGGTTCCTGGTGCGTTTGATTGATTGATTATTCCGTGGTTCCTGGTGCGTTTGATTGATTGATTATTCCGTGGTTCCTGGTGCGTAAATTGTTATGGTCATTAATCCCATAAGCGTAGGGTGCGTTTTCATCACGGGAGACAGTGGCGTTCTTCCTCCGCAGAATGATGAGATCCAGCGCCAACCTGCACGTTTCCCCCATCCAGGTATCTCCCATAAGCATGGCATTGCTCCAACCGGGAGAAACTTTAAACTCCCGATTGGCCTCCCGGCATGTGTGGCAGCGTAGTGCGTGTGAGTGTAATTGTAAGTAAGAGGTAAAGATAGGACGTGGAAGAGGAAAGAAAGATCGCGCCCTGTGCGTGCTCCGTTTGTTAGGGTACTGCTCCGGCATTCACCTGGTTTTGATGAAAGAAACCATAGAAAAGTACCGATCAGAGCAGCCGGTCGCAAGAATTTTCCTCCAGGCAGCGACTGAATTCGACCTAGCTATGTAGCTAAGAGATTCCTTCCACAGCCGGAACTCGAACCCTGCGACCTCCTGGTCAGAGGCACTGCAGTGACGTCAGTTGATTATCCTAGCCACCTTCTTTTGCAAGAGGTAGCAGAGGCGATGAGCTACTACAACCGGTAAGTCTCTGTTGCAGGCGTCGGCCGCGCAGATGCGCGTTTGGGGGCACTGCGGCGCGCCTCCTGGCCCGCGACGCGGCGTGGGCCATCAATTGTCACGGCACGAGCGCAGCGCCCCCTCCCGCGAGCGAGGGAGGGGCGGAAGGGGTCCGCCGGAAGCGGGGAATTTGAGAGCGATTAGGCTGATTTGAAGCCCTTGCACCGTCTGCCCCGCCTGTGACGTTTACGCGAGCGGAGCTAAGGTTTTCGGCACCTTGGCGCGGTGCCTTGGACGACGACGGTAGGTGGAGCACGCAACGAAGGGCTGGCGAAAGGGAAAGGAGGGCACGGTGACGGCGGTGGTGTTGGCGTGATTGGGTTGAAGGCTTGGGAGGCTCTAATGGGTAGTGGGAGGGCAAATCGCCCTTACTGAGAATGTCTTTTACTATTTACTAAATGAATACGAACATATCATTCCACGGCCAGTTTGAGGCATTTGATAGATATGAAAACGAATGGAAAATACGAGTCACAAAATTTTTCAGTTTATCAACTGTTGTCTGTGACATTTTTTCCGTGACGTTCTTGTAATCTTCCCTTACCATCAATCACCAAAGAAATTAGTTGATGTGAACGTATGGGATCGTTGTTACCTCTCGTTGAAGTGAAAATTTGTTACTGGATCACGAGTGAACTTTTTTAAATTCTCTTTTTTTAGAAACGTATTCAATCGTATAATATTTGTAACAAGTTTATTTGGGCACATTTCGCCTTGATTTTTACATTCCAACCTAGAATATAACTGATGAGAATATTTCCGTATAATGTCAATACAACAATAACACTTTCTGTATCTATGTCTGACACTGTCGTCAGTGTTTCACACCTGCAAAGAAATTCCAAACATCAGTCTACGAGTTCAGTATCTGTAACTTATTAAAACTCCAGTCTTATCAAATTCAACATTATTATTACATTCTGAACCCAATATCCTTCCAGTAATGTCATTATATTTGTATATCACCTGGTTGAACTTTGAGAATACCAATTACTGACGTTGAATATCGTGGCCCGCAATGTAACTTCAGGCCCTTGGGGTCGGATGTAATTGAACTTCACTCCCGTTGACGATAAAGTTGACGAACAAGTGTTTTTTTAATACAATGCCTCGAGGGAGTCACCCGCTATGATTAACCGGTCAATATAAAACAGAATTGATCTTTTTTCTCAGGCCTTGTGCACGTTTACAAATCCCTTCCGTATTTGTTCGTCAGAAACAGAAGAAACTGATAAAAAAAGCTCTGTGGTATCCGATATCCGCTGGCAATTTTTGTTTCAGCTTTACACGGAATGATGTGTTCCGTAAACATGATGTAAATCATTTGAGCTTTTCTCCATCGTTCACATTACAGGAAACGGCAATGTTTACAAATGTTCTAATAAAGTTTCACGATTGCATCAATAAAAGAGTTTGTCGATGTCTTGGGGTATGAAAGAAAATCAGAAGCAAAATTACATTACTTTGGGTTATTATAATATACACAATCAATACCCTTTCTTTTCTTTGGAAATGTTCTTTCTATTCTGAAGAATTCAACGAAGAATTCAGAAGCAACAGGCAGTCCAAGAATATGTGTTTACAATTATGAGAGATGTGTTTTTCAATTGTCCTCTCCTCCAGTGAAATTAGGTTCCAAAATGTTCGTTAAGAAAACACTACTACCGTGAGTACTATCTCAAAAAGCACCATTTATTTGCCCTCTCACCGTATGAATGCAAAATTTTCCTAATTACTCGAAGCTTTCGCAAATAATTTTATGAGAAAAGTTTTGAGCACTTTCTTTTGAAACACATCCAAGACAATAATACCTTCTTGTAAAGTATCATAATTTAATGACGAAATGCTCAAAGGAACTTAAACTATTCTTAATTTTCCTATATAGTTTGTTCATGGCCACTAGTAGTTATAGTTTGGTACCTTTTTGACACTTCATTACATATCCAACCCCTTAGAGATGTTATGTTACGAAAAAAACTGACTATTTCATATACATTTTGTTAAATGTTTTCACCTTCACTCACAGATTTGACGTCTCCATCATTGGCTTTCTAAAAACCTTTCCCATCTCTTCAAAGATCTTCTCACTGTCAGATCTTCCCATTCCTTGGCTCGATATAGATCGATATAGCATCACCTTCTGAATTCTTTCGTACCTCATTATTTCAGTATTTGAGCTATTGCCCATTTTCTAATATTCATTTATTCAGTAAACGTTCTTATTAGGTTAAAATAAAAATAAGAGGGACTTTTATGAAAACTTAAAATTTTATGCTCAACTTTTACGAAATTAGGATCCCTCATTTTCCTTGAAACAACTATTCATGTGCGTCAAGCCAATTTGCGTAAAGGACAGTTTTTAATTCTCCGCCATGTTTTTCTTGACATGGTTCACGGAATGAAAGAAGGAGCTCCGGGTTGGGAAAGCAACCACGGCAACGATGCAGGTCAAACACCGATGCGGCACCTCCCGTCAGTCCCCGCTCCCTCCGCCCTCGTAGCCACGGGGAGTCGGGAAAGGCAAGGAGTAATTAATTAACCGAATAAAAAGGCACTCTCCTTTGTCATGAAGTTATTTTGAAAAATTAATTTCCTGCATCTAAATACCGCTCTTCTGCAGGATTAAAAAGAATAAACAAAAATTACGTCACTTCGTTTATTGAGCCTTCTAACTAAACGTCGAGAGACCCGCTCACGATCAAAACGTTTCTCATTATAATCACTTGGAAATGGCTAGTCGTCGACGCCGGTCCCCGACACAACAAAAAACTCGTTTACTGTTCCACTCATCAGAGAGAATGCTCCAGTCGATAAACTGGAAACTCGAGGGGATGCAATGATTGAATTATATTTCTTTTTCTCTTTGCTGAAAAGATTTATTGCAAGTCTCGGCTCATCTACAACGTTTCTAGAATCATGTGAATTGTTTTGTGGTAAAAGTGAACTCTATATTCTTTCGTTGGCATAAAGAAGACCATTTGCTGAGACTGTGACCCATCCAACAGGAATTTGGTTTCCTAGTAGCCGAAGTGATTCATACTTTTGTGGAAATTGGTCTTCTGACAACCGATATGACTCCTTGAATATTTAAAATATTAAGAAGAGGAAAAAAGGAAGAAAAAATTATCTTTTCTTCCGTTGAAACATTGTAATTAGTTATTTTTCATACTTCTCTTATAAAATTCAAAAGCTGCCAAGGTTATGCAAATAGATTGAAATACTCAAGCTTTTCAGACAAATATAAAATACATTATACAGAAAAGGGAACTGCTGGGTGTTTAACAAAACTTTTCAAACTCATAATCCATTTCTTGAATCAGTTACTACACCAACATTTCTTCGCAACTTTTAAATACTCAATTTATTGACAATAATTGCATTAATTTTACATGTTACTCATCTTACATCCAAAGCAGTATTCCTGGCTCATATTTTTAACTTCAAACTAGCTGTTTTCAATTTTATTTTTGCTTAAATATTTTTTGAGCGTAGGTAATCCGAAATGAAATTACCCCTCCCCTCCCAAAATACTTTCTGGATTCGCCTCTGACAAAGCAGTTACTCAACAATTCAGGAGATTTCGCTCGCGAGCTCTTTCAGCAAAATTAATTACTAAGCAACCTCAGTAAGGGCCTCTAAACTTACATCAGCATGGAATTACAATGACGGAAAACTCATCCAGGATGTTGGTTAGAAGCTTACGACCAGGAGATGAAACGAATTCCCGGTAACTATGCAGCCATCGATGACTGAGTGCAACGCCGAGAAAGAGAGACTCATTTTTCACGCGCGACAAGGACGCGCCGGCACAGACTCGACGTGCAGCGTCTCCCTGTGTCGAGATGGTCGGGGTCTTCCGCCTCCCCTCCTCGCCGCCTCCCCTCCCCCCTCCCTCGCCACCGGCAAAACAAGAGAGCGCCGCGGCGCGCCGCGCGCCGGCGTGTCTGGCCGTGCATTACTTTGATTGAATTTTTATTGGGGCCGCACTTCCTCGGCCGTTTCCCCGCACAATGAGCAAGCGCTGTTCCTTTGAAAGTGCGGACAAAAGAGGAGCGGCGGGCGCACGCGACGGCCACGTGACGGCCGCCGGAGACAATGCGCGCCCCCGGAGCGCCCCCGCCGCCCCCCACCCTCCCCCGCCATTCCCGGCGCCCCGAGCTGCTTCTTCCCGGCTCTCTCCGCGCGGGTAATCGAGGTGCACCTTCGAACTTTGATCGGCCGGGTGCCCACAAACGCGCGCGCACACAGTCGTTTGCTGCCAACGGCCCTCGTACCCCCACGCGGATCTGGTTTTCGGAAGTTTCCTTCTTGAGTTGGGCCCACGGGATAAAGATAGAATCCTGAAGGATAACACGATAAATAAATAATAATAAAAAAAGGAAGTATCCAAAGAGTACTGTGCACCAGCGTAAGCCACAGGGGGAAAACAACAACATGAGAGATCCCATCTAAATTACCGGTTGGGATCCTATTAACATACACTTCCAGGCGCCTTCCCAGTATCTCATTCCCCTTCGGGAATTCGGCGGAAAATCTTGATCTTCCTTGGGCCGGTTAAATTACCGCCATTAAAATTCAAAAGAGGTGACGAATTCCGGAAACCATCGGAGGTCCTGCAGCTACGTCGTATCATTACAATATTAAGAACCAGCCACCCAGCAATTTAGGGCGGCTCGATGTGCTTGGCCCCCTAGGAGTGGGGGGAGCAGAGAAGCCCCCGCCCCCATTCTTCGCCGCGTCCAAAGACGAGCGATTCGACCGGAAACAGCGAGGATCGAAGAGGAGGTCCCCCGACACCTCGCAGCGGAAATTACGTTTTAATGTGATGTCGACGAGTAATTAAAATTTGTACAATGAGCCCGCTGTTAATATTAACGAGATATTTCAATTAAATAAACTGGTGTAAGCCCAGCCAGCTTCAATTGGCAGCATTCAACAGTAATAACGGACCGTGGTAGCGGCACGCTGGCGGCGGCGGCGGCGGCGGCGGCGGCGGCGGCAGGGACGGCGGCGGGTGCGTCCGCCGCTAAGATTAAAACCCTGTTAACTCCGACCAACACGGCGCCGCATTCATTTAAAAAACAATTGCGGCGAGAGATTGTGCCGTTCTTTTTGCTGGGAGGAGAGGAGATACAGGAACCGACGATATCACCCTCGCGGCCAGATAGGTTTATTAATTTCGCGCGTTGGCCCCTGGCAGTTCGCGCAGCCTACGGCGTTCGCACGCACCCCCCCCTCCCCTTTCCCCTCCCCCCCTCCCCCTTCCGCCGTCCGTCCCCGCTCCCGCGCGAGCACGCGCGAAGACGCAAAACCTTGATTGATTTGTTTGGTCACGAAACAGTTTTTTTAGGCACCGCAATTGTTGTTTTACCTTAAAAATACAGAACGCTCCCGCTGGGAAAATAAACAAAATTGTACGTAAAAGAATCGAAAATTAAATAAGGTAAATAAATATGTTCGCGTTGGTGGTACACTATAATCCCTGTTTTGGGGAAAACGTGACAGAGCAATGCGAGCGGCTAGGAAAAGTTATTTGGGTTGGAACGAACCTTCACGGTTAGAATTTATTAGACGGACGTGAATTCCAGGTTTTGATTATTCTAGGAAATCTGTCTCGACGTTTTTCCTCCCGTGTTTTAAATTATACAGCTAAACAATATTTCGAACGAATGAACTACTACATGATGATTATTTCAAAACACACCCGCACTACTCTGCAAATGTAAAAAATAATTAACACTTCATGAAATAAAAATTATAAATATTTTATCTCCGAGTTAGACCTGTTCATTAGAACAGCGAGAACCAAATAACTACTTTGTGATCAATAAATTATGTTATTTGATTGTCTGTATGAGAAAGTGTACAGAAATGTAATTCACTTTAGAATTCAGAGTTCATTTTTAATACGAAGAGAGAATTCAGTTGAAAGTTTAAAGCCTTGTCGCTTCTTTATAACTTTAATTCTAATAAAGTACACAATATTAACTTTCAACATTTTAAACTTTTTACCACAATTGCAAGATTTTATCTAGAGGTTTTGTTCCGTAAAAAGCAAAATTAACAACCATCCTTTCAAGTCATTAGATGAACAGAACAGTGTAAAATCCGGATTACTGTGACTGAAAATGAATCCTCTGACACCACATTCAGTAATATGTGAAATACAACGAAACTAAACGAACATTGCCGTTACTAGATAATAGAAAAGCAATGCAATAATAGAAAAAACAGTGCTTACTGTACGCAGTACGTACTCCAGAACGACATTTGAATTGATGGCCTGCAGGTCGAGTGACATTATAGAGTCTCTGTGTAGAATAATCAAACAAGACTTTTTTTATTTAAGATTTGCTAATTCAGTTTTATATTCAATAAATTATTACCCCTACCATGTTAGATGAAAAGGTCATAAAAATTCAATTGATTACTAGTGTTCTAAAATCCTTCGCCACGTAACTTTTCGAGTCGCATTTCCCTTCCCGGTCGCTAGCAGGACACACGCAGCAAGACGCGGATCCGGACTTGGCAACAGACGCCGTCGACGACGCCGACGCCGACGGCGCGTCCTAACGACGCCCCTCTCTCGCACTGACGCCCGCGCGCCTCGCTCCACGCCACGCCGCTCCGCTCCACACCACTCTACTCTACTCTACTCGACGCCACGCCGCTCCACGCCATAGCGCTTTCTTTCTCTCACACGTACGCACGCACACACACACACACACACACACACACACACACACAAACACGCACGCACGGGCGCGCGGGAGGGCCGCCCCCACCGGCACCTTTTTAATTAAAATTCTCGCGATAAACATTTTGAAACTTCACCGCCCTCCCTTCCTCCCCCCTCCCTACACACACACACACACATACATACATACATACACAAAAAAAAAGAAAAAAGAACGCGACGAGAGCACGCGCGCGCGGCCCGCATGCTTCTTCGGACTCATTATGATATTTCATTAGTTCCATTTCCATATTATTACGAGAAATTTACGCGACGCCCCCGACATTCATAATTACAGCACCTGGGCCGTGAACCGGCGTTCCTACGCGTCTGCGGCGGCGGACACGGTAAACAAAATTAACATTTTATTCCTGCTAACGCGGGTGCGCGCCGTGCGTTATACATAGCGGAGTGGCGCGTCGGGGGCTAGGCGGGGGGGGGGAGGGGGTGAAGGCTGAGAGTGATGAGTGGGGACGACGGGAGGTGCACAGGTGACTGGGAAGAGGGAGGCAAGGGCGGTTAGTGGTGCTGGGTGAAAACGCCCGGTAACGAATTCGCTCTGTGGGGGGATAGGTGGGCTCACAGTACTGGCGGATCCAAGGGGGGCCATGGAGGCCATGGGAGCCATGCCCCCCAAAAAGCCTACAGTTTTTGTTTACCTTACTTTTTAAGGCAAAATTTATGTAAATATTCATATATATTCGAATTATGTAATTTTTTAAACAATTATATTGTACGGTATATCTACAGTTCATAAATAATTTACAATATTATAATATGTTTACCATTTAAACGAACATCTACGATGCCCCCCCCCCCAAAAAAATGATTGACTGGATCCGCCCCTGGCTGAAAAGGAGGTCTGAGGTTGACAGTGGATAGGGTTTTGGCAAGGGGAAGATGAGTTAAGTGGAACAAATATTGGTTGGAGTAGTAGAGTATCGAGTGTTAACGAGCGCAAGATGAAGACCAACTGGAAGAAATACGAGTGGGTACAGATGCAAAGAATTCAGGGTGCGTAGGAAACGAATAGAAGGAGGACGTGGGTATTCATGGGAAAGATGAAATTGAAGTAACGGATGGGATGAACGAACGGAAGTAGAGTAAGATTCGATGACAGGAATCAGATTCGTCTGACGGTGAATTACAGAGAGCAGTGGAAACGATGTGACGCGGGTTACGGAAAGCAAATAGAGAAGGATTGTCAAAAGTGCAAAGCACATAAACCTGGAACAAGGCGAGAAACGACAAACGAACTAATGTAATGGCGTGCGTAGAGAGATGGGCCAGCCAACATAAAAACCGTAATAAATCCGCACAGCTGAGAAAATGGGAGGTGAAAACGGGCTAAAGCAGTCTGTAGTTGAACGGAAAGGAAAAACGAGAAGGACATTGACGGAGAAGTGGCAATGAAGACAGTAGGTCTCAAAAGAGACTAGGTTAAGAAACAAGCGGAGAAAAGAGTGAACGCAGTGCTGGCGTCTAGCAGGAGGGGGGGAGAGCTTTCTCACAGCAGCGTAAGGTAAGGGTGTTAAACGCCCACACGCCGAAGGGAGAGCGCAAGCTTGAAGTGGGAGCGAGAGCGAGGGTGGAGGAGAGAGAGAGGGCGGGAGAGTGAGGGTGGTAGATGGGATTGGGGTTGAAGCGTGGGCAACGAAGAGGGACTGGGCTGGAAGAGGGCTGAGGATGAGGGTGCGGGCAAGCTGGAGTGTGATTTGTGAAGGAGTGGTGACTGTGAGGGAACTGGAGGCGGACGGTGAGGAGTCGGGGGGAGTGAAGGAGGATCGGTCGATGACTGGATGTGACAGTGAGGGAAACGTTGTGCTGAGACCAATCGGAGGAAGGTGTGAAGGATGAGGTGAGGTGAGATGAGAGTTGGGGGGTGATAGTGTAGAAGTGTTCACTAGAGACGGGGAGGGGAGGGAAAGACTGAACGGGATGGCAAGGGATGGGCAAGGGACGACTGGATGAGGTGAGAGGTAGAGGACGATGTGAGCGAGAGGTAGAGGTAGAGAAGTGATAGAAGAAGATAGGATGTGCGGTGACCGGTGAGGATTCGATGGAGGGGATGGACGGTGAGCTGCGGACGGGATAACAATAGAGAGGGTTCGCTAGAGGGCGGGTGGGAGGGCAGGTGGGAGGAAAGGACTGGACGGGGAGGCAAGACTTGGTGGAGACGACTGGAGGGGGCTTGAGAGGGTAGAGAGTGGAACGGGAGTATTGACAGCAATTCGTAGGAAGGGCGGAAGCGAAGAAAGGGCGGGGGTGAAGGCAGGGCAGAGGTGATAGTAGCAGCGCGTGCGGGCAAGAGCGCGCAACGCTTCCACACGGTGCGAGGGTCCAGAGGGCGCGCCGCGCCGTCCAAATGGGAGCCGCTCCATCAGAGGGCGAGAGGCGACGCGGCGCGCAGTCCACCTGTCCGCGGCCGACTGACGCGGTTGCTCCAATCTGCGCTGATGAAACGCCCCGCCGCGCGCGTTGCCACGCGGACGGGAAGGCGGGTGGGCAAAGGGCGCGCGGGAAAACGGGCGGCAAAACGGGCGGGCGAAACGGGCAGGCGGGGAAACGGACAGACGGGTGGACGAGCGGGCGGGCGAAGCGGTGAGCGGACGACGAGAAGCTGATGGCCGGGCGAGCGAGCAGGCGGGCGGCGGGCGTCGATCAGGAGGGCGAGAGGGCGGGCGGGCGAGCGGGCGTCGAGCGGGAGGGCGAGAGGGCGAGATGGAAGGAGGGCGGGCGGGCGGGCGGGCGGGCGGGCGGGCGGGGGGCGGGCGGGCGGGCGGGCGGGCGGGCGGGCGGGCGGGCGGGCGGGCGGGCGGGCGAGCGGGCGGGCGAGCGGGCGGGCGGGCGAGCGGGCGGGCGGGCGGGCGGGCGGGAGCTCGGGCGGGCGGGCGGGAGCTCGGGAGCTCGGGCGGGCGGGCGGGAGCTCGGGCGGGCGGGCGGGAGCTCGGGCGGGGCGGGCGGGAGCTCGGGCGGGGCGGGCGGGAGCTCGGGCGGGCGGGCGGGAGCTCGGGCGGGCGGGAGCTCGGGCGGGGCGGGAGCTCGGGCGGGCGGGCGGGAGCTCGGGCGGGCGGGAGCTCGGGCGGGCGGGCGGGAGCTCGGGCGGGCGGGCGGGCGGGAGCTCGGGCGGGCGGGCGGGGCGGGAGCTCGGGGCGGGCGGGCGGGCGGGGCGGGCGGGAGCTCGGGCGGGCGGGCGGGAGCTCGGGCGGGCGGGCGGGCGGGCGGGCGGGCGGGCGGGCGGGCGGGCGGGAGCTCGGCGGGCGGGCGGGCGGGAGCTCGGGCGGGCGGGCGGGCGGGAGCTCGGGCGGGCGGGGCGGGCGGGCGGGCGGGCGGGCGGGCGGGCGGGCACTCGAGCGGGCAGGCCGGCGCTCGAGCGGGAGGGCGGGTGGGCGAGCTTCGGGTGGCTTTCGCGTCCCGGAGGACATCTCACCTGCCGGCCGCACCGTGCACCCCCGACACGCCGTACACACGGGTTTTTAATTTAAAATAACTATCCTGCGAGCCGCCACGTCTCGAATTCGTTGGAAATTCAAAGTGCAAAGAGAGTGGAGTGCTTGTGGTCGCTCGTGTGTTCCTAATTCACAGATTTTTTATTTTAAATTCTGGATGTACAGAATTTGCTGCTTCGCTAGCGACGTTCTGCAGAATGGCACTTGCTCTAGGGAATTTGTAGCACTCCTGACGCAACAATTCCAAAAAACTGCTAAATTCAAGCTGTTCTGCATTCAGTATGTCTAATTTCTAATGAAATAATTACCAATTACATTTTTTAAATTCTCAAAGATTTAAATCTCTCTTGAGAGTTCACTGATCTTGAAAATAAAATTATTCACGACCCCAAACGTAAATTCCATTTAATAGAATATTTTACTCTAATGCAAAAAGATAGATGTAACAAAGTAAGCACACCTTATTAAAGGAATGAAAAGGTCAAGTGTGGCACACGCAATTCTGAACAACCAACAACCATCCCCAACCCCTATTTAAATTATTAACTCTTAAAATTATTGTATTCTGCTATTCGCAAGTACTGTACATTAAACGGCTGGCAGAGAGAACAGAAGAAATAGCTACGAGAGGCCGTCAATATTCGTTGCGAACTAGGAAAGACAAACGCTTCATTCCGTCTGATTAATCAAGAATTCTTAACATCAAATGTGCTCTTTCCTCATACAAGCCTCGTAGCCTGCAGCGGGGCGATTGAGGAAGTTTTTACACGCGAGAACGAGCGCCGACGAAGACGCCAATAATAACGAAAGGCGCGCAGGAGAGGCTCACTGCACGGATGGCTGCAGCTGGCGCGCGGCTGGCGGAGAACAAGGTGCGGGCGGCGTGGGCGGTGAGACAGAGACGGAGAGCGAGCGGGGGAGAGAGAGAGAGAAAGGATACAGAGAGAGAAGACAGAGAAGAAAGGGAGAGAGAAAGAGGGAGACAGAGGAGTGCTGAGAGAGACAGAGCGAGTCTTCTACATTTCAAGAGGCTGTAAAATTAAATTAGAAATCATAATATTCTTGTTATCAGGGTAACTTTTAATTTCATCTCGCCGATTGCGGGGAAATTAAAAACGGCTGGTGGGCGGCCGCGGCGGCGGCGGCGGCAGCGGTCACATCGCGAACAGCGCTGCGGTCGCTCCGACGCCGCCGTCGCGACGCCAGCGGGCGTCCGCGCAGAAGCGTCGCGGCGCCGGCGAAGCGCTGCCGTCAAGCTTCAGCGCCGCCGCCGCCGTCAGCGGTTATTTATGAATATTCAGTGTCGTCCTAACATCGTCCGAGGTGGCCTGCCAGTTAAGCGCCGACAATGGATTAAAAAATGTCTTCCGGGCCGTGAACGGAGAGGCGTTACGACAGGGGCCTGGAACTAAGCGCCGGCAAATCGCTCCCGTTAATAAATTGCCCCCACTCAAGACGCGAGGACGCGCACGTAATATCGACGTCTCCCGAGTAATGGCCGCGTGTACCTAGGTAAATTTGTCAAGGCGGCTTCGGCGCGGCGGAGGCCTTTGTGTGGGTGAAAGATCGGTGCGGGGTGCGCGGACAGGAGACGGGGGGCCTCCCCCGCCACCACCGCCCCGCCAGGTAGTCGCCCTTGCCGCCTCCGCCACCGCTTGCCTGCCGGAGATCGATATGCAGAACGCAGAAAGAAATAACAGACCAGTCGGGAGGGAAGGAAGGGGGTAGGGGGAAACTTGGCGGCCCGAAGTTTGGTCGTTACGTACTTCCGCAGCGGGACCGCTGCAAATGAGAGGCTCCGGTCTGTGGGGGCGGCGGCGACACCAGCGCGGGTCCCGGCGGCGGCGACGGCAGCGGCCCGCGCCGGCCGGGGCACCGCCGCCAAGGCGCCGTCTATCCCACTGCCCGCCGCCCCCGCGCACCGCCGCCGCCGCTGCCGCGGCCCCTCTGTGTTTATTACAAATGTTTTGCTCCGGTCCCAGTTGTTATAAAGCAATTTAAACTTTGGGTCGCGGATGAATCGAGGAATATGTTCTTGGGAATTAAACGGGAGCGCCGGGGGACCGGGCCGGGTGAGGGCGGGGCGGGGGCGGGGGCGGGGGCGGGGACGTGCGGGGGCGTGGGAGCCGGCAGGTGGCGCCCTCCCCGCCCCGCCCTCCGCCCCGGAGGCAGCTCATCGCCGGTGCGAGCGCCGCCCAAGACGCTGGTGGAGACCGGAACGCCCTGCGTAGTAGTCGTCGATGCACGGGATCCTCGTTAGAGGCCAAGTAGACGTCTAACCCTAGGAAGTGCACGACTTGCGTGCGCTTGTACCTTCGGAAATCTAGCTTTTCGGTGTCTCCACCATCCGTATCTATGTCGTGACATGCGACGTTCTTTCTAAGATAACTATTTCTTGTAAACGCCGTAACTTTCTTGCAGTATCTGGGATGTGACGTCTGAACAGTAAACATATTTTGCACCTTTGTCTGCGCACCAGCATTCGACTTCTTGTACAGGCAATTTACCAACGACACGTCAACATTCCTCTCTGAACACCGAGGGATACATAAATCCAGGAATTCTACTACTTTGTATTATACAAAAACTATTAATAAAGGCTGTTTAATTCATCCATTGAGCACTGAAACCATTCAAATATTTTGAGAGCCTCCTAAGTTGCTTTGAAATATTCAGTATCAAGCAATTCCCAACTAGATATTGTTTTTAATTATTTTAACAAAATAATTTCTGGTCATCACTAACAACCCGTGTATCTTATTCTAATATCATAAAATAATTCATTATTTCTCATTGATTTCTAAATGCAATTGCATTCACTAAAATATTAGCATTGACTCATTACTCAGACAGCAGTTGATCAATTTTCTGAATCTGAAACTTTCCGTCAAGAGGCTTGAATTGTGCAATTTAATAGTTACTACATTTCCACAATATCAGTTTCGAGAACATATATTTCTAAGGGCGTACATGTTAGTACAACCTAGTACTGATCTCAGCTTTTCACAACATATTGATATAAAGAAACTGTTCGTTTTATTGACACCAAAAAGTAAGTAAAATAGGCTAACAGAACTAAGCAAATCTCGTTGTCTGGGTATCACCTGCTAGGCGCGAACAGAAGCACTGTCAAACGAGAAAATAAGAGTAACTTATCAATAAGATGTTGCATTTCAGAATAAACGCATTGTGGTTACTACTTATTACGAATTGAATATATAACTACTGCAAGTTCCAGACCCTGAAATACAACGGCAAGGGCTTCTATTCGCGACTTAATGGCTACCACATTCCCACAGTGCAGCAATTGTCACATTCACGGGCGTACATCTTCGGGAGCGTCCCATGCTCGGGGTACCCTGCGATTATCTCGGCGCGAACGGAAAGAATATTTCGCCCTAATGACGGCGAGGCGACCCGAGGCGGCATCAACCGGTGCGACACGGTGCAGCGGCTTCGCGACGCGGGCCGGGGCGGGGCAGGGCGGGACGTCTCGGCCCCCAGGTAACGTCACATTAACTGGCACGGGGGGGGCGACGCCCAAATTTGACCTGTGCCCCCCGCGCTAACGGCTCGAAGCAAGCGACGCGGGAGGGTGGGAGTGGGAGGGGCAGCGCATCGTTTCACGCGCGGGGCGCGCAGGGGGCGGGGGGAGGGCGAGGGGCGAAGGGCGGTGGGCGGGGCGAGGAGGGGGCGGGACGGGGCGTGGGAGCGACGACTTCCGCGTCACTCGACCGCGTGTTTATGGCCCATTGTTGCGTCGGCCGGCCGCCTCGAGGAGGTGGATTCACTCGGTGTGCGAGTGCGCGGCGATCGGGAAGAATGGCCCTCCGTATGGTGGAGCCACCCTTGGGCGCGAAAAACGTAAACGTGTGGGTGTGGGTCACCTTCGTCAAGGTGAGAAGAGAGCGATCCGACGTACAGCGGTTGGTGCCTTGGTTAACAATCTCTCGATAACACTGTTTCATACACATAACATCTTTTGTTTGTGTGTGATATTTAAGGTCACATTAACATCTAGATCATTATAATTGTACTTTTTATTATAATTGTCCGTGATGGGTTGCGTTTTTAAGTTACAGTGGATAGCAGCATTCCTGCTTTAGTTTCCAGCTCACATGTACGTACCTTGGTAAATATAATACATTTCAATTACATTTTCAGAAAATATGTTTTTGAAACTCTTGTTTTACAGTGAACAGTGATTACATTGTTCCAGAATTTGTAAAATATATCAATTCATTAATTTGAAAAATAGTAAGTACTGGCCGATATGAAACGTTTGAGCTTTTCGACTTTCCGTTTGGTGCATATAGTTTTCTTTTCTTTCTTTTGTGCGACGTAATCGCTCGGTTTTAGGTAGTAGTAATCATTATAAACGTACCCCAGAACACTTATAATTTTCCCGAGAGGCCACGAAACTATGCCTGTCTTTCGAGATAAGACTTCGAGAAGGCGACGTTTTCTAGCTTCAGTGCCTTCCTTATCACATTTGAAACCACTAGAGACTCATTACTCTTAGACGAGTCTGCTCTCAGATATTCACGATGTGTCGTCTGGAAGGCGAGATAGTAGCGTTAACATTAGCGTTCGACGCACTCGAACCAAAAATATATACGATCTACTTAGCGCAAATTAAACATTATTTTGCTTTTAAAGTATATTTTAATTCTTTTTTTCGCAATAAACTTTGTACAAAGGCTAATTTCCAGGATGCTGAGAATTCACGTGTGGGAATAACTAATAAAACTAGAAAATAATAATAATAATCATAATAATATAGATAAGATTAAATTTTTTCAGCACGTTATATCGAATAAATAATTAAAATGTATTTTCAGATAGGAATGAAATATTAACATCCTCTTACACAATGCTGAATGTGCTTAGTTCTAAATACTTAGAGTTAGGATAAAATACCCAACCTTCCAGAATTCCCTTGACCTTCATGCACAGTAACCCATTACTTAAACACCTCAAACTGCCACGACTGCGTGTATTGTATAATACTTCCTTTTATTTCATTTCCTCTCGCATTCAGCAGAGAATCCGTTGGTAGACCTTCTTCCAGATCCGCGCAAATGCAAATTGCAGCATGAGGAACGGACGTGGAGGAGCGGGGCAGGGCGCAGCGAGGAGGGGCGGGGCGGGGGCCGGAACGGAACGAGGGGGAAGGGAGGGTGAGGCGGGTGGGGTCGAGCAGGGTAGAGTGGAGCGGGGGGCGGGGGTGATGCGGGGCGGAGGGGGGTGGGGCGGAGGGGGGTGGGGCGAAGCGGGGTGGAGTGAGCGGAGCGGGGCGGGGCAGAGCGGTTGAGGTGCGGAGTGGTGCGGGGCAGGGTGGGGCGGGGCGGGGAGGAGTGGTGCGGAGTGGCGCGGTGCGGAGCGGAGCGGAGCGAGGCGGAGGAGAACGGAGTGGGCGGGGTGGAGTGGGCGTGGTGGGGCGGGGAGGGGCGCGGGGTGCGGTGCGGTGCGAGGCGGGCTGCCTTATCTGATGTCTTGCTCCGCGCCTGGCCATGCCTGAGGAGCGCGCGATCGCTTCTGGGAAACCCGGCGGGCGGGTTGAGGGGGCGGGAGTGCGCAACCAGTGACAGCGCCGGCCGGCTAATTATACCCCTGTGACGTCAGGGCGGGGCGTCTCGGCCCGCGCGCCGCCGTATCCGGTTCGATTCCCGACGCCGAGCGTCGCGTCGAGTTCGAAGGGCCTGGCTCCATGGGGCCATGCAAACGACAAGTACCGAGCGGAATGAGCGATCCAGGTATTTTGCAGTTTCCCTACCCCCCCATGCAAATGTAACATCTATCCTTATTTTATTTTATTTTATTTTCAAATTTGTTCACAATTGAGGCATTCGGGTGTAGGAGATGACGTGTCGAAAAACTGGCCCTTCGGAACGGGGTTCATAAGAAGATCCCGAAAAAGTGTGTTTGAATATGTACGGAGGCGGTTCCAGAAGTTATAAGATAACGCTTATCAATGGGAAAAACCTTATAATCTTTGATTACTGCCGACATCTCATTCAGTTTGTGGAGAGATGCACTTGAGATGGAAGCGGCGCGCGAAATTTCATGGTGTTTAGTTTCTTCATTACAATGCACATGTGCTTACTGCCCAGATTCCAAAGAGAAGGACTGTGGGTTTCAAGGAGTTCGATCATTCACCCAGCGACGTCTACTAATTATCAACACTGAACAAAGACTTTCGAAGAAGAAAATTGCAGATGAGTGTGGAATGAAAGAAGCAATTTTGTACCAATTCGCGAACAAAACTTCCGAGTGTTTTTTGAAGAGCCTAAAATGTTAATATACAGAAATGAAAAGTGGGTTGGAGTAAAACAATATTCAGTTGAAAAGCTACACAATGTTTTTCATAGTATCAAACATAGATGTTAGTGAGGACCGAAATATATAAGACATAATTTGTAATTGAAAAGAGAATCTTGAGGAAACCTGTGGTAAACATGATTGATCACAATCACCACATCATCCGAAATTGTATCAGTAATATCACAGTGACGAACAGCCTAACCATTATGCCACGGATCGTTACTCAGGACACAAGTATAAAATCCAATAACTTACGGTCGACATTGAAGAGTTGCAGAGCCGATTTACAACCAGTAACACACAAAACACGGATAAACATTTAACGGTTAAAGAAACCAAGAATGACAGCAGATAACTAAAATTACTCTGGTGTGTGTGTGTGTGTGTGTGTGTGTGTTTGTGTGGTGTGTGTACGTATGTGTGTATTCCACCTTTACTCTGGCCACTGGTCGCCTTGGCAGGACGCATATTAAGCCGCCGCCTCCACTGCCTCCACCGGTACGATAACTCATCCCAGATGTGAAGGACTGTGGCTACAAGGAGTTGGATCATTCACCCTACATTCCAGATTGGGCACCTACAGATTTCTACCACTTATCAAAACTGAAGAAAGGCCTTCGGAGAAGAACATTTTCAGATGAGTGTGTGGTGGACGAAGCAGTTTTTGACCATTTTGGGAAAGAAACTTTTTTAAAGGCCTAGAAATGTTAATATACATATGTAAAAGGTGGGTTGGATTAAAATATAATTAAACTAGTGAGGCATGAAACAGCTGGAACCCATCTCGTATCAACGAACAGACTTCGTATAAATATGTGAATGAACCGATAATCCCACTGATAATAAAGCCATAATAGAGCAATAATAAACCAATCTGTGCAATGTTAGATAATTAGTGAAAAAGAATACTGAGAAAAACTGTAGTAAACATCATTTGATCACAATTACGTGATCTGAAATTCTATCAGTAATATCACAGAGACGAACAGATCAACCAATGCATCACGAATGGTCGTTCAAGCCGTTTTAAAATCCAATAACTTAGGTTCGACATTGAGGATAAACAAATAGTAACCAGAAAACACGAATAAACATTTAACGGTACAAGACAACGCGAATGTCAACAGATAACTAAAAATACGTTGTTGTTTTGTTTTGTTTTTCGTCGAATTCCGCCCTCACTCGGCCACCGGTCGCCGGCCGCGCGACGCGGGGCAGGGCAGGGCGCATATAAAGAAGCCGCCGCCGCCTCCACCGCCTCCGCCGGTACGATAACTCATCCCAGATGGCGCAGTTTCCGCACGGCTGCGCTTCCTGGCTCCGCGCCTCATTGTTTTCTCTGAGGCGGAGAGCGCGCGCGGCGCACCTGCGCGGCCAGCAACCCGCCGCCGCGGATGGCTCGTCCATCTTGCTGCCAACAACGCTCGGGGATGGACACGCAGTTTTGCCTATAATTACTCCAATTACTAACGAACGTTACGTCGCACACGTGAGGGTTTTATACGCTCCAAGACCACGTCTGTTCAGCCGCTTTTATTTCCGCTAAGAGGCGTTTTTTCCAACAACCGAAACCGTAAAATTGTATATTAAATACCTCGCACAGTGATAAGATTAACAACGCCAAACTAATATAATTATCAAGAACCCAAAAATTGTTAAACTTGCGTGGATCGGCCGGAGTGGCCGAGCTGACGAACGCGTGCCCTCTCACAGTGTGAAGGGTCGCGGGTCCGAAACCAGCACCCTAGCGTTGATATTTCGTTTGTATAGCATGGAATGTCATTGCTGTTTATCAGGCTCAACCGCGGAGAAATAAACCCATGAAAATGCCTTTTGTATGGCTTAATACCGCAACGAAGTATGAAGGTAGATTGGCAGACGTTTGAGAGCTTACTTCCTTCTCTAACCCGTTCCCTCGCGTAGAACGCACTCAACTCAAAGCCGGTTTATCGTAATGGCGTATGTAGCACACGTGACGTTGACACTGGGCCCACACTGAGTTGATTTTTGTTTATTTTGGTTTAAGTACTATTTGCTTATAAATCATACATTACTTCAGATTCATCACAAACAGCATGTAGTATATTTGAGTCACTCTGTTTATATTCGATTTATCTTTTGTGGAAATGGACAGAAACCTACAGCCATCGGCACCCTCCGTCCCTACCCAGGTAATGTGGCGAGTTCAAAGACCAAATCTTAGCAGGTGCATGAACGCGAATATTTACAAACGTGCCAAAGGATACCCTGTTGTTTGGCATTGCCACTACCCTTGCGAACTCTTCATCCATCCCTCCTTTTTACCAACTCAATCAACGCACCTTCTCGGCTTAAAAATCGGCAACGGAATCGCGCGACACGTGCGTCCGAAAGACAAGCCCGTGAGTCACAGCAGCGAACACGGGAATTTCCAGGCGGTGGGGGCGCATGCGCGCCTCGCGGCCTCTAATCCGGGCAATCAGCGGCCTTTTGAGGCGGCGGCGGCGGCAACCAGCTCCTCCGCCAGACGCATCCCGGCGCAACAGGAAAGGTCGCATTCCCGCCACGAAAACGAGGGACGCGCCGGGGCAAGCGGCGCGGCGCGGCCGGTACCCGTTTGGGCGGCGGCGGTGGGGGCAGGCGGAGGCTGTGGGAGCGGAGGGAAGATGGCGGGGGCGGAGGTGGAGGAGACGGGCAGTTGGGGCGAGATGGCAGCGGAGAAGGTGGTGGTGGTGGTGTTGATGGTGGTGGTGTTGATGGTGGTGGTGGTGGTGGTGGTGGTGATGGTGGTGGTGATCACAGTGGAGTCTGTGGAAGGGCAGTTGAAATTGCGGGGGTGGAGATGGAGGTGACGTAATGGCGGTGGTACATGAAGCGGGGACGAGCTGGCGTGGGTGGTGGTCGCGACGGCAAAGGCAAGGGTGGCGGTGGCGGGGTGGCGGTGGCGGGGTGGCGGTGGCGGGGTGGCGGTGGCGGGGTGGCGGTGGCGGGGTGGCGGTGGCGGGGTGGCGGCGGCGGGGTGGCGGCGGCGGTGGCAGTGGTGGTGGTGGTGGTGGCGGCTATGGAAGTGGGGAGGACGATAGTGTTTGTGGCGATGATGGAGTCTATGGAAGCGAAGAAAGAGAAGACGGGAGCGGAGGTGGATATGATGGCAAGGGTGAAGCAGGCAGGGACGGCGGTACGGGAGATGGGGCTGAGAAACCCGGCGGTGACGGTGACTAGTCTACACGTGGCGGGGGAAAGACTGATGGCGGCGGCATCGGCGACGGCAAAGGCGAGGGCGAGGGCGGATGTGGGGCAGCAGGGACGGAGATGGGCCAGTGGCTGCGGGGGCGAGAGGTCAGCTGTGGGAATAGCGGTGGAGACGTTGGTGACAACAGTTGCAGTGGCGATGGGGCGGCAGACAAAGCGGAAACTGCTCTCTTCGACGGAAACAGTGATGGAGGAGGAACACACGTGGGCAGAGCGTACGATATTGTGCGGGGAAGTTGGAGGCAGTTGTGACGGATACGGGAAATGAAGTGGAGTCGAAAGAATAAGAAATGGCAATGGCAGCGGAAGTAGAAAAATAATATGACAGATGCAACGATAGGTAGTGTAGTGCGGTAGTCAAGAAACAAACCTCCGTTTCATCGAAGTACTACAACTCGAACGTGGCAAAAAAATGGAAGAAGTTCACAACAATATTATAATATCTTCGTATAACCGGTTTGTTATTTTTAATACCTTCATTCATTTACCAATCATTTATCCAAAAAGGAAAAATATTCCCCAAATCTCCCTTTCTAAATCAAATAGTTGATTTGATACTTAATCCACTGCGCATGGTACAATTAAACTTGTACAGAGGCTACACGGGATTCGCGAAATTTGCATTGGACAAACAAATTATATTCACTTGTTATTTTGGCTTTCATGATACCTTTTTCTAGGGCAAGGTTACAACGTCTTGATGAACATATTACGCCCTTAACAAGAACGAAATGAATTTCGAAATGTCGTTCATGCCTACGACACAGCGTTTCTCACAGAGAAGCTAACATTCCAACCACGCGAACCTTGGCCTGTATCTCGCCAATACACTACCTAGCGTAAAAACGGCTCTGTGCGCAATGTAGAAATATCGAGCATAACGGTTCACAAAAATTGAAGTGTAATATTATATTGACTCAAAAATTTAGTAAGAGAATTCTGACAAAACATTTTGTTCATTGTAATATTTCCTTACAAAATCATTCATTTGGACATACAATAAACCCTCCTTAAAACGAATTCCAAGAAACTGAAATAATCGGTGTTCTTGCTATAAAAATTCGTATTATCTGATTTTTAAATATCCTAATTGCTATGTTTCTTTGGTGGGAAACAAATTTTGTTCGTTTGACGACGAATTTCGTGTTAATTGAGTTTGTGCTAACAAGGGTTTACTGTAATAGAGAGAACTTAAAGTATTATTTACAATGTGAGGTAATTCCATAGAAGCATCCACGATCAATTTGTAATTGCACTTCCTGAAGTTACATTACGGGCATTTTAGCAGTAACTCTCTCGTAAATTTTCATTTCTTCTTAATTCCTTCACACCCTATCCCGATGCTTCTTCGTAAATGCAACTTTCTGCTTGACATTCCAATCCAATCCTTTTCCTCACACATGTTCTATCACCCAATTCCACTAGCGGCGTCTGCTCTAGAGAGCTTCACAATTATCGACGCGTCGTCGAAGAGGTGAGAAAATAAATCGAGAAAAATATGAGAGAGAAACTTTCGGGTCGATAGGTGAACGGTGATCCCTTGCGGTAAGTACATGCTTTGCACTTTTGATTTATTACCTCGCTTTTGAAGGTTAGAAAGGTCAGAAAATCGAGTTTACGATACACCAGTTCAGAAAGGGGCCGGAACACACACGTGCAGACACGTATATGCTGTCACATCATAGCCTTCCCCACAGTCACTGTTTACCGCCATAAATTACTCAAATCACTGAAAGGAGAACGTTTTGTTAAACCTGTTGGGGAGGAAGCCACTTAACCTGCCGAAAGTAAAACGAAGGTTTAGTTGTAAATATCGTAATGTTCAGTTTCTGCACGACGCTGCCAGGCAAGAAGAAGAACCGAGAACAATTTTCTAAAAGTTTTACAACGCCTCTTCTTCTTCTTTTTATATTTCTTTCTTGCTTTCTTACCTCCCATCGATTCCAGGAGCTGAATAATGTAGGACCACCCAATTTTCAGATACTTTCCGTTGAGAATTTGAAATTGCAGGGTTCATGGCCCCGCAACACGTCAGTCAAAACAGTGAGTATTGATTCTGGGTACGTTAACAGGTCATTTAATTAGTGAGAGATAGGGATAATCATCCACAACAATTATTGTGAATGATTATCTCTATCTCTCATTATGGATTACTACACATGTGAAAAAGTTTGTATTGTTAAACTGAATCATGTATCTTATTCAAATAATAAAAAATTTAAAATGGATTACCACAAGATTTCTGCTACCACCATTAAACTTTTTCATTTAATTAGGTCATTAGTTCCATAAGCGTAGTGCGTATTTTATCCCGGGATGTGACGCTGGTTCTCCCCTGCAGCTAAGAGAGATTCGGCGCGGCGTGTGAGGTGGCATGTGGCTTTGCCCTCTTCACGTGTCTCATCATTAGGGGTGGATTTTAATGAAATGTGTTTTTTTTCTTTTCACTTTAGAATAATGCCGTTTAGTTTAAGAATAATGCCTTTAGAATAATGCCGAATAATGACCCATTTTTATACAACTTTTTTTTTCATTTTTCTTCGATTTCGACTAATAAGTCATTGTTTACATTTTTGTCTCATTTTTAAAGTATTTTTCGCGGATTTCATCGATTTTGATGCCAATTTAATGGTACTTGTTCTCTTGAACGAAACGAAAAGCCTCGATTACATTAATAACATACTCAACACCTTTAGTTGTCATCTGAACTGGTTTTGATACAAAAATGTTGCGTCATTTTTCTTTGCTCTCAGGTCATCTTAAAAATATTTTAAGACCATTGTATTGATCATTTTTTGTAATGTTATATGTCATCAAAATCCGCCCTCTACTCATCATCTAAGCACTCCACAGCCGGGACAAGCTCAAGCTCCCTAGATGTGTGACGTGTACTGTAACTGTGTGTGAGTGTGTTGTGAGTGTGCGAGTGTGTGTGTGTATGTGTGAGTGTGTGTGTGTGTGAGTGAGTATGTGTGTGAGAGAGTGTGTGTGAGAGTGTGTGTGAGAGAGTGTGTGAGACAGTGTGTGTGAGAGTGTGTGAGAGTTGTGTGAGAGTGTGTTTGTGTGTGAGAGTGTGTGTGTGAAAGAGTGTGTGTGAGAGAGTGTGTGTGAGAGTGTGTGTGAGAGTGTGTGTGAGAGTGTGTGTGTGAGAGTGTGTGTGTGAGTGTGTGTGTGAGAGTGTGTGTGTGAGAGTGTGTGTGTGAGAGTGTGTGTGTGAGAGTGTGTGTGTGAGTGTGTGTGTGTGAGTGTGTGTGTGTGTGTGTGTGTGAGTATGTGAGAGAGAGAGAGAGAGAGAGAGTTGTGGGAGCAAGGAAGAAAGATCGCGCTCGGTCTGTGGCGGGTTTGTTACGAAATTCTCTAACACTGATCGAAAAAAAAGAATGTTATTGTAGTACCTAGAGTCGAAAATATACTACAGTGAGGACTCCACCCCACGAACTTCTCTGTCATTGCTGCTGAGGCGCCGGTTTTACAGCTAAGCAACGAAATTTCCCAAAGAGAAGATTTTCATAAACCATTGACTCGGTATGTATCCGCTCTCCATGAAATGAAGACCTCGGGACAATAACATTATACGCCACAATACATAAGTTCTGAGAAAAAGGAGAGTAAAGATTTAGACATTGCATTCTACACATTGGAATAACAAACATTAATTTATGAATTACACTGCCATCTTGTGGCGAATCTTAAAAACAAAAACCCAACATCTAGATACAGCTACGGGGCATCAAAAAACCACTAATAACTCAATTTCGTCAGAAATGTGGCATATCATGTTATTGCCCCAAGGTCTTCAAATGAGGAGCTCATCCCTCTATCCCGCAGTCGAACAGTCCCGTGAACAGAACACGAGAGTGCCCCCGCTGGCGGCCTACATACAGTCGGAGAAGACGAAAAAAGTGAATGCTGCGGCGCGGCGCGGCGCGGCTTCTTAACGGTATACGACCTTCGTCCGGGTGGCCACGTGCGCTGCAGGTGTGCAACAGCTTGCAGGTCCACAAACATCATTATATGTAGGAGTTTTTTCTTCTATTGACCATCACCGTACATTCAACATATCCCTGAGTGAATACGATCTCTTAATGCAGTCTCTTGCTTCATCTACAACAGGGATTCTAAATTCCAAGTGCACGAAAAAATGTTGTTTGGGAGATTTGGGTAAGATTTATTATTATTACTAAAAATTATTATTACTAATATTCTTGTTCTTATTGCTGTTCTTACGGTTTGATGATCTGGATAATGACATTTTTCAATTACATTGCTTTGCAAATCTTAAAGCAGATTAATGTTGATACAAAAAGAATTGTTTCATCAATATAACAAAACTAATTTCCCTGCTTACAGCATGTTACTTTGACAAAGAAGAGTCTGAAATAGCAAATTTCTTTTGACATTTTAATTAGAGAGACTAATTACGCCAAAAGAAATTCCAACATGCTCACGTTCTAAGGAAAATAACATCAACGACTTGCAAAATGGAAGTTTTATTTCAGCTAGTCACTCATTTTTTCCCAATCTCTTCCCACTACACAAGATTGTTAATCAGTCTTAAGCCTTACCAACGACTCGACACACTACAGAGTAAACCTGTACAGCACTTCGAAAAACCTGTTTTGCAACGGCACGGCTTGATTGAAAAAAGAAGTCTTGAGTCAAAAAATTCTGATCCTCGTGAGAATAGTACGTACGTTAGGGTAGATGCTTCACTGAACTTCAACATCATTTGGAACTGAATAATATTGCGAACTATGAACTTGAACTATTTACGTTGCAGAGGAAATGTAAGCATTGATTAATTTAGTTATCAGCAAGCTCATATAATTGCCATCCCCCTTTGAAACCCAACTTTTGAGTTTTCCAATAGCATTACAAGGGTGCACGTACAGTGAATATAATCAGCGATAACATTTTATGGCACTAAATATACTTAGCACAATTAACTAAGGAAAATAATTGTACATATTATTCAATAATCAGTATCATGGAACTGAACTGGCAGTCCTAACAATCTGATAAATCGAAAGAGAAAGATTTGAAGCGGTAGTTCGTAGAGCTTTTTCGCCAGTGTGCTGTATTCTCATTTTCCTCTTCAGGTAAGATTATAAACCATTCTCCTATTCAGATAAAATCACTAAATAAATCTTGAATAGAACATAAGGAAAATAAATCTTACTCCTTTATTTTTAAACATCATCAGAGAATGATTTAAAGCCTTTTTCTTAACGAAAAATAAATGCTTTCGTGTAAGGTGGCAAACTGTGCGATGTTTCACATAGACGGTTTTCAATTCGTTTCTGGAAAATCGTCTTCCCAAAATTTGCCCATGGGAATCTTCATGATCATTCATTACCCGCGCATGGAATCAATAGGTATTGTGTATATACTCTGTACTTGTCGCGACATGGGTTAAGCGGTACATGTGGTTAGCACATAGACATCCCTACGCCATATTCTGGTCTCCTCAAACTAAGAAGCGAGTTTTCTTATCATCACACAGCATTATATACTGGGACATTGCAAGGAAAACGCACACGAAAATCTTGCCAGACTGAAAATTGAACTCCGAAAAAAACATGGAAAGCGAGCACGCTGACTAATGAGCTATCCGCGAGACACAATAGTTATTAGAGATCATTATTATACAAAGTACATTACAATTGAGATTTCTCCGTACTGCAATACATATTATTGCAATACCGTACTGTAAAACACATTATTGCACTACAATAGAGGGAATTACACGAATTTAACTGCTTATACTGATAAAAGTCTAAAACTTTTAAAGCTTTTACTGATAAAAGTTTACTTTCAAAGTAATGTATATAAAACCTACAAAAATGAAAATTATTATTGTTGATTACTATCTTTTTCTCTCTAGCACTATTATTTGCCTTTCTCCGTACGGTTTCCGGCATCACTGGCACAACCCCGGATTACATTTTTACTTGTAGCTGGGATTCACGTGGAAGGGACGTGCGCGTGGATACTTAACGCGGCTCTATAAGAATTGGCACGTGTGCCTGAGCCGCAACCACAGCTGTCAGGTACGAAGATTAGGGTACGATTTGGAAAATTTCTTCAATAAGGACGTTCGAAATATATAAAAAAAACAAGTCACCACGCCCGTTTCATTTTATATTATTAACTGTAGATAAAATAATATATGAACATTGAGGTACGTTGCCAAATGCAACTGAGTCAATAAACATTCACCAACGCGCAATATTTTCTATTCTCAACCCCTTTATTTGGATTTCATGGATTGATTGGAGTTTGCGGGCGCGTCAACTGCTAGGTCATTAGTTCCGTAAGTGTAGGACACGATTTTGTCACGAGAAGAAGCGGTGATCTTCCCCGCAAGATGATAAGATTTGGAACTGACCTATACGATGGTTTGCGGGATTTTCCCAATCACCGATCAGAGCAGCAGGCCACTAAAATTCCCTTCCAGACAGCGGCTGAATTCCACCTCTCTATCCAGCTAGTGTCAAGAAATGCCACCGATCGAAACCTAGAATCTCTCGGTAAGACGCAAAGCAGTGACATCAGTTGGTGCCATGAGCCAGCTAGGCCGGTTTGGACTCAATGATTTGTAAATTTGAATGTATGGAAATCATAAAAGAGACTCCTCGAAATTAATTACGGTAGTAGTGTTTCTGGTACAGAAAAAAATAATTCTTGGGGACATCCAACTTTTTACAGGCAGACGATCTCCGCCATCCCCATTAAATTACCCAGACAAAGAAGTTCAGGAGGCGGAATATGCGAACACTAATACAGCAGAGTTGCGATAATCCGAAGTAATTGATGCTCAAGTACCTAGGATTACACGAAAAAGAGAAAATGCACAACATTTTTAACTACAATGTATAATGAAGTCCAATTTAATATTTAATGCGCAGAAAGTATTAAAGTTACATATATATATATATATATATATATATATATATATATATATATATATATATATATATACACATGATCGATCCGGTCACCACAATGTAGCAAACAGTCAGATAAAGTCACCGACCACTGCACACGTGACCTTCGACGCATTGTTGTCAACCTCCTAAGAGCTAGTTCTTAATTACAACCGCTTGTTTGGTGGTTCAGGCCAGCTCGTGTTGCACTGAATCTCGGATTAGCAAGGCTCTGGGCTACTGCGACTCTACAATACTCATACTCCACGTGCGCCGCCGCGCGCGCGACACTTCACTCTCGTGATGAGGCCGCGACAAAACGTCACGCCACCCGTGCATCTTCCGCGGCGCGGCGCGGCGGCACGCGTCTTCAAACAGCTCCGCCTTCATCCGGCCCCGGCGGCGGTGGCGGCGGCGGCGTGCACGCGGGACGCCCGCCGCACTGGCACGCCGTCGCCCGCGGCGCCGCTCCACTCCGCTCCGCGCCGGCAATCCCGCGCGTGTCGCGTCGCGCGCAAAGTAAACGCGACATCCCCCCTCGGGGGAGGGCACATTGCCCCCTTCTCCTCTCCTCTTCCCTCCCTCCCTCCCCGCGCACCATTCCCACCACTCCTTTGCCCGCGGCACCCGCCCCGTCCCGCCCCTTCACCGCGACCGCCGCCGCCGCCGCCGCCGCCGCCGTGCGCGTTTTCGAAACACGAAAGATCACTTAGAGCCGGTCGATAATGATTGTTACGAGGTCCCAGCGCGTGACAATTACGGGGAATGGAATAAATACAGGGCGTTAATGAAGGCAAGCGGTTTTTAAATCACGGCGCCGAGCAGGCGCCGCTGCGCCGTAATGCGCGTAACAATTTGGCACACAATTGGGACGGCGCGGCCCGCCCCCGCCCCGGCCCCCGCGCTCGCCCTCACTCCCGTCGCCACCCCCGCACCGCTCCCCGCCCCCTTGCCGCCCCGGGCCGCACCGCGCCGCGCGCAGCGGTCGCTCGGGGTGAGTTAGTGGCGGCGGCGGCGGGGACAGCGCGGGAGTGTGGGAGCGCGGGCGGCAAGAGCGCGCCGAGTGGGAGTGCAGTGCGGTTTGAAGGCGAACGGAATCAGGGGAGTAGCGAGAGTGGCGGGGAAGGTGAGGGGGTAGCCGTGGCGTAGGGAGCGTGGTGTCGCGTTGGGATGTTCTGATGGTATGGGGTGGCGGGGGTTCAATCATAGAAGGAGGGAAGGGTTGGAGGGGTGGAGGGATCAGCCGGGATGGGGGGAGGAAGAAGTGAGAGAGAACAATCTTGTGGGAGGTCCTCGAGGTGAGTAAGGGCGCATGGAGATGGGGGTTCATAGACGAGAAGGATGAGAGGGTTGTTTTGGCGAGGACAGCGTGGGTGGCGAGAGGGAGGATTGAGCGAGAGCAGTGCGAAGGGAAGTAGACTGCAAATGCCTGCAAGGGAATGCACTGGGACAGTAGGGCAAGAGAGGAACCTAAGATGAGTGGGTAGTTGTGAAAGATTCAGAGTGGCTAGAGCAGAGTTCTGGCACATTGGAACGGATTGCAAAGGTTCTTAGGCGAGGAGAGTGACAGGGTACTTTTGTCGCGGTTTGGGAGCTTGGATACAGAGAGAGCAGAACTTGGAGAGCGGTAAGGGTGGCAGTGGAAGGGACACAAGCGACGGGGCCGGGAGGGTGAATGGAGCTGGGGAGGGAAACAGCAGCGGTCGATAGGCGGTGTACAGCTGTGGGCAAGTACAGCGTGAGTGGCTAGAGGGCAGAGCGTACGAGATTCGCCAAGTGGAAGAAGATGCGAGGCAAAGGCAAGCGACAAGGACGGGGGGGGGGGCAAGTTGGACGGTGGGGCGGAGGAAGTAGGATCGAAAGGAGAGGGCAACTGTGGCAGGGACTGTGTAGGAGACAACAGAGCTGGGTGTGAAAGAGCGGTGCATGGAGTAGCCGATTGCGAACGGAAGTTTAGTGGGGTGCGGGAGGGGGGCGGAGGGGAGAACGTGTGGTAGGGGTAGCGGGGGAGTGTGAGAGGGCAGTGGTGGTGGTAGCAGTGTACGGAGCGCCGGTCTTACCGCCCGATTGCAAAAATTGCGCGCCGACTCATCAAAAAAACGCTTCGCTTTGAATTGCCTGCTTTTAAAGCGCTGAAATATATTTCACTTAGGGAGTTAGTTACGTTTCCAAACACTAATGAAGCACGTAAAGTTCAATTCGCGCGAAATTTATCGTAAGCGCGGTGTCATGGGGGAACATCTGTAGAGATACAGGAGGCCAATGGAACATAAAATATCCCATTCGCTACAATCTAGTACTAACGAAGCTCTTGTGTGTCACACACTTATTTTTAATACTTTCCTATATCTTGCCATCAAGTTAATGCATTTATTTGCTTCATGGTATGAAGTCGACATAGGATTGCCATTTTAGTGCAACAAGTACGAGAAGTTGACTCATCTACACAAAGCATACGTTAATGAAGGAAAAATGTATACTATCAATTGCGCAAGTTATGTAACAGATGTCAGGATAACCATGCTAGAAGATCCTCTAGGTCTCATGTTCAGTAACAAACGTAGATTTCTGCTGTTAATTAACACTCAATACTCATCAATCAATTCTCAAATACTTATGAAAATAAACGGACTTTTGAGAAAACTTCTTAATCACTCAATATCTTAGTCTTTACTGCATAAAATACAATTTATAAAATAGTCTATAAAATACAACACTTTGTAGTAAACTTAAATAAATGAGAAATGCCACTATGTTGAAATTAATATTTTCATATATTTTCTTTAATAATGATGCAAATCATGCATGCATTGAAAGTTTATTCAAACACTACACAGATTCGTGTGTCACACATTCAAAATTATGCAACACACCATCCCCACCCCCCAGAACATTACAGACACTACGTGCCAAGGAAATGAGAAAACATTCACCCGAAAGAGACTCAGCAGTCATGCTTGGTGTTTACCCAGACACCGTCTTTCCGAGGAAGACAGTCGGAGTCTATGAGCAGGCGCACCAGTCAACCATCGTGAAATATTTGAACTAATGGCGACATTTCGCATAAGAGACCGGACTGTGTGGAGCTCAGTTTATTTTTCCGCCGCAGAAACACTTCCGCCTTCGCCGTCGCCGAGTGGCGCCCGCGAGGGCGAACCGCGAGCGCTGCGTGCTTGTTGCTCTTCTCAAGAGCCCCGGCTTCCCCGAGATTCAAACGACGAAAACGAAAGCACAGTCCTTTCCCGCTCCGTCCCGAACCGCACCGATCCTGTCCTTCCCGCCTCGCCCCGCTCGTCCTCGATGCATTCCGTTCAGACCCGATCCGCTTCGCCCCGACCCGCTACACTCCAACCTGACCCGATCCGCTTCGGCCCGACTCGCTAAACTCCGTCTCGACTCGCCCCGTACCTCTTAGACCCGCTCCGCTTCGCCCCGACTCGCTACACTCCAACCCGACCCGTTCCGCTTCGCCCCGACACGTCCCGTTCCGTTCCGTTCCGTTCCGTTCTGTTCCTCTCCAACCCCCTCGGCTCCGACCCACAACAACCCTCCCCCCGCCACGCTCCGCTCTAGCACGACTCTCTCGGACTCGGTCCGACACCCTCCGCTTCTCTTCCCTGCCTCATCCCTTTCCTCTCCGTCCCAGCCCGCTCCGCTCCGTCTCTCCCGTCCCAGTCCCACACGCATTGCTCCGATCCGTCCCGTCCCGTCCCGTCCCATCCCGTCCCTCTACATCGCTGTTCTCCGCCCAGCATTGCTCCATCCCTATCCGCTTCGCCCCGCCGTGCTCCGCTCCGCCTCGTGCCGTTCCATTCCATTCCAACGCACCCCACCCGCGAATGGTCTGGCATTTTCAAAAAATAAAAAGGAAACTCTTAAAAAGACTCGGGGCTCTTCGACGAGCCAATTCTTGCGACGTCGGAAGCCGCGGCCTCTCAGAGAACGTTTCCTCCGCGACGGCGGCGCCGGCGGCGGCGGCTCACTCGAGAGAATCCCAAACGACGGCGGCAGAAGTTTCCACGCGCCGCCGCAGATCGCATTGTGCCGCCGCCGAGCGCCCCCTCGAGGAGGAGCCACAGCGAGGCGAGATTTATAGAGAGGGCCGGGCGACTCGCGTCAATGACGGCACGCGGTAACTCGGTTTACACCCCCGCCCGCGCCGACTAAAGAGCCGGGTCGGGCCGGGCTGGCCGGGCCGTCGGACAGGTACCGCGGCGGGGCGCGAGAAGGAAAAACACACCTCGGTGGGGAGAGAGAGGGGCCTTGGAGAATGACGTTCTTCAACACCTGCCGATGCCCTCCACCTGTCCGCCCGGGTCGGCGGGAAGCGATGGAACGGGGAGGGGAGGGGCGTGTTGAGCGGGGGCGGCGGGGCGAGAGGCGGGCGAGCAATCAGCGCCTCCGGGGGAACGATCGGGCGGGGCGGGGCGGGAGGGCGGCGGAGCAGATTACAGAAAAGTGGCGGGACGTGCGGCGATGGCGGCGGCTGGCGGTCGCCCAGGCGGAACACAATGCCGCCCCCGCTCCCCGCCGCGCACCTGCCCGTTAAATAGCGCCGGGAGCCCCGCCCACCGACGGGGTATTTTTATAAAAATATTCGGGCGCGCGATCGCCTCCGCCTCCGCCGCCGCCGCCGACGTCGCTCATTGGGCGGTTGCCAAGCGGCGGCGCCCGCCGCCGCCGCCGCCGCAGACGCCGAGCCGCGTCCGGCCGCCTGGCGCGTCGGCGGGCGTCGCGGCGGCCCTCCGCACACCGCGCCGCCCCCGTCGCCCGCCCAGAGCGATTGCGGAAATATTAGAAACAGCGTCGCGCCGACCGCCGACGTCGTTGCCGATGACGTCTGTGCAGATTTATGCGCTGGAACGGGCAGAAAGCAAATACGAGCCCAGCTGCGGAGGTCAGGTAGAAAGCATTTTGGGGTGGGAGGGTGAAGAACTCGAAAGGTGCAAAGAATTGTTAGGTGGGAGGTAGCGTCCCCTCCCCCAAAAAAATTATGAAAACACAATTGGCGAAACTGCGTCGAGTGAAACCATATTGTAGTACAGGGTTATTGTGAAGTTACAGACGGTAGCAGTTTCGGAGGCGGATACGTCGCTTGGCAAAATTCCGTTGTGGGTATTAGATTTACGTAGTTTTCAGCGATGAAGCAGGCGCCAAAGAATGTGATTGTGAACAGTGCCAATGAATTGAAAAAGATTTCAGCAAAACTGACATAAAAAATACGTTTAAGGAAAACAAAAAGCTCCTGGACTTGTATTCCTTGGCAAATGTGTAGGCCGAATCAACGAAATACTTTAACAAAACACTAACAAAGATTTGGGTACACAAGACTTGACGACGTAATGCATATTAACACAAGCAACAATTCTAAATGGTGTAAATAGAAGCAAACATGTCCACGAAAGCTCGGTACTAGAGATAAGGAAAATCAGCGCATACGAAGCTATCGGACGAGTAAATTATCTACTAGTGATAGTGAAATCAGAAAAAATGGGCAAATAAGGCCTACGTTGTTACGTTCACACATGGTGGTAGAGATCAACAGGGACACATACGTTCTTACATAGATTAGGATGATGTTTACGCCCTTTATGGCGCAATGTATCGATTACAATACAAAAATAGCATGTCAGATTCTCTATGGAGAATATAGACTATTAAAAAAACGTTTGAACTTGAATTTTAGAATATGAAAGCGCGAAAGACCAAGTCATCATTTGCAACTACGACCTTCTTGTCAAAAGTGAGAAAGATCACCGTATCTTAGACCACCTGGCATGAGGCATGCCCACTAATAACAAGTGCGCCGCGGACACAAGAAAACGATTCGTGGGCCGCCCGAATTTTGGTTTATAGTTTTAGGGCAGTCGGGATAGGCAAAGAAGTTTTACGAAGATTTAAAATTTCAAACTCTAGAGTAATAACTATAAATATCTTTTATCATAAGAATTATTTTTGGGTTATGATGTTATACACACAGGTATTTACAACAAAATATGGTTTACATTCCAAAAATTAAATTGTTTTTTTCTGAAGGATTGGCACAGCATTGGCTCAGCCACGGGTTCCCACTGCCACATCTCACTGAAAAATACACGGTCCTGATGTTGAGTGCTGGTTCCTCAATGTGTGGTTTCGTAATTTTTGTGGTCAAAACTTCAAGTTTGAACACTCTCTGAGAACGAGTGTGTAGAATTCGCTTATGACGACACTATTGCCAATTATGACAAACACAACTTCGGGAGCACTTTAACCAACGACGATCTCGCTAAAACTCGACCATCGTCTGCGGTGGTAGCAGACTCGGCGCGCTTGGCGGTGGAGGCAACGACGACGACGATGACCGCGACCACGAGGACGATGGCGTTGGCGACCACGGGGGCGACGGCAAGGAGGACTATGTCGAGGCAGCGTCGAAGAAACGGTGGCGAGCCGACGGTGAGGCGACGTAGTGATAACGGCAGGATGACGGTGAGGTGACACTCGGCGCAATTGGGACGATGATGAGATGACGGCGGGGGCGACGTCGTGGCGACGATGGGGCGACGACGGCGGGGGCGACGGCGGCGGGGGCGACGGCGGCGGGGGGCGACGGCGGCGGGGGCGACGACGGCGGGGGCGACGACGGCGGGGGCGACGACGGCGGGGGCGACGACGGCGGGGGCGACGACGGCGGGGGCGACGGCGGCGGGGGCGACGGCGGCGGGGGCGACGACGGCGGGGGCGACGACGGCGGGGGCGACGACGGCGGGGGCGACGACGGCGGGGGCGACGACGGCGGGGGCGACGACGGCGGGAGCGATGACGGCGGGAGCGACGACGGCGGGAGCGACGACGGCGGGGGCGACGACGGCGGGGGCGACGACGGCGGGGGCGACGACGGCGGGGGCGACGACGGCGGGGGCGACGACGGCGGGGCGACGGCGGGGCGACGGAGGGGCGACGGAGGGGCGACGGCGGGGCGACGGCGGGGCGACGGCGGGGGATCCACAGGGAGACGGCGACAGTCGCCACCCCCTGGGCCGCCCCTCATTAGGAGCCGGCGGCGGCGGACAGCACCGTCCGGCGGTGAGGTGCGCGCGGCGGCGGCGGCGATATAACAACCGCCCGCGCGTCTTGCGCTTTCGTCCGCCGCCGTGCCGTCGCGTTCTCTCCCGCGCGCGCACGCTAACGAATCCATCTGGCCGTGTTTTTGACTGCAAGATGGAGCTACAAGACGTGTTCATCACTGAAGATGCCAGTTATCGCCCATCGTCGTCTCTTGCCGTCGCCGCCGCCGGCCGCGTTCTTTTTTTTTTTCGCGCGCGCCACGCCCGGGGCGGGAAAATAATTGTCCCAGGGCCCCCGCCACCCCCACTGGCTCCCCGCTCGACGCCCGCCCCCGCGACCGTCGTCAGTGGCGCCGAACGCCCGGGTGCGTAAGACGGGGCGGGGACCCCACCGCCCGCTCAGAAGGCAGGTGCTCCGTCCCCCTCGTAAGGCACTGCTCAGGAAATATTAAAAGAAATATATGTGCCAGCTAACAAATGGCACGTTCGGCAACACAATCGTCATAATTTATGTCATTTGAGTCTGGTGGTAATATTCCATGCGCAAATGGGGGGGCCGTGGTAATAAATGTATCATTGTCAATCTTGACAAATGGGAGACGCATGTAGTTAAGTTATAATTCTCATTAATTCGTAAAAGTATTAGAAAATGTATATTTTTTTCAGATCCCGTAATTGTCATAATTTATGTTACTTGCGTGTGTTGGTAACGTCCTTTGCGACAGTTCGAACGTGAATGTATATCACTATTGATCTTGACAAATAGAAGACGTGTATTGCAAAGCAATTCTCATTAATTCCTACGGAGATTAACAAATGTATACTATTATTTTGGAATCGTTACTGAAGCAATTGGCTGTTACAGAAAACGCTTGGCCTTCAAGATCACAATTTCATACGAAGTGTCTAGTATTATCTACTACTATTTCACAGGATATTGCGAACGAGTCAAAATGCAAAATATTCATATTTAGACATGCAACAAGAAAAATAATCATTAACTACAAGAGTAGCGATGATTAAGAGCCAGGATTGGTTCCTAATTTAGCAATGACAAATGCACGCTGGCTATCTCCCGTATCTGAACATTAAGTAAACTGAGTGGCACCACACAAAAGCACAAATTACTAAAGGACAGAAAATATATCATTAAAAAGGCATTTTTTCAATTTTGCTGCATTTTAAGAACTCTCATTAAGTTTCAATATCTCCGCGGGTAACGCGCCCACGAGATCACTTAATTCGCTAGTTTGATATTTTAACACGACTGTATTTACCAAGCGTGTAGAAGAATCGCATCGTCAGCGTTATAAGAAAACAGAACAGCAGAGGTTCAGGTTGTTCCCAGTTCTCAAGCAGAAGGAAAACTCTGGGGCTCCCAGAAACACAATGACAGGCACAATGAAACAAGGAGCAAGTCAGCAAATGTTCCTGAAAATTGTGGTCTGAACAATGCAGTAGTTTTCTACGGCATTGCACTACGCTTACCAGCAATTGTGAAAGTAAAAAGAAGATTAGAATTCACGTTGTTTCGACGATACCACGAACATTATCCCAGACAACTCGAGGATGAAATGCACTCTTTACAAACAAACGTCTTCCACGCAAATAAGTATTTTTATTCGGAGAAAGGTCAAGCGTATAATAAAAATAATATACAAACTAATAAACAAAATACCGGTATGCTACAGTCCTGGTGATATGTGATTACACACCTGAAGCTCATACCCACTCGACTAATTTTTATTCAATCTCTGGATGTTATTAAACGAGTGAATATAACACTTTAGTTTGATTCATAGAAACTGTAAGAATGCTCGGCATGAACTAAAATATTTTGAAATAGCTAATTTTCATTTTAAAAAAGGTTGAACAAAATAAATACTTCTTATTCCTAGCCGTCTGTAGAAGTCGTACTAAGATTATTATTAATATTATTATTATTATTACTATTTTGAATATTTATTATAAAGAATAATATGATTTTTAGTTTAAGAAGAAACTGAAATAACAATGTCATAATTGAAGATTTAGAGCAAGGAATCAGACAAACACAAAGTATTGAAGAAATCGCGTTCCTGCTACAAAAGAGTGATTGACTCACGCATTCCTTCAATCCCTCGATTCGACACAACGCGAATTGTTTCTACCCAAAACTACAACGAACACAATTTGAACATAAAGTGAAACCGACACGAATGCATTGAAGACATCAGAATCAAAAACTAAAAGTACTAAATGTACCGAAAGTAAACCGGAGAGAACCACATTTTAAATTACATTTAAAAATATATTTATATACATGTTAAAAATTAAACTTCATACTTTCTCTCCAGTTACCGATGTTTATAAAATTCAATGCACATTGGCATCTTAAGTCACGTTACATACAAAACTCTGTATTTTTAAAACTAAATTTCTTTCACACTAATGCTAACACTTGTTCTCGTTTCATCTGCAAAATAATTGTTAAAAATTAATTGTTGTGTTTTGACGTACTAAAACAGATGTTTGATTGATACAATATAACGAGAGATGAGATGATTAAGAGTTCTCTTATTTTTTTCTCAACAAACTTCGAAGCATTTTCCATTATTTTTTGAAATGTTAGTATAAGTACCCATTTTTTTATTCACAGTATAAAATAATATTTTTATGTTTATATTTTGATTCCCATAAAACACTTAATTAAAACAAATAAAATATCACATCAATACTTGTATTTCTCAATTTATTTTAAATGAAATTAAATATCCATAAAATAATTGCGCCATTCCATTATCAAATCGTTACAAAACTCATCTTTACGAAAATTTCCATTGGTTTACCTCAGAGAAGAATTCCGTGCATCAGTGATTGTCAGATGGATGGACGAATCCACGGGACTGGAGTGTATGCAAAATGACTTTCCGATTAGGAAAACTAGTAGTCTCCGTGCGAATAATTCATTCACGATTTAAATATATTTCTAGTCTAAAGGAACACTTTATATTTATATTTCCTTCAATCTCTATTCATTTTACATTATTTTCAAAGATAAAAATGGGTCTCAATGTATCTCTTCGAGGAGCCAGTAGACAGGGTTCATTCCGCAATTCTTTGCAGAGCCATCCCAGTAGCTGCAGGTTTCCCAATTCATTTCTTACGAATCATGATTTTGTTTCACTTATCTATTGGTAAAAGTTTTTTTAGGAAGTGTGAAGTGACAAAACTTATTACATTGGACGGAATAGTAAATTCACGATTTTCAGAAGACACCTTGATTACACGAATCAATTCAGCAGGTATCAGATCTCATTTTTGCATTTTACCGAATTGTAATAATGATATTCAACGAAGATTCCTCGTTTACACCTTCACTGAGCGCGTTATGGGGAAAATTAAACTGGTCATTGCTGATTAGTGAAGAATAGTAAGTATTCTGCAGTTTTCCAGAATACGAAAATTTGAATCTAACGTTTATTTTTTTCTGTTAAGTGTTCATTACATTTTCTTAATTGAATGTACATCAGTTGTTTTAGAAAATAGAAAAAGGAATTCTCAAAAAAACAAATCATATTCCTTTTTTCTGGCAACAGTATTAATTCTTCAAGGCATTCGCGAAAAACGTTGATCCTCAAAAAAGGACCTATGATCTATGAGTTTGATCGATCTCCGTGGCTACACTTCCATTCTTCTTTTGCATCATTTGAGACGTTACAAATCACGTAGTGATGATCAATGGCATCACATCATTATTTTTCTTTTGCTTACAATAGTACTTGTTTTTATATATGCCAATAAAATTAAATGAAGCAAATAAAAGCTATGAAGAACATTATTCCTTCATCGTATTCTAGAAAACCCTTCTTCCGTTGTCTATTTGTACCTCGGAAAAGAACCACTTCCATGCTCATAAATCTATACTTGTTCCCTGACATACAGGCCGGAAAATTGATATCGATTGAAATTCACTTAAGTTGAACACATAGAAAAAATATGAAGAACAGGTATAGCTTGAAAATTTTACGTAAACTCCTAAGACGACTGATTCGACTTCGAAAAAGAAGCACCGAGTCTCAAATCCAAACTTAATATACTGAGGCCTTCGCCCTTTTATCGTTAGCCGCGCAGTTCACGGTACGCGGCGCCACCGTATCACGGCGCGCAGCTCGAGGGATTCCGACCCGGAGGTCCGGCGTTCGACGCCGAGAGCGGTCGCACCGGCGAACGGTAATTCGCGGCGATCGGGGAGGCGCGAGGAACGGCGGCGAGCGGGGACGGGAGAGGAGCAATTGAAACTAAAACACCGCCTCCCTTCCCCTCCTCCCCCCGCCGCCGGCCACTAAACTGCTCGCCCCGCGCCGCCCCCGCCCCGGCCGCTGCGCCGCGAGCGTGCAGATTTAGTGGCACAATCACGGTCCGGATTAGCGCGGCCGATAGATTTGAATAACAATGCGGCGCCCCGCTTGCGGGCAGGGGCGGGGAGCGGGGCGGGGAAGGGAGCGGGGAGGGGCGGGCGGGCGTTGGATTTATCGGGCCGAAGAAGAGGCGGTCGCGGCGCGCTGTATGACAGCAGATACGCGCCGAGGAAACATGATCCAACGCCCGGCGGCGCGACGAGCCGCCCCAGCGGCAGCGGCGCGGCTGCAAGGCAATGCGGGGGGCGGCCCAACTAGCGCCAGTGGCGGTAGGATGCCTTCTCCGAATTCTTATGCGATTTTTTTTCATTCGAATTTTACCGTTATAATATTCACGAAATTTGAAATATGAATTTAACACGCATCTCGTTGGATTTAGACTTGGCCCAACTAGCGCTAGAGGCGGTAGGATGCCTTCTCCGAATTCTTATGCGATTTTTTTTCATTCGAATTTTACCGTTATAATATTCACGAAATTTGAAATATGAATTTAACACGCATCTCGTTGGATTTAGACTTGGCCCAACTATCACTAGAGGCGGTAGACTGCCTTCTCCGAATTCTTATGCAATTTTTTTTCCATTTGAATTTTACCGTTATAATATTCACGAAATTTGAAATATGAATTTAACACGCCTCCCGTTTGATTTAGACTTGGCCCAACTAACGCTGGAGGTGGTAGACTGCCTTCTCCGAATTTTTACGCAATTTTTTCTATTTGAATTTTACTGTTATTAAGTTCACAGAATTTGAAATACGAATTTAACACACATCCCGTTGGATTTCGGCTTGACCGGATTTTATAATACCTTTTTGGAATGTGCCTGAATGATGAAATACTCTAGTATATCAAAAGCATTGGTCAAAATTGCCTGCTTAAATGTCAGCTATGATTATCGAAACTTCAAACTATGCAATCAAACAAATATTCCATTTTGTATCGTACTGTTGTATCGTTTGAATACAAATTAAAAGCCTATTTTTACTTTTTTAAAATATAAAATTATCTCTGAAAAGTTAGTAAAAGTGTTGTTTAACAGTAACTCAAAGAAACCTGTATCCCTAGTACCCAGTGTAGGATGATCGCCCATATTTTTGTGCCCAGTATGCGAGTCCGGTTAATGTAACAAAGTTACTTCCTTGAGATAATATTCGTCTACTCCATTTCATCGTCAATAACACTCGGGCAACAAAGTAGAAAAGTAAAGGAGTAAGTGAGGAAGATAACCGTCCTATTTCCTTCATAACTCGTGTTGTATTATTGATTAAAACACATTGGCGCAAGTTTAAATCCATACGAAATGGGTTCAAAATTCCTTTTTTCAATACCGACAATCTGTGACATTAATATTTATTTCATTACACTGGAACACTTTCTGGTGAGAAATTATTCAAAATTACAATATTCTTAATTCCCGTGTATCTTGAAATTTGTTTAGAACTATCGTTTGCGTAAGTCATTTTATAAATGTTGTAGTAATCATTCCCTAACTAGTTCACAAGGACAAATGTACGAATCTTGGTAAAAACTGTAATTATCTAACCAAATCACATCTTGACTTGTAAGGTGAATCTTGCTCAATTAGTAAGGTGTATTTAATATCACGTATTGTTAAAATCTTGTAAGGTGTATTTTAATATCACGTATTGTTAAAATTACTAAAAGTCCAGGACACCTTTGTCTTCAGACATACAAATTTATTAATTTCGTTCACAAAAATACACAAAACAACAAGACACTACATTGAATTAATCACAACTAATTAAAATATCATCATTAATCAATTTTATTTCTACAACAACTCTCATAAATTTTTGGCCTACGTCTAATTCGACATCACCGCGGCATACTGCGTTGCTCGCTGTGTAACAACAAACGCACCCAGGAGCATTCGACCGCCCTTCGGGGTGGGATGGGGAGAGTAGGCGAGGACGGCAGCGGGCGGGGACAGTAGCATAAACGGCGGGGGCGGCGGCGGCTGCACCGAATCACGGCCAAGCAGAAGACGCTTCCGCTACGGCGGCGGCGGCGGCGGCGGTGGGTCGGCGGAATTAAAACGGACGTTTAGGAGAATCAACAGCGGAAGCGGTTATATTGGCGGGGGCGTAAAATAGTTTCCTTCCTCCTGATAAAGCTGTCTTAATTAAAAAGCGGGTGTAGACCGCAAGCGGCCCATAAAAAGCGCATCGCGCTGTTCTTCGGAACGTAAGGGCCTGGCACTTCTTTAGATTTATCTTCCTCCTTCCCCGGGGCGAGAAGGAGGAGGAGGAGGGGAGGCCGTTTACATTTTTCAGCTTTGTGCCGTTAAAAGGCGGCGCGGGGGTCCACGTCGTGCCGGCGTGTCGCGCGCTCCCCGGAATGCGCTCGGGGGTGGCTTTGGAGGCTCGTAGACGCACGCGGGGGCTCGGAACATGCGGCGCTACAGCAAGAAATACTAATGGATGGGGCGGTGGCGGTGGAGTTGTGTTCGTCTACTGGAAACTAGAAGCCACACTCGTTGGTGGTGAAGGAGAAGCTGAGACCGAAAGAATTTCTACCATGGAAATGTGCCGTTGAGATAAAACAGAATATTGCAAACGGAACAGTGAAAAGATTTACATAAAAAAATACACATACAGAAATACAGTACCTAGTTATTAAAAGTTCGACTCAAATGTTCACTGCAATGCATAATATTTGGTAATATCTGAAAACACACCATTTTTCAGTCAAGATTTCAGAGATGCGTAATTTCTAAATACGCGTGGGAGGTGACCATAGTCTTGTAAACGCGGAAATAACTCTGACGCGACGCTGGAAGAAATGTTCATGAACAAGGTGCTGTACGAAGATTTTTGGAAGTCCTTTGGAAGCCATGATTCATTGGTGTAGTACAATACGCGACCAAAAGCATTTCTCATGTGAGAATGTCCCGTTGAAACATAATAGCATATTCTAACGCCGATATAAAAGAAAAAATCGCAAGGATATAAGTAGTTAAAAATAGTTAATTAATAAAAATATATCTTAAATCATATCATAATGTATAAAATACTATATCCATTACGCAAAAGGACACACAAAATTTCATCGTCTTGTGTACTGTAATGTATTTCTACATTTTCAAACTAACATTTTTCATTTCAGCCACGATGAGGTACGAGTGTAATAACCCCTGAATGCCTGACAAGGGACGTTCAAAAATCTCGTAGACACGAAGAATCAAACACATAGGATGGCGCGACACAGCAAGTAAAAATATAATATAAATGGATGGTGTGGTATGTGCAGATTTGTGTTTGTCTCCGGGAGACTGCAAGCTACACACCGTTAGTGATGTTGGAGAACACGCGACAGAAAGCATCTCTCCCGAGAGAATGTACGGTTGAGACAAAATAGTTTATTTCAAACATAATTACGAATAATTGGATAAAGTAACTGAATATAAATACAAAAATACCATATTCATAAAAAACATCACTCAAAAATTGACCTTTTTGATTATTATATGTTCGTAATTTCTGAAATCATGGCAATTTTCGTTTTTGCAAAGAATTAAAAAGAAGCATAATCGCTAAATTGGTGTAAGATGTGACTAAGATGTGAAGTCTCGCAGACACGGAAACGCGTAGACTTTCTTGGGAGGCTGGTGGTAGCGCGGGAAGAAATGCTAGCGGATTGGGGGTTGAGGGCTGGAACTTCTACAAGCTGCATCTCGTGATGCTGGTGCTAGAGCATCCGTGTCTGAATGCAATTCCCGCATAAAAACATGTTATTGAGGTAAAAAATATGTCGGCAGAAATACCAGGTAATTTTGGAAAGATTTTTATGCATTAATATAAATGTAATATTTCGAATAAATTATTGTTTTACAAAAACACCACTCATGTATAATTAAATGAAGGTGTAGTTGTGCTTGATAGTTTTTGTCAATACCTTGTGGGCTTTACTCATCATAAGATGAATACAGATATGATATTCAACAACAAAATAAAATCACTCTAAGGTTTCTGTTACTGCGTTTTTGTATTTTATTTAATTGTGAAAAATTGCGTCACATTATCATACAATAATAATGATAATAATAATAATTAATATTTATAAATTAAACTTCTCGAATATCATTAATGTGTAATTTCCGTTAACATAAAATTTATCGTTTCTATCATAATTTTGTAGGAGCATCACCAAAACGGATTAAATGATTTGGCACCCAGTTGAAGAAGACATCTACATTAGCAAGTCACAAGGCAGTCGGAGATATTTTCATTTTTCGTAAACTGATTATGTTCACATTTGAGCGTCCATAGTCTGGAATAAAATGATCCACATAATTGTAGAGTACTAAACATTGATTTTTCTTACCTTAGCAACCCCGTAATTGTCACTGGGTGAAAATTTTAAAAAATTAACAAATAGTTTAATAAGATCAAAAGATTTATCACAAATGAGCCGAATATCAGTAAGATAAATTTAAACTACTTAAATATAAAGATTTAGTACGCGAAAAATAACTATAAATGCGCAATGCGTACGACTTTTTAATATTACTGGGACAATTCAGTAGAGAAAATGGGAAGGATATACGAAAATTACAGACGAGGTACATTGCAGTAAAAACAAAGACTGGAAAATTACTTGGCGATTGAAGAGTATCAAAATGAAAAAAACAAACACGCGGTTCAGATGTTTCAATGGAAACTAAAATGAAATAAAAATTACTAGATTCGTATTACAGAAACAGAATGCAAAAATAAAATAAAAGTTCGGATGTTTAAGAAAACATGACAACTTAAACTCACAATTTACGGGAAACCTACAAGTTAATGTCAACTAGCGTCAGAAAAAGATACAAAAAATTCATACGATGGTTCTAGAAGAAACTATTAGTGTCAATTGCTAAAAAGACTTACAAAAACGAATCTATTAGAAAATCACTACAGGTACGTAATTTTTTCTGTGGTCAGAAACTTCTGTTTTTTATACGAAATTGAGAGAAACGTCGGTGCTCGATGTTTGTGCAAAACTCACGTGGCGAAAGCTAAAAGTCCCTACAGCCCAATCGTGAAAAGACTTTTGCAACAGAAACTTTCATCTTAGATGCGTGTTAGAGATAATATCTGCTTGAGTTAAATAAATCAAATTAATTAATCGTAACTAAAATTATACTTCAATTACTGTACAACTAAACTGGCCAAACGTACCTACAAAGAAAACAATTCCAAACCAGTAATTTTACTAGTTAGCACAAAATATAGAAAATTGTTCCCGAACAAAAGAATAAGTCCGGGTGGTCCTAACGTCGTCATCTACACATGAGCTGCGAACGTCCCGGAGTCAAGTTCAATTTACAATTAAATATTTTATAACTCTTTTGACGAACGTGACTAAACCACTAATCCTTTCAGGGTCATACGTTATTATTTTCAGTTTCATACATTATTCTCATACGTTTTCGTCGCCTTTGCTTTGTCAGCGCATAATTCAGAAAAATGTTCGTCTTGTCAGTCCACGAGTGAAAAGATCTGCACACAAAAGGTTCGACGTGTGTCGCTTACACGCGTGGGAATGGTAGAGGGCGAAGAGAACGTTTAAATTTAAATTAAATAATTTACTAGGTAAATTGTCGAAGGTGGCTACTACAACATTCAGACCGACATTTGTTTTGATTTTTTCAGTGATTTTCCTTTTATTCACAGTGAAGTATGTTACATCATCTGCTTCTTAGCAAATAAATTACAGAAATGAACACGAAAAAATTAGAAGTCTATGCAAAGAGCTTTCCACGGATGATGCCTTGTAGGTAGATCCAGCGAACTTGGTGGGATTCAGTAAAATTTACTACTTAATGTAGATTTTATTCGTTAAAATACTAAATTAGTCCACCATGTCTACAACGCAACACGACTGTTATCAGTTTCAGTTCTCCAAGATATTCATTTTACCTAGAGTTGCTACCTTCGTCGTTTGTCAGAACAAAACTTCTTTTTAAATTCTGCTCACAGCACACCTGAAAAGGCACGACAACCGATTTCACTGTGACTGCTTTGGCACCGGCTGGGGACTGCGCGTGACACAAATCATTTTGCAACTAATTTTTTTTAGATATCTTGCAATTAAAAAAAACTGAAGAACTGAGTAAGTGAAACTAGCCAAAAGAGAACATGGTTGATCAGTAAATTCTTTTCGCTACCAGAGTGTTGCCTTTTACTCTAGGTTTTCCGATACATTCCGGTTATTAGCACAAACTTTAATGAATTACCAATGCTCACCGCGAGAATGTTAAATTCCTAGTGCAGATGTTGGGAGTCGCGTTGCTTAATGGCATACTACAGACAAGGCACAGAGCGGTTACTTCTATAATTAAACAATTAATAATTATTAATATCACAAATAAATAAGTTTAAAATACTCAAAAAACCCTCTACCAAATGCACCAGCAATTATTTTTATTTTAGGGATTTTACCTTTCCACAGATTTCTAATTGCATGTTAGCGCAAAATTTCGAAAAATTAGTTAGTACTCACAATGCAAAAGTAAATATTCTTGCGCACGGGACACACTTGAGCATCAGTTCGGCACATGCTGAGAACCGCGAGACCATTATAAAATATAATATGCAATAATACGAATAGTTATTTATGATAGGAGAAGTAAACATGGCATTTTATTTTGTTAGTAGGAAATGTGACAATGCCGATAAGTCCAGTGGCGCCATCCTACGAGCAATAAAATTACTTTTACAAGTGTCTTACACTTTTTTCTAAGCCTTACCAACATTTAGTTTACTTTAATATAAGCATTCAAATCGCTATATTGCATTAAGATCAGTAGTAACTGTTTCTATCAGACGAAATTATTTTTTTCTTTGTTTTATTTACGGATTTACCTTAATATTTGAACATCGTCTCACTTTTAGCACGCTTTGCGAGCTTAAAAGTAACAGCTTATAATAGAGTCTGTCTAAAAACACTTAATGAATCAAACGTTAATAAGAATACAATCAAACTAGATGAACACAATATTTTTCGGCTTCACGTATTCCCCTTTTATTTAGAGTCGTGCAATACCTTTTCTGTGCGTCAGCTCAAAATTTCATAAACTGAGCACCGAAGATGGAAACGCATAGCGGGTAGCTGCGCGTCGCGTTTCCGAGGCGGTGCTGTAGACGTGGTGGGCGTAATTAGGTTTACAATTAAATAATTTAGAATAAAAAAGTAATACAATTAGTCAAATGTATTTAAAACATAACACAGATTTTCCTTCCCTAGAAGATTTTGTGCTATTCTTTTCTGTCAGAGTGAAACTTCGAAAACTTTTATCGGTCCCGGTCCAAAACCGAAAAGACCCGGCGCACCTTCGTGGCACCTAGACGTCATTATATTCACAAATAAATAATTTAGAATAAAAAAATTAGTAATTAAATAAGTCCAATGAGCATGGAACAGAACGGAGATTTTCCTTCCCTAGAAGGTTCTCCGCTGTTTTTTTCTGACAGAGCAAAACTTTGAAAACTACTAGCGCTCCCGGTCCAAAAGCAAAAAGGCCGGCACACCTGGGTCTTGTTGGCACCTAGGCGTGGCAGTGGGAGCAATTGTATTCACATTTAAATCATCTAGAATAAACAAACGAGTAACAAAATAACTCCAATTCCATAAAGTGCATAAAACACAACACTGATTTTCCTTCCACAGAAGATTTTCTTCTATTCTCTCCGACGGTGCAAAACTTCGAAAACTACTAGCGCTCCCAGTCTAAACGAGACTGGCTCACTTGGGTTTCGGTGGCACCTAGGCGCGACGATGGGCGTAATTAAATTCACAATTAAATAATTTAGTATCAAAAAATGAGTAATAAAATAAGTCCAACGAGCATAAAACAGAACGCAGATTTTCCCTTCCCTAGAAAGTTTTCTGTTATTCTCTCCGCCAGGGCAAAACTTGGAAAACTACTAGCGCTGCCGGTCTAAAAGAAACTGGCGCACCTGGGTCTCGGTAGCACCTAGGCGCGTGCTGTGGGCCGCGCCGGGCACAGTGCTGTCAAGCCAGGGCGCCTCCTCGCGGCGCGGTGGCGGCGGCGGGCCGAGGGGATCATAATGACGAGCTGGGGGCGGCGACGGGCGTTCTCTCTCCCCCTGGCGCGGCCCCGCGGGGTAGACGGAATGCGGAAAGGGGTGAAGAGGGAGGACGGAGGGGGGGGGGCACGGCAAGAGGCGGCGGTATGAAGGGCCATGTAAAATTCAGGCGCCGCGTACTTTACCCGTCCTAAAAACATGCAATCAGTCTAATCGCGTGAGCGCGTCGCGACGCCCGCCGAGGCCGACGCTGCGGGCGCCGCCGCCGCCGCCGCGTGCGCGCGCGGGCGGGCGGAGTGCGGCCTGCGCGCGCGGCGCCGGGCTCCCGCACGCGCCGCTCCGGTCCGTTCCGCGCGCGCCTGTGAACCCGACGCAAGGGGGGCGGCGTTGGAGGAAATTAAAGAAAGGCCCGTTACAAGAACAATAAACAGAAAGGAATTTTTCAATTCATTAAACCAAAAATTAATTTAATTAATTAATTTGAAATTATTTAGTGAAATAAGTATTTTAAAGGGTTATATTATTTTAAAGTTGTATATTTTAATTTCTAAACATTTTAAAGAAAAAATATGTTAAAACTTACTACTTACTGTATCCACATTATGAGAGAAAAAATCGTATGAGCTTCACCTCGCAAATGTATGAAACCTACAATACTTCCGAAAAGAGGATAAATTGTGAATTGTTAAAAATTATACAAAGTTGCCTTCATGAAATCCATTTATTCGTTTGGTGAGATCGGAATTTAGCTTGGACGGTGCAACTATCTTCGCTGAATTTCGTGCTTCTATTGAAAAATTACCGGGAACTGTGGGTAATGTTTTCGTCAAAATTTTAAAGTAATACTAGTTACTCAAAGATGGAATAATTAAATGCAATTCATATGGGAGAAGAAATTGTGGATTGGAGAATTGGGGACCGACAGCAAAGGTATGGAGTATACATGAATGACTATATTTCGTTGAGCGATATTTTTCTCGTTACAAGTATGTATTGAGAGACAATAAGAAGTCCTTCATCTATGATATTTCGATACTCTACACGGTTGTTCGTTGCAACATTGCAACAGTGCTTCTTACAGAATATGGAATTTTTAGTTTGAAAAGTAATTTTTAAGAGAATATTAAAGAAGTTCCCATTAAAAAAAATGTGGTTATTAAGAATAATTTGTTAATTAAGTTCCGAAGTAAAATCTTGAATAAAATAAGTTACAATTTGTTATTTATTATAAATATTGTTCAGCCTGGTATTAACATAGTTAGAAAATAATATAAAAATCTAAAATATGTTAAATATTGTCTTCAGAAGACCTAAAATGATGTACACAAAATACTAAAAGTCCTGATCCAAGTCATTTCTTACAAACATGTAGACAGAGATAAGTATAACGACTAATCTGGTTCACAATACACGAGCGTTTCAATTATCATTTAACAGAATGATTTCGTGGGTGTGTTTACGGTAACAATGTATTGTAATTGAAACAATTGAAAATTGTACACAAATACTCTAACAATCCACATCAAAAATTCATTATTATAGAATAATGCTGTAATAAGGCACTTCCAGACTAACATTTTCAAAAATGCAATAGTTTTCACCGACACACGTTCTATTGAATTTCCAACTCCTTACGCACGTACTCTCTTTTCGTTTTTTCACAGAATTTGCTTAACAAAGCTATTCATGTTCTCTACAATCCAACGATTGACCCAATGTTGTCTGTCTGCGGATTCGCATATGCACACAATACCTCCGGAAAGCCATTCATCAATTTTGTAAAGCTATTTTCACTCAGGGACCTCAAGGAATAAAAACAATACACGCAGGGAAATTCCCTCATTTTTACAGTTTACACATATTACTGAAAGACCTAACGCTCAGTTCGTTCTCCGAGTTTCAGAACGGTCAGTTTGCGTTCGCATCGACGTCGCGTCGGTCAGGCGGCGTCGGCATCGGCGGCGGCGTCGCGCTCCCCAGCCCAGGTGGCCGGCGTCGCGGCGCGCTTGGCGCCGACGCCAGCTCCGACGCCGACGCCAATGTCGACGCCGACGCCCCGCGCCAACGGGTGGTTGCATGGCTATGACGTCACCTTTTAGTTTACGATCTGGCGCACAGCGGTATTATAAATAACTACTTGTAAAAAAAAAACAGCTGGGGGAAACGAGAATGAAAGACGAAAGAAATAAAGCAAGAAAAGTAGAAAAAAAGGGACGACAAAAAATAAATAATAAAAACAAAAACACGACGCGAGAGAAGGGACTGAGGAGGAGGAGGAGGAGGAGGAGGTGGAGAAGGATGAGGAGGAGGAGGCGGAGGAAGAGGAGGAGGAGGACGTAAAGGGAGAGGGCCGAACGATCTGGTCCGGCGGCGGAGCCGGCGGCGGCGGCGGCGGTGGAGGGCCTACATTCCACGACGAGCCTCAAGCCCAAGCTGGCCTGCTGGGATAAAATATATAAGCTAGCGTTTCCGAGCAAAGCGTGGGATTTTTTATAATGCCAAAAAGGAAAAACAAGCCAAAAAATAATGGAGTGCGCGAGGAGGGGGCGGCGCGGCGGAGAGGGGGGCCTCTGCGGCGGCGGCGGCGGCGAGTCCATCGAGAAGGACGGCGCGCCATCGCCGACGAGTACGACACAGCACCTTGCGCGTTGGTCCGGCAAGGCCCGTCCGTCCCTTCCCGTCACCATCCCCGCCCCGCCCCGTCGCCTCGTATGTCGCGCGGCTCGCCAATCATAAATCGTCATAACATTCCAATTCGCGCTTATCTGGCGGGACACGACCAACAGCCGTGTTAATTGCCGAGCGCCCCGGCGCAAAAACCCGCCGCCGAGGGCTGCGCAGGAGGAGGAGGAGTAAGGGGTGGGGCAGAGGAGGAGGACGACGAGGACGACGAGGAGGAGGAGGAGCGGGAGGAGTCGGAGGTCGACGGCGGCGGCGGTGGCGGAGGAGGACCTTCGTCGGGCGAGCTGGCAACGCCGCGGCCGCGCGCCGCCGAAGAGCAAGAGGAGCGCGGGGCGGCGGCGGCGGCGGAGGCGGCGGCGGGGGCAGGAGGGAGGCGCAATTAGGGCGGCGGTACAATTAAAAGACAGAGATAGTAGCTGAAGAATTTTCAAATTAATTTTTTTAACTGATTGGACTCTAAATTTCATATTTTCAAAACGACTCGGATCAATGTGAATTGAGTCGTTTATTTCAGAATCCCGTCAAACGCCCAAATCTAAAAAAAAACGCCTTAGCGGCGGAACATTGTTCCATAAGGACAGTTCCACTGTTTAGTGTATATTTACATGAAAAATATTCATTTATCAACTGCTTTAATATTAAAAACTATTTTGAAATCAGAAAGACCCCTTTTCTCTATTTTCTTGAAGTGAGGAATTTGGCGTTTGACGGGTTTCTGAAATAAACAATTCAATTCCCTTTCTGTCATCCAGTTTTCAGGTCACAATTTAACACATTTTTTGTAGAATTTCAAGTAGTTTGATTTTGGACGCATTTACCTCGAGAATTCCCACACGAATATTTTTTTACATCGCTGGGAAGGTCGATTTTGCCTAGGAATCTGCAGCAAATACTCCAAAGCCGAGAGGAGCGAATATGAAATTTCCATACTGAAATACTGATATTTTGCATGTGATTGAATACTGATTTGACATAGATTATTATTAATATTACGGTCTTCAAATTATTTTAAGTTACATTGCATTTAATTCTTAATTATAATATGTAATTTTTAATAATAATGTAAATTTTAGGATTCTGCCACAAGGTTGCATAAGCCTATTTGCGGAAATAAATATCTATCTATCTATCTAGATCAACTCACAGTTCGATGAATGTTTTTGCTTGCAGATTTCTGGATGTGAAACAATCACATTTTTTAAATACCGTCAAGAACTGGATCGCATTTACAACGATAATTAAATATGAAAATGTAAAGAAAGTAGCAGTGTTCTGGGTAGAAATGTACCATTGACTAATTGGGAAGTGCGAAAGATTTTGTTGGCTATGAAAAAAACCTCAAGTAATTTCTACAGATTACAGATAAAAAGAAAAGTTCTAATTCCTACGAAACGCCCTTCATAAGAAAAAAGTAGTCAGCGGGGATTGCAATTTCCTAGAGATTACGCAAATATTTGCGGGGTTTCATCAGTCAAAATGCTGATAACATTAGCGGTAATATTTTGTACGTGTCGTTGTCAAGAAACGATGCATACTTTCTACTGACAACGGTACAGAAATATTTTTTACTCAGCGAACTTCCATTTGTGAAAAGTCTGATAAGATAGGCAGGAATTTATTATTAGTATGTCAATATGTGGATCCCAGTTTCTAAGAATTTTAGATAAACAATATTCTCAACTTTGCAATTCTTTCCAACACGTTAAAATTCTTAGTCGTGATATGATAGATTCTCTGATCGTGACATGATTAGAGCAACGCATTTCCAGTCATTGTTCAAAGACTAGTGAAGACGTTGAGACTACGAGACTCTTATTTCATCACAAGAATCGTATTGACAGTAACGCATATTTCATTATTAAGATTTATTTTGTTTAATAGAAGCAGCAATGCAATTATTTCAATTTCATTTCTGTATTCTTAAAAATGCTTGGGTACTCATACACATTAGTTATCAAATTGCTATAAAAAATTGATTTAAATATTACCCGAAATAATTTTGTTATTGCGACCTTAATTTCATATAGTTGAAGTAACTTCTTGTAACTTGTTCGATGTGTAAGAGTTAAATACATCTAGAAAAATATGTTTACAATTGATTTTCAATTCCTAGATAAACGTTGGACCAAGAAAGCATTTGCTCTTGGAAGTAAGATTATGTTGATGGGTATTTGGGATGAAATATTAACGCCATGATTTGGAAACACAATACAACTCAAACATTATTTATTAATATTTTATTTAATATTATGGCTCTTCTGTTTTGTAAAACTGTTAATGTGATCATTATTTTGACGTATTCATTATTTAACATTGAATATTTTTTTCCATAGGGCTAGTTGTTTCCCCTCTCAACAGAACGTTTCCATCCCTTTCTCGCAAGTAGCATTTCTATAAATATAATTCGCCAATTGAAGGAACAATCACACTTCCTCCCCAAAAATACATTGCCCTACTGAGGGCCAACATTCAACCAATAAAGGAACCCCCAAAAAAAGCCAATCCTTCCAATCCAATCGCGAAGACCCAGTGGCGCGTCCGCAGCAATTATCTGCGCGCGAGGACCTCTTCTGACCGCGGCGCAAACACGCAATAAAAGTACCAGATTGATGACAATTTCACAATCTTCGAGAGGACCGAATAACTAATAAATTTCTCGGCTCCGTTTTTAATCAATTCCCCTTGCGCGGCGCCCAGAGAGAGCGAACCCTCTCGAGCGGGGTAGGCGGCGGGCCTCCCTCCGAGGAAGGACATCGGGAAGGGGGAAGGCGGAGGGGAGGTGGGGGGGGGGACGCGCCCCAAATCAAATCAAGGCGAGCAACAAACGTTTCAATTGCAATGTATTTCATCTTCTTGTCGCTGTGACGGCCGTGCCAATAAAACGGCGGCGGTGGCGGTGGCGGCGGCAGCGGCGGCGCGCGGAGCGAGGAACGAAGCGGCGGGGCGAGGGGCGCCGGCAGAGAGCGCGGCGCGGCGCGGCCCGGCCCCAGTCGATACGACGGCGGTGGCGGCGGAGGCGGCGGCGGCGGGGGCGGCCACCGCCGCCGCCGCCGCCGTCGCACTCGCAGCAAGTAGCGCCCCGCTGTAGTTTATTCATGGGGGCGCGGGCGGGGGCGACGGCGCGGGGCGGCGGCGGCGCCCCGTCCCTACCCGCCCCGTCCTCTCCGTCTATCGAGCGAGCGTCGGGGTAGGCGAGCGAGCGAGCGAGCGGGCGGGCCCGGCGCGCCGCGGCGTCTGCACTAATTCGTAGCCCCGGAGAAATGTCGCTCGTCCCGACGGCGCGCGCCCGGACACGCGGTGGCAGCGGAGGCGGAGGCACGGCGGCACGGCGCGGCGTCGCGACGCCGCTGGCGCGCGCCCAGCCGCCGACGCCGTCGCCTCGTTAGCGCGCCGCCGGCCCCGCGTCGCGACGTCGCGCCGGAACGCGACGCGGCGGAGGCAGCGGCGGCGGCGGGGTGGCGGCGCGCGCGCGCCTCGTAAACACTGAGCCACGCGGTGGCGATGGTGGCGGTGGCGGTGGCGACGCGACGCGTCACGCCGCGTCCTCGTCTTTTTGACAGTCAGCGGGGAACGCACTCCGCCTCGCGGACGAGCAACTGCAGCGCGCGTTGGAACGACCGCGGGCTAACCCGTGAGGCGTGTCGCTCGTGCGTTTGGAGAAGCACGTTTCCACTGAGGATGTCTGACATTAGAAAAGCGAAGACCAACCAAAATGCTGGAGAAAGATAAACCTGCACAGACTGAACATTGCTAATTCCAACTTCTCTCTCAGAGCAGTTTCTTTTCAACGATAATCAAACAGGTTCAACCGAGATGAACTACAGCTTGCACGTAAACAATTTAAACAGATCACGGACATCACAACACGTGAGCCTCGTACTTCCTACCCTCTCAGACCATTTAGCAAGCCCAAGAAAGGCGTGTCTGACGGCCGCAGCTAGTACCCAAAACGAAACATTCAAGAACGCTTCGGACGGGTACCCCCAACCCGCAACGCCGCAGGATCGGGTCGAGAGAGCCGGCGCGTCTCTCGTAATGGGCCGGGACGCGCCATAAATCTACGCCACAAAATCAGCGCCGCGGCGACAAAGAGCCAGCGAGCGCGCGCGGAGCGAAGGTAGCTGGCGGCGCGCGAGGGGAGGCAGACAAAGGGAGAGCGAGCGCCGTGCAGCCGGCGCGGCGCGGCGGTGGAGGCACGCGGGGGCCACGCGGTGGCGGCGGCGGCGGCGGCGGCCGGGCGCACGCGGGGGCGGAGGCGCAGGCAGAGGGCGGCCGCGGGCGGCGCTGGCGCGGGGACACGTGCGGACGGGCGGCGCGGGAGGCCGCGTTGGCGCGCACGTGAGGACGCGCATGGCTTTGTTTTGGCGGGGCGCGGCTGCGCAGGTACTTACGGGGGTGGTCGCGGGAGGCCGTCCGTTCGTCCCTCGACGCGCTGCGCTGGACGAGGGCCGGGCCGGAGCGAGCGAGCCGGCTGGGGGCGAGAGCTGGGCGGTGGCTAGGCGTCGGGGGGCGGCGGGCGTCGCGCGCTGGGGGGCGACGACGCCTCGCGCTGCCGGGGCGACTGGGAGGGCGACGAGGCAAACGACGCCCGTCGACGATGACGGGACTGGGGGTTCTACGCGCCTGCCCGCCCGTCCTGCGGCATGGTCCGCCGACTGGGCGCGTGTACACTGGGCGCACTGCACTGCACTTCACTGGCGCGGGCGCGAGGAGGCAGGCGGCGGCCGCTGCCGGGCGCCGGGGCCGGGCTGCTGGCGGAGCTGTGGCCTGGAGCCGGGGCCTGCGCTGGCCTGGACGTGCGCCTGGGCCGGCCGCTGCGAGGGGGTGCGCCGGGGATGGCCGCTTCAGCGTGCTCGCGGCGTGCTGCCGGGCATGACGTCGTCGCGTCGACGGGCGAAGGGACAGCTCCTCTCCGCCGGGGCGTCTGCAGAGCACTGGCGCGGCGCGGCCTCGGCGGCGGTGGCGGCGGCGGCGGCGGCGGCGGCGGGGGCGCCCGCTCGCCCGCTCGATGGCCGGGGGCGCCGGGGAGGGAGGGCTGGTAGCGAGGGCGCCGCGCGCGGGGCGTGGGGTGCGGGGAGCGACGCGGTGGAGGGGGCGCGGCGGAGGCGGCGACGCTAGCGCCGGGGCGGCCGCGCGGGGAAGCTTGTGGCTCGATGGCGGCGGGCGCGACGGTGGCGCAACGCGCTGGCTGGCTCGCTCTACAGGGCTGCGCTGGAAGCTTCCCGCGCCGCGCCGCGCCGCCGAGCGCGCCTTCGCGGCCGCCCGAGCGCGGCGCGGCGCGCGGCCCACGCCTCGGCCGCGCGCGCCGGCGGGGCGGTGGCGGTGGCGGGGCGCCGCCGCCCCCCGCCGCCGCCCGCCGCCGCCACCGCCGCCGCGGCCGCCCCGCCGCCGGGAGGGGGCCGGGCCGGGCGCGCGCCGCACTGCGCCCGCGCGGCCGCGCCGCCGTCCAATTCGAGGCGCGGCCGGCGCGCGGGAGGCCGGCCCAGCGCCCGCGTCGTGAGGACAGGTGACAAATCACTGCGATTTGATTGGCCGCCTCGCGCGCGACGTTCCCTTTTCTCCTCCTTTGACCCCCACTGACGCGCCGCGCCCGCGACGACGCTTCCGGGGCAGGGCCGTGCGCCGCCGCCCCCCGCGCCGCCCCCGACCCGCCCCCGCCCCCGCCCCCGCCCCCTGCCCCGCCGCCGACCCGCACGTGTACCGCCGCCGCCACCGCCGCCGCCTCCCGACGCTTCTGGAGAGCTCGGCGCCGCACCCGCGACCTGCGCTCGTCAGCGACCCGCTTCCAAGTGCATCAGCGGCCTTCGATCTGCAGGGGATTCAAAATGCGTTTAATTGCGTCTCACGACAACCAAACTCTCTCAAAATGGGCCCCGGTTCAGTCAGGGGCGGGCTCAGAGACAAATTTTGGGAGAGGAAATTAAAAATGTTTTGGTCGAATGTGTCATTACAGACTTTGTAAAATGTTTAGCTCATGCTGCGATACGATTTTATTCGTTTTAACGATTATCCAAAATATTTTTGCATGAATATTTCGTGACAAGTTAAAACTAATACTAGAAAAATAGAAATACTAGAAACATTATTAAACTTATATCAACCAATTGTGGTTTATAAAATGTATCTACTTAATGCTCGTATTCGACTTGTGCATACTATCACCCATTTTTGTATCGTTAGATACACTTTTACGCCCCATTTGCAAGAGCACAAAACTAACTTGACAAAATGCATGCAACTGATCTCAAAAGGAAACAACCAAAACACGACCAATATACATATTGTAATACTTTTAAGGTGTTATCAACATATCCACAACAATTCCAAAGAGTAAGGTCACCAATTGGCGCGAATTTTGAATTTCTACCGATTCTCTTGTAAAATGTTTTATTTTTCCAATTTTGTTAAAAAATTGAAAACATTACAAGGTTAATAAATTCTACAATATTTTTGTTTCAGCAAAAAGCTTTATAGACGAATACGAGTAGATACATTTTATAAACCAATTATTGGTTGATACAAGTTTAATAATAAATAATAAATGTATCAACCAATTATTGGTTGATATAAGTTTAATAATTTTTCTACTGAGCATTTTTTAAACATCAAAAATTGATATTCTTTTCAGTTTGCCGATAAAGAAAATCTCTCAGAACTCTTTCATTCTTTTAGTTAACAATGTGTTGTTTTATGGAAAGGTGGCACTTTTCGGGCTTAATTTAATATGGCCTATAGATAACAACAGTAAACAAATGTACAGGAACACCTTAAAGAAATGTGATGGAGAGGGGTGTCCTTATTCTTTTGGTTGGCACTGTAGTTACAGAAAAGTGTTAGGGGGGAAATTTCCGTCTCCGTGGATCCGCGCCTGGTTCAATCTGCGCACGGTTGTCTCATGCTTCTGAAACAACCGTTCAAAATGTATTAACTCCACTAATCATTTCAATTAATTCAAACTGAATTCTCAAAGTACTTTATTCATTCTGATCGAAGGTAATCATGCCGAATTTTAAATTTACTGAAATAAATGTTAAAACGTAGCTACTTATTACATCAGAAAATATACAGTCTTGTTTTATGTTAATTTCAAAACCCGTAATATTATTCTTGAAGTAAACACGTTTTGGAGTGTTAATCCTTATTCTAACAATCCTCCAATTTGTCCCAGTGGATTTATTATTTTTCTTCCACCTTGAACAAAGTCTCGTCACTTCCTTGTGAGAGATCTTCCATGGCCTGACACCTGTTTGTCATAAGCGTGAAGTACGTCTGTTTTTTGCTTAATAAGGACATTTCCTTCACTTGAACACCTATTGCCGGGAAATTATTTAGGCCTGCTAAATAGAAATGTTTCTGCTAAAAATGATTTAAAGACTGTATGTCGCTGGACGAAATGATTGTGGTCACGAAAGCAGATATACAATGAACTATGATGAATTTGACACTCTATCCTCGGTTGGAACGAGATATTCTTACCGCTTCAAGAACAAGTTCTCTAAACTTGTTATCATCACTTATTCACCTAATGGATATATATCTTACCCGAAATTATTTCATAGAATTAACGATCTCACATGTTCTGATAAAATCAAAGCGTATGTCTTGATTAAGACCATGACGATTTCAATTTAGAGCAAATCACTATTTGATGAATCAGTCAATAATAAGATGAAAAGTCTTAACTCTCTTAAACTTCTCACAAAGAACTCTTTCTACATTAAAAAAAATATTCATTAAAATTTGAATCAAGAAATACTTGCAACCCTGACGCGAAAAATCATTCACTTTAACTAAAGATTTCGTTTAATTTCTACGCCTGACAAGGTAGGAAATTTGGAAGGAAATTTGAAAGCAAGAGAGAGCAAGCTTATCCACGGAAAGACGAGACACATTGTGGTACCATTACGACGGTAATAACTTGACGCGTACCAGTGTTAGTGAATGACTCACCGCCCTAACTGGGAGAAATTGCTACACTGAAACGAAATGGTTATGAGTCTCAGCTGAAAAGTGGTTGAAAGGTGGCATGCAGCCTCCCGAGTATTACTTGGAGCTAATAAAGAACTCCTGACAACGACGAAGAAAGTTACAATGCATCGCCACTAAGAGCGTCTTCGTCTGAAAAGGTGGGCTGCAGAAATTAACTAAAAAGTTGCGGTTCAACTCTTTCCAACCTGAGAAAGGCGGGGTCAAAAGTTCACCTCGGCTAGACCGGTCGTTTTTACGAGGTTGAAACCTTCAGTGAAAGGGCGTGTTGCAAACTGACACCGGGTGCCAAAGCTTGGGCCTTCGTTCAAAGACGCAGGGGCGGACGGGTTGATTCAGGGCAATAACGGGTCGACCGAACAATGACTCCGAGGCGAGGCACGTTCGCAATTGGCTGCTTTCGAGCAAACAACGACTCCTCTAATGAAACAAATGATGAACCATCAGCAGCGTTCATTACTCGACGAATTCGACAAGTCACGAGATTTCTCCGGCAAACAAACCAAGACGAAAATAGAACAGAGGAATAGCTCGATAGCGGGAGGAAGTAATCTCTTGTCGAGCTGGGCCTCGAAGTGCGAATAAATTGCGAGTAAATGAGAGCCGTGAATCGTTTCTTTCAGAGAAGGCTTTCAAACAGAGCCATTGCAATTAATATCAATTACTACGAAATAAATAAATAAAACTATAGAGAATAAATGAACATTAATCGATGTAAATTACTTGATAATAGTAGTAGGTGGTTCTAATGTACTCGATTTGCACCAAAATATCCAGCAATGAATCTCGTAGATATTAGCCGGACTACAAGACGCCTTGAATTTTAATGTTATATAAAATTGTATTCAGTAGTTAAAAGTTTTGATTTCTCTTTCGTAATACGTTTCTTTGTAATACCCACACCTGGCTTACCGCGACACATCTGACCGGTGTTTTTTTCAGTTGAAAATTTTTATTTGTGCTATGCGAGTTCATAACAAAAATAAATTTTAAATATTTATAATGCAGTTATCTGGCTCGTTCATCGTCGAGAATTATAAATGAAAAAGTGTCGATAGAAATACTTTAAAATATGTATTACAATACGAGGTACATCTATTATCTTCAATATGATGAAAAACTCGAAGTCATGAGGTGGAATTTCAATTCACTGCCACCACAGCCACCCACAATGTTACCACTGTATGTGCCTCGAAACCACCAATAACACGTTGCTTCTAGAATTCTTCCAGAATATTGTAGAAGAAAGGGTCCAGCAATAAACAGTGCCAATCGGTTTGTTGAAAGGGATTCAATTATTTATTGATCGTCTGTGCAAATGACATAATACCCTCCAATACGCTTTTTGGTGCTAAAAAATGAAAAAAAAGGCAACACATTCGTGAATTCTCTTAAAATGTTCTTGAAGGAACCAAAAAATGGTCACCGCCAGTCGAATGATGGCCCCCAAAGGTCAACCAGAAGAGGTCTAAACGTGAGTAATAGACACATCTTGATAGTGAGAGAAATAACCACATTTCTAAGCAATTTCATCAAACATTTCTTTCAGCTTTTATAATTTCTGTGTTTATCTGAATAGAAGAACAAATTATAATATGAATGTATATCTTTTTAATCTACAGCCAATGTGCTATTAAAAATATTACCCTTTCACGTGTTTCTTCCTTTGAAAAGTTACCAAAAAATCATGAAATCAGTTTTAATTTGCAGTAACGTCGAACACATTAGTCACAAAATCATTAGAATAAAGAAAATGAAGTTTTATGAGAAGAATGTCATGCAAATATCCTCTCTTTACGCAGTGAAATATGGAAAAGAAAAATAAAGGAAATTATTTCATATCTCATCACAATAACGTCATTGCGTAATTGAAATTAATGTCAAACCACAAATCATGAGTCAGATAGAAGCTTATAGCAGTTTTTGAGTCTCAGTTCCAAACGGATCAGGTGGGATTACCAGATTCGAATCGTATTTCCCATGTTATTTCGTTTCACATCCGATTTCATTGTTTATAGTTCAGATGAAGAGCACAGCATTTAAAATTATTAGATGAACTGAAATTAGCATGTCTATCATAATCAAACAGAATTACTGGAAGGGAGAATATTCGTATTTTTGTAAGCTCTTTTCAAAATTATAATACCCGCATGCATTGTGTTGCAATCAACATTGTTAGTTTTAGAGCGTATTTCAATTACTTTATGAAACTCTGGAAGCAACAATTGGGTCAATGAAATGTCTTCCATCACAATATTACGAGTATATTTTCATACGTAATTTTCAAATATAAAAACGGTTACTTGTTCTTTCAGGTGGCGATCATAATGTCTTAATGTGAAAGAGGGATTTTTTGTTTCCATTGAAGTATAAAATTGTGACAATTGCGTTACAGACCTGTAGGTTCATTTTAAGTCAAATCTCCGAAAAGTCATATAAATTTTTTACTGATTTTCACACAAAATAAATAAAAACTTCATAATATCACGTTTTCTTTTACAGCAGTTTGTTTGCTACACTCAATGACGATTTTGAAAAACAAGATATTCATGATATTTTGACGGGTCCATTTTATCTTTCATATTGATGTGAAATCTTAGTTCTTCCTTTCCAAAGACAGCTGCAGTCCCATTAAATGTACGGATCTTTCCCGACATAGTTACGAGAAATATTATGAAAGTTATTTTGATATTGAAGTTTCTAACAAACTTCTTGATAATCTACTTTTTCGGATTTTATAAAAGATTATTCCCAAACATTTCTCGAGCTTCAACGGATAATATCAAAATGCAGAACAGTAAGCATTCACATTAGTTTTATCTCCTTGCAGATCACAGAATTGTAAGATGAGTTGTGTATTAAAACACAAAATGTAAACAAATACTAAACTTTTTATATTTTTTCTAAGGCTTTTTTCTAGCCAACATTCGATTACCCTTTACGCCCCGTTGGGATGCATATTCGACCACATACTAAACACCAATACACTCGCGGCCTCCTCTGATCTGGAGTCACCAGAATGCAATGCCCTCCGCGACAACACTTACATGAGAGAGAAGAGAAGCTCATGATCAAGTTCAAAGCGGGACTCGAACCCACGACCCTTTGGACCGCAGCGCTGAATCGGCACACACTCTCAGCCACCTCGGTCATCCAAGTCGGCCGCATTTGCAAATTTCTGTAGTTTAATTATTTCCGATTTCATCAAACTTCACTTTAACGGTAGGTTTTTATACTTCGCGAATACTAATTTAATACCTTAACTACATCATACTTTGGCTCAAGGAACGACATCAAGTAGAAGCGTGTAGAACAATAACAATGAACTTAATGGTGCAATGCAATACGGAAAATATCATAATGTAATATTTGAAGTTACGAAAGAAAGAGTACACAGACAATCCTTCTCTTCTATAAAATTCATGGACGGAGAATTAATTAGTTGTCACTTTAAATATCAGGTCTATAAATGTTGTATATTATTTTATTATAGAATTTCAAGTTACGACATTACGTAGATTACAGTTGTAGATAAATTTGAAGGTTGCACTTGCTTTTGGTATTGATTAGAAAGCGTAATCAACAAGTCATCTAAAAATATCTCTTTAAGGATATATATAAGTGTATTCTAAAGGTTCTATTGAATGTGGATCCCGGCGATGATTTAGCAAGCTCAAAAGAACATTTTAATTTCCATCACGAGAATGTTGCTAATTTCTACAAAATTATTCTTTCGACTATTTTAGTGGATTGGTCCCCCAGGAAACTTTTATTACCGCGTATCACAATGATATTCAACTTTTTGATTGAGATATACGTGTTATTTTGTCAATTAACTAAAGAATTAATATTAATTTATGAAAGAATTAAACTATTTTTACAAAGTCATGGTATTCGGTATATATGATGTGAATATATTGCAAGTAGTACGTCAGAAAATATGGTTGAAAGGCCCATTACGAGAAAATTTTTATAATTACCAAAAATTTCTGACATTCAGATTCTTATTTTTTATGATTTCCATGAGTGGTTTGAATGAGAAAATTTTGAATAGTTACTTTCCTAATTAAGAACCCTATTGGTCGTTTTTGATTTGAAGAGAGTAAGTTTGTTTAAACATAAATTTAAGATGAATTACATAAAATATTGGATGGAGCTTGCCAATATTATTTTTTCTGGAGAAATATTGAACGAAAAATCACATAGTCTCTTTCTAACACTTTGCTTTTAAGCCGGTTCGCCATAAAAAGTAATATTTATTTCAAGGTCGTGCATCGAAAAATTAAATCTTAGAAAATTAGAACAATAACAATTGAAGCTCAAATAATTGGTTGGGGATCGGATTTACATGCGGATTTATAAAATTGGGGATCATATTTCCGATCATAATTACGTCCAAGAAGGTGAGAGGTAAAGGTCGCAATAACAATAAATACCCCCCATCGAAATCACCATAAAATGTTAAGAATAGTCTTTAACGACAGAGAAAGTTTACCGTTAATGTTCTTTATCCCCAAACGGATATTATTAATTCAACAAGACACTTAGACCCGATGACTAGCATTTATAAAATATAAGCGAAGAGGCCAGAAAATTGCATAAATTAAATGTGATAATAACAAAGTAAAAAATAATACTCAACGTTTTAGGTAGTAAAAAATACTCAACGTTTGCGATACAAAACCTCATAATGCAAATAACCTAGCTCAAAGGAATATAAACAAAATAAATGAAAATAGCACATAATAGAAATAGAAAACTGTCAGTATACAACAGATATTTCACGACTGAAGAGACAAATTTGTAGAGTTTTCAGGAAAAAAAGATTAAACCGTTGCAAGAAGGAAGAAGGGTACAATAGACAACCGAAAGAAAGAAATACTGTAAAGATAGACTTGAGAAGAGAAAGGTATAGGAACGTATTTCTTGCTGTTTCAGGTGGATCAAATTAATGATGAAAATATAACTTCAAATGTACAAGGTGTTTAAATTGAAGAGCGTTTCTGGGAGGGGGGAGATAACGAATACCGTTCTTGTTTTAGAGTAGAGAGTTATATGAAGAATAGAAATAAATTAAGTATTTGCAGAATTTACACGAATACACATATTTATAAAAACCATTGAAGACGATAAGTCTAACTCTGACGTTACAGTTTTTTCATTCACAAGTATACACAAGTGGGGTAGCGAAATTTGTTCTTGTGTTAGGATGTAGTACAATATGCTTAAAATGGTATGTGTAGTTCAAATAGTACAAAAGATTTTGCTTACTTTGAATCGCCGAGAACGTCTCCGAGAGACGGTCAAATTTGCAGAAATGGGAAGAAATGTAGTAGTAAATACTTTTAAAAATATGCTCCAAAATATTATATATTTTGAATTTATTTTAGTAATAATAATTTAGTATTGAAACCTTTTTAAACCCATATATTTTAAAATTTGGCTCCAAATTTGAATTTAAACAATTTCTTCATAAATTTCATACCAAATATTAAAAATCTTCAGATACTTGTGACAAATAAATGAAACACAATAAATTGTTGGGCATAGTTACTTGTTTAAAAATTGGCATTCTATCCCTATTTATAAAGTACTAGCGTACCCGTGCGAGAACTCTCGCATGCTATACCCTACCCTCTTCTTTATTTTTCCATTTCCATATTAAGCCTGTAATTTATAATTTTCTTCAAGATCGTCTTATCCTTTGTCACTTGTTCTATACGCTACTTTGTAATTGATAACAATATAAAAAATTCTTGTCAATACGAACTATTCTTATTTAACTTTACTATCGAGCAAAGAGGTACACCTCGCATATAATATCAAGTAATTAGTAATTTCACACACAGTTGTAGATTCTAGAGGCTCTGGACAAGTGGGATAGAATCCAGAAATGTCGAACCTGCAAAAATGTAATAGAATAAAAATGTAATAGATCTCATCCTGTATATTACGGCGTGAGGAACGTTTCTCAAAATTTTAGTTTTTAAGCCCCTAGAACGCTTAGTTTACGAAATATGTTAAAACGTGCGTTGAGGGTTGTATTTTACATATATGCGTGTTTTTTTAACAAGCCCTTCATGTTTTTAAAGTCAAAATGCAATTAGTAATGTCTCCGTGGAATTATCTTTCTTTAGAGACCTCATTTATAATGATTGGTGGCATATGAGAGCCGCAAAGGGAAGGTACACTACTGAAATAATATAGGAGACGACTCAACGTCTTTGCATGTTAACAATATAATATATCTTGAAATATCAAATTCATATCATCGATTTTAGCCATAATTTTTTAAAAAAATATGAAATGATCCCCTCTATAATATATACTGGCAGAGAAAGGAGAGGGAACAACCTCCCGATAGGACCAGCATATCAGGATACGAACGCAACACCCACTCCCCATCCGCAGCGCGGTCGCAATACTCTCGGATCTGTTGGACCACTAAATTCACGATTTTAAATTCCCAGGACCACGAATTTTTTAAAAAAATTATTAGTGCTGTATATTTGTAAAAAAGATAGATCTTCTATAATTATTTTAAAAATGTATTTATTCCGATTGATGTCCTTTACACAAAACAATGATATATTATGAATTTAGGTCGAACCACGATTCAAAATAATTTGCATCCGTGCATTGATTCATAATTCGTCATATCTCAAGACACTACTAATACATTTAATATATAACGCAGCTATTAATGTATCGTAGCAACATTTTAAATGCTTAAATGAATAAAAGGATATCATAAATACGCAATTAGCCATATGAACATCTTTAAATGCTTTTCCCTAATTTAAAAATAGTTTAATTATTTCAAAATAATTGTAGATTCTTTGAGCATTTCACACTTTGTTCCAAATTGTTTAAGCTGCGCTTGTGGAATTTTGCAACATTTTTGTATTTAATAATTATGTGCCTTTGATTAGTTAGGCCTTTGGCAGCAGAAGATGAATAAATCGAAAATAAAATATAGAAATGAGTAGCTATAAAATGCAGCTCACGCATCAAGAACAAAACTAATTAATGCGTTGAAATAAGTTTCGAAAGGAGGTTATGGAATGTCGAAGAATTGTTTGGGTAACTTGTGTTTTATTCAGTTAAATTGGGAATTATGTTTACCAAGTTCAAAATGAAGTGCAGATGAAATATTATTAATTTTGCTGTAGAATTTTGCTGAAATTTGTAGAAAAAAGTTTTGAATTGGATATATACCTAACTCCGAATGAATTTGGATGTTTGAAATAAACCAAGGGGCATCAACAATAATTCTTAAACAGGTATTCTGACAATTTTGTGTTCTATTAATGTTTGTAAATCATATTTTTCAGTTTCTGTCTATATTTTCAATTATATCAATATGTTGGTCCATCATTTAAAAGACAGAAAAAAATCTTGAAATAACAGTGTTTACACAATACTAAATGAAATACATATTCTTCACAAATACGTATTCTTTATTGATGTTTGTTTTAGATGCTTATCTCCAAATTGCAACATTTTAAAAGTCCGGAGCCAGCTAACGCACCGCGGACCCTCATTGCCCACCGCTTGTCCATCGCAATCCTGGAGGACGGCGTGAACGGCGACGCTCGCGGGTGCGGCGGCGGCGGCGGGCGCCCGGGGCCAGCGCTCGGGGCGGCGGCGGCGGCGGGCCTCCCTCCCTGCCGCCCACCCGCCCATGAATCACGCGGGAACATCCCATAACTCGTGCGTGGCAGGTGCTTATTACCGGCTATACTTCCACGGCATTACCGCCCGCCTCCGCCTTCGCCTTCGATCATAATCGATACCGCACTGCCCTCGCGGCGCGGCGCGGCGCGAAGCGGGGAGGAGCGGGCGGGCAGGCAGGCAGCTCGACGCTGCGCGCCGCCGGACGCTGCTGGGGCCGGGCACGGCGCGGCGCGCGCGCCGCGACGCCGCCGCACCGCGGCTACGCCACACGCGCGGCCGCAGCGCGGACGCGCCCCGACGCGAAGCCCCCGACGCCGCCCGCGGGCGCGCCCCGCCTGCATCGCTTTATTTATTTATTTATTTTACGTCAATAACAGTTACAAACTGTGTATGATGTACTACGGGGAGAAGTGAATTCTGGGTACATTTTTCATGATTCTGTGATCCACACCCTAAGCAATATAGTAGTTGAATTTTGAATACACAAAAAAATTAGATTTTTTTTGCAAGGATTGTTAACAAACTATTCGCTAAAATTCGGGTAAATCAACTATAATTTTGGGCTCATATCCCTCATCATGTTTTTCGTGGAGAAATAATACTTCCTGCCGCAACAACATTCTGGGCTATGGGGGAGCCGGCAAGAAAAATATTAATTTTCTAGTGCTGCAAAATGAAACTAGAACTTGGCCCGAGAGCGAGCAAGCCAGAGAGAGAGAGAGAGAGAGAGAGAGAAAGAGAGAGAGATGCTGGCTACGTTGTGATAATTGAAGTGAAATTCTGGAAAAAATAGCCATTTAGTGCCGTCTTCAAGAGTTTAGAAGATTGTCGAAACCTTGGGGAAGATATTTGATATAATTAATCGGTGGTTCTAAAATAAGGAACAAAATATTAACGAAAGAGGAGCAGATAACAGTTTGCAGATTGATTTCCCATCCAGAACGTACAAAGTTTTAGTTTTGTTGAAGCTCTAAGCGTTTTATTTGACATTGCCTCAAAAGAGAGGTGAACGCACTGTGACTTATAATTCAGCAGCAACTGCTGAATTATATTGGAAATGCCCACAATCGCGGGCACCTGCGGGAGTATACTCTGCTGCGGGACGGAAGTTCATTAGATACTTAAAAGCTAGCAAAATATCCGGGATTGCCCAGGATTTCTTCATAACTAATCCTTGTAAAAGAGGAAAAGAGTTCAATATTATGTAATACACAGTGTTTAACCCGTTTTTGCCCGAGTTATTTTTTTAAATATAATTATACTTTTAGCCAATAAATGATGACATATGTGATGTATAGTTATGTTCAAAATGAAAATTATCATTTTTTCTGTTATCATTTTCAAGATAAGGGCTGTTCCAATATTGGAACACCAGGCACGAACGGGTCCAGGTTTTTTTTACAAGTAAGGCCACATGAATAATATGTTTTTATTATTTAAACTTTCAAAAGAGGCTACAATTTAGTTATTTGATAAATCAAAATAGATGCTAAATAATTAATTTGGAGTATGAAACAGTTTTCATGCAACTTTATGTGACATTTTTTACATTGTTTGGTTGTATTCTTTTTACACATAGCACATCTTCCTTGCTTTGTGGCTGGTGACATCCAATGTCCTGAACCATCAAATCTGACAGAAGCTATTGTGCGAGATATCAGTGATTTGCTACTTTTAGGTCTTCCACCTGATGAGGTCAAAGTTTTATACTTTTGAAGATAATTTTGTACAATGGATTTTCTGAAAGAAAGGTGATCTACCTTTTGACCATGCTCTGTCTTTCTAAATATCTGCCAGCCATTGTGAATGGCGGTATCAATGCAGAACATAAATACAGGCCACCACCACTTTTTCGATCTAATTCCAATTCTATAGCACTCCAAATTTTCGTCCATTCTATCAACTCCTCCCATGAATTTATTATATTGTCCTACTGTGTTAGGTTGCACTATGGGGACTTTCTTTTTCTCACTTGAAACCCATCTATTAGCAGTTTTTAGAGATGAACTGAGTCGCAAGTACTTATCATGTGTACAATGCGATTGTGGTGCCATTCCAAAATCAGACAGTATTTTTATCAGCTCTGTAATCGAAAGTGCCTCTACCTTTTTTTTCTAATATTTTAGTTTCTTCAAGTAGACATTTTTCAGTTCGATTTTGTTTATTGTACCAGTGTAGCCGAAACCCAAATTTGCCAGGTTACTTGCCAACGATAAGCTAAAGAACAACCTGTCACCATATATCTTGAATGAATTACCTTTTGGTAAACAGTGGATCAACTGAAGCACATGTTCTCCGAGACTCATTTCTTTTGGTCGGCTTTCATCTTTACCAGAGTAAGGATTGAAATTAATTAGATACCCCAAACGGTCGCACAAACACCACATTTTGTAGCCATATCTAATCGGTTTGCCGCGAATGAACTGCTTGGCTCCATGCCTTCCATAATACCGCACCATGCTCTCATCTACAGCCAAGTGTTCTTCGTAAATGCAATATTTTGCGTATCGTTTGTTCAGTAAGGAAATGAGAGGTGTTAGTTTTGCATATCTGTCATTTTGTTTTAAGTCATTATTGTCAGCACAATGAGCATATTTTTTTATCAACTCAAACCTGTTTCTTCTCATTGCCGAACTGACAGCTTCATTATAAGTCTCTGAGTCTGTTTCCCAAAACATTCTCCATCTTGGTACAATATTGTATCCTGATAAAATCAGAACTCCAACAAAACATTTTACTTCCTCAGAAGAAAGTGTAAATGTGTAATCACCTTTCTGCTGAGCGTACAACACGAACATTTTTGTAAGAAAGTCCCAAATCTCGTCATCAAAAAATAGTTCAAAACATGACACCGGGTCATTTGGCACTGCACTTATATCACTTGTAATATTGAAATTTCTAAATTCAGGATTTATGTCAATTTTTTCCCACTTTCTTTGCTCTTTCTTACGTTGGGAACAGACGCGCGTAGAGAGAGTATTCTCCTGAATGCACTCATCACGATGTTCAGAGCCAATATTACTCTCTAGTTCAGTCACAGACGTAAGTCTTTCAGTCTCACTGAATCGCGTAATTAGTGCCTCACCTTCTGATCTAAGTTGGCTTCCAGGTAGATTATTCAGTGTGCCACCAGAGTCTTCATCGCCGCTGTCTTCGGCACTGATACATCCATCTTCTGGAGGCATAATGAAGATCGATGCACTGGAGTAATCATTATCCTCCTCCAGAATTGCAATTATTTGTTCTGTTGTTAATAATCTGATTGAAACGAAGATAAATTAGATAATTTGTGAAATAATAATGCATGGTACCGTTCGTGCCTGGTGTTCCAATATTGGAACATTTTAGAAAAATCGTGTCTAACTCAGCTAAATAGTAATATTTTCAAGATATGTTACTGTACTTACAAAAAGACACATTCATTCATAATTCTAATAAAAACAAAAAAATTTAACATAAAAATATAACACGCATTTTATTACCTTATATCATCCATGGTGCCAGCAGTAAAACATGAGCTCAATAAACCTTCCTCTCGCGGCGTATAAACGAGAACTGAAATCAACTCTTGGCACTATCGGGGAATTTGGTCCCTCTGTTGAAGTTCTAGGAACATAACGAAGCCCCCACGTGCGTTTCGCGATAAGAAAAAGTCAGAGACAAAACCACTGTCACATGTTCCAATAATGGAACACCGGGCAAATATGGGTTAAGGTCATTATTTATAATGTAATTCGTTTAAATTTTAATTAAATACTATAATTTTCTTTCATTTTATTTCACAGGACATTGCTGTTTTATTTTTAAAACAATACTGTAGGCACTGCTCCTGGCCTCTAGCGAATCTATTAGGTGCCCGTTTTTCCTGCATTGCTACTGGCCTCTGGCGGAATATGTTAGGAACCAATCTGCTCTTAGGCGAAAAATAATGGTCGTGGTGCTTACATATTATTTAAACTATTTATTTTTTTCGTATTTTTGATTTATAAATATTTACCAAACTGTGCAAGGACGCTGCGGCAATTCTGAAGAATTGTCTGTAAAAAGTTCGTATCCATTCATACACTACTTTTTGTGGTAATGATGTCGGTTACATGCCGTTGAATTTTAATGTATATTAGTATAGATGATGTGTTTACGTATTTGGCATTTTTGGTCCGAGGCCGGCTAGCTAACGGTGTCCCTCACGCCTCGACCAAGTTTAATACCAATGCTTGGGGAATACGAGAGACACATAGCGTACATGAATTCCCTTTACTGTAACTAGGAAACTCTGCCTGCATGAGATTTTCTATGACATACAGCTAACTGAGACGTTTTTAAACGAAAACTACAACTCTATTTTTGCCTCCTAACGACTCTATTTTTTGCTACTGAGAATCGAACCCGATACCACACCACGGGACGCTAGTACGCTGCCAGTGAATCATCCTAGAGTTTTGCTAGTTATGATACGAGTAGTAAAAGTGACTCTTTATTTTGCGATTAGAAAATGTTGCGACATGAGACTGATAGACCGATACCCTACAAGCAAAATAAAATTAGTTTTACCACGTGTGTCATACACAATTTTTAGACAGCCTTACTGATTTGTATTTTAATACAAGTGTACAAATCACTTCAGTAGAAACTGATGCATTTAGACGAAAGTCTTTTTTTTCATTGTTGCATTCACAGATTTATGTGGACATTTGAACATCCTCACACTTTTAGCACGCTATGCATGCTCTGAATGAACAGCTATTACTAGTGGCTGTCTAAAATATTAATTATTGAAGTCATTAGGTCGATCAATACCACTGAGTCTGTTTTTTGTGTTATCGATCGTATGAAATTCATTTCTTTTCGGAATACCATTTTCTTATAAGAAAAATGATACGAACAAAAAATGCATTTTCTATACAATAAACGTAATGACATACCATTTAGCTACCTTTCACTCATTTCGATTGTCCATAAAGGATGAGAATTGTTAAATCCTTAACGGACGCCGGCCGTTAAGATTTCTTTCCTCTGCTCGGTTATGTTAAGACCATATAAGAGTACAGTATTACGAAAAGTACAGACTGCGCAGGCGCTAAACTTTTTGATTGATGGCTCTACCCTCCGTTACGTCGTTCCATGTGATGTCACCCAATTGGTATCAGTGTCAGTTGATGTTATTAGATCATTCACTTATGACGTTACACCCCGTAAATCACCAATCACATGGCATCAGTTGACCGTTCCACAAAGTAAGATGCGTTGCCTGGAGACCTTCCCACACAGACTGAAAACGAAGTTCCTGCCCACAGCATTATCTGCAGTGCCGTGCAGTTGTAAGAGAATTCATTCTTTTGTAGGAGTTTGATATGTGAATTCCTAACACACAAAAATTTCCCTTTCATTCAACTAATTAAAGTGTAATTCACAAATTCCCATAGTGTAGGACGAAAACCCGAGCTTCGCCGACAACTTGGAAATCTGCAAGGGAAGCACGGAATTGCACGAGGGGAAGCAATTACAGAGCATCCAAAAGAAAAATAATATTCGCTTTAACAATGATATCTAATATATTAGTTATCATTTAGACTGTATAATTCTAAAGCACTGACCGGTAAAGATGGTTCATGGAATCAACTTATGTCTCTGCAGTGCTTCTGAGCGGAAGGTCCTGGGTTCGAGGCCCGACGGTGACAGGATTTTCGACACTAGATAGAGAGCTAGGTCGAGTTGGGTCGCTGTTCGAAGGAGAATTTCTAGCGGCCGCCAGCTCTGATAGTGACTGGCACTTACAAGCACTACACTACCACACATGTTGGAAGCTTCGAGTTTGTCCCAGCTTCGAGTTTGTCCCAGCGGGGTGGTGCTCCGCTGGTTGGAGATAACTGGTTTAATAAAAATCCCCGCAACCGAGATAGGTCGGCCCGTATCTCGTCAACCAACGGAGGAAGATTACAGCCACTCTTTGACGAAAACTTGCACTGCACTTACGGAACTAATGATCTTAGAAGTTGACGCGCCCGGAATCACTAATCAATCTAAAAGACTAAATAGGCATGTAACAAATATCAATGTAGGTTCTGGGTCAATGATCCCCATCTCCATCAGGTTTTTCATTTACTTTCCCTGATACTTTTAGCAAGTTATATGATGGCCCCATGTTTTGCTTCTGAACATAAATGAAGTTTCACTATCTGTGAGCGTTTTCTTGAGCTCTTTCGAGAAAGTAGATATTCGAATAATCGTTTTCCATTTTATCGTGGCAAAATGTTGACTCCTTTACGTAAAGCACTAGGGATAATAGCCGAATATGTAAATGAATTTACTTTGCAAATAGTTTTATTGCACTTCTCCACAGAGTACATTACACAGAGCTTAACTGTTTTTTTTGTTGCGGCAATATGCGCACCCTTAAAAGGCGCGCCAAAAGAGCGGTGCGAAACCAAGACTTCGCGGGAACGCGGCTCGGCGGACAGTAGCCGACGCCGGCCTATGGAAGAAGAGAGGCCAGCGGGCGAAGCCGGAGTCAGCAAGCGAGGCTATGCCGCGGCCCGCAATATAAGCGGCCGGCGGCACTGTGACAGGAGTTTGAGTTGGAGAGTGAGCCTGCGTGTCGAGTTGTCAAGTGCCTATCGTGAAGTGTGAGAAACTGTGCTGCGTTATTGGACTTCCTCTGGTTTTGTGGTTTGACTTCGCGAGTAATTGGACTTCTTCTGGATATTTGGAATTGCTTGGCTACGACTACGGAATTCTTCTTTCGGATTTGGGGAATTGTACTCACTCGCCTGTATTGTTGCTTGCAAGTTGTAATAAACAAAGTTGTTGGAAGTTTGTGTTTTCTGAACTTAACATTTTTGACGTTAAATAAATAAATAATCAAGAAGCAAGTAAACTTGACCCAAACAATGGTTTGGCAAAAAATGTGTTGGAAATTGTGTGCACCTCCAGATGATCAACGTAAATCGCATAGGCCCAAGACCAGAACCTCAATTACATGTCGGAAATGGGAAAGCGTAGTCCTAAACATATTTGGTCAGCTAAGATTAGCAAATACCTAAAAATATTTCAGAAGCAAAGCAAACCAACAAAAATATATGAATTCATATTTTAAAAATGTGGCAAATTGCATATCACCTTTCATGAAAAATGTGACCGGTTACAATTTTTTAGAATTCACAGCAAAGCAGCGCCATCTATTGCCCCAGAGGCTGTGATATTTAAAAACGTTTTTCATGCTCTGGGAATCAAATCTGGTCGCGTGTGCTTTGCAGTAGTGCCGATAATGCATTCAAAATCCAACTCTCTCATTGGGTAAAGATCGTGTTTGGTTCCGATTCCATTATTTTCTTCTGAGCTGTAAAATTGTAAAAAATACAATAATTAAAGATATTTCTCTCCTTTCTCACTCACACACACATGCATTTCACTACCACACTTATCTGAAGATCAGCCGAGAACTCCGTCTGGGGCGGTGCCTCGCTAGGAAAATTCGGGAGGGGGGGAACCCCCAAAAGCCGACATGTAGGTCAGCGTGGATCTCACAATCTAGCGTTGAAGGAACACCTCCGCCACCCGGGATGAAGTATGCACTACAAACGGGACTTACAGCTGACGTGGAAACAATCGGAAACAATCAACACATCCTCAGAAGCCGGTATTCCTCTCCCGTTAGGATGTGAAATGCAGCGGTGAATTGAATTTCAGGAGCATTGCCTCCGTCCAAATATATTCCGATCAGTCAGAACAAACTCCCGGCCCCAACTGGTCTCCCGAGATGTCTGGTAATGTACTGCGTGAAAGTGTAGTGTATTTAAGGCGAAAAGTTGAAGGAAAACGCGCTATCAGTGGCCCTTTTGTTAAAATATTACCACAGCATTCGCCTAGTACTTGAGAAACCATGAAAATCTACCGTTCAGAAACTCCGACCACTAGAACTCTTTTCTAGCCAACGGCCAGAATTCAACTTAGGTAGAATAATATGGCTAGTGTCGAATATTCATCATCGTCGAGACTAGGAACTTAGGACCTCCCGGTCCGAAACTCTGCAGTGTCAATAGTTGTTCCTCTAAGCCATCTTTGCGGTAAAATCGCAATGATTTCCCCCAAATACCGGTATAATACCTTTAAATATACAGGATGTCCAGAAGCTCCCGTTACAAAAAAATACCACAAATTCTGTGATGCCAGACATGAAGAATGGCAGGTCCAGTTTTTCCGAAAAAAATTTTGTCTTTGAGAAAATTGAGTTTAAAAATCACTTCCGGGGCGCGAAATTCAAACTGGCTGCAACGACTCTAAAGACAGCGGCGTCACCTTGTGAGCGGAGCATTTCCTCGTTCCTCCGCGTAAACGGTGAAACAGTCGAGTAATATTCTGGAAAGCTTACACTAGAATATTTAATAGTATCAAGTATTTGCAGGTTCTATTCAATAAATATTTTAAATGTACGTACAGAATATCGAGTTTTGTTCAAAATGATAGCCACGGTACACGGCGGCCGTAAACATAAATTATGAACACGATCCAACATTTATGAAAAATATTGAATCTCCTGGAATGCTCGAATTGTTATTTTTAGCACATATTAATATGAACTAGTGCTTTGGGCTTAAGATTGCCACGTTAAGTGATAGTCTCCTGAAAATTATTCTAAATATCGTGATATACTAAAAGCGATTTGGAAATGAAATATTCGTTCCCTGAATTCCCGTTCCATGAAAATACTGAGTTTATCTCTGGGCGCGGAATTTGAATTGATGTTTGATGATACACTAAGTAGCATTTAGGAGATAAAATATTCGTTAATGAAATACTGAGTTTATTGATTATCTTTGGAATTTGAATTGATTCTCCCGGCTGTCATTTTCTGAATTCTCAAACTAACGATAGCCAGTTTTAAACTTCTTAGTAACCGCTGGACGGTTTATGTAAGATGTAGCCCTAATTGATGGATATCGATATTTCCCCCCTCAAAAATATTGCATCTTTCCTAAATAAAAGTATCTGTTCGTACCGTAAAATATCCATGAACTTCAATACCAACAGTCAAATACTATTTTAGCTTAAGTAATATGTGGTACAGTAAGAGCACTTCGTGCTGCCGCAGCGAAAGCTTCCCCAAAAAAACTGCTATTGCAAAATATGCTAAACTGTTCTACGTGGAACATCGAAGTTAAGGCAAGCGTCCTCAACTATCCATTTCTCAAATTTGAATGACCATTCCTACCGCCGCTTTGGTTTTCCAGATGCAAGATGAGAGCATGTCTTTCTCCCAAATCTTGGAGTTACTTCGTTAAACCATTTCATAAGGCAGTTGAAAGCTACTCGGGAAAAGTATTCTTTGAGTTGTTTTGTTTCTTTGAACTTGCATTGTAGTTAGCAGATACGTACACAAATGAGTAACGACCATTTCTTCAATTTAATTCTTCGAGGTTACTACGTAGTACAGAATGTAAGGGAGTAGAAACAGTTCACTACACTACTTCAGTGTTGTAATTTTCAATATTTTTCTTTGATATTTTCATAATGTACAACAAAAGTCGACAAAGAGGAAAAAATTTATGCAGTACAATCAATTTTTAATCCCAAACCTTCTTTTGAATTATTTAATTTTTTAAATTTATTTTAAATTATTTTAATGCAGAATCGTTATCCTTTCTACTTAAATATTTTAGAACATGCATATTTTGCTACTTTAAATTACTTAGAAATACTTTACATGCAAGTCCTAAATCTTTCAGTTATATCTCTACATGTTCAATATTTTCATTTGTTTAAAAAATTAATCAATTTATAACTTTTTCATTTAATAATTGCATACTTTTTTTAACTGAAAAATATTAATTGGATAATTTTTGTATATTTTACATAAAAACACCTAATAAATACATAGTTTTATGTTGGTTATTTTTACTTATGAGGGATTTATATCTCAAAAGAATATTTTATGGAAAGCAGGAATAAACATAAACAATATGCAAATTAAATCATAACTGCAACTCTATTGCTCTGTATATTTTTTCTCCAAAAACATATCTGATAATGCATAAAATTATTTTCACATTGAAAATTGAATTCTTGTAGTTGTAAGGAAAAAATAATATAAATAAGCCATTCGCACACTGTTCGAAATGTTCCAATGCTGCTTCCTCTGTAGCGACAGATGAGCGAGACACACCTGCAATCGACACTTACGCCCGGTAAACTGACCCCGACGCACGTATTCTTGCGTCGAGGCGCAGAAAAACTCAGTGGGAAGGGTGTCTTCTGCTCGGGTATCTCTCAGCGTACAGTCGAGCTGCCGCACGAGCGTTGCTCCAGCACGCGCCAAAGACTAAGTACATGTCGCAGTCTCATTAATTGAAAATATGCTTATTCTGACCTCTCGCACTCAAACTCGATATTTCTATTAATTTGCCTTAACGGCGCTTAGCTTTTAGTATACGCTGCCTGCGCGAGACGCTGGGGGGGTGCGGGGGGGAGGAAAGGGGAAAGATGACTCCGTACAGCCATGACCACTGTGCGGGCCGGGTTTCGAACTGCGCAACTCTTTTGTTTTGAGGCAAAACTGACATGCGTCTGATGGGCGAATCACTAGGAGCGGTTTGGAGGTTCGCCATATGATATAAACCACGATGTGACGCGGCCTAGCAAGTGACAAATGCAAGGACACCGACCATAATACGAGCTGCGAATGGCAGCGGTCCAGTAACCTCAGTGAACCACGGTCAAACGTTTGCCTGCTAGAAGTATTTGTACATCACGCAATGCAACATCACAGTTTTCTCAGTCTTTTACCCTTTCACACCAGTAATATACCAGTTTTGTATTTTTTATTCATTGTTGCATGGCACATACGGCGACGCTATTTTATCTCTGTTGATATTGACCTGTGGGGTAGGTTAATGGCCTACGTGCCCTACAAAGATTCTTCAATGCACTGTTCAGTCTGCATCACCACAAAATCTGTAAAAAACATCAATTCAAATTCCCGCGCCCAGGAGATAAACTCAGATACTTTCATGGAACGGGAATTCAGGAAACGAATATTTCATTTCCAAAACGCTTTTAGTATATCAGATATTTAGAATAATTTTCAGGAGACTATCACTTACGTGGCAATCTTAAGCCCAAAGCACTAGTTCATATAATATGTGCTAAAATAACAATTCGAGCATTCCAGGAGATTCAATATTTTTCATAAATGTTGGAATCGTGTTCATAATTTATGTTTACGCCGCCGTGTACCGTGGCTATCATTTTGAACAAAACTCGATATTCTGTACGTACATTTAAAATATTTATTGAATAGAACCTGCAAATACTTGATAATATTAAGTATTCTAGTGTAAGCGTTTCAGAATATTATTCGACTCTTTCACCGTTTACGCGGAGGAACGAGGAAATGCCTCCGCTCAGAAGGTGACGCCGCTGGTCTTTAAGAGTCGTTGCAGCCGGTTTGAATTTCGCGCCCCGGAAGTGATTTTTAAACTCAATTTTCTCAAAGACAAAATTTTTTTCGGAAGAACTGGACCTGCCATTCTTCATGTCTGGCATCACAGAATTTGTGGTATTTTTTTGTAACGGGAGCTTCTGGACACCCTGGTATATGTATTTTACAGGTATAGACGTCGGATAGGTAAAATTCCTCTAACAATACCGATATTTGACGACATACCCGGTATTTTTAAAGATATTTTTTTAGAGGTATTTTTTTTCTTTCTTTCTATTTCTTTTCTTTTCTCTCTTAATGTAATTTAATGTTTAATGAATCAGTTGGTTTTTATGTTACTATCATTATTTTACCATTATTATTACTATAATTAGTATATAATTTGCTAGTATATTACCTTATTATTATTATTATTATTATTATTATTGATTAATGTTCTATATTACTGTGAGACTGTGTATTTTTATGTTTTGTAATTAGCTGCCACCGGGTTATACCCATTTGCAGTTTAAATAAATCTATCTATCTATATTTGGAATAAAGCTATAATATGGTAAAGTAAAGGTACTTCTATACCGGTACAAGTACCTTTACGGCTATAATTTCTGTATTCTGTTCCGTCCCTGGTAACAGTTTTCACACTTAATTATCTGGAAGGGTAATATTATTGGGGTTTGTTACGTGAAGTGTTCAGGGGGTATGTAACAACTCATTAAATTGTTACGTTGTCCGTAGCAACGATGTGGGCGGGGCAGGGTAGAGTCGATTAGGATAGTTCAGAATCTGGCAGATTTGGGATTAGGTAGGTTATTCGTTTTCCAAAGAGACTACAATGTGTTTGTTGGACAAATTTTGCTTAGTGAAATCCGCAATGCATGTAGGATCTACGGATTATGGGACAGGGCTAGATTTTATACGGAATAACATGTACTACCTAAATATGTATTTATACGCACTAAAATGTTTAAAATATGAAGAAAAATGTAATAAATTATAATAAATAATTATTTACCAAATGTTGTAAGTAACATAAATAGAACGATAAAAAAATAAATTTTTTCACACGACTTGTATCAATTTTTTCAGTCGAATTTTCTAATTCGACTGAGCTAAAGTGTAAGGTGGACAATCTTGCATAAAACAGAAATCTCCCTAAACTGTTTTTTGTAATCCCGATAGATTCCAGCTTAGACAGGTTTTACTGTATCAGTTATTAGGTGACAGTCTTGTTACCACAATCCACGAGTTGAGAAATCATTTTAATCAGAGTCATTCTAATCAATTTTGATGCCTTTCAGGTCTGAGGTTCTTTTATAAGCCATACTTCTGTTAATAATTACTGTTGACTTCTGTTTTTCTATGCAGTAGTCAGCATTATCAGTATATGTACTCGCGTGAATTTATAGAACGATGCACAATTAACTTTATCTTTTATAGTTCTATCTTCAATCTTTCTGTTGGTATCTATTTCGCTAAGAGAAAGATTTGTGAGATACTTTCCAGATATCGGATACAATATGACGGGACAATATTTCGAAGTAAAGTTCATTTGTGGATTTGATCACAAGTCGCATACATTATAATGTACTTGGATAGTAACGAGCAAATTTAGAAATAAATCTTTTTACATTGAGGATTAAATTTCCATTTTCATTTCACTCTGATGAATTATTGATACCGCATTTCAAATTATAAACGTATCGGAATGATGCGGCAATGTCATTCTATGAGAAATTACGAGATATAAATGATGATAAAAGAAACTAGCAGCCTGCAGAAGCAAAAATGCGCTGAAAAGAATACACAAAACAGTTTTCCGAAGTAGCACTCACTCTACACAAGAATAACAAATAAAATATTCTCATATGACACTATATTAAATTAAATACTTTATCAAAGACTTGACAAATACTGCAACAACATATAATAGACATGTATGTATGTGTATGGAGAGGGAGAGAAAGAGAGAGGGGGGAAAGGGAGAGAAAGTGAGAGAGAGAAAGAGAGGAAGGACACTGATTCTTTAGGTAACAAGAAAATTTAAAAAAATGTAATTCCGTAATGTAACACCTGTACAGCAAATATTTAATGGCGGGTTCATTTGAAATAATTTACCAAGCTTATAAAAAGAATATCTATTACTTTATTATATTCATTTCAGTGGTTAAAAATTCTTTATTAATATCTTATACAAACTGTATGTAAACCCAAAAAAACTAGTTGTGCTAAACAGCACGTACTTTCTCGCATTGTTTGTTACGTTTATTTTGTTTAATTCAGAGTTAAATACAAATCGGACGCGCCATTCTTATCAGCATACTTTCATAAAATGTTTTTAAAAAAATAGAAGTTGTTTTGAAAAAATCTTGTTTATACATTGTCTTTAATTCACGCAAAAGTACACGAGAACTACTCAAATTTGTACACAAACTCATTTAATCTGATTTTGAACATATTTTATTCAGAAGAAAACTCTATCTTCAAAGCTGTAGTTGTAGGAAGACACCGAAAACATTTGAAACTTTTAAAAGTTCGAAAATTCCGAGAATTCAAAGAAAACTTACTTACGCCATTTTTATAAACGTACTTTTACATTCTCGTATACGTAAGTATATACGGAGTATACATGTAGAGTAGGGAAAGTTATGTAATTGCTGCGCGAAAAACGGCGGAATTTTCGGCAGAAAAATTAATTGCTGGGCCCTAATTACTAAAAAGTGGATAAGTACAGTTGCTAAATTAAGAAAAGAATCTCCTAACACGTGGTGCAGCCAGAATCCCTGTTTTGTGGATTCTTGATTACGAAAAACCAATTGAAAGCAAAACGTTTGTCCGTCCGTCTGTTGAACAACGCTGACGACTAAACCATTCAGCCGATTTTCTCTAAAATTGATATTCCCCGATCAATCTGAATGATCTCATAGCCCCTCGAATAAGAAACCGATATTTTAATTTTGGGAGGTACATTACATGTCACCCCTGGGACATTTTCAAAATTGTCAAAAAAAGGCACCAACAATTATGACTGAATTCTGTTGTTGGAAAGTCGTGAAGGTGATTTATGAGAATGGCGCAGGTCTAATGTTGGTTCAATACTCTGAAATTATGAAAATTGCTAAAGTTTGAATGTGTGCAATATGTGCAATTTAAAAAAATTACAAAAACAGACTTTCTCAAAAACGACTCCAAATTTTTTCTTTAAACTTTTGGTAGGGATAGTGCTAAATGTACTCTATGAGATGACATAAACGCCATATTTGTCTATTCGTTTGTTTTTTTTTCAAAAATTACAAAAATATTTCCTTCTTTTACTCGTATCTCACGTCGTTAATATATACATTAGCGGCGATTTTTTTCACATTATTATATTTACGAGTACTTAAAATGTACTTTAAGATGTACTTTAAAATGCCATACAAGTTTCTCAAGAACTCAACTGTTTTTCTGTGAAAACTGTGTTCCGCCTCTTCAGAAACGTTCAAACGCCATTTTCTCATACATGGCTCCAACTTTTTTTTTTTAAGCGTTTCGCAAGGATAGTGCTAATTGCTCCCTTTAATATGACGTAAAGTTCAATTGGGGCTATTTTTTTTTCAAAACTTAAACAAATATAATATTTTTGAAAGATCTCTCACGCCTTTAATATGCACATTTACGGCAATTTGTAAATACTATTGTATTTGTGAGTTAAATTACTTAAAATTACTTCGAATGAAGTGTTTCGCAAACTCGAAATTTTCTGTGAAAAAGAGATTCAAATTTCGAATATGCAATAGTGCTTAAACGCCATTTGCTTAAAAATGGTTGCAAATTTTTCGAAGAAAATTGCCATTTAGGACGAGGTCTCGGTGTTCTTTAATATTTTAAAATTAATATTTCCTTTTCTACCATTAAGAAATCGAAAAATTAAGAAAAATGACAAAAAAATGTACTTTGGGCTGCGACAGATGGCAGCCGGCAAGAGTACGTGGCAATTTCTAATAACTAACCCACACCCAAGGAAACAGAAAACTAATGCGGGGAAAGTCTGAGCCATTCTGTAGCATCACTAGTTTTTCTATCTTTTAAGAAAATATAATCCAAAATTTGGAGTTATTTTTTAGAAAAAAATTAAATGTCATTGAAGCTTCATGAAAAGTATCCGTTTCAAATTCAAGGGCCCGCGGCATCAGACAGATCAATCGCGGAATATGAATGTTGCTTACGTTTTAACCGTTAACGTTATTCACCGACGAATGGACAGACGGATAGACGAACAGACGGACAGTCCGACAGCTTGGCAGACAGGCATCAGGCATTCAGTCACTCAGGTAGTGAGTCACTCAGGCAGATAGATGGACGGACGGTTGTCAAAACGTTTTGCCGTAAACCATTTTTTCTACATTAAGGAGCCACGAAATATGGATTCTGACTACACACGTAAAGAAGTTATTTCCTACACACAGGACAAATAATTATCCACAGAACCAGTTTACAGATTCGCTTTTAATTTGTTAAAATTCTGTAGAGACCTATATTTCTGTTAGTTACATACTCAAGTAGTCGCGTAAAAACTGAGTAAATTAAAGTGACTGCCTAACATTATTTAAATACAAAGACCTCAGAGGTACGAAGGGTGTTAGCAAAAACAAAATGAGAGTGATTTATACTAAAGTATTTTACGTTCGAAAGTTTATAATCTTTTCCATTTATGCCTCGTGAGATAACGAGATTTTCATGTACGGGAACTTGGTTACCGGTAGTAAAATATTGGATAGAGTATTAGTTGTAATTGTTGTGTTGAATGATAAAACGAAGTTTTTTGTAACAGGGCGAATCCAGAAAGTTCATGTATCAGAGCTCGGATAATTTCAGACCTCTAACCTATAAAAAATTAGAAAAATACTAACGGTTCACGATTGAAAATGTTACCCAAATTTATAAAAAAATATTATGCACTCTATAAATCATTTAGGCATTGAGTAGTAGCAATGCGGGTAGGTGTTGGTTAGGTGCAGTAGGAATGGCCAGGGCTAAGCACCGCGAGGCGTGGCGGGGAGGGTTGGAACGGAAACAGGAAGCGACTGGGTAGAGGTGGAAGGGGAGAGGTTGGGTGGGTGGAAAGGGAGAGTTTGGGTAAGGTGGAAGGGAACGGTTGGGTGGGGTGGAAGGAGAGAGGTGGGTGGGATGGAAGGGGATCGGTGGATGGGATGGAAGGGGAGAGGTTGGGGTGGGGTTGGAGAGTTTTTGGGTGGGGTGGAAGAGGTGAGTGTAGGTGGGGTGGGAAGGGAGAGGTGGGATGGGGTAAGGTTGGAAGGAAAGATGTGTGGGAGAAGGGGAGGAGATTGTGTGGGGTTGAACGAATGGGGTTGGGTAGGGTGGAAGGGATGAAATTGGGTGGGGTGAAAGGGAGAGGTGGATGAAAGGGGTAAAGTTGGGTGGGGGGTTAGAAAGGGTGAGGTTAGGTGGGAGTGGAAGGGGATATGTTCGGTGGGGCCGGAAGGAGTGAGGTTGAGTGGGGAGGAAGTTGAGAAGTTGGGTGGGTGGAGGGGAGATATTGGTGGGGTGGTAGGGGAAAGGTTGGATGTGGGGGGAAGTGGGGAGGTTGGGTGGAGGGGAGGTTAGATTGATAGAAAGGGGGAGGGCGGGAGAGGAGGGAGAGAGCCGTGGCAGGGTTATGCTTTTCCCATTTACACTGTACGTGGGATACTTTCTTAGTGCTTCGTTCCCGATAATATTTAAAAATGAAGATTATATTGTAAATATTATTCATGTAAATTGTCCTCTTGTGTATGCTGACAACAACGGTTCGAGAAATTATAAGTCGTGAAATAACAATCTATATCCGAGGAAGAAAACCAAACATGCCGTAACACAGAGTTAACTGCAGTTTATCCACTGCAACTTAACATAGGGTTGTTTTTGACTTGTGCTCTAATCATGCATTTGCGCATGACTTTTCATCGACCAAAATAACAATCCTACCAAAAGTACATCAAACAATGATTCACAAAAATTAAAATATTGAATATATATTTTGAGAAACAAAATGAAAATGTTACTGACATCAACTTTTAAAAAGAGGCCTAAGGTAAGGTATTATTCGGATTTTCTTATTCTGGTTATTAGCTTATTGCATCAAATTCTGAAAATTGTATTACGCATTTATTTGGCCAGGAGTTATATAATATTTTTCCGTTGAATATGCCGAAATGATCGTAAAAAACAGTACTGGATGTCCTTCAAATGAAATTTGTATTGCTCAAATTAGTAGTACCGTCTTGTAACGACTAGGCCGATTAGAAATGTTATCAAAATTATGAATATTCAAAATATTAAAATCGTTTTACAACGCCAATTAAACACTTAGAAAATGAAATATATTTCACAATTATAGTTTTGACTGAAATCAAAAGACCTTTCTTTATAATACAAAAAACTGTGTGAGACCGAAAGCTCTAGTTTTCTACGTAATGTACAAATACACAAAATAAACGTATGCATCCTTCAGTTCCTTAAGAAAATAGAATCCAGTTTCGGGGCGAATGTGTTTATGTTTCATTGAACAAATATTGGGGTATAAACAGAAACATGTTTTAGCAGAGAGATTTAATAACACACTTCGGTTCAATCTGGAGACAATATTACAAAGAGGAGTGTGGGGTAAACAAGCGATATTATTGTGCACTCCCTAAATATTAGTTTTCAGCTAAAGGAAGCCAGCTCGTGCAGTTTGCATTAGAGTAGATTGCAGGCATGAAGCATACAGGTAACAATAATACTTGATACCTACGTTTACAGAACTTTTGAGTAAACTTATCTCTGAAAGAGCACTAAAATTAAAATTTGAAAAAACATCAAATAGATAATGCCTATTTCTACTCATACTATTTCTCAGAATTTTTTTTGACGTTTCTCAGTATACTGAAGGAAAACTTTATTCTATATCAAGACTGTCCCACTTAAAAGAGCTTAAGGACCACATGTCAAATTCTAGTTAAGCCTCAGGCCTCACCGTGATTTAAGATGGTTTTTACCCTAAGTATTGAGATTATACTGAAACAAATATATATTAGATACGACTTTTATTCAGCGTATTTAATGATTAATGTACATACAACGATAAAATAATCATTAAATAAAATAAGATGAATTGTACAATTGTATTTGGTTGGTAAAATAAAATTTTTCAAAGAAAGAAATCGCGTACCGCACAAAAAGATTCGACGGGCCTCATGCGGCCCGCAGGCCGCCAGTTGGAAAGCCCTGTTCTACACTGTACTAAGCTACCCTGGAAGTGAATGTTCAATTTGCATGAAACTCAGGATTTCATGACGTCTATGACTGATATTCTTGAGAAGTTTTATTGATTTATTAGCAGCAATTTTTCAAATATCTGAGGATGCTCATTTTAATAAAGCAGTAGTCAAAGCAAGATATCACAGGAAGAAATTATAAATGGTAAACAGAACTTAATGAATCTGCAAACTCCTCACAAGCGCATACTTTGTCCTACTTTTAAATCAGAATTAGAGGAGAAATCCCTACCACAAAAGAAGAGAAATGAAATCTGAAAGAGAATCGAGAATACGAAATATAAATTGCAAAATTCAGCTATAGCCGCTACACCCAAGACATGTAGCAAAATAACCTGAAAACGGTTAATATTACATTTACAAACTCATTCGCATGATTTGTTGATACATTACACACCTCTTAAATGAAAACTTAAGAGAAAAATTACATAATAAGAGGATGTCTTTTTCGATGTGTGAGTTAAAGTAGCAGATATTACGAGTATATTGGTATTCATGTATTCAAGAATAACTTTACTAGAGGTTTTATTGCAATTTGTGCTCCCTAACAATTCTAAGAAGCTGAACATTGATAATACGTCTCGTTCATGACTTGCTCTCACAAAAGTACTTGGCAAGTACTTGGCAAATTGCTAATTACATTCATAAAACAAGAACTTTTCAGTACCACCTGCCTCCACTTTAAACCACCAATATAGGTTTCATTGACAGCGAAGTAATCCTACAGAGAGAGCGTAATTATTTCTCTCTAAATCGCGGGTGCGAACTGTTATTGATAGGGGCTTTGGAGTGCAGAGCTCTTTCTGTGCAGTCTCGTTAAGGTGTTACGCTACTCTTGCACCTTCCTAAGTGTGGGCGCGGTGAAATAATTCGTATCCTTCGCAGGCAGCACCCACTGAAGTGCCAATCGACACGCACGCACGCCGCATCGGCGCGAGCTGAAGTGTGAAGGCGAGAGCGCGACCACTGGGAATCCCACGTAGACATACCCGAAGGAAAAACGGAGGTGGAGGGAGGATGCGGCAGGCAGAGGCGGGGGGCGGGGGTGGTGATGGAGAGCGATAGCGGCGGGCGGGGGCGGTGGGCAGGGGAGTCTTAGTCACGCTTAGTGAACAAACGAAGGCTGAAATAATGAATAGTGAAATAATATGTGAATCCCTCGCAGACCTACTCGAAGGAAAGGCGGCGGGCGGAGGGAGGATGGGGAGGTGGTAAGAGGCGGGTGTGGTGGGGTCTGAAGTAGAGGCTATGACGATGGTGGTGGCGGCCGTGGTATTGGTAATGGTGGTGATGGTGACTGTGGTGACGGCGACGGTGACAGTGGCGATAGAAGTGACAATAATTGTGGCACAACTGATGTGAATGCAGCGACGGTGCAGATGGAGAATTGGGAGTCGAATACGAGAAATTGCGCCGTGTCTCAACGTAAATTTGTTACGCGTAGTGAAGAAACGAAGATTTAAATAGTGGATAGTGAAATAATATGTGAATCCCACGCATACCTACCCGAAGGAAAAGCACAGAGCGGAGGGAAGATAGGGCGGAGGTAGAGGCGGTTGGGGGCACTGAAATGGACGCTGTGACGATGGTGGTTGCAGCAGTGGCATTGGTGTTAGTGGTGATGGTGATCGTGATGGTGGCGGCGGCGGCAGCGGTAGAAATGATGGTAATTGTGGTGGCGGCTACAGTGAGGACGACAGCAGTGGACGCAGCGGTGGACGCAGCGGTGATCGAAAATTGGGAGGCGAGTACCATAATTTACGAAGTGCCTCAGAGTGAATTTGGTTAGGTTAGTGAACAAAGGAAGATTAAAATAAAGAATAGTGAACTAGTATGTGAAAACGATGCGCTGAAAGAGGAACAGACTAATTAGACGCATTGGAGTGAAATATGTTTTCTAGAGGTGGAGTGTCCGTTCAGATGATGTCAACAATGGAATATTTCATCGTGAGTCGCCGGATTTGAAAGAACGAAATAGAATAATTACTGGGAATAAATGGGGAAGGAGGTGCAATAAAAGGACAACACATGAGAGAAAGTAAAAATGAATGGAGATGAGGTAACTCAGGCAATAAGCAGTGATAGAGAACGCTAGCAAGAAAACAAATTATATAAGAATGTTATAAGAAAAAGGAATTGAAGATGTGGGTAAGTAGTAAATAAACCTCTTTTTTTAAAACTGCCATCGGAAGCACTGAACTACAATTCGAGCATGGCCAGGGAGTTGCGTAATAGAATTAATTCAAGATGACATTCTGACAGCAGCTGAACACTGAGTTTTCAACCATTGGAACGTATGAGATTGCAATTACAGCGTTTGATAATCTCTTCCGGCGCGCGAGTGAAGAGTTCAAAAGCAGGTGAAAGAAAGGTCTAAGCCTGAATCAGCATGCCATGAGCTCAAAACACACGCTGGTAAACGGTTTATAATGTCATTCACGAAATAAAGTGTGATAAAAGATCTTGTTGTTCCTTTACCTTAAAACTTATCAACCAAGTCATACAGATTCCTTGCGGTCACGACAGGTAAGTGATAAATGATGCAGAGTTATTGTGATAAATAATGATGTAATCGGAAATGGAGCAGCTGGTCCCGCAAAACCTAACGGGAACGGGCACGCATCAAGAAACATCATTATTTATATTACAAATACTTCACGAAAGAATAAGATTGCAACTCACTTCCTAGGCGCAGAAGCTGCGTAAAATGTTGCAAGGAAAAGAAAAAAAATAATTCGTGAAGCACATTACCTCTTGAAAGAGGATTAGAGTAACTAATGTATTAGGCTAATAAGAAAGGTGGGCCAAATCTTCTTGTAGTGAGTACTCATTTTTTCCTTTTATTTAATTGTATATAATTTTTTAAAACAATGTAGACAATTCTTTCTAGATGTGACAATGTTCTAAAAATCCTGAAGATGACAAGAAACGCTAGTCGAAACGTTGGTGCTAATAAATATGAACTTTAATTAATGTTTTTAGAATTCATTACACTGTCTTTAAAAAGGGATTATTTTCTCAATACGAATAAACAACAGACAGTGTACAAGAATACTACTTTAAAACAGGCATCGTTGAGCGAAGGGCTATAGGCAGTGAGAAACAAGCGGTGGAAATACGTAAAGTACGTAGCGAGAGTACGAAGAAAGCAGAAAGACGGGATCGACGAGGAGGGCGTCAACGGAATGGTGGGCGGCGGGCGGTGGGCGGCGGGCGGCGGGCGGCGGGCGGCGGGCGGCGGGCGGCGGGCGGCGGGCGGCGGGCGGCGGGCGGCGGGCGGCGAGCTGTTCTATAATTACGGGGCGTAGCGGGTCGGCCGCACGACCACCGATATCTCGCCGCCCCCGCAGGGCAGAACAAAAGCAAAAACCAAAACCCTCTCGCCCTTGGGCCAGCGCGCCTCCTCACGCCTCCCCCCTTCACCCCCCCCCACCTCTACCCTCGTCCCAACGTTCCTCTTCCCGCCGTACGGTCGGCGCCTTGTAAAAGTGAGCATTTGCGAGGAAATGCTTTGATTTTATTTGCAATGAGTTTGATTGTGAATCGGCCGATCTACGTACCCCAGACGGCTCAGATGGCGACCACTGGCGCGGAACGTAAGGTTGTGAATTCTATTGATTGATGACTTCGTGTTTCTGTGCGCGTCAACTTCTATGGTGTAATATGTTCCATAAGTGTAGAGCATGTTTTCATTAAACGAAGGGCCGTGTTCTTCCATAACCGGATGACGAGATTTGAAGCCGAACTATATCGGCTTGCGGGGTTTTCTCTATCCAGGTATCGGAGCAAGTCCTATCCCGGGCAAGCCCTACGCTCCCGACTGGTCTCTCAACAAGTGTGATAATGTAGTAAATGTGTGTGTACGATAAGAGTAATTGACATGGAAGAGGGAAGGAAGATCGCGCGGTCCGTGGCATTTTTGTTTGGGTACTGATCCGGCGTTCGCCTCATATTGATCGGAGAAACCATGGAAAACTACTAATAAGAGCAGTCTGCCGCGAGAATTCTCTTCCAGACAGCGGTTGAATTCGACGTAGTTTAACTACTCGAAAATCTTCCCACCGTCGGGACTCGATTTCTAGGAATTTACCAGACAGACGCACTGCAGACATCAGCTGATGCCCTGAGCCACCTCAGTCGGATGAGTTCGAATCTTGCGTGAGACTTGAGTCTTCAAATTGAGTTTTGGCGTGGAAGACAAGAGTAATTCATCACATATTCCGTATGTCATCAATTCATAGGCGATCCCTTTAGTAGCTCCCGCCTCTGGGATCCAGGTTCAAATTTTGGATTTTCAAAGTAGAGTGTGTGATGAAGAATGACGGTTTGCGGCCGGTTTTCTAGGAGTTACTCCTTTTTGTCTGCCTCTCATTTCACCATTTATCAGAATTTGTTTCACTTGTTTAGCAATCAAATGATTCATCCATTCCAGTTCAAGTCATTTATAAGGCTTAGATCTTGTCATTATAATAAATAATATCAATACTAATTCATACTTTCTCAGGAATGGCTCAAACTGTAAACAAGTAGAAACTGAGAGTTTCAATATTACTATAGATATATCCTTATGACATATTTTGCAATGAAACATATTGTACGTGAAAGTAACGAAAATGGATAAGCTTGCTAACATGTTAATCGAGAGAAACCATTCTGAAAAGTAAATTTAGGCGTAAACATAAATATAAGCTTAATACATAAATGAGAAAGTTGTCAACTGAAACCCTTCTCGTTCACGTTGAGGCGATTTCTGAACACCACTTGGACGTGCAGTGCAAGAATATACAATGAAAGTCCGGCGTTCTCGTCCGAAGGCAAATGCATCTTTTACAGAATATATTGCATTTCCTTATCATCCATGCTGATCAAAATGCTACAAAGACTACTTATCGGGAAAAATAATCAGTTATTTTACAATGATAGACAAAGTAGCTATCTTCATTTTTACGTTTCAGTTCATCGTAAATGTGCATGATTATGTTAAGAGCCATGTTTAGAACGTAATGTCTTCGTTAACGTTTTCATTGTGAATGAGCTTATATTACCGCTGTTCAACTTTCTGCAGCAGCGACTATAGACCTGCGCCGCGAGCGACCTGCCACCTGCCGGAAACAATGGAACCTATCAAGATAAAAGAGCGCTTCACAACTCTGCATTGACATATTTATTCTCTGATCATGATTTGCAGAAAGAAGTCCAGCAAGTTCAAATGAAACAATCTTATTGGAAAGCAGGTGGTTGTAGTCTTCCGTCAATTGAATTGTCGAACAAATTCTAGTGTCACTACAAATGATATTTCATTGTATAGCATTAATAATCATATGAGCAGGTGGATGTACATGGTATTCGGAAAAATGGAACTCCACTTGTGTACCCGGAAGCAAAAGAGCATGGTTTCTGATGAAGTCAGCTGAGTTTTATCTTAAGTTGACAAGTTACGCTAATCGAAGTCAAATATTTTATCATTAATCAGAATAAGATTATCGACTGCTTATGATTTTTGTAACAATATATTATTTTCTCTTTTTATTGTAGTATGAAAGTACATACTACTAAATATAAAAAGTGTGTATTTTAAGTTTACGCTCTTGTGGTGACACGTCACAATTTTCATTATGATGAATATATAAATACCATATTTGCACAAAAACCATTTTCTTTGGACAAGAGAATTATGTAAATGTCAAATTTCGCTGTCTCCAGCATAATCAAATAAACAAAAGTTTCATACATAAATGCCAATTTTTTTTGTTTATTCTGCAACTAAGGGTTCCTTTGCAAATTATTCGCACGTAGGTAAATATATTTCCAATAAAATACAACAATCACATATTTCCTTCAGTCTTAGTTTTTTAAATGACGGATACAGTGAATGCTCGGGTTTGTATTAAAATACTAAGACCAATTAAAGTTCTCAAATCTTTTAGAGTCTAATGAGTCCCATTGGCGGTCAAATTCGTTAAAATGCAAAAAAAAAACGTAATTGATCTTCAAATTTTAAATACGGAATGTAATTTGTACTTAAAAAACTCACTTTCTTTGTTTCATTAATTATAACATCACACTCACATTTGTGCGCACTCACCAGACGACGCAGATACGACTGTTTTCAATAGATCAATTACAACTCGCACAACAAAACAACGTAATGTACAAATAATAGTAGATAAACGTTTATTCTATTTATTTGAATGCATTATTAAGATTTAGTGTTTATTCTATAATACCAATTAATGAGACCAAACGACAACGCACCTAGGAGTATGACATATTACCTCTCATTCAAAGAAAAAAAACATGTATAAAACTCATATTATTTTCTAATTGAAACTCTTGGTGATTTAAAAATATAGATGAGAAATTAGATATATTTCAATTAATACCCAATAGAAGAAACAATTCACAGTTTCTTTTTTATTTGGAAAACACAGAAGTCGAAATAAAGGTATTTAAAGGAATAGATTACTTAACAAAAGTTACCAACTGATCTTGAGAATATGTGTTCATAACTTCGAATAAGAAAAATATTGTGTGTTGAATTTGATCCATAATTTTGAACCTACATCTTCATTTTTACACCTCTTCGTCGACTTTTAGAACTCCATCATTACTTAAAATTGACAATAATAATAATAATAAAATTTGATTATTATTATTATTACTACTATTGTCAATCAATTGATACAACTTGTTAATATGAAAGCTACACCACATCTTAATATTCGTGTCATATAAATATCCTCTTAATACTTCTAACACTGCGGACGGGTCTATAAAGAACGCAACGTACGGTTCATAAATATAAACCCGTGCGCAACTCCGCGCATTTCTCCCTCAGGAAGGTTGTAACATGACCGCCAAAATTTTGGCATCTGTATCCAGGACGCATCAACGTTTTTTTACTCAGGTCATTTCCATCCTCGCCCTACTTCATATAAACAATAACACAATCCCATGAATCGCAAAAAACCAACTGCCAAATATCTTGGACCGAATGGCAACACCTGGTTTAGTTGGAAAACCCAAATATCCAAGAGACTACAACTCACTAAATCATGTTAATTCAACAAAATACCATACTTAACAACAAAATCATTCATTAAACAATACAATCGCCTTATATAGAACATTAATTGCACCGCTTACGCTCTATGCCTACCAAATCAGTTCCATACAAACCAATATAAATAAAATTCAAATTATTCAAACCAAATTACTCGGGATAGCAACACATGACCCATTGTTTGTATGAAACAGACAACTCCCTAAAGAATGAAACTTACCACTTACCATCTACAATATAGCTCACCTCTCTAATAACTTCTATTCAAACGTAAACTCAAAACCTCAAGCCGCCTATTATAATATAACATCAATCAACTACTTCCCATCCCTAATTAAAAGCAGATTCCAATTAGAAATAGATGTTCTATGAATCTTCTTCGCAAGTTTTTAGTTACTACAGTTAAATGATAAGTTATAGTACAGTTTTAACTTATAAGTCAACCTAATACATGTAAAAAGTTAATAAACTCGACCATGTATACGTCAACAAAAATAAATACATTTTAAAACTAGTGGTGCTACAGAATGGCACAGACTTACGTATTAGTATTAGTTTTCTATTTCCTTGGGTTTTCGCTAGCTATTCGGAATTGCCACATACTCTTTCTTGCCAGCTACCATCTATCACCGCCAAAAGTACATTTTTTTGTCATTTTCTTAATTTTTCGGTTTCCTATTGGTAGAACGAAAATATTAATTTTAGAATATTAAAGAACACAAAACCATAGCCGTAAATGGCATATTTCTTTTAAAAATTATGTGCCGTTCAAGAGAAATGGCGTTTTAGCGCTAGTAAAAATGCGAAATTTGAAGCTCATTTTCACAGAAAATTTTTGAGTTTTCAAATACTTTATTTGACGTTATTTGAAGCACTTACACTCCTGAATATAATAATGTTTACAAATTGCTGGTCATGTGAATATTAAAGATGTGAGAGTTCATTTAAAAAAATTACATATGTGAAATTTTTGAAAAAACAAAAAATAACTCAAAATAAACTTTACGTCATATTAAAGAGAGCAATTAGCACTATCCGATCGAAAAGTTCGAAGAAATTTTTTTAGCTATTTATGAGAAAATGGCGATTGAGCGTTTCTAAAGATGCGGATCTTTGAACTAGTTTTCACAGAAAACGGTTGGGTTTTTGAGAAACTTTACTTGACATTATTTAAAGCACATGTACTCATAAATATAATGTGAACAATTCGCAGCTAGTGTAAATATTAACGACATGAGAGACACGTCAAAAAAATTACATTTTTGCAGTTTTTGAAAAAACACAAAGAATAAAGCAATATGGCGTTTATGTCATCTCATAAGGTACATTCCTTCGAAAAGTTTAAAGAAAAAATTTGGAGCGTTTTTGAGAAAATCTGGTTTTGTAATTTTTTTAAATTGCACATATTGCACGCAATATTGCGCGAAAACTATTAAAATTTTCAGAACAATGTACATGACCTTAAACAAAGAACTAACTTTAGAGAGCACATTCTATTTGAAGGAAAATCTCTATCTTCAATTTTGTAGTTGGAGAAAGACGCCGAAAAAATTCAAACTTTCACAATTTTCGAAAATTCAGAGTTATTCCTGAAAATCGGACCTATGCCATGTTAATAAGTGAATTTTACTCTATTCAAACAAGAAATTTAAAGAAAAAATTTGGAGCCGTTTTTGAGAAAATTTTAAAATTTCCGGGGGGCTACATGTAAAGTACCCCCAAATTTTGAAGAATCTTTTTCAAAATCTCAAAGCTTCGACTAGAATCAGATCGATCGGGAAATATCCATTTTGGAAGAAATCGTACGTATGGTTCAGGCGCTAGCAGTGTTCACAGACGGACGGACAGACAGACAGACGGACGTTTTCCTTTCAATTGGGTTTTCGGTATCAAGGGCCGAGAAAACAGGGTTTCTGGCTACACCACGTGTTAGGGGATTTTTTTTCTTAATTTAGCAACTGGTTTTATCCACTTCTTTGTTTTCACGGCCCGGCAATTAATTTTTTTCCCCCGAAAATTGGCCATTTTTTACGCGCAGCATTACATAACTCTCCCTATACTAAGTATATCACTCCGTGTATACGTACGTATACGGAAAAGCAAAAAGGACGCGACGTCTCTCGTGCAGTGAAGAAAATACACCCCTTAGAAACTTTTTGTGCATTTTCGATTTCGTTGGACTTTACGCGCATATCTAAGACTGGATGTATTGAAAGTGCAAAGGACTGAAGAATCTGAAAACTTCATTACCTCGAACTCTTTTACTTCTCAAATTTTTCGTACCGGGAGAAGTGGCTCAGAGCATCAACTGATGTCACTACAGTGCCTCTGACCGGGAGGTCCTGGGTTGGAGTCCCGACGGTGGCATGATTTCCAACATTAGTCACAAAGATTGATAGAGTTCTGGCGCTATCTGGAGGAGAATTCTAGCGGCCGGCTGCTCTGATCAGTAGTTTTCCGTGGTTTCTTCGATCAACACCAGGCGAATGCCGGAGCAGTACCCTTCCAAACAGACCACGGAACAGGCCACTCTCGCGTTCTTTCCTTCCTATTCCAAGACCTGTACTACCACTCACACACACACTTACAGGAACTACACTACCACACTTGCGGGAGACCGGTCGGGAGCTTACAGCTGTTCCTGGCTGGGATGATGTCCCGCTGGTGGGAGATATCTGGCTGAGGAAAACCCCGCTAGCCGACGGTAGGTCGTCGCCGGATCTCGCCATCCAGCGAGACAAGATCACCACCACCACTGGAGCAAAAACATGCACTACATTTACGGGAAAATGACCTTAGCCGTTGACGCGCTCGGAATCAAAAGTATTTAATCACCAGAATATTCATTTCGATGTTTTTCGTGTTAGCAATAGCAATACTTTCACTGAGTAACAAGTGGAGGAAAAAGATAGTAGGCGCTGGCGCCCGTTGGCAGCGTGGCGCTAGACAAATTACACCTGTATCTCCGGATCGCTTGACGAAATCGAATTTTTGGGAGAAGAAATCAGAGGAAGAAAACGGGAAATATATTTATTTTTCTAAAAGAGAAAATTACAATCTAATGAAACTGAAAAAATCTGATCATTAAGAATTATAATAATATTAATTGGCTTATGAACAAAATTAATATAATTTGGAGATGTAAGGTTTTCTCATATAAATATATTGTAAATATATTTATATATTTAGTAAATATATTATAATTAGTTTAGTGTAATTTGATTAGTGTATTAAAACATATTAATGGTAGCCATAGGTGTGTCTATTGGTTATTAAAACGATGGTTTGAGTTTTTAAGTGATAAACAGACTGAGCAAACTGTTGTACTTTAAGCAAGGTTAATTATTGTACAGAGGGATCTCATATTGATTTTCAAACTGTATAATTTTGTTGCAAGAATTTATTGATTTTGTGAATTAATTTGATATTATTTCACAAGATTCGCCAATGTTTTGTATTTTCTTTTACAGAAGTACACTTTTTTAAGCAAAGTGTTTGTATGAGTTTTCTTATGAGGTCGACGATCTGATAGTTGGGATTTGGAGAGGAGGGAAATTGCTGAATATTACATTTGACCATTCATTCTCGAAAATGTGACAGGCTAATGTTGTTAGTGATTAACAAAATGCCTCGGATATTTAACACCTTTATGTTATAAAAATACTTATTACGAAACGGATGATAGTTGTTAATAATTCATGGATTATTAGAACTAATCATATTTCTTATTTCGAAACTGATTTTTATTTGGTAAAATTTCGCATGAAATAATAAATAAATGAATGAATAAATAATTTCACACAGAATACTTAAAATTACATTATAAATAAAGTAGACTTACTAGATAATGATACCAATGACGTAATATTATGAATCTTCCAATAAGAAGTCTTGAAAATGCTATTGATTAATAAGATTTCATTAAACCAAAACTATCATTCACACATTTAATCATATCGCCATCTTTTATGCTCACCACAGAAATGAGCAAGGCACAATAAAGATTAATACTGTGGGAATGTTAGTCTTACGGAAGAGATGCGTCAACTGAAGACCAAATAAAAGTGTTTCACGTGAAACGGAGTAACAACAAAATTAAAACATTGACGTTTTATGACATTATCTAAAGTTACCTCACTTGTGATAGAAGGTTTAAAACCAAACTCTGTTGTAAACACTGTTAATTACGAGTATAACGACCAACAAATATATCCGTATTTTTTTCACGTGGCCAAATTCAAATTGGTTCTACAGAACTCTCGTCCGTCAACACTACGGATAACTTTTTTTCATATAAGAGCATTTACATAACAATCTATTACTTACAAGAATCGTAAATATCAATTCTATGGTGGGTAATACTGAAAGAATGAAATGAATAAACTTGTAATGTGTTACTGTCGCCCACGTTGCTAGAATATGAAATGTTGTTGAAAAACAATGTAAACACGAGACAAAACTGACGTTGAATTTTAAAAATATCATGTTAGCAGCGCCGCAATCCTTAAACATTATGCCACGCAAATATTTTAAAACGCATTTTTAAAATGCACATGCCACTGCATTTTTGGATTCCAACAGTCTGGACTGCTTTGCTATGTGGCTCAGTCGTTGCATTTTTGTTCGCGTAGTGGAATTTTTATAATTTGAAAACTACAGCGTTCGATTGTTTAAAAATTACAATTCTGGATATTCTCTCAGCATTGCCCAGAGTGAAATAGTATGATATTCTGAAATGAATAATGCGAACGTGTCGTATCTCTAAATACAGAATTCTTTGCTATGTTGAGATTGAAATTCTAAAATATTTCAGTACATGTGAATGCTTATGTCTACAAAATAAAGGAAAATAATGCGGTTTCAACCATAACTTTTTTTGTAATTCCTACTTTTCTGTATTCTAATTTCGTACTTTTTGTGTTCTAATTGGTGAAGGATGAGTCAAAGAGAAGTAAATTAATATTTTCTAAAAAAGGTTACGTATTTCTTATTATTTGATATTTAAATTTGCTGCTTTTAATTATTTGAGACGCGTAAATACTGACCGAATGCTTTCGTTTCTACGCTAAAGCATAGACACATACGTGAAACAAACGGTCCGAGATCTTCCAGTAAATTTAAAACAATTTTCTTGTAGATGGGAGTAATCTCTTATACTTTCTACTTTATTTTTTAACTTCTGTTCATTTCGATAAAAAATGTCCATAATCGCGTTAGAAGCAATCCTGAAATAAATCGCAAAGTACTACGTGCATTCTCTCGGCTACTCTGGCTAACGGCCAGCGCCCACTTTCACAGAACCACCTTCCCATTTGGAATTGCAGACAGAGCCTTCCACCCTTCTCAAACACTCCTTTTGTAATTTTGCGAACAAAAGTTTCCTTTATATCTCCTTAATCATGCTTCCGTGGGTTTTTCAAAACGAGGTGAGGCAAAAATTTTTAGGTGAAAATGAAATCCTCTGAGAATTTTTGAGGGCACAGTTTCTCTCTAAGCCACCACCGGCGGTAACACGGCCGCGGGGTTTTGGGAGTCTTGGTCGGGGCGGCGGCTTAAGCTGCCTACGATGTAGCCGGCGGGCTGTTGGGGTCGCCTAGCGGAAAGCTTCCGTTTCTGCCGACATCTCCGAATTTCGCAGGTCATAACCGCCTCCGTCGCCAATCTCACCGATTGTTTTTACAGTTGTGGCCACGTTGTAACGCGTGCGCCATTGCCACATTCCCTTCTCACCAGCATCTCCGCCACTGTCACCGGCTTGGGTGGCTCAGTGCCTCAATTTTGACGTCACGGCAGTGCCCCTGATTGGGAGGTTCCAGGGTTCGAGTTCTACCGGTGGCAGCATTTTCGACCTCACCTAGATAGCTAGGTCGAACTTGGTCGCTATCTGGACGAGAATTCTTGCAGCCGGCTGCTCTTATTGGTAGTTTTCCATGGTACTCACCGTTCAACACCTGGTGAGTATCGGAGCAGTAACCTAATAAATGATCCGTGGACCGCAGGTGATCTTTCCTTCCCAATCTTGTCTTATCATCACCCCTTATATACAACACGCCAACACTTGCATGCACTACACTACCACACGTGTCTGAAGCTTTGAGTTTGGCTCGGTTGAGGTAGTGCCCTGTTGGCGGAAGATACTTGTTTGCCTCCCCCCCATCGCAAGACGTGTTGGTCGACGCTGGATCTCGCCTCACAGCCTGGAAGATCACCGTCAACTCTCGCAATAAAAGATTCATTGGACATACGGGACCAAAAACCTTAGTAGTTGACGCACCCGGAAACTCTAATCAATTAGTCATCATTCCCACTGACTCTATTTGTGATTTTCAGTGACGTGAAAATTCAAATTCATCTCTTGTCTCGTCCTGAAATATCTTTCTTTTTCCGACACCTCGTTTATTCTCTGTCAACACACCTCAGCCTCCATCATCATCACAATCATCTGCTTTGATTCCATCACTATATCCTTCTTTCGTGTTTGGTTGCACGACTAACTTCATTTTCATTTCTTCTTTCGCCTTTACGTCATTATGCTCTCTAAGGTTCTTGTACTTTTCATTGGTTTTGTGAGGTTTTCCTTTTCCTAACGCTCTACCGTCATTCCGATTGGTCACTACCTCTACAAAGTTTATAAATAATGTTCAAGTTATTTGTTCATTGAACCGTTCATCTCTGCTTCTGGTATTGCTGATTTTTATTTAAAAGCATGCGCTCTCGGTAACTGCACTCGCAAAATGAGTCCGCTGGAATGATTGGTGTCAAAGTGACTTCTCTTTGAATCTGATCCTTTTTAATTCCAAAGAACTGGCAGTCGCTTCTCTAATCACAGCCTCTTTTCTAAATTCGATTTACTTGTACTGCAAGGCATGAACGTGTTTCCACAATTTTCAGCTATATTGCCCCCCATTCTTGCATATCATATCATCTCTTTAGAACCCTTCACATCGTCTTCCAAAAGTTGTGTTCATCTTCCACTAACGTACCCACATCATTTAACTTCTATAACAGAAGGCATCGTTCTTATGCATTGATCCCGTATCTCGTCTTCCTACATCACCAATCCAAATGTGCCTTTTCGGATACACTCGTGCAGTCACCGATACCACATCCACCGTCGTCCTCTACCGTTATCTCCTCCTCCGCCATCTTGGCGGCGTCGCCGCCTCCGCCATCACCTCCTCCGCCATCGCCGCCGCATTTAAAATGCGCTAATCCCGGTCCGCCGGCGAGCGCTCCCTATTGGAAAAACAATGGACGGCATTACGCGAGGGCAGCCTTCTTAATTAAGTAGCACCGGCCTTAAGCACAGGCGGAGCCGCCGCCGCCGCCGCCGCCGCCGTCGTCGTCCCGAAAAGGGAGCCGGCGGCACTCCATTTAATAACGCAGTAATGGTCCGGTTTTGCATGAGAAATAAAAGATCTTAAGTGCGTGTAATCGGGCCTCCGACTGGGCGCTGGAGTAACATCGTTAAGCTGCTCGCCGACAGAGCTTCCCTTCCTCCTGCCCCTCCATGACAAGAAGGGCTGATAGCTCGTAAAGAAGAGCTTCGAATAATTTCCCTCTAATATGTGGTATACACAATAAGTGAGATGCATTTCCACAAGGGTGAGGATAATGGTTTCTTCTTATTTGAGTAGAATAGACCCCTCGTAAAAAAACTCGCAGGGGAATGATGAAAGACAAAAACATGTTTCGGATTTCTTAATTAATGATAATGCGAATTAATTGATGTGTATGGTTAATGAACAATGCATGCTCAGTTGGGGGATTATTCGTTCGCAAAATTATTCGGGGCAAAATAGTCGACGGAAAGGCAATATAATTCCAGCACCAAAACAGAAAAGCATCATGCTGATGTTTTTGTGTGATAAAAAGTAAAGTTACTGGAGGCACCTATTACGAGACAAGAAAATCCGCTCGATTTTAAGGAACGCGTTAGAAAAGAGTTAAATTTAAGTAATTTATAAATGACTATGGACACAAAATTCAAAACTTATACCATAATATCGTTGTTTACAATGAATGGTCATTGTGATATTTGCGTGAATTAATCAATATTGAATAAAATAGTACAAGCATTGTTCTCATTCGCGTCATTATTTGCGAGAATGAAATACTGACTTAATATTTATCATTATTAATATTAAGGTTGTACGTAATAAGATCAAGATCTCTCGCATAAATATAAGTCGTTTTATTAATTATATTTGTATTTCAAAATGTATTGCTAGATTTAAATACATACTAAGTTTAGAAAGGAGAACAACCATTAAAAATGTCTTTCTTGAAATTAAGTATACGTGAAACACATAGAGGGATTAACCTGTATTCGTTTAGTAGTAACTCATTTGTATTCATTTAGCAGTAATCAAAAATAATATTGATACAAATAAGATAAAACACACCAGGACATGTCTTGAAAAGTTTCCAATTATTTTAATTATCATACATTTTTTTAATGTTCCAGGAATGTATTATTTGTGTAGTAAGCATGGAAATATCATCCCCAAAATATACTCAATTAATATAAATGAAAGTAGAATAAATTATCTCATTCCAATTTGAAAATATCTCATTTCCATTTGAATGAGTTGAACTGCTTGAGAAATCTTGCTAAAAACGCAATCCGCTCTAAAGTAAAGTATCGCGGGTTGCAGCTACAGACGGCGTTGTTCAAATTCGGTTCCGATACTCTTAATAGATCTTTGATACTTCCTTTGAAGACCTTTTTTGAAAAGTGCTTTTACGTTATACATTTTTCCCTTTCATTAATTACTTCATTGATATTGAGAAAATAGTGTTTTTAATATCTCTTGTTCATTTTCTTTTTTAATTTTTGTAGAAACTTCAAGGAAAAAATCAATTAATTGGATATAAGGAGGGTGTTTCAGAATAAATGTTACAAAGTTGTGGAGTATGTCGAGAGTTCGAATATTAACACATTTTTCCAATGAATAAGTAGTGTGAAATCTCATAAAAAGTTATACATGTGACATTTGAGCTTCATTGGTAGGAAACCCACCGTTTACTGTAGTGTGACAGAAGCACATTCTGAAGTTGGCAAAGAGATATTGTGTACCTAGCGTACCCCAACGCGCGATGAATTCTCTACAAATAGATGCACTTGTCAGATGCGTAACTTTGTTATATGAGCTTTGACAAACCTCCTTAAATGCCGTAGACGTTATAACTCTTATTCTGAGATACAGATCAGAACGATGAACACTGTGCAAACATTTTGATGATAATTATGTAAGATGTTTCATTTAGAAATCGTATTGTTGATATGTGCGCCGAACCTATATCAACAAAAAAACATGGGATTAAAGCGGTGTAAATGAGAAAGTACTAGTACAAAAATCAAACATATCAGTTCAAATTATTATAAAACAATGAATATTCTTTGTTGATAATCATTTAATATTTGTCTCATGAACATTTTTGCAACAAATAAAAACAATTATACACAATCTACTTGGTAATACACATTAAAATTAAAACACACACTGGCGATGAATTCCATATTTTGAAAATTATAACACAAGCAAAAAAACTTATTCAATGAATAGCAATGCATTATTCCCTCACACAGGAGATTTCAAATAAAAAACTTCATTATGCTACACCAATTGAGTATCCAAAACGTGTTTACAGGCCACGTGGGAACTCCAGTTTCATGATCTTAAATTAATTACTACCTTAACATCGAGAAACCATTTAAATTTTAAATTTAAGCAAAATTACAAACGTTGGCCCCGTGGCCGAGATCGCTAAGTCAGTAGTGTCTTGGTGACCTCGGACCGTAGATTCGCGGGTTCGAGTCCCGCGATATGGTTGAATCTGTTCGAAGTTTCACCCCCTATTGTCACCATATCGTTTCATCCTCATACCATAACGTTAACTCCAATAATGGTCGCTAATGACCTAGTAGTTGATGCGACCTTAAATATCAACTAAAAATTACAAACAATTCAAAATTATAGTTTTGACATTAAAATCACAAATCGAAAAGAATATTTCCGTTTTATTACACGCGAACATCAGACACATTTCAATTCAGTTTCTTATAATTAAACTTTCAGCAAAACTTCTGCGCCAATCCCCTGCATCTCATGTCGCATTCCTCCTCCTCCTTCTCCCCCCCCCAAAAATGTCACATTTTTAGAAAATATATTCACGAGCCAGTTTAAATTCATCTAGCAAAAATTATTTTTATACGAAAATTTTACCCATTATTTCAGTTCTCAAGTAGTATACATACAAGTATAGTATACATCAAGTAGTATACAGTAGACTCGCACTGTTTCCACGAACTCGTATATTTCACTATTTTAAAGTATCTTATCATTTTCAAAATTAAGTGTTAGTACAATTGTAACATTCGTATTTTTGGAATCAATACAAATAAATACATCAGCCTATTTACATCTATTTCATTTGCAGTTTTCATTATTTTAATAATTTTAATACAATCATCTTTGTGTTAATTATTGGGGACTCCGTCTTATACTCATTTTTCTAGTTATATTTTTTAAACAATCTAGGTATGAAATAATTAATTAACTATTGTAAGAACTATAACATTTTATAAACATGCTACAGTAAATTAATTACCTTTTACACAAATTTTAGACTGATATACAATATGTTGAGAGGTCCAATTTAGCTTTGAAGAAGTCAATATTTACGTTTGAGCGATAATTATTCATTGAGATCATAATTTCGTTAAGCATTGAAGATTTTCTAAATGCAAAACTCAAGCAAGGATCAAATTCCTCTAACGCCAAACGACAGGCGCCGTATCGCAGCCCCAAAGACGGGTTTTATTCCGCGCATTTAAATATCGTCTGTTTCTAGAAATTGAATATTTATCAGCCGGAGCGCAACGAAAGCACAGACCCTTGGGGGGGGGGGCGATTACAGAGGGACTTGGAACAAGTGACCGCGGCGGTGGCGCAATCTGGGGCCGGCGAAATAAAACAGCACGAGCAGAAGGCGGTGTGGCGTGGCGCATCGTTCGCAACGGGATTACCATGCGTTCGGATGGCGACGGGACTTAGGCGATGGGCGGCTCCGGGGGTGGTGGGGGCGGCAGCGGGGGCGGAGCGAGGGAGGTGGACGCCACAAGGCCCCCGCCGCCGCCGCCGCCGCCTGCGCCGCCTCCGCCACCGTCCCCGCCGCGCAAATGCCTTTATACGTACGACGGCGAAGCTCGCTCTCACCGAGCCTCGACACAATGGTTAGCGGCCGGTACAAAATAATCGGCTTTGATACACAGCCTAAGGTTCGCGGGCGGCGGCGGCGGCGGCGGTGGCGGACAGTGCTCGCTCCCAGTTCCACCGACTCATCCCTAATGCGAGGCTTTTCTTTTGTTTGCGAACAAAAACCATTTAAACTGAACAGGGGGTCTCTCCGGCGGGCGGGCACGCTTTTAATACGGGCTGTGACCGGTTGTTTGTGGCACTTGAAAATTAAATCCAATGGTTAAAAATGTTAGAAAAATGCACATTACACAGGTAAATTTAATACGCGCGCGCTCCATGGGAGAGAGGGAGAGAGAGGAGGACGAAGAGGATTTCGCGACGGGGGCGTCCGCGGCGTGTAAGGCTTTAACTTTTAATTCGTCCGTTCGGATAATAAACCGGGCTTTGTTCTCCGCCGCTGCGGTTTATTATTCAGGGCTACGCGGCCGCGCCGCCGCCGACTCCAAGTTGCCCGAGCGCTAATGGAGGTTTCTTTATCCGCTAGAGCGCGCTGCTAAATATAAACAAGCGCCCAGGGCGGCGGCGGCGGCGGCGGTTCGTGGCGTTGGACCCAGAAGCGCGCTGGCGTTTTCTAAGGTGGACGTTGCCTCTGAAGCGAATTTTTTTCGGCGCTTTCCGCTTTGTTTTTGTTTTCGAGCTTCTCGGTTTAGTGACGCGTTGTTAATGAGTTAGTAAAGAAATTGTTACGATGTGTACAATATTGCACGAAATACAGAATGTGTTTTAAAAATTGTTGTGTTAAATACTCTAATTCCTATTTTTTAACGAATATTGTTTTAATAATAATGATTGAAATTTTATTTTTATGAATCTTTCTTATTTAGTTGATTTTTATGTGTAAATATTTGTGAAAAACAATTTAGGAATAGATGATGAATTATTATGACTATTAAAATTGTATAAGTAAAATTAATATTGACATTTTCAGTTTTCAGTTTTTCTTAGCCCCGATTTTGTTTGCTTAAGTGTATTTCATTCATTCTTATCTGTGGAAAAATTGATTTCTGTCACGTACAATGTAATAAACGGTATGATTGTATAAATGCATTGAAAAGTAATAAACATGAATAAGAATCAAAACAGAAAGTCATAATATTCATATGTGTTCATATATAATAAAGTCACGATATTCACAAAAAGATTTCTTAAAATAAAAACGCACGTTAAAATTACAATAAAATTTAATAACAAACACCTAAATAAAAATTAGTTGTCAGGTAAAATGTCAATAAAAAATCTGAGATTGTCAGAACTTCTTTTCGCTTTATCTCCGTGAAAAAGATATCGTTTAGCTTCAAACGGCGTGTGGTCCATCGCGTTCTTCCCCATGTGTCATCCCAGGCTTGTCGCCGGCGCTGGGGGTGGCTCGATGACCCGAGGGCCCGCCGTCCCCGCCGCGCCGCGACCTCGCGCGCCCTCAGCCGCGCGCCTCTGCTGCGAGGGCCTCGGAAGCCGGGCGGCGGCGGCTCTCGCTCTGGCGCTGCGAGCTGAGGCGGCGGCCAGCGGCTGGGCGACACGGGGCGTCCACGGCCGCCGCAGGCCGGCCCTCACAATGGCCGTGTTGACTTTGCATTACGCATGCCAGCCGGCCGGCCCGCCGGCCCGCCGACCCGCCGACCGCGCCGCCTCTGCCGCCGCCGCCCTCGCGCCGCCCCCGCCGCCCCGCCACCGCCGCCGCAGGCTGTTTGGGCGTCTCAAAACACAATTGCTCGGGAGCCGAGTGTTTCTGTTTCTGCGTAATTCGCTGGCGAGCACTGAGCTAACACCGGGTCCCCGCCGCCACCGCCACCGCCGCCGCAGCCGACCGCCACCGCCGCCGCCGCCACCGCCGCCACCGCCGCCACCGGCGATTTTCAGCCACTCTGTTGTTCTTGGCGTAGCAAACACGACGCCGCCACCGCCGCCGCCGCTGCTGCCCGGGGCACGAACCGGGGTCTCTCTCAACGCGCGTGGACGTCCGGATAAACAAATTACTCGCCTCGGTAATAAAATACCGCCGCCGTAAAACCGTTCCTGAGCGCCGTACGAGCTCCGCTGAAAAAGTAAGAAGTGAGCGACCGCGGCGGCGGAGGGTGCGGGGCGGCGGGGGCGGGGGCGGCGGCGGGGGCGGCGGCGGGGGCGGCGGCGGGGGCGGCGACGGCGGAGGTGGAGGCGGCGCCGCCAGCGCCAACAGCCGCCGCGGCGGGAGCCATCACTAATTCAGCGGCGCGGGGCCGACCGCGGTCTCCGGCCAGGGCTCGCTATTCCATTACGGCTTTCAAAACGTCCGCCCGTTCGCGTCCAATTCGGTAAATTTTTGACACGTCCCTCCTCCTCCCACGCGCGCGGGGTTAATAGTCTCCCGAGACGCGGCCGCCTGTTTTTTACGCCCTTATTTGAGCGCGCTTAAAAATGTGTCGGCCGTGTGACGTTTCATATCGCGCGTGATACGGCGCCGCCGCTTAATAATGCAGGCGGGCGTCCGCGGCGGCGGCAGCGCGGGGATCGGTCGGTCGGTCGGATCGGCGGGTCGAGAGCGGTCGGGAGCGGTCGGGAGAGCGGCGGTGAAGGGTCGGGGGCCCTCGCGGTGGCGGTGGCGGCGGCGCGCGGTGCCGTCCTGAATTTTTCACGCAAGTCATAAGCGCGCGGCCTCACGTGAGCTCGCTTTTTCGGAACGCGCCCGTTTCTTTTCCGGATCTGTCGGCTGCCGGCGGCGGAGGGGGCGGGGGCGGGGCCGGCGGGGCGTGACGCCGTGACAGGCCCCCCGGGCCGCATGGGGGCGGCGGCGGCGGCGGCGGACGCGGCGGCGGCGGTGGCGGCTCCGTCGAGCGTGAAATATTGAACAAAGCTGCGAGCGCTGGCGGCTGTACCCGCCGGCGGCGGCCCGAGGTGTTTGACTTGCGGTATCGCCCACGGCCGCGTTCGTCGCCGCCCCGCCCCGCTCCGCCCCGCCCCCCGCGCACGCGCTCCCACTGCGCCCTCCGCGTTAATTGCGCCGCCCTCCGCGCCCCCTCTCGCCCTACGCCCTCGCCCTTCGCAAAAACCCGCCGCCGCTCGTCGCCCGACGGATCAGCCAAGTTCCGAGAAAGGCCCGTGGCGGCGCGAGATGAGCCGGTGCCAGACGGCTGATGGCCACGCTGCTATGCTACCAGGGCACCTATAAAGCTTCTGACCAGGAATGCTTACCAATTACTTAATACTGACTTTCGTGATGACCAGAGAAAATCGCCTTTGATCGTGCAAGTAGGGCTAGAAGTAATCGTATATTCCCATAAACTAATATTAGGATTAACGTGTTTTGAAGATGTTACAAATTTTCAATATCCTTTCTGACAAATTCTTCGAGTTTGAATATAGTATTCTAAAAATTATTATTTTAAATTAGAACTAAATACGCTTTCATGAAGAATATTTTTGAGCTGCCAACGAGTATAGGCTTAAGGTTTTTGTTATTTTTTAGAAATTTTAAATTTTTTGAATTGATAATTATTTCAATTACCGGTATAAACTTGCACAATTATTAATATTAAACTCTTTTATTCCACAATATACTAAAATTATACTGGTTTCCTTTAATAACTTTCTTTGCAGTATGCTCTATCATGCATTATTATTTACAGAACATTTTAGCAATTTGTGTTACTACATCAATGTTTACTCTTAGCAGGGACTTTTCTATCACCAAAAAAACCCTCTTTCATTGATTTAATAAGTTATACGAGTAGATATTTGATTGTTACAAGAGGCTCAGATCTCCAACACTAAGAAACCAGCATAATAAAGTTTCACCTAGTCTCTCATTTTAATATATAAAATATGTTCAAGTGAAATTATATCCGTGAGTGAATTGGTTTGCGCATTGCTAATAGGCACATAAAAATGCAGACACCCGTGTGCGTAAATGTAGAAAAAGATCACATTTTATTCAAAAAATGAAACACATGGAAAATGCTTCATATTAAAATATATCTTTTAAAAAAAATATTTATAAAATTATTTCCATAATATCATGGCTTTCATGTACCCAAGAAAATATTCTGATTTGTTAATAAATTGTCTGGGTAGCTGGGATATAAGGGAGAATGTCTGCTCGTGTGTGATATGTTTCGGAAATATGCATATAAAAATGCAGACAGCCGTGCACGTAAATGTTGAAAAATATCACATTTTATTCTGAAAATGAAATGATACGTGAATGAAATTCATTAAATTTATAAAATAACTTCTATAATACCATGGTATTTACCCATGTAAGAAAATATTCTGATTTGTTAATCCATTGGTCGAGTAGCTAGCAAATTAGGGAGAATGTTTGCTCGTGTGTGATACGTGAAGCCCTTTATCTTGTAATAGCACAACGTGGGAGCGTGGATGACGTTAGAAGAGACGAGCGTAGAGGCCCGGTGCTCGAGTTCGTCGCTGCACAGAGTGCTGGGGGATATTTGTCGATGACTAGGATCGATAACTTAATTAAGGTCCCAGTTGTTTCCTTCCCACTCGAAGTAGCAGCCTGCTTTGCTATCATCTCACCGTAAATTTATCGTCTATTCTGAACGGGTAGAGGCCAATCTTCATGACAGAGACCTTACGATACACCGGAGAAGTATCATCTTGAAACAGTATGAGAAATTATGAATATTCAATTAATTTTTCTATTTCAAGCTCGGTTTGTAATCTATTCCATCATCGAAAATATAAAAATATAAGAAACTAAATAATTTTAGCTACCAAATTTTGTTTACAATATGAAACTTACTATATATACATAATGACAGCGGACCATTTCGTATCCTCTAAAAAAATAGAAAATATACATTTTAAATACATTTTATTTAAGTTTCAGTTTAAAATCATCTTAATGAATCTTCAGAATTCAACATACGCAAGTACGCTCTCTTTTTTGAAACCAAGTAAAACGTTTCAATATATTTATATAGTTAATTTCACAGAAATAACTAAGACTAGAAATTTAGATTTTAAAACTCAATCATTCTCAACTTCTCAAACTTCAAATGGTATGTTTCGTTATTATTCTCCAGTTTTCACTGTTTAATGATGATGTTTAATAATTAGCTTAAGGCAATTTTTTTCAAACGTGCGTGACACTTAATAAAATCAGAAAGTATTTTTTCTTAAGCTACTATGTCACTAGTATTTTCTATCCATTCTGTTTTCTTTTCCACATTTTAAAATATCTTCTTTGTCAATAAAATGTAATAATGTATTTCAAAACATTATTCAAAAATTTCTGACAGATAAATCGAACCGTTTTTAATTAAGTATGTTTTTAAACATGACACAATCATAAAGGTTGTATATTTTAGAGTTCATAAGTTCTGCAAATATTTTTCATTAGAATGTTATATTATTTTAATATACTACATCATATAATTATTATGTATTTCCACTTGTATACCGCCATATCCATTTTTTCGTATATTCAATGAATATCCCAGACAAATGGTATTTAATGCAATTACCCTACACCCGTGATTCTCAACTAGTCGTAAAAAATGGGTTCTCACAGATAATTCTGAAATGGAGAAGTATTAAACTCTATACGTAAAAAGGTCAACAAAATATTAAATGTTAAATTAAACGCCAGAAATATAGATACCTGGTATTCATGAATATGAAAAATAAATCTGTTTTATTTTCCATTCACTTGTAGGTAACGATATCTTTTTAGTTTCATTAATGTTCGCCGAAACCAACTTATGTTTTACGGTTACATCTTATTAGTTTTTCATTAAGTACTATAGAATATTGACAATATAGTTTGGCGACAACCACATTTATTATAGAGGGTTGCCTTTTATCTCCTCTGCTAGGGGCTCGACACAGTTAGTAACCAGTGTTCCCATACGGTTACCCGATCAGGGAATCGTGGTGTCTCGAGTTATTTAACTTCCGTGACTATATGGAGCTTAGTTGAGCAATTCGGCTAATGAGGCCAGCTTATCTTGGTTTAATACTGCTTATATGCTTATTTCGGCTGTCCTTTAAAAGAAAACAAGTAAGAAGAAATTAAAAGAAAAGATATTAAAAGAAATCATATCTCTTTTACAGAGGAGTTTTATTTCAAATCTATACGCTTTTCAGCAATTTTATCAGTTTTCTCAATCTATAAGAGTATCTCTCTAAATGTTAGGTTTCGGCTTGATTCATATGAAATTATTTTTTCTCTAATCTACCAGGTTTAGAAGCAAAAACCAATCCCAGAATGTCCTGGTAACAGTAGAATATTTCCCTCAATGATTTTTCTCTTCCAGAAATTCAATATAAATTACGCATTCACAGTCCACAAGAAATAAATTAACATGAAATTTCCACGCCAGAGACAAATTGTTTTTCAATTACTGCCTTCTCCACTTAGATTATCATTTGTTTGCTGGTACAGATGTTGTTTTTTTTTTGAAACAGTATACGTTCATATTCAAATATGTTGATAAAGCAAATATTATCGCATTTCAATATACCATTTTTTCCGAAGGAGCATCACAAGATGAACAAATGAGGTCGAAATATGTTAATTGAATGTTTATTCCTAGGTTTCAAACGTTAACATGTATAACAGAGGCGTATCTTTTTCGGTATGTTTTCAGATTTAAAATCAATTTCAGAAAGGGTACACTGAAAGGGTATGCTACTTATTACAGACTTTGTATGTATTTGGACTAGATTTAAATTAATACATATTCAGTAAAAATGACACATTTTTCAGTGCATTCGGTCTACATAATACATCAATTATACTAAGGCTACATTATGTCAATATTAATCGTCAATATCAATTTACCGTTTCGAATTCAATATTTAACTCCAATATATTAGTATACAAAAATTTACATTTCGGAAAAGCTTGTCATCCGAAATATCTCCGTTTTGTAGATTGTCCCATTTCATTTTCGAAATTAATTTAACACTGTGGAAGCAATTCTAAATCTACGTGGAAGTGACAAGTCGCTTGCACTTTGATTCCACTACATGACACATATAAAACCTTTTTACATGTAAATAATTCTGCAGAATGTTGTGCTGATTTTCGTAGCGTTCCTATCTATGGCAATCAGTTGCAGATTGTTTCCAAACTCTCAACACAATGCTGTGAATTATTTCAATTATATCGAAAGTCAGAACCTCAATAGGTCACCCAGAATAGTTCGTGTCGTATGTATGGACTTCATTTTCTAAAGTTACGAGTAATATATTTATTTATTCCCTTTTCACGTTCAGAATATACGGCTCGATCTTAAGTTCTAATCCTATTTCTAATAAATATTTCTTTATTCTAAGAGCCAATATGATGAGATAATTTAAAAATGGACACGAAACACTTTTTAATGTCATTATATAGAATACTTAAATTATAATTTTAAGAATGGAAAATGAAATCTTTGCCTTCAAACTAATATAGATGTTTATAAGCAACATAACGAACTAACAAGACTGAAGATATTGAACGAGAATACAGTGAAAAATGTCTAAAGCGGTCCCCAACCGTTCCGGCTAAAATTTGCCGTCAATAATGGTGGTCATGTAATCAATATAATAACTTTAAGTGAAACGTAGGTGAGGTCTTGTGTTAATTGCTGTAAAATAGTAATATTTTCGGTAAAATCATGTTAACTACCTTTAATGACAAAATGTAACTTAAACAACGAATTACACTCGTACAATATAAAAATAGCCGGCCTCATGGTCGAGACAGCTAAGGCAGTTGTGCCACATTGATCTCGGACCGAGGGGTCCCGGGTTCGAGTCCCGCCTCGGACATGGTTGTATTTGTTCGTCCTTTCACCCCCTTTCACCCCCTATCACCCCTTATCGTTTCATCCTCATACCATTACGTTACATGCAATAGTGGTCGCTACTGACTCAGTAGTTGACGCGACCTTAAATAAGAAAAAAAATTAAACATAACAAACAATACTGCATAGATTTCACTAACTTTTTACAAAAATGCATTTCAGACCTGTTTGTTTAGAAGGGTTTCAGGTATTTTTAAATGTAGGACCTATATGTTTCGAAACTTCAAACAATGTGTTTCTTATGTTTTTTTATAATTTTATTAAATGTTCTATTATTTCGTGTTCTATCGCACTTAAAATGTCATTACAATTTCTAGCTTAAACTTTTCTGCTTTCTAGGATCCCATGCCTTCACGGTAAGAGTCAAACATCGATCTCGTGACACGAACTTTCCGTCCCCATCAAAACGAGCAGCGAAGAGGCGTCTCGGTGCAGAAAGGCATTGTATTTACTACATACAATGTTTTTAATGCAATTACAATTCAAAATTGCTAAAGATGATCGCTTAGCAGAAATCCATCTATAAAATGTCCTTGGCCGTTGGCTGTGGGGTCAGATGATCGCAGCTTCGAGGGAATTTGTACACGTGTTTAAGGAAAAATCAAACGGTTCGAAAAAAATTGCTGTTATTAAGGTGACCGCTTAATCAAGGTGGTCGTTTCCTGAGGTTTTACTGTCGATAGTAAGAGGAAGGTTTTTGTTACCTTCTCAAATGACCAGGTGACAAGGTATGGCTCAGAAAGAATCAATAATATATTCTCGAGCTTTCTCAGAATTGTCCCCATACTCCAAGGCGCAACCACAAGACGAGGGCAAAGACGTAAGACGTACACAATACGGCGAATGCCAACGTGGTCACAAAGACGTCTTACGTCAAATGTCGTATAGGGCAAACACAGAAGCGTTACTTACTTACTTACGGAGAAGAGCTACTCATGTAATGTTTTTTTCAAACAAACAATTTTATTACGTCATTGATTTCACATCGTTCACCCTTCGGCAGTTTCAGATGTTTGTTGGACAACACAAACTACATAACAAAATAATTCTTATAGATGCTAGCTGAAGCCTTGAGTATGCATTGCACAAAAGGAAAAACTGTAGAAAGTTACAACTGAAAAGAACAACATAAATTTACTATACAAAGAAACTGATCCCCTCCAATATTTTGTTTCATGATGTTCAGTACTTATTCTCGAAGACTTATGAAATGAATTTACATAATTCTGTAACAAAACAATTACTATTCACTATGGGTTAACACAGGGTTAAATATGTTTCAGAAAATGGAATTGAAATTGTTTGCATACGATCTGGACGTGATTATTAAAGTGTATTTTGGCAGGAAATCCTGCTAATTCACCTTCATTTAAAATGTAATGTTACTATTATGATCACAGATTTTTTTAAAGAGAAATATGTTTCAACCAATTAGTGGACATTGCATTTATACACACTCGCTTAACTTGACATTTACTTCAATTCTTAATTTAAATACTTAAAAAATTCGCTGCGTTCACTTCGCTAACTACAACCTCAAATATTCTCACGCCGACATTGGAAACATCAACTGCTTTTGATAGATCGGTTGCAACTTACAAAATCAAACCTTAATTACATAATGAACAAATGATGGTAGATAAGCCTCTATTATATTATTTGAAGATTTTTTTAAATTAAGTATTTATTCTCAAAAAGTTTAATAATAACTAGTAATAACACATCTGAAGATAACCAACTTTCATTAAGGCAAAAATTACAAAATTTGGCTGTGTAGAAAGTTCAAATATGTTTCCAACGGAAAACCCTTAGCGCTTTCAATATGAACATAAGTAGAAGTTTAATATACATGAAGGAAACTCAATCAAGCACCAAAAAATATTTAACGGTTTCTGAAATATACATGTGATATAAGAGAAAGCAGTAGAAAAGGTAAAGATTTCTATTACTTCATGCAGACCGACGCCAGGTTTGCTAAAACTCCTTAATAACTGCTAACCAACACTTCTCCGACCAAACATTTCGTAATTTATCAGCGAGGGAGACATAAGTCAATAACCGTCATCGCGCCGATGACACAAACACATTTACGAAAAATCAACTTCCCTCCGACAGCATCACGCGCGCCCTCTGTCTGACGGCGTCTCCCCCTCCTTCCCCTCCCTGCTCCCTTCCGCGCCCCGCCCTCGCTCCCCGCCAGTGACAGCGGCTGGGGCACGTGCTATCGGTCGATACACGATGAGTCAACGCATCACCCACAGTCGCCCTACTCTCGTTATCAGATATTAGTAGGTTCTAAAACACAAGATGGCGGGAATAAACGGACCTCACAATGTCAACAAAGCCGTAAAATGAACATTTACTTTCTCCAACACGCAGAGATAAAGTAATGTAATACAGTAAAAACTCGATCTCTACTTGTGGATTGAAGGAAATATTCCTGGGGTGGTACGAATGGAAACTGGTTTCTGCTTCAAAGTACATCCGTTTTGTTCGCAGATTTTTCAGTTTTCACCTCTAGCTTTCATACAGCGTATTTTGTAGTATATAATGATATATTTGTACAAAATCAGTAAACAATGTATAAAATCTTTTATCACCTCCAAAGTTGACAACATTTCGGCAAGTCGTCATTACGCTATGTTATCTTCTACAAACTTCTGTTTGAATGTGCATCTTTGCCACAACAAAACTTTTAACGAAACAAGAGTACTATGGTTTCATTCCACAAGGAAGACAATAGACAAGAGCACATTCAGTACGTACAGTGAGTATACATTTTAGAAACATTTTAGGTGAAAAATTGGCACATTTTGGCAAGTGTATTGATGAAAAAATTGTTTGTTTGGTTTTTTTTCTTCAGAAAAATGTAATTTTTTTGTTGGAACTATCGGTTTAAAGATAAAATGCCATAAATTACGTTGTTCTCGTCGTTTGACATCGCTGTCATTGTACTCATAGGAAATATCTAGTCGTTGCTATTGGTGATCCTCACTATAAACGTAATTTTTATTTTCTACTGGTACATTATTGCTTGTTTTTGCCTTCGATACGGGGGAAGTATGAAAACAGTTGAAATGATGCAACATTTTTTCATATGGAGGGAATTATAAGATGGAAATATGAAAATAGAAACTGAATCACGTTAACATCTAGTTAACTAGTAAGTTAATATGAATAATTACAATCAGGGAAAAATAAAATCTTGTATGTACCACGGGCGTTAACTGGTTCTAATGATCTCTGGCGAAAACAGCCCTCGGGCCAAAGACCTTCAGATATTTTCTTTCCGTTCGATCATTAGATTTCTTATAATGCCCTCTGTGCATAAATAACTATTTTGGTGTTTTAATATTGCAGTGTCTTTTTAATGGGATGATTTCTTCTCAGAGCCTTTGACGATTCTGAGGGAACTCAATACGTTTATCAATAGTTCACCTGCAGAGGGTGGATTTTCGATACTAGCTACATAGCTCGGTGGAATTCAGTCGCTGTCTGTAGGATAATTCTAACGGCTAGCTTCTCTGATCGGAAGGTTTCCGTGATTTCTCCGATCAATACCTAGTCAATACCGGAGCAATTACCGCTGACTCCTCGATTAAAAAACGGGCCGCTGACTGCGCGCGATATTCACCCTCATAGTCGGATCTCACCATCTACTGGGCGCGATATTCACCTGGGGGAGGAATACCGCCACATCCAAGAATTAAAATATTACTACACTAACGGGACTAATGGAGGGTTTTTGCAAGTCGTGAATTTGAAAGACAATTCTGAAGACAATTGTTCTGCGCATGAACCAGCATCCAATGAAGGGCTTTCAATTGACAGGTCCCGTCATTCTTCCTGTTTTGTCGTCTACGACAAAAGTGATCATAGATAACACATTACGTAGTTTTCGCCGCCATCACTAAACACGAATTCGACACTAATACACAATAAGAATGGAAATAATGAAAATTACAATATCCTTAGTACAAATATAATGCGACAGGAACTTCATGGTTAATTTTTACGCAAGTTAATTCATATACGGCAGGAATAAACTACCGTATTAGTTTAAAATTTGGAGGTTACGTGTACATTGAGGCTAGATTGTCACGAAAACATAGTTGTTTATCTACAGGGTAATATGATTGCAATAGTTTCCCATTGCTAATACAAACAACATAAATATGTAGTCAAATTGCTGATTTAGGAAGCTATACTTTAGACCTACTTCGGAGATAAAGACGTGCATTTTACATACACGTGTGACACCATCAGATTTCATGTATTATACATATTTATATCTGGTAATCCTCATAAATCATAAATGTAGTCAGAGGATTCACAGATGTTAAGTAAAAGCTTTTAGGTACTTTTAGAAGTTTTCAGTTCCAACTAATTCCTAGCTTTACGTGTTTTCGATTCTACGACTCGCAAAAACTTATTTTTCTGGAGATACATTATTTCTGATTGACGACTATGATTACGAACTACGTCATTGAATTTGCCGTCTTGCAAAACCCCTATTGACTGCAGCAGTTGACGTGCCCGGAAACATCATTCAATAAATCAATTTATCGGTCAGCTCGTATCAGCTCGAGATTAGCATAACCAGAAAATTAGTGTACGAGTGGCATCTTTTAGCAGAAGAGAATTTTATGCCTTTGAGAAACACAACCAACTGAAAAGTCTGTTTCTAGACCAGTGTTTTCAGCCCGTATGTGAGTTACCTTAGGTACACGTAGGCTAAAATAGTCACGTTGTGTACACATGCCCATAGTTCTGCGAGATACAGAAATAAACTAGTGGTGCCTTAAAATAATAATAATAATAATAATAATAATAATATTTTAATCTTGTTTTACATAAATAATTTACACTGCATTTTCCAGTTGTGATGGTTAGCAACACTGAACGTATAATTTAATGTCTTAATTTACACAGTCAACATAATTTTTTACACAGTCACAGTTAACAGTTAGTTTATACAGTTCTAATGCAATATTTCTGTTAATTTGTTTACATCATTGTCATCATGTTTAAAATCCAAATGTTTATTCTGCGTTTGAAAATATTCAAGGATTTACTGTTTTTCAGTATCATCGGTAATTGATTATAAATGTGAGGCCCAACGAAGACCACGGTTCTTGATATTAGAGATTTATGAATTTTGTTTTTTTAAAATTTGATTATTAGCTTTGCTACGTGTACTGTATTTGTGAAATATTCTATCAGTTATAATATTTCTGGTTTTGACATAGAATATTTGAAGTACTTTATATTCAAAGAGATGTTAAAGTGGCAGACTTCCTTGTATTCGTTCGTTTTCCAATCTATTTGGTCTGGGCTAGCTTGTCGCTTTTGCTTCACCCTCTCAACAGATGCCATCTAGCGGCGCTTAAAATCCTTTTTTTTCACTTTTTTCACAAGGCGTCGAACCTGTCCAGAAAAATTAGAAAATATTTTTTGGGAAAAATCTTATGAATAATTTAGGTGCTAGTGTTGGTCACAAGACGGACGGACACACAAACGGATCGACGGACGGACGTTTAAAAGAATTAAATTACACATTTCTAACAATTAAAATTTGTTTTTAAAACATGATGAATAAAACACATTATTTTCACTTGTTTGATTCACTTGAACAACTTTTAATAGTGTTTAATGATTAGATGTTTCAATTTTTTTCTAATAACTATCTAAAAATTGTCTGTACGAAACATATGAAATAGTAAACTAACGACAGTCCAGTAAATAATCTAATAATTGAGAGTGACATTTGGAATTGCAATTCCCGCTTTTTCGATTATCGGCTACTCAAAATATGTTTTGCAAAATTTAGAAGCACTCACTTCGGGGATTCGTAGGTTTTTGTGGTACACACACTTCCACATTGTAAATCATATTTTTAAAAGTGAAAATAATCTTATATTGGAACCAAACTTCTAGCGGTCCGACCTGGAACTCTGCATTACGTGATAAGCAGGTCCGATACAGTCTGAGGTAAATGATGAATCTAAGCATTTAGTAGCAACCACAAAAATTAACTTCACATCCGTTCCATTTATCACACCTAATAGACATCAAATAATCAATTCAATTTTACATGTATTTCGAGTTTCTACAGATTTTTTACCAGTTGTGTTACTGAATAGGTTCATTCAGAAGAGCTGTGCCCTCAAAAATGCTATGGAATGACCAAAATGTGTTGTAGGAGTTCACGTCCCAAGAAACAGAAGGCGAGGTCAGGTCTTATAGAACAAGGATGTACATAAAAATACAAAGTCAGTTTAATGTTTTTATTACGAGACTGCATACCACAGTTTCAAGCTTGTAACTAAATTTACAAATCCAGGTAACCAGAACTCAAGAAGAAAATGCCCAATCGTATGCGAAGTCAGAGTAACTAAAAATCAATTTCACAAATCTCGCAGGGTCGTTATACAATAATACGTAAAAGAGAGTTAAACACCCTTGGGCTAACCTGCTCGCACTTGGGATCAATCTGCTCTAACTACCACTACACAAGTCCCCTTCAGGGAGCAGGCAATCAGTTTTTTAAACCCTAAGACACACTATTTTCGAGTTGTGCCCATAGTAACGCATATCGCAGCGTTGTGCCCTCCATCAGGAGTCGGTGGTGGCGTCTCCGAAGGTCCAAAGGCAGCTGTCCCCGAGTGTACCCCCGCCCCTCCCGACCCAAAGCCCTCGCCCCGGGCGCCGCTCGCGGATCGCGATCGCTGGCGGTGAGCGCCATTGAGGGCGACTGAGCGCCTCGCCGTGCGTCGCAGGGCGTCGCGGGCGTCGCGGCGCGCAAATCCCCCGTGGGAGCGGCGCTCGGCGCGACGGCTGCGCGCGACGCCCACAATAGGGCAGCTCGGCCGGCGACGCGCGGCGCGGCGCGGTGCGGCGGCGGCGTCGCGGCGACGCCGTGTTTTTCGCTACCTGGGACGGCGGAGACTCGGGTTTGGAATGGGCGGGGGAGAGACAGGAACGGAGATGGCGGCCGGATTTGGGCTGAGGTTCAGGGGGAGAGGGTGGGAGAGACAAGGGTGGTGGTGTAGGGTGAAGCGGCGTGGGCGAGGTTGGAGACAGGTGGAATGTACAAGCAAGGAGCGGTAGCGGTACTATGCGCAGGTCAGGGGTGGTGATCGTGGAGGCGATCGTGGGTGTGGAGGAGGCGGGGGCGGGGATGAGGGCGAATTTCCGGCCCAGAGGCAAAGATCAGCTGATGACAGCGGTGGCAGAGGAAGGTGGTGGTCGTGGGAGTGAAGGAGGAAGCACCGAGGCTAGGGTTTGAAGCAGAAGGCGAGTCCAGGCACAGGGACAGCAGTGGTAGTTGTGCGCGTGGAAGGGGTGGAGATGATGGAGGCAGTGGCGGTGATGGTGGAGGAGGGGGTGACGCGAGTGCGGGATGTGTGGAGGCGGGAATGAAGGAAAATATTGCGCTCAGAGGCAAAGAGAAGATGGTGGAAGCGGTAAGAGAGGTAAGGGTGGTAGGCCTGATGCTGAAGGAAGCGTCGTGGACGAAGATGGAAGAACGCGGGCCCAGGGACAGGGGCGGAAGCGATAACGGTGCCCATGGCAGGAATGGTGATGGTGGAACTGATGGTGGTAGAAGCGATGTTGATGTGGAGTGAACGGAGAAGGGGATGAAGGCAAATTTCTGTCCCAGAGGCAAAGACGAAGATGATGACAACGATGGGAGAAACTGGGTGATGAAGGCGGTGTGGGCGGCGCGAGAGGTGCGGCAGAATTGGGGCTCAGGGCCATCGCCTGTAGCACCTGAAGTGGCGATGTGGGGCCAGCGATGGTTGGGGCGGAGAGAGAGGGAGAGAGAGAGAGAGACCCTGCGCGGGCGGAGAAGTGGGGGTATCAGTAAAGGTCGGTGAGGGCGGCGGCAACGGAAGCGGCAGCGGGAGTGGAAAAAAAATGAAAAATACAATATTTCCGACCTGAGGTAGGAAAAGATATTCTGTGATCTTGAGTACAATATGCTGTGCCACCTCGATGCTAGAAAACAAAGGAAAAATAACAATTATATTTGTTCAATATTTTTGGAGTTAAAAATACTCAAAACCAACTATAAGAACACGAGAATAAAAATATGAATTTAGTTATGGAAATTCCAGTTATTGAGGTAATACTAGTGAAACAACAATTTGAATGCGAGGAAGAGGGGAAAGAAAAAAATCAAGTTATTTAATACCTTTTTGCTTGGTCTCAGTTATAAAACATATTGTCTGTAGACAGTGACGGATTCAATAGATCAGCATTCAGCTTCAACTAACTGACTCCTCCCCGAGAAATGATGACAACGACCCGTTACGTTTACTTGGACAATTTTAGACTATTGAAAGACTATTTTTGGACTACGCCACCTACCACAAGGCGGAAGCAACTATTCTTTACAGAGATTCAGAACCAAACTCTTGAGTCAAACTCCCAGCTCCATAATATTTATATAGAATTGATGGCGTTATATCAGATTGCCGAGAGTAGGTGAGAAAAAAACTTACGCATTTATGGCTCAATTTTTCTGTCTGATGATGGCAGAGGTAGTTCGTTTCGTCATCCACGCAGATGGACGCAGGTGATCACAAGGGTAAGTGATGAAGGGAGAAAATGAATAATTATTATTAAAAGGTATGTTTCTGTTGCTATCTTTATTATGTACGTAATTTATACCTTTATTATGTACGTTCTAGCCTTGTAGACACACCTGGAATGAATAATAATTTTGACGGGTTGGTGATTGTGATATATTAACAATGGTGCAGTGATTGTGAAATAAGAGGTAGGGAAAACGCGACAACCCCAAGAAATGCTGTCACGAAACCGCTTTGCCGGCCAAAAGTTCCACATGAATCGATCTGGATTCGAATCGCAATATCCAGATGTGCAAGGCGAGCTATCTCTCCACTACACCACGAGCCGTCCGGCTTTAGATTTCAGAGGGGATGCGCTATTGTATAAGAAATAAACCGCGCCCCTCTATACTTTTCATGGAACTTCTTTTTATTTTCCTCCTAGAGAAAATGACTGGCTTAGATGGTTATGGCTCAGGACATCAACTGATGCCATGTCAGTTCCTCTGATCGGAAGGTCCTAGGGTGCGAGTTCCGAAGTTGGCAGGATTTTCTACACCAACTAGATAGCTAAGTCGAAGTCAGCTGCTGTCTGGAGGAGAATTCTAGCGGCTGGCTGTCCTGCTCGATAGTTTTCCGTTATTTCTCCTATCAATACCAAGGGAATTCTAGAGCGGTACCCTAACAAACGAAACAAGGAACGCGCGAGATCTTTCCTTCCTCTTCCTTGTCCTATCCTCTCCCTTACTTACGCACACTTACATCGACATGCATTACACTACTGCATATGCCGGGAGACAAGTCTGATGCTTAGAGTTTGTCCCGGCTGGGGCGGTGGCTTGCTGGCGGGAGATACCTGGTTGGGGAAATCCCCGCTACAAGACGGGTAGGTCGGCGTCAGACCTCACCATCCAGCGGGAGATCACCGCCACCTATCGCGATAAAACCTGTACTATACTAACAGGACTAACGACCTTAGCAGTTGACACGCCTGAAAAACGAATTAATCAATCTGTTGTCCAAAATAAAATTCAATGAGAATTATTTTAGCCTATGTCCATCTTGGTCAATGATCATATTGCTTCCATGTTCCCTCAAAGTGAGAGAATACGAAAATATTAAGAAAAAATCACTAATCAATTAATCAATCCTAGTGAAGATGCTTCAAATCCACATCGTAACTGTGGCAGACGCACGGACGCAAACGACCCGTGACGGTGCGCGGCCTCAGTGGCATAGCTAGAGGGGGCAGGGAACGGCGCGCCCCGGGTGACACGATTCTATGGGTGACATCAATTAAATTATTTTATAGTTGGAATTACATAATTTAAATAATTTACTTAAAAAATTATGTATTAATAGTTCGTTTTCTTAGTTTTAGTAGTTTGAAAAATTTTATTGTTGGAAGTATATAATTTGAATGGTTTAATTAAAAATTATTTATATTAATTTAATAAGTATACATTTAAATCATAAGCATAGATTATATTCTTAATTACACAGAATTTTTTAATATTTTATAAATAACTATCATGTACAAATATGTTTGTGTTTTTAATAAAATAAAGTACAATCAATGCAGCAATAGATATTTTTAAACTTAATTTAAAGGGGGGGTGACACCATTAGCTTCATATATAGCTATTATAAATAATTATCATGTGCAAATATGTTTGTATTTTTAATAAAATAATGTACAATCAATGCAGCAATAGATATTTTTAAACTTAATTTAAAGGGGGGTGACACCATTAGCTTCGCCCCTGGTGACATCAACTGAAGCTACACCACTGCGCGGCCTCCGCCGGGGCCCGCGAGGCGCGCGCGCGCTCGCGTCCACGCGCGTACGGCTAAGAGCGGCCCAGGGGTCTAATCCCGTCGCGAGACAGCCGAGCAAACAGCTTGTATCGACGAGAGCGCTACCTGTTGCGGCCGGTGATCGATCGGGGGCCGAGGGCGACGACGGCGGCGGGCGGCGGCGGCCCCCGGGGCGAAGGCGGGGGCGGCCGGGAGCGGCCGGTGGCGGCCGGGGGCGGCCGGGGGCGGCCGGGGGCGGGGCCGGCGGCGGTCGCCAGGTCTTCTTCCGGCGGCGACCGGGAGAAATCGGATCGCCCACACGACGCGGTGCAAACAGAATCCGCAAACACGGGCGAGGAGGATACTTTGTGTTTGCGGGAGGTGGGCGGGGGTAACCGAGATTTGATGCGATTTTCAGGAGGGCTTGTTGGTCAACTGTTCTGGGATGGCGGGTGGTCGCGAAGACCTACGAGACGTGTGTAGGGTACGTAACTCGAGTTTCACCAATTTGGAAATCGCGAAATGTCTTCGAGGAACATTAAGCGCCGAAATGTTGTCAATTGCTTAGTTATATTAATACTGAGGTATCAATCGTTTAAAATAACATTCCAGTTGCGGTTGTGTTTAATAAAATATTTCAATTAGGTTTTTGATAATAAAATGTTTCTTTGCAGGATTTGGTTTAGATTTTGAAACGGTTTTAATCGGTTTCCTTTTTTACAAAATAATTTCAAAATTAATAAAATGATAAAGACCTTAACGAACTTTTTGATATTTCCTTTCCCACACCCGTTTAAAATAAGAAGTAATAACGACAGGTATGTTCTCTGAAAAATTAAGATATATTCTGCTTTCAGTATATTTCACTTCACGAAATGAGAAAATGACGTAAGTACCAAGAAATTATGAACAATTTTTTTTTTAATTGAAACTGGATAAGCCCCTTTTCATTCCGTTGCGGTTCCATCTTTATACGAATTACTCGTATTTATTTGAAAAAAGCGCATTTAATATACAAACTATTGTTTTGGTTTGATGTCTTGATTGATTTGTATATCAACTGTATACAGAGGTATTAAGAGTCGGTTGTGTTATAAAGCAACGATATTATATTCTCAGGTCGTTTTTAGAAAAAAATCTAAAATTAGTTGAAGTTTATTTGACTTCGGGTTTTATTTAATCCTAGTTCATAAATTCAATCAATGGTTAATTATTAGTTATAAATGGTTAAAAACAAAAAAAAATTTTTACCTCGCAATAGTCGGAAAAAAATCATTTCCGAAGTAGAGTAGCAGCCTTCATTAATAATAAACTAATTTTAATTCTTACTGCAATATTATTGCTTTGGTGTAATATAATGAAAAAAATTAACCATACCCTGTGAAAGAAAATTAGTCTTCATACACCGTTACTGACATAACGTATTCAATTAAATTGTGTATTTTTATAGATTTAAATTTTTAATCAGGCAGTGTTAAAATACAGATAAAAATATGTAGGATCATAATTTTATATTGTACGATTTAGGGGAAAATAGGAAAACAGCACTTTTTAAAAGAATCTAGCATATAATTGAAATGAACTCTTCCAATGATTTAGAACTTTCTAAATTTGTCACTTCATGGCACATAGTAACATAAGTAAAACTGCCGTTATCCAGAGAACCAAATAGAAATACTTCCTTTCGATTCCATTAGAGACCTCCGTTTCATGAAGAATAAAGACATCCCTATATAGTATTTGACTTAACTCCTATACCGTGCGTGTGAGTGGATTTCTGTCTCACGACTAGACCACTTCCCGGAGACCAATCGAGACATTGAGAGGTGTCATTGAATGCGCCTCGGTCCCCTGTTGGGGAACATAATTTCTTTTCCGATCCGGCCATAAGATGTCAAGAAATTGTCAAAAACGTGCTCTTTCGTGATTTGGATCTACGATCTTTGTATGACGGGAATTAAACCAACACCATCTAAATAGATCTATGCAGATGGCGACCCCATTGTTCCGTGGTTATTTTCAGTCCGTGACATAATTTTCTTCCACGAGGATGGCAACACTGATTTTTGACAAGGAATAAAAATTAAATGAATAGTGCTCAAAATTTCTGAAGTATTTCATTTGGGAAGTGTTTCATGCGTATTTTGTATAAAGAATTTTCAACTTGCTTTGGAACATTAAGTTTGAAGAACATGAATTGAATACGAAGGAAACAAAAACTGTAAATACTAAACAATTCATTTCTTAGGCGTGCAAATATCGATTTTCAATTTAATGTGACATCCAACTTACACAAATAAACATACAAAATAGCAACCTTTTAATGCTTATATATATTCGGCTTCAGAAAAAAATCAGACCTAGTTTATGGAGTTTTAAAATCATAAAATAGGGGACAAAAATATGGAATTAAGCAACTCAGGGGAATCAAATGTAGTTGTAGAAGATTTTGCGTCAGAATTTTCCGAACTAATGGAGAATGATATTATATTAGCATTAGATAATAACACAGAACAACAGCTTACGGGTGATCATTTATGTTCATATTAGAAAATAAAACGTAAAAAATATAGCTGTGCTGTCGCATCATGCATATATACCTGTAAGTATTTACAGTGATTATTATTTTGAAATAGTAGTATTACCAGTTCACATTCCGTTTGGAATTAATATTTGACACTGAGTGTTGGGAATCTTTGAGCGGAGTATAACATTTACAGCTACTACTATTCATTGATAAGTTCAATGCCAGATACTCTAAGAATATATAGGAACAATGTTACGCATGAAAGAAATGAAGTATGAAAAAAATTTTCACCACAAGAATATAGTTTTAAAACAGTTTACAGCGTCGGCGACGCCACATTCAACTAGTACAAAGTACTTCTGCCATTTACGAACGTTTCTCAGATCATCATCGAGCGCCTTTGATAACGCCTAAGTATTGACCTTAGCTGTATACTCCCCATGCTGTAAAAAAGTCTGATTCTGATGTAGCAATATCAGCAGTGAGCGTAGAAGACCCTAACATTTTCTTTAGGCAATGATAGATGGCAGCCTGGAAGAAGGTCGGGCAAAACAGGAAGGTAGCCCTGACTCATAAGTAAAGAGAGCATCTACATAATCATTCTCGATTATTCATCCGCGTTTTATAATCTTTATAACAACCATTACATTATATTATATTTACAGTCGATAATATTTCTACTAATCTATTTTACCCAAGGGGTAGAAATATAGATGGTGCAACCTCGTTTTCATTAAAAATCTAAGAACGTGGGAGCCAGACTGACTCTCCTAGCTAACAATACGATTTGTGAAAACAAAATAATAGTCATCAAAACAATAAATCCATCGTTCTCCGCCCCCCCCCAGGCACCAGATAACCTTTGGTATTACTCGTTCACTTTACATTTGCAGACGGAGCGCTGCGATCTGTTTACATGAGGTCACCGCCGACTGAATGAGAAATGCGCGCCTGCAGTATAGCCGTTTGCAGGCTCAAATGGTCCCAGAGAAAGTGGATCACACCAACTTCACGTAAATCACTCGCCATTCTAACGACGTATGTTTAGGGACTCTTCGTTGTACTTTAAGTTTAATCAGGGTCCAATTCAGAGACGTCAACCGTCACTGAATCTCCCCATGTGTTGGCAAATACACCCTGTTTAACCATTTCTTTAAATTACGTTGGCATCATTGACATTCCTTTTTATTTCTACCAACATAAGGGCTATTTCAAATGGCGGCGCTATCGGGCAGGTTTTGAACGTGAGCAAGTCCACGTAAACAAAGATTTGATTAGCAATTTTGGCGTTTTGGTGTGGTATTTTATCATATTATTTGTATTTGAATTTTTAAACCAAGCAATTGAAACAATGCCAGCTAAGCATTTTAAAGTTACGCACAAAAATCGTGGTAAATTACGAATATTAAATAGTACAGCAAGATACAATGTTATTACGGTATTTGGAAACTTGAAAGCTAAATATGAAAGAGAAAAGGTGAAAAAGACGGATTCCTGACTTATGTGAAGTGGCATAGTTATTTGAGGTAAGATGTTGATGATACGTAATAAATCATACATTTTTGCAACACTGACGGGAATTTTGCTTTACCAAGTGCATGCAATTTGTGTATTTTTGTTAAAATCTGTACATTATGAACTTTTGTGTGTATGGGAATTCAACATATTTCAATTCATCTTGTTTTAACTAGTATTAAAGCGACATGTGAATACATTAACATTACAAATGTAAGTTATATGTACAACTATAATGCTGAATGTATTCACTTCACAGTATTCTTTCAATACTGTAAAATCTGTACTGAAAGATTATGAGGCAGAAAAACCTATATTAACCCCATAGAGAAAAAAAGTAAGACGTCCTGTAAGAGATCAGTTAGATGATTTTGGAAAAGAGGCAATTGCAAGATTCATCTATCGAAAAGCTCATGAAGGTAATGTTCAATGTACAAGTGTTCATTTGTACATTCATACATTTGTACTTTGTGTCAAGTGTAATTAGCATGTAGGATGTTATAATAAGACACCTTTTTACAGGGAAAGTTCTGTCTGGAAAAGAAATTTTGGAGCATGTAAATGAAAATTATGACACACATTTTTTTTCAAGGTTCATACACTTCTCTTTATAGAATATTGAAGGAAATGGATTTTGTTTGGAAAAAGAGAGATAAGTATGCTGTTTGTAGGGAAAAAAGATGATGTAATTATCAAGAAGCATTGTTTTTTGTCAGCATACAAGGAAATTAAAGACGGTGAAAACCAAAAACTAGGGGTTTTCTTAGACAAGACATGGATATACATGAATGGTGAATCATACATTTGAAATTAAATACAAATAGCTTAGGTCAATAATTTAAATACATTTATTTATTGAACATAATTAATTTTTATTAATTGAATTTTTAGTCCCAGTATTTTATGAAAACTGATGAGTGTCCATGAATTAATTTCTAATAATTTAGTGTTTATTGGGTGGTAAACTGATTATTAATTTTATTTGCTTGTAATTAAGTGTAAGTGGGTAAATGTGAAGAACAGTCCATAATTAACTGAAAGTGCAAAGAAGAAATGAACGACTGAATAACTTCAGAAGATAAAGATACAATCACATACAAGATAAAGAAACTTTCCATTACTCTAGAAACCTTTGGCACTTTTAAAAATTTTGTTGTTGTTGTTGTTGTTGATTTCTGTGAGTCTGAAGTTTCAATATGATTGTTAAGAAATAAAAATCAGATGGACATTCATCAACATTCCAAATGTATCGTTTTCATTAAAGGTGTATTATTACCTTTGCTCCATTGTTGTAACAAAGAAAATTATGAAACGTGATGAAAACATTGTTAGAACACTTAAAATGGTTTTTCATAGCAATTATTTTTAAATAGTTTATTATGTATCATCCATAAAGGATTTATAACTTTAAAATTTAAATATCTCATAAAATCTCAAATAAACATAGAAAATGTGACTTTCATCGTTATTCCCACCATGTCTTCAGAGAATTGTTTCAAGCTATGTATGACCACACAATTTGACCTAGCAATACTTTATTTTACAATAAATTGTGATAGATTTATATTGTTTTGAACATACAATTAATGATCATATATTCGTATTAAAAGGAAATATATTTACTATTTTAATTGTAGGATAGTAATTTTTACCAAATAGCCCATATTATATTAAATAATATATTATATAATATTAAATGTTATATTGTACATGTAATATTAAACCTATGTTTTCTGAGTGGGTAGAATATGTATACACACCATATGCTGTTTCTTTTGAGTTGTTGATAGTTTAAAATCGAGTTTCTGGCAGTTCATATAAATATATGCAAACATCAAATAACAAAAATATTTCTTAAACTTGTATTAATAGTTGAATAACACTTAGGGGCTTGTTTTTTACATATTTCATATACTGAATACTTCAAAATGTAATGTCAGGGAAATAGAAAACATGCACTCTTAGTACTTCACAAAATATTTTTTAAATTGTTTATCTTTACTACAACCATTTTTAAAATTACAGGAAAATATTTAAAACCTCTTACATAAAATAATTTGAGGTTTGAAGAGTTTATCAAGTAAAATTTATATTTGAAAATAATAAATGAAGCATATTGAATAGATTTATATTTTTTATTAAAATAAAAATTACTTTCATCAAGTACTTGCAAATAGGAAGAACTATATACTCAATCCCTATAATTATAACTTAAATTGATAAAAAATTTAAAAAATGGATATTTGTTTTGAAAAAAAATGTGTATTCAGTCAGTAAAACTTAAAAAAATATTTGACTTAGGAAACGAAGGGTTAATATGATATTATTTTTGACAAAACAATTAGGCCACTTTGCTGTGGTCTTAAAACTAATATTTATCATTTTATCATGAACCATGACATTACTCTTTTCTTCAATGATGCCCTTTGTGTTATTTAATAACTATTATATGAATTGTGTTTGTGGTACATGAACCCAGAAAATTATTGCAATTTTTTTTAAATTTTCAGTCATGGCTGACCCAGAAAGGAGTGCATGTAGTGCACAGTGATAACAAAGATTTATTGTTACGGCTGGCCAGAAAACACATGAGCAGATCAAAATTGTAGGTATCAGAAGTAAAATATAATGAATACTGCGAAGGTTTTCTGCAAAATGTGAAAATTTAAAAAATACACATTTACAGTCATATTAAAAATTCAGTATATTAGTACTCTTGCATTTAAATTTTCATCTCTGACACTTATTCATATTAAAATTCTTTAAGCAGTTAATGTGTTAATTTGTTTAAAATGTTAAAAATAATTACCCACAGGTATGTAGTTGATGAAATGCTGAGAGCTGAAGGGCATACAGTTTTGAGACTTCCCCCATATCACAGCATGTTCAATCCAATTGAATATGTGTGGGCACAGGCAAAGGGATACTTTGATAAGAATGTAGTTTCAAGACCTGGCCAGGGTATGGAAAGGACCCGAAATGTTGGGAAGGAGGCCTTAGAGCAGGTATCTTAGTTACTGAAATTCATTTACACATTTAACACACGGAAAAGGAGTTCAGTGTCTTAAATTCAATAAAGTGTGCAGATGACTATTCCTTCGAAGATGACATAATTCCATATGCATCTCCTGAACTAATTGCAGGTCCATTGACAATGTAAGGCATCAATGACCTGTGGAGGAGGTAAGAATCAGAAAATATTTAAGAAATATATGACTTTTCAGAATATTCCTGAATATTATTTAAAAAATAAATGATGTATGTCCTTTGTAAATGAATGTGTCAACTTCCTTTGCTGCTGTCTGTGGCCTCAAAATAAATGTAAGAGAAGTTCAGCATTATTGTATCTAATATTTGAATTAATGAAAGTTGTGTATTTGGTTACTTAATTTCAGACAAGTTTCCAGCATACGTGCTCGTGAAAGAATCTCATGATGAAGATGGAGAGAAAATATTGCACTGGAGACAGCGCAGCTACATGCATCATCTACCATATCACTGTGTCATTTCTGATGTGCAAATGGAAGCTGCAAAAAAAATTAATTACCATTCCTGTGTGATAAGAAGCATTATCCATTACGATTACGGAAGAACCAAAATCAAGAATACCCGGAATCAATTGATTCTTCACCCATGACTCAAAAGTATTGCTGTTCATTGCTCCATGATAATCTTGCCAAGTCTTCAAATCAGTAGCAAGTAGTAGAGCAGCACCTGTCAATTCACTTTCTTACATTATATAATTCTCACCAAATTTTCTTTTATTTTATAACATTTCTCACCGGGTACAAAACATGCTCTAGTGCCTGCGTGAACCACTGCAAGCCTTCTTCCCTCTGCAGTTCTCCTAACAATTCCTCATTGCTGCTGACCTAAGCAATGTTTTGTTAATTTCAAACGAAAGCTTCATCATTCAAGTATATCCACAATTTCAGAAAACCCCTAGTTTTTGTTTTCACTGTCTTTCATTTCCTTGTAGGCTGACAAAAAATAATGCTTCTTGATAATTACATCATCTTTTTCCCTACAAACAGCATACTTATCTCTCTTTTTCCAAACAAAATCCATTTCCTTCAATATTCTATAAAGAGAAGTGTATGAACCTTGAAAAAAATATGTGTCATAATTTTTATTTACATGCTCCAAAATTTATTTTCCAGACAGAACTTTCCCTGTAAAAAAGTGTCTTATATCCTACATGCTAATTACACCTGACACACAGTACAAATGTATGAATGAACAAATGAACACTTGTACATTGAACATTACCTTCATGAGCTTTTCGATAGATGAATCTTGCAATTGCCTCTTTTCCAAAATCATCTAACTGATCTCTTACAGGACGTCTTACTTTTTTTCTCTTTGGTGTTAATGTAGGTTTTCCTGACTTTAATGTGAAGTGGCTACAAAACTGCACAACTTATCACACACATTAGTAATGTTAACTTATTCACATATGGTTTCAATATTGCACCAAGCAATATATCCATGAATATTTGTATTCATTCTTTATATCTTCTTCACAGGCCATTGATGCTTTACATCATCAATGGACTTGTAATTATTTCAGAAAATACATTTGGAATTATGTCATCTTCCAAGGAATCCTCATCTGCACTGTCTGTCTCACTGTCCCTGCTTAGCTATATTATAAATTCATTGTTTCCGCAATGCACCCCATACTTCACTCTACTCATCCACGATTGAAACTACATTCTTATCAAAGAATCCATTTGCCTGTGACCACATATGTTCAATTGGATTGAACATGCTGTGATAGTGAGGAAGCCCCAAAACAGTATGCCATTCAGCTTCCAGAATTTCATAAACTACAGATCTTGCCCTGAAGACAAAAACGTATGATTTATTATGTATCATCAACATCTTACCTGAAATAAATATGCCACTTCACATAAGTTCGTTTCATAATTAGCTTTCAAATTTCCAAATACAGTAATAACATTGTATCTTGCTGTACTATTTAATAATCATAATTTACCACGATTTTTGTGCATAACTTTAACATGCTGAGCTGGCATTGTTTCAATTCCTTGGTTTAAAAGTTCAAAAACAAATACTGTGATAAAATTTCCACACCAAAATGCTATGTTATTTCATAAAGACAAATAAAATTTAAGAAATACTCTGTTTTCCTTTTTTTTACCTTTGAGTGATTCAACATCCTTACCAATAATTAATTATCTGTATAAGAATGTATTTTATGCCTCCTGTGTTCTAATTATATTTGCATTGTACAATGAAGTAAAGCATTTAACGTTATATATTTCATCATTGTGCATTTTAGGAAAACATTGGTATAAATGATTAATATTTTATGGAATCGAAAACTTTTGGTGGATTAAACTTGAAGTTATAATAAGAGAAGTTTGTTGTCGACAAATTGCGTGTATTTGAATGTGGCGCCAAAGCCCCGCTTCATGTTCATTTTCGAAGTTGGCAGAGCCGAATGGCCGCCATATTGAAAATTCTAGGGACCAAAGCAAGCTGAAATCCCGGATATATACTGACCGTTTAATATGATATAGATGGCGGTGAGCAGCATACAGAACCCCGGCGTGGCGAGAACATAACCATTAAGTAGTAGATAAGTGTAAAGAAGAAATACAAATATTGTACGTGAATGTTGTGAATAGCGTGTGGTGTGATCTATTTTATTGTATATTACCTTAATCATTTCAGAGCGCGACTCCAGCTCACTGTCAGAAAGGCATAATTCGTCTGCTGTGTCCGTAGCGCTTGTGCTGCCTTCGGAGACAGCTGATTGGTCAGATGCTGATTGACATCGGGGCCATTCGTGTACTCTCGGTTGTGTGTTCGGACCTTCACTTTCAAAACAATATTAGTTCCTAATTCTGCCGTCTGCAAATGTAAAGTGAACGAGTAATACTCCCGGAGTAGAAAGTCCAGGAGGAAGTAATCACAAAATTTTTTAAAAAAAGTAGATTTAGTATTATAAATAATTAATAACACACTCGATTATTTATGATTCAGAAACATGTAATTATTTATAATATTAAATTTATTTTATATTTTGGTTGATACTTTCTGGATCCTTAATCAACACGGATTACTACAATATTTCTGCTACCGCCATGGAAAATACATGAAAGTTCTGGGATCGCTATGAGAAGAGAAAACCGATTCAGTTTTTTGAAAAGTCCTTAGTTACCCGCTTCCACAATTGCTGATATTCTTATACGCCTTCTCTTAGTGTAGTATCTAATATTTGCTAGTACAATTTACATACGGCTGCATAACGCAAGACTTCTTCCTCATCGCTACAGTGCAAAGATTTAGTGAGTAACAGGATGTTATAAGCATTGATTATAATTATTTTAATCATGATTATTTATGATTTGTAATGGAGCCATATTTTCCTAACCTGGAATGGCGTGCATCAAATTTTATTTAAATCAAATGTATGTTTGGATGTTAATTATCATGTGATGTAAATTATAATGAAAAATTGTAGGCAAGGGAAACGCGAAAACGAGAGAACCTGACACGTCTGTTATCAAGCCATGGAAAATGGCAGCCAGTGATATTCTGTGATGATTGTTTTGTTTTCTTAGTAACTTGCAATTACTACATACAGGTGCACAGAAATAGTGAGTTATTTTGTACACCAAACTTCGTAGAAGCAAGCTTAATTATAAAGTATGCAAATGCACATTGTATATATATAAGTCATTGTACATTTCATTTTGTATTTTATTTATTTTCTTATTCTGTATTTGTTGTCAATTTAACAGTATCCACAAATTCACATTCTTAACGATTCACTTCTTGGAATTTCGACATGAGCACATTAGCCGGCAGTTTCGCTAACTGCCGCCCCCAGTTCCTCCTTCCGAGAACATCTTAATTTGCAGACGCAATTCTACATTTGTTACGAACTTAATCATGTAACATACATACACAATTTTAATATTCCATAACATGTATTTCTATGTAATACTTTTCAATTATTAATGCAAATCTAACATTTGTCATAATGCTAAGTGGCCTCTGATTGGACAGTTTTATCTTCGGGCGCCAAGCGCCTGACTCTCAGTCAGCCGTTACAAAAGAACTTCACTTTCTGAGTCAACTTTGTACGAGGCGGACGTATGACGCAATGTTGTAAATGCACGTCCTGAACATTATTTTCCGTACTACAGCTATTGTTAAGTGCGACATAAAATACATTCCACATCTCCAGATATGGTAATGAATGTTTCTTCTATACAATGTGTGATCTTGCCACGTGTACAATCTACATTACGGCCTCGTGACCCAAGACTGTTTTCTAATACGAACTGTGCCATGTGTCGATATACATAAACTGTGTCAACTTAGTAATCTCCTTAAACATTATTTCTCGTACTACAGCTATTATTAAGTGCGACGTAACAAACATTCCACGTCTCCAGTTTTGATAGTGAATGTTTCTTCTACGTAATGTGTAATCTTGCCACGTGTACAATCTGCATTACGGCTTCGTGGCTACACAACTGCGTTTATTTATATTTAGTAGAGGTTTTGCGATCGAAACGAGTGAAGAGACGCGTCATCTGCATTTTGTTGTAAAATACGTTGGGAACTTCCCATTGTCTGAACTGAGGAGTATTTTACGTTCATCGCGGAGACCGAAAGACGGATATTCGCCGTCGACTTGGAAATGCACGAGCAAAGAGAATCAATTTCACCACAACAAATTGGTAATATTGTTTTCTACGCTAGCTTAACCAAACTACCGTAACACATAACTTTTTAAATCAGTACTCATTATACAGCGCCCTCCAAACGTGTTCCATTTACCCATTTCCTTTGGCTGTTTCTCAAATAAATACTTTCGCCCACCCCACGCCACCGGGGGGTGTCGAACGCGGTTGCTCCGTCTGTCATGGTGGGTGCATTATTTGTAATGGTTAGGTGAAGGCAAGGTAGAAAAAGCTTTGAACTTCTCTATTAATTGAATCAATCTCACACAATCAGTACAATTTAAAAGGGACCACTGTTTCTCCCGAACTCTGTATTCAGAGACTTTTTGCACAGTGTGAAACCCCTTATTGTTTACCGCTTCTGAGACTTTGTGCATGTGCAACTCGAACTACGCATGCGCAGAGACTTAAAAGTGGTATATGTGAAGGATCAACAATAATTATCGTTGATCTTCATTGCGAGATCTATAACACGTACCAAATACCATTGTCCATATATCACTATCATATGTCATATACCATTGTCATTCCGACCATAAAGTTTCACTTCCTCAAGATTCTGTTTCAGTAGTTAAACGTCCGACCTCATAACTGCCGTCCCTGGAGCACATGTTTGAACCTAATGATCTACTACCGTATACAGCCTCCCCGGATGACCCAACACCAATACAATACGAATGGGATGACCTATTACCAATGCAATACGAATGGGATGCTATGGGACGTCCAATTACCACTTAAACTCCTATCTTTAGTATCCCCAGTATCTTGGAAGTTAGATAGGTAATGCTAGGAGCGCTATTAGGGTCCCCCGTAATGTGATTGCCTAAGTGAACATGATGTCTCGACGCAATAATGATCTGCAATTGCTTTCATGTCTCAATTCGTAATCGCTTAATATTTAGGACAGTTTCCGAAAAGTACTCCAACCCGGTGCATGGCTCTGCAACTGTTTTTGAGTCGCCGAATGCAGGAACATTCTTAAGTATGAATGATGGATCTCCCTTGCTTGCAGGAACAAGGGGATGTCTGCAGCTGAATGACTGGAAACATGCCATAATCTTAAACAGTAACATTTCTATCACGAAGTTTAATTATAATATTCCTCTCACCAAAGATTCGCAGAAGCCCAGATGCCTTCTATTTTTTCATCAAACTTTATCCTATTAAAAGATCGCATTCCTGAACTAAGAGAGTCATCTACACTTACCATTTTTGATAACTAATGAAACCCCATTAAAAACTGTACGAGACGCCTAGCAGTTAAGAAATATTGCAGAAAAAAGAAAAAGAAAAAAATAAGAGCTGTAATGAGCAAAAGCTACTTCAGTCCATACAAATATGGACTCGAAAATGAAACGTTCGTTTAGGATCGTCATATGGTTTGGTGGCATTACGTGGAATGAGACAAGCAATTATCGTTGACGTTCACTTGCGAGATCATTGATACGTACCGAACACCTTTGTCGAAGGCAAGACGAAATAAGAGCTGGAACGAGCAAAACCTACTTCACCCACTACAAATAAGGGCCCTGATATCGAATATACAAGTAGTTTGTAGTTTTACATTCTTTTCTCGCACCGCGCGGTACTATTGTATCTTGCCGTTTCAGCTGTTCGGTTTCTCGCCCAATTACGCAGACGCACGCACACTCCGAGGCTCTCCTCTCCTGCAGCGCATTACGCAAATAAGGCGTGAAAGAGGCGCTTCCTCGCGGACGCGGACAATTTTTGGTCTGGCTGCAAACGAGACCGGACGCGGTGATCCCGCGGGCCGAGGTATCGCCCCCGAGCGCCGATCCCGGGATTACCATCGCCCGACACGGTCGCCCGGCGCCGCGCCGCCCTCGCCGCCCCCGCTGCGCCGAGCCGAGCCGCTCAGCTCCCCTGCCTCGCCCGCCACTTTTGCATTGCTAATTGTTACAGGTGTCGGCACCTCCCAGGAGCCCGCTCGCAGCGAATTGGCCGCGAGAGGGCTCTGCGCTCGCTCGCGCCCGCGCAGCGCCGCGCCGCCACCCGCGGCCGCCCTCCGAACTAACCGCCCGACAGCGTGCGCTGTCCCTTCATTTGTTTGCTACAGCAGCAGCAGCGCGCTCTGTTCTCTCGAGGGACGCGAGCAGGATGCGAGCGAACTCGAAACAATAAAGGAGTGGACGCGAGAGGATGGTAATTTACGCGGAACACTTAAGACGGCTATTAAACATTTTTATGTACTCGCCAGATGAGAGAAGGTCTCCGTAATGAGGAGCAACAATCAGAACAATAGCCTATCCACTCGTTTGGCGCCCAAAAGGTTTAATTACAGCCGTATTTACTGTTTACTCTCTGGCGTTACTTCGAATGTTGCTCCTGTACGAGGAGTAGCGAACCGTTACTGCCAACCGGCAGTGACCCAGCGGGAAGGCGCTCGTATTTGCATTTTCCTGGCGAAGCATTTCGCCCTGTTTGAGCAAAGCTTCGTTACATTCTATTAGACACTCCATATTGCGTCTCTTCACATTTTCATTTTACGCCACTCCAAACAAGGCTAACGTCAAATATCTGATAATGGAAAATTCCCCTGAGTTTTATTATTTATAATTGACTTTCACCCTATCTCGTTTTTCATTCCAAATTATGTTGAATTTGACGAGATGTGTAGTGAGTTCGAGATAATGAAAGCACGATTCTAAAAGAATGGCGAAGAGAAATGAAATAATTCAAAACTCGCGACATCAAAGTAATTACGAGTAAAGATTCTCGCCCGAAGACCTTCCAGCAATCTTTCAGCGTGAAACACGCAATACGACATCACGAAAATTAGGAATCCCCATTATTTAATTAGAATGTCTGTCATTTCTTTACTCTTTTTGCAGCGCTCCCCATTTACGAGGAAAGAATACATTTTTATTCTTTCAGGAAAGTTATTGTGCATTGTAAGGAAAATGCAATTCCCTTCTCTACAGAACTATAACAGATGAAGGAAAAGATTACATATCTTCATTGTATTTTGATACTCGTAGATATATCACTTCTTATATATTATTATATGAGAACAACGCAGTTCGATTATGCAAAACTACCTTCTCTTTCCAAAATAAAAAAACACTCTTTTACTTTGTGTCATAATTCGGCTTAGTAACTTCTCGTCCATCACAATGATCACCTCTACACAAATCAGGTTTCTCTACAAAATCAAACTTCTCTACCTCTACAAAATAGGTTTTTCTTTCCAAAAACTGAACGTTATTTATATTTCGTGATTATCTCTCTTGTGAAGTTTGCTGATTACTCACACTCTTCTCTCTCGTAAAAGGCAAACATTTTTCTCAAGTTAATTGTGAATATGTAACTGTATCGCTGAAATCGTGAGATTCAGCGCCCAGTCATGTGAAGGCTCTCGGTTGCCCCGGTGACACCGCATCCAGGGCAGTGATACCGATATTTCGACCATTATATCATGGTCTTCTTCGGAGCTAGAGGGCACTGGATGGCCTTCACATCTATCTGCATCGCTGCCTCGCCTTGTTAAGAGACCGTCGATGAGTTCTAAAATCGCAGGTTCAGAGGGGAAATTTCATTTACTTCGCAATAATTTTTTAATATTTTGAGACTCTCCTGATAAATATAAATTTTCTTGCAGAGAGCATGGTGGTTATATGTAGAGTTTTTAAGGAATGTATTTTGGAAAGGCTTATCTGTACAATTAGTAATTACGTTTAATACCAGCACAATGGCTATCAAACCATGACTTTGTTCCTCCTATTTCAGAAACAGTCTTATCGTACGAACATTAAACACCTTCTCTCTATTAAATCAAGGATCTTATCTAAGAACATTTTTTTTATTTTCATAAGTAAATAGTTTTATACCGGAAATGTAGGCTCACTAGACCCAGTATGGCTCACTAAAAATTCAGTACTTTAACCTCTTCTTTAAAGATATTTTTGTTTTCATATATTTGATCACGTTTTTTCGCAGTTTCGTATGGAAGTTATAGTATTTTTATTTATTGTAATAGAATCTCAATTTTGCACAATGTTTTACCCCATTCGACTTGTCCGTATTAATAAAGTTCTTTAAAAGTTCTTTGCAAATTTGTTATGGTATATAAATTTCTTTCTCAGAATGAAGGTTTCGGCCAATTTTCCTCCAATTTTCATTTAATATTTCTGAGTAAGTTTTATTGTAAATGTCGATTATTTTTTTGAAGTTCTTCATTTCAACCTAATTTTCAATCTCATTTTCTAAAAGCGGTGGCCAGAATAATTCATTTTTTTCGTGGTATATGCACCATGATTTAATTATTTAATTAATGCGTTAGGTCAACAACAATTTTTTACAATCGGGTATGGTGCAAGATCAAGTAGTTTCAAACAATCTTGATGTAAATATACTATACTGATGATACCAATTACGAAAGAAGTGCTGCCAAGAAATTAAAAGATCGTTCGATAGCGAATAGCGGTAGCTATTATAAAGCGAGAGAAATGCCGGATAACGTAGTTTAAAATATTCTTCTGACATGTTCTGAAGGACCACTTATAACGTTCAACCCTTCAGCTTTTTGATGAGAATATAGGAAAAATAGAAGAAAAATTATACGGTAAAAATCTGTAAACATTCACAAATTCGATGATCTGTTTAGTTGAAGAGTCATGCTCTTCTTTTGTTCGACACTCTACTTGTTTGCACCGATTGTAAACACTATTTTTTAAAATATGTTTTTGCAATAAATACGATGATTGATTCGTTTCGCTGTGTAACTTGTGAAAAGAATGATTCTCTGTTCTCACTATAATCTTCCTAGTAGTGCAAAGCTGAGAGGGGCAACGAGACACTTGCAAAATTTGTCGTAGGCGGTTAAGTGGATGCATAATTACCTGAACTAATTTTTGATTGCTTCTCCTGGACTATTCATTCATTGGCACCTATGCTTTTGTTCGGTCTCACGCTTAATTTCCCATGTTAAGACTGCGAGTGGTCTCAGAGAGTTTACTAATATGTCCACGAACAGCACTTCAGCAAAACATCCAAATCACTTCGAATTTTTACTCTACGTGTTTTCGGTGATCCTCCCTCTGCTAGTGAAGTCACAAAAAATCCGAGCACCCGGCCAAGTGAACGTTGCATGGACTGTCTGGAGGAAGGAGGATACGTTTCCCCAATATTTTCAAGTACTTCCAGTTTGTTTATTTGGGGGGTTCAGAGCACAAGGGGTATAAGTGCGTTTTTGGCAAATCTTGAGTGAGTGTAAAGTTAAATCTTCTTTTTATTTCTTGTTCAAAGGGTTTTCAAATTGTTCAAAATTTACTACATTCTAGCGGTGGAAACAAATGTCTTCCGTAGCATTTTCTATAGTCACTCATCTTCGAACTCCATTTTCTCAGTACCATATTTACCGCATTTATATCCTTTTTGTTTAAAACCCTTAATTTCTTATTATTAGTAGAAGTATTTTATAAGACACTTTCAAAGTAACTTATTATAAGGATATTTAATCGTTATATAAGAAAACAAAAATGTACACAAAAATGTGTGCCGTTCTTCGATTGAAAAACTAAAAATGCGTTGGAAAGGAATATTATGAAAGCGGCCAGTACAAGTAGGACTACTCCCAATAGCAAGCTTTTTCTTACCTAACGAAAATCAATAAGCAAATGCTTAACCGGCGTCTCAACCATCATCTCCGTGGCTGTCATCGTTTTCTAAATCAATAGTCGGAGTAAGTTACTGCATTCGCGAATTCGTGAATTCGTGAATTTTATTTACCGCCTTCATCATGTCCACTGTACGTGTGCGTGTGTGTGGGCGGGGAACAAGTATAACCTAACTATGACTTTCAAGAGCCACTGCAAGTTTGATTAGTAAACTCTAAAAACCTCAGTGTTAGTATGTAAGGTTTGATAAATGGAACATAGCAGAAGCGTACGTGAACATTAAAACTATAACTCAAGTGAAGTGCAAGTATGTGTCATTGCAGTGCAGTGTTTCATCTGTTTGTATGTTTTACAGATGACAACAAGAATCGAAACGCAAACTCAGTGCACGGAATGGCGTAAATAAGTGGCGTCTATTGTAAATAGTAGAACGATTAAAAAAAAATTAGGATTAATACCTAGCTTAGCGCCCTCATTATTCTGTCATTTTAAAAAATGTCGTGACTAACTAAAAGTCCGCGGATATCGAAGCTCACCACAAAATTTCCGTCTGCCAGAGATGCTCATGACGGGAGTAATAGTCAGAGGGAAGCTAATAGCAGCAGTTGGATTGATTAGTGATTCCGGGAACGTCAGCTGTTAAGGTTATTCGTTCCGTAAGTGTAGTGCAAGTGTATCAAGGGACTTGACTGTGATCTTCACTCGTTGCATGATGAAATCCGGCGCCGACCTACCCATCGGCTTGCGGGGTTTTCCCCAACCAGATATCTCCCATCATCGTGGCACCGCCCCAGCGAGGACAATCTCTACGCTCCCGACTGGTCTCCCGGCATGTGTGGTACTGTAGCGCATGTACGTAAGTGTGTGTAAGTATAGAATGAGGATAGTAGAAGGACGAGAAAGGAAAAATCGCGCGTGGTCCGTGGCCCGTTTGTCAGTTACCGCTCCGGCATTCGGTTGGTGTTGATCAAAGAAATCACGGAAAACTACCGATCAGAGCCGCCGGTCGTTAGAATTCCCCTCCAGACAACGGTTGAATTGGAACCTATCTAACTAACGAGAGTCGAAAACCCCGTCACTCCGTCGGGAACCGAATCTTAGAACCTCCAGGTCTGCTGCTATTGGTTTCCCCAATACTCCCGTCATGAGCATCTCTGGCAGACGGAAATTTTGTGGCGGGCTTCCGTACCCGTGGACTTTTTGTTAGTCACATTTTTTTTAAAATTATAGAATAATGACATAATTTTACTTTCCCGTGTACATACGTATGTACGGAATAATATACATATATGGAAAGTAGTATAGGGGCAGTTATGTAATGCTGCGCGAAAAAACGACGAATTTCCGGTAGAAAAAAATTCATTGCCGGGCCCTGATAACGAAAAAGTGGATAAAACCAGTTGCTAAATTGAGAAAAGTGAAGAAAATTGAGAAAAGCGCTGGAGTGAGATCATTTGATGCCCTGATCCATCTCACACGATCGCAGTTGGAGTTCCGCTGCCGGAGAAGTGTGGGCGGTGGCGAGCGCCGGGCAGTGGGCGGTGAGCGGCGGGCGCTGTGGCGGAGGGGCGTGGCCGCCGCGGCGGCGTGCCGCCTGGCGTCCGCACCACCGCGCCGCCGCAACGCCCGTCCGCTCGGTCGTCCGAGGGCAGACAGTAAAAACACGCGCGGCCCCGCCGCTGCTGTTTTCCCTGAAGCCGCCCGTGGAGCCGGCGGCGGCGGCGGCGATGAGGTCAAAGGTGGAGCTAAAACAGCAGCGCCCGTGCGCTCGCCCGCGGCGCTCGACTTGCTCTATCAGCGTGCTCGGACGGCGAGAGAGGCAGCGGCGGAGAGGGCTGTGGAGGAGGTCGGGGATATGTCGGAGGTGGAAGCCATGTCCTCCGATTTCATGGAGCGTAGCAGCGATGATAAGATGGCGGAGCGAGGTGGCAGTAGTAGAGGTAGTGAGTAAGGTTGGTTTAATGCGGCGGCGGTGGCGGTGGCGGAGGTAGAGCCGGAGGCAGTGGCGGCGGAGGTAGCCAGCCCAGGTAGCGACGGCGGAGATAGAGGTGGTGGAGGTAAAGGAGGTGGAGGTGGTGGCAGCGAGGCAGCGGCAGTAATGATGGTGGAATATTATAAGGACATTTTGATGATGAAAACGATGACGTCCGACTTCCTGCGGCGCGGCGTCAGTAGCAGCTGTGGAGATAGTGGAGGCGGTGCATGAGGTGGCGGTGGAGGTGGCACATGACTTGTTCCAACAGTACGTTAGAGTGACGGCGAGAAGGTATTAGTTAATACCAATCCTTAAGAAATAATACAATTTACAACGCCGAGAGTCATAAAATTCTATTTCTCTATTACGATGTAACAGATGACGATGAAAAGCCAGGGCCTTCAAACAAAAGTATGCGTCGATGAAGGTGAGGTGCATCAACTTCGAAAATTGTTAATTTTCCTTTTTTACCTTGTTCACGACCAACTTTGCATTTTTGAGTTGGAATGATTCAACAGACGTCATATATAGTAACAAGCAAGTATATTGCTTGTATTTATTTATAATTACGTATACAAGTTAGAGAATTAGTGAGAGAGGATAAGTGAGGTACTAATTCTCACAGTAACATCTAAGTAGGTTTTGTCGTTGGGTTGGACGCGCGGCAGCGGCGCAACTGTTTATCAGACAAAGGACCTATAAGTCCTAGTATGTACCATCTTTCGTTTCATATAAGGTCAATATTTACGAAAAATATGTAGTTTTTTTAGCTACATTGAGATAGATTAAGATTAATCCCATTTTCACAAATTTCTTCATAAAGACACCAAAATTCACGTTGCTGTGGAGGCTAAATGACAGGTTGGATAAAAAACCCTTAAGACATGAAATGTATGAAATTTTCTTTTCTTTCATTTCATATACGACCTCTTTGTACGAAAAGAGTATGGGTTTCGAGTTTGTTTTTTTTTTGAAAAAAACCCTGAAAAAGACGAGGTTTTAACATGTTTTTTGCGAAAAAACGTGTTTCCAGGCAAATTGTTTGTTGACAAACCAGATATTCGTGTTCAGCGACCCCAAAAACATATAGGACACAAAAGTCAAAACTACAAAAAAACTGTCCCTATTTTCTACCATTTGACTGGACTATATAATCAAAACAAAATTGTCACATTGTGTAAAGAAAACTTTAGATTTTATCATAATATGATATATGATACGTATGTGTATTGTAAGCCATACATTTGCTCACATTCAAGTCGTGTCTTTCTAGCCAAAAATTTTGAATATATGCTACGTCCCTCACCAGCACCCCTGTTCTTCTAAATCTGTAAATTCTCTCCTGCGGAGGTTGAGACCTTGGCATTTTGTGTATTACTACGAGTTGTCTCAATAGACTATCAATATAATCGAACAAATTAATTCCAGTCACCATAAGTATTCTTTTATGACTTGTGCGCTGTATTTTTCACCTTGTGTAAGAGTTGTGGGCAAGACGGATGACATTCTAATCAAAGACCAGCTATATTTGTCTGACTAAATTATCAGAACATTTAGGACTATAAAATGATAGTTGCAATCATGACACAAATGAGAGTGATGGGTTTTTTGCGCTAGGAAATCAGAGAGGAATAATTTGTGGTCTAGGGATTTTATTCAAGCTCTATTAGAATCGGGAAGTAAAAGCAATTAGGGCTTGTACAGTATTTCTACTGTTATTCGTACAATACAATAGTTATTTAGAAATGTGAATCAAATCAAACCCTTGTGTTTTAATATCATTGTAAAAACACACTACAAAATTCCATCACTGTTCAAAGTATTCTTTTTCGTTTTATACACAGTGCTGAAATATTACGTTGCGAAATTTTGAGGTAGTGTTGAGGTACATGCATTCTGAAATCAGGAAAGTACGGTCGGAAGTGACCAGTAGCTGAGCGAAGAGATAAAATGTAAAAATAGTTACAATGACTGGTGATAAACGATATTAACGATATTCCCGGATAACAAAACTATTAAAAAATTAGACCGTCTGTACTAAGAAAAAATTTTAAAATTAGGAGACAAAAATAAAAAAACTTAAGACTCTGTGCGTAGTAAGGTATTTCACAACCTCCGTACCTGCCACCTAGTACACTTGAGTGTCGAGAGGGTTGCCTACATTGGTGTTATTTTACATGTAATACTGCATTTCGTTCCTTCCACATCAACCATTCACAGTTCTTGATCCCAAAATACTTTTACTTTAATTCTATGTCATCTTCTCAAATTATAACATTTGCGTTTTTCCTCACCGGTGTAATGGACTGTTCAAAAGGTTAGTAGTAGACGAAGACGAAAAAATAAAATACAAAAAAGCGTTTCTGAAGGAGCTTCGACATCGTGTGTATTTCATCAACCTTAAAACATCTCTCCTTAAAACGAAAATACTAAAATCGTGACATGTGGACAATGATTACAAATAAAAGGTATGAAACAAACGAATATCACGAATGATATTGCATTGCCTTCGTACAAAATGCGTCATATTAAGATGATAGTTTGGTACAGTTCATAAAACGCCATCGACACAAAACCTCCGAAATTGTTTTACTGCTAGATAGAGAATTACTTTCGAGGAGTGTAGCAAACAGATTTTGTTGGAAAATTTTTAAAAAATTGTGATATTGCGTTGGATAAATTATAAGCATAGGAAATTCACAATGATCGTTACATTGTTTCTGACACATTCATCATTCATACACTAACTCGGAAACAAAGCGTCCTACGCTGTTAAAACCTGTTTTTTTCCTTAAGCAGTATTCCGTAAAATTAGACAACTGTGAACTCATAATATTATGCCAAGTATATTGTGGAGTTTTGGCTCCTCTGAGTACCCGTATTGCATAAAATGAGTGTACAGAAATGTGTAGAATCTTGAAATCTATGTAATGAAATTGACTATTTATTTGTTGTTGTTTTTTTACGTTTTAGTATCACGAGTCTAAGTATTTCTGATAAATTTAAAAGTCATTTTAGTTAAGTTCTTGGCAATATTGGAATGCGCCTATGCGCTTTATTCAAATATGATCTAATGTAGAGTTCAGAGTTGCATCCGAATTTGGGTTCCAACATTAAGCTATTTTCAATTCAAATGATTGATTTACAAACTACTGTTATTTCTCTCGTCGACCGTCGTACTGTGCGAGTTGCTCTGCATCGTTCATCTCAACTAGCGCCGACCAGCGAAGTTTGTTTACTCAGTTATGTTCCTGCGCCGACCGCAGAGAGGTTCGCATTACTGCGCGACCAGCAGTCTCTGTCAACTAGTGTATAGCCCGACTCATTCAGTGCAGTGGTTAGTTCTACTTGTGCTCAAAGTTTTCACAGTGCTTCGTAGTGATCAAATTCAACCCTCGTAGGGGGTTACTCCGTTCCAGATGTCTCCGCAGTACATCATCATCAACTCTATCAAGACTCAACAGTCAACAACAACGTTCAAGCTCTAAGGTTAGGGCCAAGAAAACGCAGTCTCAGCAATCTCCAGGTAACCGGCGCCAAGCGCAAGGCCAATTTTCCCCCAGCGAAATGGGTCTACCTACCAAGAACAGATCTGCCCTTATCGGGGCCTGGTGGACGATGACCGAGAGGAAAATCCCCAAATCTTGACTGACCCTATTGTGCCTGTGATCAAAAAGCCACCTCCAATATATATTCACAAAATTATAAACCATAAAGAATTTGTTAGTAAATTAACCCGGGAAGCACAAGGCTGGGGTCACCTGTGACCCCAGAGTAACATTATCTCGTTTAAATATTGGCAGCCTTGAAAAGCGGGTCCGTGCGGTCATTGTATATTTCATTCCAGTCTTTCTGCTTATGTCAAGACAGTCGACTTGTTAATATTTTTTTACATCATTTTATAACAGGTAATATAATAAAGTAATATGTAATTGGGGTTATATTTGACCCCAACTTGTATTTAACGTCACAGATTTTTCTAACTTGTGAGTAAGCTTTTGCTGATGGTTTTCGTTTATTTTCTGTTAGAATGTCAACAAATCCAATTTTTCTGAATATGGAGGAAATAGCTCGGGAGTTGGAGCGTCCATTGATTGAAGAAACAGATTCAGAAGATGATGAAAATGAAGTGGTGAGTGAAGACGAAGATGATATTGTCTCTGATAATCGGGAGGCAGATGAATTTATTGCCGAAGAAAATTATGATGACGAAGATGAAGAGACAGTGAAAGATGGAGAATATGAGGTAGGAAAGGTGTTTTATGGAAAAAAAGGTTATGAATGGTATGCTAAGACATTCAAGAAACCAACCTCAAAAACCCCTGCTAAAAACATTGTTCTGAAATTGCCAGGACCGACAATGGAGGCCCGAAATAAAACATCTCACACTGAATTATTCAGTATGCTCATAACTGAGAATATGCTTCAGACCATTGTTGAATATACTAATCAGCAAATTGAGATCGATAAGGCTAGATACAAATCAGAGCAATGGTATCTTCAACCAACTGATTTTGTTGAAATAAAAGCATTACTTGGCGTATTGTTGATGGCTGGAGCCCTCAAAGACGCCAAAGTACGAACAGTTGATATGTGGTCTGTTGTATTTGGAGCTCCATTTTTTCGGTCAGTAATGAATAGAAACCGCTTCAGTTTTCTGATAAATAATCTGAGATTTGATGATAAAGCCACTCGTCTCGAAAGGCGTCAGACAGACAAATTTGCTCCTTTCCGAGACATCTGGAATATGTTTACAGATCGTTGCAGATCTCTGTACATCCCATCAGAATATGTGACTGTTGATGAGACTCTTTGGAGTTTTAGAGGCAAATGTCCTTTTAAAATGTATTTGCCGAATAAACCAGACAAGTATGGATTAAAGATTATAAGTATATGTGATGCCAAAACATTTTATTTTTATGGAGGTATACCTTATATAGGCAAAGAGTCTATTGCACGAAATGTTTCCATTCCTACGTATTACGTTCTCAAATTGACAGAACCTGTCCATGGTACCAATCGCAACGTGACTGTAGACAACTGGTTTGCCTCGTGTGAACTAGTTGATAAACTCGCGGAAAAAAAGCTTACAATGGTTGGTACCCTAAGGAAAAATAAACCTGAAATACCTTCAAATTTTTTGCAAACTAAAAAGCGACCAGCCCCATCCACAGAATTTCTGTATAGGAAAGAGAAAATGCTCGTTTCCTATGGACCAAGAAAAAATAGAAACGTTGTTCTGCTCTCTTCATTTCACGATAAAGGTGAAATAGACGAAACCAGTAGTAAATCTAACATTGTTCTATTTTACAATGAGACCAAAGGTGGAGTGGATGTGTTTGATTTACTGTGCCACCTAAAAACCACAGCCAGAAAAACAAGACGGTGGCCATTGCGATACTTTTATGGCATGCTCGATGCAGCAGGCATAAACAGCTTTGTACTTTACCGAAGCAATGGAGGTACTGACGATCGCAACAAATTTTTAAAATCCCTGGCATACTTTCTGGTCGAAGAAGAAATGAAAAAAAGAGTTCAAAAGCAGTTTCTTCCACACCATTTAGTTTTGATGATGAAACAGGTTATGAAGCATTATAAGACAGAAATACCCCAGACAACGCCTACTGAATCAAATTCCATTTCAAGGAAAAGGAAAAGATGCTACTTATGTCCAAGAGAGAAGGATCGGAAATGTGTAGGTTCTTGTTCAAAATGCCAAAGTTCCATTTGTGCCGAACATAAGTTAGCAATTTGTAAGAATTGCTTGGAAGATTGATTATTCTTTGCTCTATGCAGTTTTATGCCAAAGTTACTTGGCTGATGGACAGATTAGCTACATTCAAATTTTCTAATCTATATATTATATTTAAAACATTGTATCAAGCTTCGCATATTTTTCTTGCCGATGTCATTTTGTATGCCAAGAGCACCAATTATTCTATCTCACAGGTTTATGTGTAAGAAATAGTTATGTTAATTCCAAGTTACCCGATTTAATAGTTCTATAGTTTGTTCAATACTTTATTGTAATAAAAATGATAAATAAATGACCTTTCTTATTACTAAAATAAAGATTTCATCGTTCATTGTTAAATATTCAACGAGAAAAAGGAAGGAAATTTTAAAAGAGGTCGGGGTCACCAGAGACCCCACCTTGTAGTTAGCGCTCTTTGAAATGAGCCTTGTGAATCCAGGGTTAACCTCAGAGTTTAGAGAAAACTTTATTGCCCAAATTAAAGGTAATTCAGCTAAAACTATTCTTAACTCAATAGACAATTTTAGATTTAGATAGATTTTAGAAAAAACTATTCACTTTCTCGACCAGAATAAGTGTCAATATCACACGTTCAGAGACCCATCAGTCAACACCTTTAGTGCGATAATCCGTGGAGTGCCGATCAATTACGAAGAATGTGAAATTGCTAAAGAACTTACCAAGGCTAATATTCAGAGTATCAAAGTAACCCGCCTCTTAAGATTTGATAAATCTCCCGTGCCATTATGTGCGGTTTTAATGAATGACAGACCAACAGTCGAAAAACTATTTAGCATCAATAGACTTTTCAGTGCCGTGGTAAAAGTTTAACTCTGACGCCGTAATTCAGTTATAGCAAGATGCAAAAGATGTCAGGACTTCGGACACACAAAAACTATTGTTTTAATACTCCAAAATGTGCAAGATGCGCTAACTCCCATGAACCAGGTAAATGCAACTTAAACCCCCAACTTAATTCCACATGCGTAAATTGTAACCGAACTCACTTAGCGTCGTCATGCAAATGAGAATACTTTAAAAAAAACAAGCGTTCATGTAATGAAGCTCATCTATCTTTATTCACAGGCAGTTAACAATCTCCCTCCTCTCCCCTCTTCCTTCCCCCCTCTCGGCGCTAGTACCTACAATCTTCAGACTAGAATCCTTCATCTCCCCCATCTTTACCTGTCCCCTCCGCCTCCTCGAAACCTTCCTCTTTCTCCTCCTTATCCTCAACAATGTAATATTTCAACTTATCCACAGCACCTATTAACTAACTCTGCGCTCCCACTTCCCCTCTCTCCCATAACACCTCCTTACATCCTGATAAATAATCATCTCATAAATAATAAATCCAAGCCCTCATTCCCATAATCAAAAACCATATCCAAATTGCTCTTGGGTCACATCCATATTTATCTCACACCAGTAATACTGAAAACAATCAACAACATGTCGCACAATAAATTAACTCATCTCACTTTCCTAAACTGGAATATAAAAGCAATCATCCCAAAAATCAATTTTACTAAATATTTGCTATATAGTTGTAATACAGATATTGCTTTCATCACAGAAACGCACCTTACATCCAGATCTTAGATTAGATCAAGGTTAGATCAAGGCCTTGGGTTACCTGACTTACAGATCCGACAGACCTTCTCTAACCGCGGCAGGAGGAGTAGCAATTTTCATTAAAAATCGTATTCGACACGATCCTTTACCTCCATTTATCACTCCCGGACTTGAAAATATATCAATTGCTCTTCATCAGTCACACGGTACTCCAATCACGTTAATTTCAGTGCGCCTCTAACCTCAAGCCACCTAACATTCCCCTCAAAGAAACTCACCTTAAAATTCTATTCTCAAATCCTCCTAGTACGTTAGCCATAGGCGAATTCAACGCCAAACATACCGCTTGAGGATGCACATCTTGCACTCCGAATGGAAAATCTCTCCTCAGATATGGTATCAACAATAATTTAATTATCTTCGCTACCTTTGAGCCTTCGCATTATCGCCGCATTCCCCCAGATATCCTAGATATTGCAGTATGCAAAAATCTTACGAAACCATTATTCCAATCTGTTCTAACAGAATCAAACTAAGACCACTCTCCGGTGCTTCTCTCCTGTGATGCTAATCTCGTTGTATCTAATCACTCCAATCCACATCCATAAGAATATCACTTGGAAAATATTCGAAGAGTTTCTTTTTTCAGCTACCCTTTTGCCCCCATTCTTAAAAAACCCTTATCAAATTGACTCGGCTATTTCCTTCTCCGGCAACACCATCTTCCCTGCAATAAATGCGGCTACATCTAAATACATCCGCCAGAGGCATCCCCCATCAAGCCCCCTTCCATCCAACATCTTGAATTTTATTAGACAAAAACGAAATATAAGACGGCAGTGGCAAACCCTCCGGTTACCTCACTTAAACACCGCCTTAAATCAGACAACTCGTAAGGTTCCCGAAGAATTAAGGAAGCTACGTAAACTTCCAAAAACTTTTAAATATTGGTAAAAACTCCAATACCGTGTGGAAACTATGTCGTCATTTCTCCCACCCCAATCAAATAACCCCCTTTATGCGCCAATTTTGAACTTACACATACAGAAGTTAGAAATGCTTGCTAACCATTTTGAAGATACTTTTTATACCAAAATTTGTACAGATCTAAATTTCCAAAATATTATCGAAATCAATATGAGGTGTTGGCTCTCCATCGTAACTATTTATTCTGGCATAAAGCTTTTTCGGCCGCATTGCGGTCATCTTCAGTGCTACAAAAATAATAATAGTAATAATAATTATATATCTAAATTACAAAAAAAATTAAAAAATTTAAAGAATTAAAAACTTTTTACAGAATATTGTCAAGAATTGGATTTTAAAGAAAAATATAAAATGTGAAAATATAGAATGTGAAAATTTTAAAAAATGACAAATGAAAATTAAATTACATAAATGGAATCTATTACAAATAATATTATGAAAGAAAATGGAGTGAAAGAATGCTCACCTAAATTTATTAATTCATTTATTTATTTAGTTACATATTTATTCATTTCATATTTTCACCTCTCTTCAAAACGTACATTTGTTATTCAAAATTATGTTTAGATTTGCACATTTTATATTATAATTTTCCAGTTTTCTTTCACTCCAATTTGTTTCATAATATTATTTGTAATAGATTCCATTTATGTAATTTAATTTTCATTTGTCATTTTTAAAAATTATATGTCCATTTCACATTTTATATTTTTCTTTAAAATCCATTTCTTGACAATATTCTGTAAAAAGTTTTTAATTCTTTAAATATTTTATTTTTTTGTAATTTAGATATATTATTATTATTATTACTATTATTATTTTTGTAGCACTGAAGATGGCCGCAATGCAGCCGAAAAAGCTTTATGCCAGAATAAATAGTTACGATGGAGAGCCAACACCTCGTATAGATTTCAATGACAGAAGACGCATCGTAAACACCGCACCATTTCCTACCATTCCAAAATATTGTAGAGAAGTTTTTAATATCCTCATATCACACTGCTTCATCACCAATTAATTATATCTCTCCCTTCAATGTCAAACAAGTAATTAAGAATACAAAAAACAAATATTCTCCAAGCGTAGACGGTATCCCCTACATTGTTGTAAAGCATTTAAGTCCTCATGACATTGCTTACTTACTGGCTATCTTCAATAGCTACCTCAGATTAGGCTGTTTCCCTGTAAGCTGAAAAAATATATAGTAATTCCAATATTAAACCCAAAAAATTCCCGAAACATCCCTCTACTCACAGACCCATAAGCCCACCCTGTCTAAAATCTTCGAGAATGATTCTAATCAGACTTAACAAATTCTTTCAAGATACGAAAGCCATCCCTCCTTTTCAATTCGGATTTCGTCCTCTTCACTCATCCCCATCAGCTTCTCGGAATAGTAGAAGCCATAGGGCAAGCATTTCAAAATAAGCAATATTGCTCTGCAGTCTTTTTAGACTTTGCTAGTGCCTTTAATAAACTCCGGCACTCAGATCTACTCTTCAAACTAAGGAACTACGGCACCCCCGATTATCTTGTCAAAACCATCAACAGTTTTCTTGAAAAAAAAAATCTTTTCGTTTCGAATAAATTCCTCTCTACCCGCCCATATGATAATACAAGCTGGGGTACATCAAGGTTCGCCTCTATCCCTGACCCTCTTCAATTTGTTCAAAGCTAATACACCAAGTACCCCAACGTGCCAATATTCTCTGCAAACCACGATCTATCAGTAGCAATCAACAACTTAAAGGTAGTCATCAACATTTTCTCTGACTGGGCAGCAAAATGGCGTCTGCATCGAAACGCAGCAAAATGCGAAGCAAAAATTTTCGGACTTAGAAGAATAACTCATCCCCCAGCTATCACAATAGAAATTCTCCAGTTCCTTGGCTCCCATCCAACAAGCCCGAAAAAATACCTAGGAGCAATCCTAGACACTCGTCTCAGGTGGAAACCTCAAATTACCCGACGACTCAATAAAACTTATGCTGCTCCCTTCAATCTTTATTCTGTAATAACCCGTAAATCATCGCTCCAAACTGACGTAACCCTACATACTTATAAAACCGCAATAAGATTTTCACTAACTTACGCCTCTCCTGTTTGGGGCGGTGCAGCAGAAATCTAAAAGGATTTCAAGTATTCCAAAATAAAATCCTCCGAACGTCGGTCAACGCCTCGTGGTACATATCCAATAAACAGCTCCGTAGAGAATTGAACATCTAGACCATCACTCAGCATATCTCAACATTAACAAATACATTCTTCACCAACGTAAACCTGGTTCACGGGGCCAGACTCAATAATCTAGGAAAATCCAGGAATGGTCCTACCAGAATCAAATCACGCCTTCCCAAAGATCAATTTAGACCACCATAACCATCATAGACATTTAATCCTAAGCTCACTCACTCCCTTCTGATACCCATCTTACCACTGCCCTGAGCACAAAATCAACATAAATGAAGTTCGCGGAGGGGATTTACTCTGACATATAAAATTGGGTTAAGTTTGGTTAATTTGCAAGTACCTTGGTATTTTTGAGTTAATTTTCTCTAACTTGCTTCCGTGTTTGTAAACTATCTCAAATCTGTATAGTGGTTTAAGCACTGATCATTTGCAATAAATTTTAAAATACTGCCGAATGATAAAATTGCAAACATTAATCTCCTTTCAAATGTAAACAATGAATTTAGGACCCTTTTGCAAGGAATTATATTTCTATCACCTGGCTAATATCATAATTGCAAATAATTTAATCAATTATCGAGACACGATGCGAGACGCGACAAATGATGATGAGCTGCCGCCAGATTGACGCATTTGAATTTGAGGAAGGCTTTTAGCCTAAAGGCAATTTCAATGCAATGCAATCAGTTGCCCTTGGGAGCAAGCGGCTCATCAGGAGAGCAAGTGCAGTCATTGACCTACCCCTCCTTACGTTCCGCTCCATTTGTCAGCCGGCTTGGGACCCCAGTCCTTAGGCATGTGACATGAAGGAGGTGAAGGAGAAAGCAGGCGCGACATGTGCGCTGAAGGGTGGCAAAAGTTGTAGTTAAAAAGAAGAGGAAGTTGAGAGGGCAGCGTACAGTGATGGGTGGGCAGAGTGGAAGAACGGCCGGACCGATAGAGCTGACGGGAGAGTCGGAAATGCGGTGATGGCGGAGTCAACGGAAGGTGAAGGGATGGCCGGCTGATCGAACCTACCGATCTGATCGAACAGCGGGGAGTGTGGAGAGGTGGGGATAGTGGTGAGGGGGGAATACCGAAAGGTAGGGATGTCGGGGAGGCTGAGATAATGAGGCGAGTATATTCGGCAGGCAGGGACGATAGGAGCTAAAGGGATGGCTAGGTAGTGAATCTGATGGAGTGTGGAGAGGAGAGATGTGGGAGAGACGGAATGTCGGAGAGGCGGGGATGACGAGATGGAGGGGTGGGGGTGGCGGAGACGACGGGGATGGCCGAGAGGCAGGAATGACAGGGAGACGAGGGTGACGGAGAGACGGGATAGAGGAGAGGCGGGGACGGCGTAGATGTGGGGATGACGGGAAAGTGAGGGTGACGGAGAGACGGGGTTGGCGAAGAGTCGCGAATGTCGGAGAGGTGGGGATAGCGGAGAGGCGGGATGGCGGAGAGGTGGAAATTGAGACGTGGGAAGTTGGGTAGGCTTGAATTGTGGAAAGGCTGGGAAGGCGGAATGGCGAAGAAGCGGAAATAACAGGAAGGCGGGGATAGCGGGCAGGCGAGGATGGCGAGATCGCGACAAGCTGTGGCAACGCAACCGAGAAGGCGGCCATCGTGGTCGTGGCGCGTGCGAGAGGCGGGCGCCGGGGCGGGCGCCGGGGCGGGAGGGGCGGCGGCGCGCGATGAGGCAGGGCGGGCGGTGGCGCGCGTGGGGCGTTCGGCGTCATTAGCTCCCTCGCACGCGCCACCGCCCGAGCCCGCGCCGCGCCGCGCCGCGCAGCAGCGAGCAATGAGCCAACGCCGCCGCTCGTCTTACGCGCGCCCCGACGCACCGAGACGCCTCGCCTCGCCGGAGCCTCGTCTCGCCTCCGGGCGCCATCACAGACACGCGCTCGTGGCTACGTGGGTGCCAACAGAAGGGGATGGGGCGTATCATCACCCCGCTCAAAAATGTATGGTCTTTTCTCACGTGTATTTTGGATGATTTGTAATTTTTAAGACGCAATGACCGTTGTCTTGCAGTTAGATTCTCCCGTCGAAGCTGACGTTACATTTCTCTGGACCAGCATCCGCGTTTATAAGATGATGTTGTAATGGTCTGGGACACTATTATTACCTACACGCCACGAATGCAGCACAAAATTGGTGTCATGCACAAAAATAGTTTATCAAAAGCAAATCGTTTAAAATTGAATAGTTAAACCGATAACATTAATCATCTTACCACCTTTTGCACGACCAGTAGACATGACGAAGTAGCTGTCACGAATTTTTCTAAATAGAAATTTAAAAGATCTAGCCTTCAAAAAACTTATTGGGAGTATTTATAACAAGTTAAGTCAGGTTAATTGTTCTTGGAGATTAACTATGTCAGATCACCTAAAATTTTCTGGAAGGACAATTTTGTTTTAATTTGTAATAAACTTAGTTAGGTTGTTAGCTGCGCATATGCAGCTCTTTTGTCTCAGAATTTTGTTGCCGATACTGGAGGTTTGTTCTTTACATTTGAGTGAGACAGGTGCAATTTGTTCTTGATAATTTAATTTAAGCGTATACGTTAATAAAATTAACAAATAAATATATTAACTGACTATACGAAATCAGGAACTTTTTATCATTTACTAAATCAGCAATTTGCACAGCAAATAATGCTTGAGGTTAAGATATAACATTTTAAAATTAAGTGCCAGCGGGATTAACTAAGTCAAAGCTTTTGAGATTAGGTGGGCAGCGGTCCAGTTAACCTCTCAGAAATCTTATTGGATATAATAACTCAATATTACTGATATGAGTTCAAAATACCTATGAATGAGAGCTAGAACAGTCATTTATCAAGATTGTCTAGAGAAGCACCGACCAAGAGGCCCCAGTGGCAACTGCTGCCAATGCAACTTCTATGTCCCAGAGTTTGATTCTTGATGGTGGCGGATTTTAGATGTTAACTGTTTAGCTAGGTCGAATTTAATCATAGCCTGGAGAATTCTCAATACTCAGTAGTTTCACTGGTTTCTCCGATAATATCCAGGCGAATGTTGGAGTACTTCTATACTATACAGGCAAAAGACCGCACGCGATCTTCCCTTCGTCCTTCCTCTACAATCACACACAGTTACACTTAAACTTACATGCACTATTCTGACACACATTTCGGGAACTATTCTGACACACACCAGTAAAATCGTAAAGCTTCTTTCGGCTGGGATGTGCCCCGCTAGAGAAGGAAAACTCCACATGTACATTGGCGACAGATCTCACGTTCCAGGGCGGACGAATACAACATATTCCCGGCTGTAACATGCACTACACTCACGGCACTAAAGAGGTTAGTAGTTCACGCACTCGGAAACCCTAAATACTCTCCCACTCTAGAGGAGATACTGAATGATGTGATAAGGAAACATCTTACAAAAATCCAAATTCGAACATTTTAGAAGAATACAGGTATCCCAAGAGCGACATTGACACGATACAAGGAAATAAAGGTATAGATAATGTTAATGTTAGTCCCAGTAATAAACATTTGAAATGTTTTCAAATGAAGAATAAAAGTTACTTGTTAATTAAATTAACTTTAAACCAGGTTTACAATATTGACTGTGATATCATGTATGTGCGATTTCACAGTTCATCTCCAAGAAATAGCATATTTCTTGGGTAAAATGTCTTGTTTTGGAGCAGCACGATTGAAAATAAATGATATCTTGTTTTTTCGAAATATTTCACCGTAATAGAGAATTTCTTCAACATTAACATTAATGCTGTGTAAGTTACACTAGATAAATGTTTACAATAGCAGCAAAGCAACTTATATCATTTGGAAACTTGAAGATTTGAAAAGGCCTCACTACCAAATTGCACACTCAATCTCTTCAAAATTTCTGTTGATTAGACACATTAATTATACATAAAAATAATAATTAATTGCAAACAGACACACGCGTTCTTTCTTCACTCATTGTGATACCTGGATCAAAATTGAATTACTAAAGTTATTCATCGTGAAACAACAGTAAACAAGTGGTGTTAAAACACCACGAACTTTCTCGCCCATTTTTTCACGCACAATTACGCGAAAAGGACTCACATTTTCGAAAAACTATGCCTGACTTTATTTTAAAATCTATCTTAAACGAACAGATTTGATTAAGAGAAAATCTTTATCTTTGATATTTTAGTTGTAGGAAGACGGCAAAAATTGATCTTTTGCAATTTTCGAAAAAGCAGGGTTTTAACGAACGTAAGACCATTCTCCTAAAGTTCTTCACACAGTACAACAACAAAATCATCAAAATAATAAAAAACGATGGAGCCAATTTTTGGAAATTTTGAAAATGTCCGAAGGGTTTCACGTAAAATACCCCTCAAAATTAAAATATCGGTTTCAAGTTCAAGGAGCCGCGACATCAGTCAGATCATTTGGGGAATATCAAGTTTGGGGAAAATAGGTTAACGGTTTAACCGCTAGCGTTGTTCACAGACTGACGGACGCACAGATAAATTGTTTTCATTGGATATTTCGGTATCAAGTACCCACAAAACTTGTATTCTGGCTTCACTACATGTTAGAGGATTTGTTTTTCTAAATTTAGCTACTGGATTTATCCAAGTTTTCATTACCAGGGCCATGTAATAAGAGATTTTGTGCCGAAAATTCGCCGTTTTTTCGCGCAGCATTTTATAACTTTCTCTCTACTCCATAGCGAGAAAGTAAAAATATGGCGTAAATTACAAAAGTCAATATTTGATCTACTGACGTAAAACAACACACACTCACGACTTATCACGTTTGTATGCGGAAAAGAAACGTCAAATATTTTCTTACATTTCATGGCATTAATATCTTAAAAAATTGATATTCAATGACAATTCATTTGAAGTATATCATAAATGTGAAGTATATCATGAACCTCCAATGTCGAAGGAAACAAGAACAGAAGAAAAAGGCAAAAAAATATAAAGGACGTGTATTAGAGAATTTGAATATGAAGAAATGAACTTGGGAACCAATTACCAAAAGCTCCACGTCGAACTCAAAGAGAAACAAGAAGCAAAGAAATGTTTCAATAGAGTGCTACGAAATTATACAAACGTCACTAATAGCATCGCAAAGCAAAATTTGAAAAGAGACATATTCCCTCGACCTCGAATGGTATTCACCAGCTTGGAAACACAACTGCACGCACGTTGGCGCGCTTACGTCTCTTTGTGTGCGTGGCGCCGGCGGCCTTTGAGGGCGGCCGTCTGGCGCAGGGAGGACGGAGGGGGGGGGAGGCAGCAGACAGAAGTCGGGCAACCGCGAATTAGGGCATCGGCGCGGCCGTCACCGCCGACGCGTGCACGGACTACCAAACGCTCCAGCGGAGCAACGGGTGCCCGCACTGTCCGAAGGGTGGAGGGAGAGGAAGAGGTTGTGTGCTTACGTGAAAGTCAAGGGGACGTTTGGAAGGGAGAGGGGAGAGGAAAAGAAGACATCGATTGATTGATTGATTGTTTCGTGTTTCCGGGTGCGACAGCTGGTATGGTCGTTAGTCCCGTTAGTCTAGTGAATGTTTTTATCACGGGAGGCGGCGATGTTATTTCCTCACTGGATACTAATATCCGGCGCCGACCTACAAGTCGGTTTGTTGGGTTTTCCTTATACAGTTACCTCCCATCTGCGGATCAGTGCCCCATGCGGACATGCTCTAAGATCCCGACATGTTTTATACTGAAAAGGACGTCACTGTGTGTGTGGGGGGGGAGAGACAGACAGACAGACTAAGGGGAGAGGATTGGACGCGGAAGAGGAAGGAAAGATCGCGCGCCATCCTTGGCCCGTTTCTTAGGTTATTATTCCGACATTCGACTTGTAATAATCCTAGAAATCACGAAAACGGAGCCGCCGCTCAAATCTCCTCCAGACAGCAGCTGAATTCGACCTACCCATCTAACTTCTGTCGAATATTCTTCCACTCATCGCCAATCATCGCCAATATTTGCGAGAGCAGAGTTACACCCAAGTTGGGGAGAGAGGAGTCACTTTTATAATTTTCCGAAAGGCAAAGGAGCGGTCGGGAGGGAGTGATGAGGTTAGAGAGGAAAACAAACCGTCGTAAATTATCGCTAGGACGATGGATAACACACAAGAGTTGAATTCGACCATTCTCGTCCTCTTGGTCTATGAGGACGAATAATCACTCATGGTCACGAGAAGTAATCCAGAGTCCTTTGCTACACATTTGTTCGAAACAAGTGTAACCAAATATGACATCGAATAATTACACATTTTCACGAGATGTAATCCAGGCAGTATTACTATATACATTTGTTCAAAAGAAGTGTAACCAAATATATTTCTATAACGCGTGATCATTGCTGGGCCAGTCTGCGTAGGCAGCACGAACCCCCAAAGCAAAGAGGGCAGAGGTGGTTTGCTTGCTTTCGCCAGATGGCCATTGGGAGCAAGTGGTGAGATTTTATAGGATAAGAGCTTAATTCCTAAAATGCGGGGACCAAGGGACTATGGAAGAACATGTATGAGTTGGACCGGTTGTAATAACTCAGCGCCTACACTGACGCCTCTTCTGTAGGTTCGACTCCCAGAAACATCATGATTTTGATAAATGAATCAAATATTGTATTAAGGTGTTCAAATGTGAATGTCGTACAAAGTTTCATCAGCTTTGTAAACATTCCAATGTACTATAATTATCGTTTAAATTTGATTTTTTACTATACGAAATGTGACAAACTGATGTTCGTAGTACGTAACAGGAGACTATGGGTTTTTAGAACACTTGCGTTCTAATAGTTCTTAATACAAAACTGATCTCAGTTTAGAAAAGTTCGATTCAAGTTAGTCAAAGTGGATTAAGTATCTTAATCATAAGTAATATTTGACTTCTTTTTATTTCATTTGTTTCAGTAAAACATAAAATGAAAAATAGTAATATATAGTTATGTCAAGTTCAATTATATCCGTATCAAGAGTAGCAACGTGCTCACCATTTTTTGAAGCTTTTTAAAAAAGCAGCCGCCTTGTTTCCTGGGGGCAACAGAATGTGCGCGTCAATTTGATCTGAATGCTTTGAGAAGAGCTGTAATATTTACACGTTGAGTTTGGTCCGAATTAACTTAGAGTCTAGTTTATGTTTTCTTGTTTGTAAAAAAATTAAATTACTCTATTTTATTCTTAGTAATACTAGTTTTTAGAGTAGTTTAACTTTTGAGTCACAAAGTACTGAATATTAATATTAATTACTAAAATTTTAAGTCAAATTGATACCCCTATGAAAAGGTAATAAAATATAATTTTAGACCAAACCACAGTCTCAAAAATGTTGTTATAAAAATATACAAATATAACTAAGTTGCCATATCAGTTTTCATAAATGTTAAGGTACCTATGCAACCTTTACCAGTGACAAAACTCTTACAGTAATAAAATCTGTACTTGAGATTCTAGATTTTCACTAACAAGCAAAACATTTAAAATTATAAATATATATTAATCATGAAGAATTGAAGTAAAGTATTCCATACTTGAATAAGTATTATATTAATTTTATATTCCAAAACTATTGTCGCTTCTGTGCGTGCTATACGCCAAATAAAAGGAGGAAAGTTCAATGTCACAAACCTACAAAGACAACATCAAAAAATAACAAAAACATGTATTTTTAATTAAGAAGAGGGAGAGGCCGATAGGACGTTTTGCCAGCAAAAATCTAGGCGTACAATAGTACAAAGTTCTTCAACCAGGAATTTGTACACCATTGTTCTCTTTATACATACTAATAGTCGAGCACATTCATGCGATTCTACAAGAAGCGCCTATGACAATAGTAGGTGATCTCTCTGAGCGCCCACTGGAGAACTTCAAAACTACACTTCGGTTTTCATAATGTGGAGCGTCAAGGCCTGTCTTCACGAGAGAATATGTCACGGCTTTTCGCGACTTTCTCGGTCGTGCCGCTAGATGTCGCATGATCGCGCATTGCTTGATACTGTCGCGATTATGCGACATCTGGTGGCAAGACCGAGAAAGACGCAAAAAACTGTGACATATTCCATGGTGAAGATAGGCCTTGACGCTCCACGTTATAAAAATCGAACTATAGTGACGCTTTGACACCATATACTTTCTTGCATTATTTGTGACTCTTGCAATTTTAGAACATTCTGAAAGTTAAACGAAAATCTGATCTGTCCCAGTTTAATAAGCCTACATTACCCTATCAGAGAAAAACTTAAAGAAAAGCTTTGGAGCCATTTCTTAAAAATACTTGTTTTTAAAATAGCTTGCATTGCTCGCAAAATTACGCGAAATCTACTTATATTTTGAAAAAATTGTGCATGATCTTATTTAAAGAATTATTTTAAAAAAATAGATTTTATTACTAGAAATGTGCCTTCAAAATTATAGCTGTAGGAAGGCGCCAAAAATTTTTAAGTTTGCAAAAATTAGAGAATTTAACGAAAATATGATCTTTTAAACGTACTGTGAGGAAAAACTTTAAAGAAAAAAATTTGGGATAATTTATGAGAAATTTTTGAAAATGTAGTTGGAGCTTCATGTAATGTGCCCTCGAAAAACAAAAAATATGTTTCAAATGCAAGAAGCAGCGATATCACCCGGATAAATCGTGGATTATCATTTTTTTATGAAAATCCTGACTGCGGTTTAGCCGCTAGCATTGTTCACACACAGACGGTCGGACAGATGTTTTATCGCAAATAAATGTTTCGGTATCAAGAAACCAGAAAATGTGAATTTTAATTACACAGGGTGTTAGAGAAAGTTATATACTACATATATGATTATGAGTAAGAATGATCCATTTTTTCGGTAACAGTGTCTCACAATACAAGTTTTTCTGTCAAAAACTCGCCTTTTTCTGCTGCAGCATTATAAAATATCCTCTACACTGTGTAATTAATATGTGAGAAAGCAAAAATATTAAATAAACAGCCACAGGCAATCAAGTATTTTATCAACATATTAACCATTAAAAAGACTCTCTATTTTTTCTGAATTAAATAAAATAATGTAGGGAAAAGAAAATGAGCTTTCCTTCCTCTAGATCGATGAATTCCTTACGAAAGAAAATATACTTGAAATAAATCTCGATATCCAAAGCGGAGTTTAAAAATGTTACTCGACTATATTGGTTTCATAACGCGCGGCTGCACCACATATGCGTTTGCGGGTTACCAAACGAACCCGTTCCGTGACCGCGAAGCAACGGGTGGCAGCACGGCCCCAAACGGAAACAGGAGGAGGAGGGGATAATGTGCAATTTCGCGGTCGCCACAAGGTGTGCGAAAGTGCGAGAGAAATGGGAAAGTGAGGATAATTAAGAGGAAAAGTAATGTGGATCCTAATACACTTGGCTGGGTGTTCGAAAAACAGCTTATTTAGAACACAATTTGATTAATTGTGTATCAAATATTGAAAGGCAAATGCATGCCTTTTCTGTTATCTGAAACCGGCGTAGGTGGCTCCGGGCATCAACTCATGTCCCTGCAGTGACTGACCCGGAAGTCCTAGGGTTCGAGAACCGACGGTGACAGGGTTTTCGACACAAGCTAAATTGGGTCGAATTCATTCGCTGCCCGGAGGAGAGCGGCCGGCTGCTCTGATGGGCAGTTTCGGTGGTTTCTCTTATTAATATAAGGCGAATGCCGGAGAAGAACCCTAACAAATGGATCACGAATCGCGTGCGATCCCTCCTTGCTTTTCTTTGTTCTATCCTCCACCCTTACGTACACATTTACATTCACACGCACTGCACTACCACACTTCGGGAGACCAGCTGGGATCTGAAAGCTTGTCCGGACTGGGGCGGTGCCCCGCTGGTGGGAGATATCTGGTTGCCGAAAACCCTGCAAGTCAACATGTAGGTCGGCCCCAGATCTTGCCATGCAGTAGGGAAAGATCCCCGCCACCTCCTTTAATAAAACATGACCATAGTAGTTGACGAAATAATCAATCTGTTACCTAAAGTTAATTTCATTGAGAATTATTATAGCCTAATTCCATCCTGGTCAATGATCGCATTTTTGCCATGTCCCTCCAAGTGAACGGTTTTGAAAAGATTAAGAAGAAAAAAATTCACTAGCCCCTCTCTTGATCAAATTAAGACTTTCCCGTTTTGCCGAACGTAGTTGTAACGATGTGCTCTAAATAGCAAATAGTTGAAGAACGAAGTGAAAGTTTGTGAGAGGTGATAATTTTAAGAACAATCAGAAGAATAAGAAGGCACTGCTGAGACAAACTGGTTAAATACAGAAACAATCGAAAATTAAAATAAAGAACTTGCAGAGAGGAAAAGTGTCTCTTGGCATAGCGTTTGTGACCCATTGGTTGTCGAGTCAATCCAACGGAGGGGGAGGGGAAACTCTTTGAGTACGATCGGCTGAAGTCTAGTGGAAGGGAGTTGTCGCTAAGGCAACTGTATAGTTTGATTTCGGGGAGCCTGACTTGAAATATTGCATTAAGCAGCCGTATTAAACTATAAATTACAGAGTGATGATGGTTTTATCGCAAATCTTTGACATTTTTGCATGTTTGAGGGGATTTAATAGATGGATGATTAACAAGGCAACGGCAACGAGAGGTTGGATTGGAGATATTTTTTAGTTTCAGCGTTCAGACAGTTTTCTCCAAAATTGATATTCCGCAAAATTGATATTCGATCTGAACATCGGAGTTTCAACGGAATATTTTGATTTTTGGGGGTACTTTACATGGAGCATCAAAAACATTTTCAAAATTTTCTCAAAAATGGAACCAAATAGGACGCTTAAGATCATGGTGTAGGTATCATGTTCGTTGAAATTTCTGATTTTTCGAAAAGCGTTTTCCTACAAATATGTTGTAGGTAGAGATTTTTCTTAATAAAATCGTTTACTTAAATAAAATTCTTGAAATAAGGTCTTGTTCAGTTTTTCGAAAGTACGAGTAGTTTTTGCGTAATTATGCGCGACATATAGGCATTTTAATGTTTTAAACAAATAAGTTTTTCCCAACTCAAAAACCGCTCAAAATTTTGTCTTTAAATTTTCTCTTCACATGTGTCAAGGGACGGTAAAAAGTATGAAGCTAGTCCCATTTTCGGCGACCTCTGTTTTTTGGAAAATTGTAAAAAGTTCACATTTGAAATCTACAAAACTGAACACAGAGATTTACGAAGAAGGGGCGATTGAAGGAATGGCGTGGTTCTTATTTTCTGAATTTGAAATCTCTGAATTTTCGAAAAGGATTTGAAAATTTATAAGTAATCGGGAAAGGATGTACTGTTGTAACATCACTAGTTGTCTTCACATGTATTACTGTTTCATTAAAAGTTGATCTACCGTTCACATAATCTAAGCGCTTCTCTGCATTGCAAACTTTAAAGATTTAGTGAATCAAACAAGTTTGTTATAATTGCGTTACAATCAAATTTACTGACAGGCGAAACGATCTAACTAGAATTAGTAAAAAATCTTATAATTTCATGATACGGAACCATTCAAACGGCCACCATCTTGAAAGGAAACCAAAAATTAGAATCATTACACATTAGTCGTTTTGTCTTCAAGGAACAATCATGCCTAATTCATAGAAACTCGAACAAGTACTACATAACCCAAATGAGACGAATTTTAATAAAAAATGGAGTGGGAAGGTATGAGGCCAAGAGAAAATAGGAAATAAGGAACTCTGAAGGTGATGAAGGGGGAGAGAGAAGATAATTAAGCAAATGAGGGTAAAGAAGGCGAGAGAAAAATAAAGTTCAGAAGAAAACATGGTATAAGACGGTGGACGACTACTATCAAGTTTGCTTCCCTGCCACCCAAAGAAATTTTAGTAACATTATCGCAAATGATTAGGATGAAAAAGGTAATGGTGGCACAAAGATAGTACGACTGGTAGAATGTGAAACAGAGAAAACCAATAATACATTACCACATTCTGCTGATTCGGGACGTTTAATAAATTAATTACACCAATAAATAAATAATAAATATATACATAAATACATTAATAAATAAATAAAATAGTGAAGCTGTCTAGCGGAAGGATGTTTGCTCTGTAGAAATCTGATGCGAGGTGGAAAAGGATTGCGAAGGGCAGGGCAGAAAAAGAGGCAAGAGCGAGTGCAGGCGTTGGACGAGGAGAGGGACTAGCGGCGTCAGGCGGTTGGGGAGACGTGCGAAAACGACTTGGGAAGGTGACGAGGGCGGAAGCGGGGGTTGGGAGGCGGAGGGAACGGCTGCAGCAGGCGTTTGGGCGACGACGAGGACGGTGACGGGCGGGTAGCCGGAGGCGGGCGGAAGCGCGGCGGGGGCGGGGCGGGGGCGGGGCGGGGGCGGGGCGGGGGCTGGGGCGGAAGCGGCGACGAAGGCGTTCTTCCCGGCGCCGGCGCCGCCGCCGCCACGAGGAGATTAGCGGCGGGAGGGTAGTTACGACTTCTTGTTCGCGCGAGTGCCGGGGCTTCAAGCGCGCCTGATTGGAAATCTCTAATTGAAATTCCTCGGGCAGGTCTAACTTATGTATAGGCCGCGGCGACGCGTTTAACGTGCCCGCGCCCCGCACTACTTGGCGCACTTCGTTATTGAGGATTCAACTTAACAAGTCGGTTTGATTAGGAGCGAAGTGTATCTATAGGTTGATACGGGACGGCGCGGGCGGCGCGCGCGATTGGCAGTGCAGTCACGGCCTGTTCGAATTGGAAATTGTGAGGGTGCGGTGGCGGCGGCGGCGGTGGAGCAGCCGGAGGCGGGGCGCGTGCGGGGGCCGTGGGCGGGGGCGGGAGGTCGAAGGGTGGTGGACCTCTGGAGGAGGAGGAGGAGGGCGGCGACGGAGGCGGAGGAGGACGAGGCGTGCGCGGGGAGACGCGAGAGAGGAAGAGGAAGTGTGACGGGAAAGTTTCCCACTTGCTCCAGCTCCGTCATTTTCCCGAACTCCGGCTGAATATTACCGTAACGAGCCTTTCACATTGCCTAATTGGGTGAATTCAGGAAACAATGACGCTCGGAAACTCTGTAAACAATTCGCCGCGGCGGCGGGCAGACGTGGAGGCGGAGGTGGCGCGCCCAGCGGCGGCGGAGGGAAGCGCACGGCTGCGGGGGTGGAGCCGGAGGCGGGGGCGGGGGCGGGCGCGGCTGGAAACAGACTTCGTTCGTTTAGCGGCGACGTGCCACAATAAGCGAGCATTGTTGCGTCATTTTACCGCGGCCCGACCCGCAGATCTCGCCGACAAAAGCGCACCTGACGGCGTGAATTACTATTAAAATACGTATAGAGGAATGATTATTATCATATTGTATGAGCAGGCGAGGCAGACGTGAGCCGCTTCGCGAAAGATTGTACTACCTGCGCGGAAAATGTTGACTGGAGTTGATGGAAGACGGTAGGGTACTGCGGAGCGTTTGAGGAACTGAAATCGACAACACTGTAGAATTTTGGAGGAATGAAAGAGAAGTTAAAAAGATGTAAATGTAGTTTAATATTCACTCTGTAGAAAGTTAAGGTCACATTATGTCTTTCTTCATAAATTTCTGAAATATATTTTGCAATTTTTTTCAACTAAATGCAAGGGATTACTTTATAAAAATGAATATTTTCTTATGAGATGAAATCGATTTTAAACTACACTCGCGATGTAAAATGTTACAATAACCTAAAAGGTGAACAATTTGTAATGCTATTTACAATTAACGTACACTTCAGTTCCTGACTCGAAACACGGAACACGCATCACGTTTTGAGATTGACGAGTGTCGTTTATCGGAGTTCATTGTCTTATGTCATTTTCTTTACTTTATTCCAATACAAAGTAATTGAATGCGACGTAAAAATGAGCATCGGTCCAATTTTATCGAAATGGAAAAAATTACAGGATAAGTGTCTACAAGTCCAAATACGTATTTTATGTGAAAAGGAATCATAAAGGGAGAAAACAATGTTGAATTGGAGAAGAACATGAAAAAATGAGTATTAGTCCGAGAATGTCGCCTTTTTTCACGGCCTGCACTTCTACTACTAGAAAGATATTTCACGAGGATCATGCCAAAAAAGAGCCTAATTAAGTATGAATTTTTAAGAGACTTTTTCAATAATGAAGCACCTGCAGGAATAGATGTAATGCACGTTTACTCACAGACAAAAAATGATACAAATAATGCTCTCTCAAGATCTCTCTGTGATACCTCGAAATTTAAAAAAAGAATTAATACCATCCACAATTAAACACGATTCATATACACAGTTACTTCCCGCGTTATCAAGAATTTATTTTTCCAAGCTCGCAATTCCTTGTTTCTGTCAAGAAAATAGAAGCTTCATTAATATCAGTATTTAAAACTGGTGGTATCAGTATTACACCAAGACTACAGAAAATCAGAATACGAAAATATTTTTCAATTTCGTAAAATGCAGTTTTCATACTAATAGCAATTCCTATGAGTCGTTGTAGTTCTAAAGTTCATTAATGGCCTGATAAGGAGCACACTCATATACTCTTTCAATTCCAATTGTTCATTTTTCCTTGCTGACTACTTCAAGATATCAATGTTAAAAGATAGTGCTTATCAACTTCATGCTTAAGATTATGTTCATGGAAGATGTCGGTACAAAGCAAACGGTGGTTGGTCCACACCGAAGTTCACGGGCAACTAAGATCTGATGCTTTTGTTACCTTTTATAGAAAAAATTGCTCATATAACCAAAGGTTACTTCCAGACTCACGAAAAAGACCATTGGGTTAGAAACTATTACAACTGAAATATTGTGGAAAAGAGGTCGAGAAATGTTTGCATTGTGCTGTATGTAGTAGAGCTGCTGTATGCTACAAGAATATTCCTACATAATACTTGAGAAGAAGTTAGGCAACCCGGTGTACAATCGTACAGGCAAGTTCATCATAAAAGTTGTAATGAATTACGACCTGGCGAAGATGCACAGACAGAATGCGCGAGTTGTTAGTGGCGCACGTTCTGATCCAGTCAAAGACATTTTGTTTTACCGCCATTAGTTTCTAATATTAAGTAGAAAATATAAATGTTTCACTTCATTTTTTCCACCACATTACACAGGCACACAAAAAAATAAAAGTTGTCAGACCCAAAGACTTGACACAGGTATCTCTATGTATTTCAACTCGCCAACCCCGAATCTGAAGCCAGAATTACGCCATCCCTCCAATTGTTTTAAAATCGAAAAAAAAAAAAAAAAAAAAAAAACACATCGTGACATTAACTTTTTTTTTGTTTTCAGGGGTTTTTGTTACCCAAACACTTGATACATGTTTCTCTAAGTATTTCGAGGTGTTGAATCCGAATCTGAATCCAGAATTGCGCCATTACCCTCCAGTTTTTAAATCCAGAAAAATAACCCTCAGATTTACAATCTACAATTTCACGGCGGTTTTTTCGATTAAAAAAACTTGGAGAGTGGTCACGCATTCTGGATTCAGACTCAGATTCAGAGCGTCGACAGACATGTGTCAAGTCTGAATCTGACAAAAATCCGAAAATCAAAAAATACAATTTCACGTTTTTTTCCGGGATTTAAACTACTGGTGCTACAGAATAGCACAGCCTTTCCCGTCTTAGTTTTCCATGTCTTTGATCTCAGCTATTTGGATTCGCCACATATTCTTGCCAGCTCAAATCTCTCGCCGTCCAAAGTTTGTTTTTTTTTTATTTTGAGATTTTCTTAACTTGCCGATTGCGTAATAGTAGAACGAAAATATTATTTTAAGTATTTTAAAGAAGTGTAAAAGAGATGCCAATTTTCTTTGAAAAAATTGGAGCCGTTTTTAAGAAAATTACGTTTAAGCGCTACTGTAAATTCGAAATTTGAAGCTCTTTTTCATAGAAAACTTTTGAGTTTTCGAAAAACTTCATTAGAAGTAATTTTAAGCACTTTAACTCACAAAGCTTTATTTGTTTTTGACATTAAATACATTAATTAATAAAAGAAAGTATAAACATTACCATACCATTTACTCATCTTCGTGAAAAAATGTTAATGTTTTCGAAGAAAACGTATGTCAGCTTAAACTAGTGAACTGTTTACAAGACTTCTAAACACGATTTTTTTGCCATTCAACTAGTTTTATTTAAAATATTCTCATAAAATGAATCCAACATTTCCCTAGTCAATATAAATTGCAATGATATCTGTACATAATCTTTTATGTGAGCAATCTAAATGTAAGATGCAATTTCGTAACATTTAAACAGTCATCTACGTTCATTATTACACAATGAAACTGAATGTAATATATGCATAGTTAAGCGACCTTTCGTTCAATAAATATATGTATCTTCCACGCCTCGTAACACAGACAAATATAGTGATTATCAAATATGTTTCGATTAATTTCTAAAAGTCTAATTTGTAAACACAAGCTCTAGTAAATAAAACATATTTTACTTTCCCGTATACGTACGTATACACGGCGTGATATACATAGTATAGGGAAAGTTATGTAATGCTGCGCGAAAAAATGCCCAATTTTCGGCGGAAAAAAATTCTTTCCCGGGCGCTGATAACGAAAAAGGGGATGAAACCAGTTGCTAAATTAATAAAAAAATCCCCCCACACGTGGTGTAGCCAGAATCCCTGTTTTGTAAGGCTTTGATACCGAAAAATCAATTGAAAGGAAAACGTCGTGTGTCTGCCCGTCCGTCCGTCCGTCCGTCCGCCCGTCTGTCTGCTTGTGAACACTGCTAGCGCTTAAACCATACGTACGATTTCTTCCAAAATGGATATTTCCTAGTCGATCTGGTTTGAGACAAAGCTTTGAGATTTTGAAAAAGATTCTTCAAAATTTGGGGTTACTTTACATGCCCCCCGGACTTTTCAAAATTTTCTCAAAAACAGCTCCAAGTTTTTTATTTAAATTTCTTGTATGAATAGAGTGAAATACACTTATTAAGATGGTATAAGCTCGATTTTCACGGATATCTCTAAATTTTCCAAAAATGTGAAAGTTAGAATCTTTTCGGCGTCTTTCTCTAACTACAAAATTAAAGATTGAGATTTTTCCTTGAATTAAAATGTGTTCATCGAAGTCAAAAGTCATATACATATTTGTACAAACATATTTGTTTAATGTCATATACATTGTTTTGAAAAATTTTAGTAGTTTTCGCGTAATATTGCGTGCAATATGTGCAATTTGAAAAAATTATAAAACTAGATTTTCTCGAAAAAGGCTCCAATTTTTTCTTTAAACTTTTGGTAGGGATAGTGTCAAAAGTACTCTATCAAATGTCATAAAAGCCATATTGCAGTAGTCTTCTGTTTTTTCAAAAATTGCAAAAATATATATATTTTTTTTTACTACTCTCTCACGTTTATATTACCGGCGGTTTGTTCACATTATTATATTTACGAGTACATGAGCTTTCAGTAATATCCAGTAAAGTTTCTCAAAAACCCAACCGTTTTCTGTGAAAACTAGCTCAAAATTTCGCATTTTTAGAAACGCTCAAACGCCGTTTTCCCATAAATGGCTAGAAACATGTTTTCGAACTTTTTGATCGGATAGTGCTAAATGCACTTTAATACATACACTTTGATACATGCACATACACTTTGATATAATGTAAGGTTTATTTTGAGATTTTTTTGTTTTTTCAAACATTTTTTCAAACAAATGTAATTTTTTTGAAAGATCTTTCACATCTTTAATATGCACATTACGAGCAATTTGTAAATATTATTATATTTGTGAGTGTATGTGCTTCAAATGACTTCAATTGAAGTATTTTGAAAACTCAAAAATTTTCTGTGAAAAAGAGCTTCAAATTTCGTATTTTTAGTAGAGATAAAGCCCCATTTTCTTTAAAACAGCACAAAATTTTTAAGAGAAAATTGCCATTTAGGTTTTTGTGTTCTTTAATATTCTGAAATCAACATTTCCGTTCTACCATTAGGAAACAGAAGAAATAAGAAAATATTCCAAAAAAATGTATTTTGTGCGGTGATAGATAGCAGCTTGCAAAAGTATGTGGCAATTCCGAATCGCTAGCGCAGACCCAAGGAAATAGAAAACTAATACGGGAAAGTCTGTGCCATTCTGTAGCATCACTATTTTCTTATCACTGTCACCATCTCTTAGTTCACCAACAGTATATTTTTTAAATATCCATTGCCGCATTGTTGCGCAAATTTCAATAAAGCTTTGCGGATTACATGAAAGAAGTAATTTTATATGAATAATTAGAATGATATTTGATAAAATACTATTGTTCGATATATTAATCTCTTACTTTATAATCGTTCTAAATATAAAGATGAACATTCTTTATATTTGAGCTAAGGCGGCCTGTTATTTTACAATTTATAAAATGGTATCTATTTAAAATAATGCATTTTCGTAATTTATTCTCTATATTTGAGGATACTAAAATAGGACACAATTTTTTACCAAACAATTTTTTAGCATTGTTTTAAAATTCTTTAAGGTTTAAAATTCTCATAGGTTAAGGTTCTTTTAAGCAAACGAACGAACAATGACTTCACAAATACGCATATTTTGGAAAAATTCAACACGACCTTACGATCTTTTTTTGATGAGCATATTTCATTAAGAAAAATAATTGTATCTTCACAATTGTAGTTGAAAGAAAAAGTCAAAATATTTTTAAACATTTTTGCAAAATCACGCATTTCAACGAACAAGAAACCTGCACAACTTTCTTAACCTTTCTTTAAGCTGTCTAGGGTCCAAATTTCATCAAAAAACGTTGTACGGTTAAAAAAATAGTTTAAAGAAAATAAAAAATGCTTATGTTTGACACAAAATTTTGCAAACAACATTCATGTTTTTGAAAATTTGAACTTGACCTAATTTTAAGATGTTTTTTATGAACACATTTCATTAAGAAATAAAGTATATCTTCATAATAGTAGTTGTAGGAAGACGCCGAAAAAGTTTTGAATTTTTTTCAATTTTTGAAAAATCCGAGATTTCAACCAACATGAGACCTACGCCATTCTCTTCAATGACTCTTAGACTATCCAACAAAAAAATTTAGTCAAAATTGTTGGGGCTATTTTTTTGAAAATGTCCCAGAAACTTCATTAATTCCAAAATTAAAATATCGGTTTCAAATTCAAGAGACTACGAGATTTAATCAGATCGATCTGGGAATATCAATTTTGGAGAAAATCGGCTGAACGGTTTAGTCGTTAGCGTTGTTCACAGACAGACGTTTTGTTTTCAATTGGTTTTTCGGTATCAAGGACCCACAAAACCTGGCTGCACCACGTGTCACGGATTTTTCTTAACTTAGCAACTGGAATTATCCACTTTTTCCGTATCTATCTAATTTCACTATTTCCTTATCTAATACGGGGAAAGTTGTGTAATGCTGCGCGAAAAAACGGCGGATTTTTGGCAATTTCATTGTCGGGCCCTGATAGTGGTGCTACAGAATGGCCCAGACTTTCCCATATTAAGGGTCAGGGCTAGCTATTTGGGAATTGTCACATACTCGTGCCAGATGCCATTTATCGCCTCCAAATTATATTTTTTTTGACATTTTCTTAAGTTTTCGGTTTCCTAATGGTAGAACGGAAATATTAATTTTAAAATATTAAAGAACAGTAAAATTTCGTCCTAAATGGCAATTTTCTTTGAAATATTTGGAGCCGTTTCAAGAAAATGACGTTTAAGCGCTACTAAAAACGCGAAATTTGAAGCTGTTTTTCACAGAACATTTTTGAGTTTTCGAAACACTTCACTTAGTCATTTAAAGCACTTTAACTTACAAATACAATAGTGTTTACAAATTGCTGGTAATGTTCATATTAACAATGTGAGAGACCTTCCGATAATATTACATTTGTGCAATTTTTGAGAAAACAAAAGAAACTCAAATTGAACTTTACGTCAGATTAAAGAGTACAATTAGCACTATGTTGGAAAAGCGTGAAGAAAAAATTTGGTGCCATTTATGAGAAAATTGCGTTTAGAGTTTCTGAAAATGCGAAATATTGAGCTAGTTTTTACAGAAAACGGTTGAGTTTTCGAGAAAGTTAACTTGACATTATTTGAAGCACGCGTACGCGTAAATATAATAATGTAAACAAATCGCCGCTAATGTAAATATTACCGATCTAGCACCGAATTAGCACTATGTATTGGAAAAGCGTGAAGAAAAAAATTGGTTTCATTTATGAGAAAATGGCGTTTACCGTTTCTGAAAATACGAAATATTGAGCTAGTTTTTACAGAAAACGGTTGAGTTTTCGAGAAATTTAACTTGACATTATTTGAAGCACGCGTACGCGTAAATATAATAATGTGAACAAATCGCCGCTAATGTAAATATTACCGATCTTAGAGACCAGTCAAAAAAACTACATTTTTTGTAATCTTTGAAAATACAAAGGAATCGTATGGCGTTTATGTCATCTCATAGAGTACATTTAATACTATCTTTACCAATAGTTTCAAGAAGGAATTTGGAGCGGTTTTTGAGAAAATCTTGTTTTTGTAATTTTTTGAAATTGCAAATATATTGTGCAATATTGCACGAAAATAACTGAAATTTTTAAAAAATGTACATGACTTTAATGAATGATCTCACTATGGAGAACAAATTTTATTTGAAGGAAAAATATCTTCAGTTTTGTACTTGTAGGAAGACGCTGAACAAAATTCAAAATTTTGCAATTTTCGAAAATTGCAAAATTTTTTGGCTGTTTTCCTATAATAACAATATTGAAGAAGGAAATTTTTTCCTTCAATTAACATTTTTTCTCCATAGTGAGTTCTTTCATTAAGGTCATGTACGTGTTTTTGAAAATTTAAGTAGTTTTTTGCGCAATATTGCGTGTAGTATGTGCAATTTTTTTTTTAAAAATACAAAAATAAGATTTTCTCAAAAACGGCTCCAAACTTTTGGTAAGGATATTGCCTAATGTACTCTATACCGGTGGTGGACAACTTTTCTAATATAAGATCTACATTTTATTTTCAAAGGGCGTCGCGATCGAATTGTCATTTGCGGGGGAAGAAGAGGTATGAAATGTATACTATGTTTAAACACTGTGTTTCAGTAAAAGGTGCATAAGGTATTTACACACGTATGGCTAGATAAGTAAAATGTATGTTCAAAACTATTTTTTATTTTTTAAATCACTCATTAAGTTTTCGAGATATATGCTCATGAAGAAAATAAAGGCTCTAGCCGGATAAGGGGGGTTTCCGGCCTTAGTTTGCAATTCGACTCAAATTTTTCCCACATGTTTGGATTTAGAAAATATTTTCAAAATATGATGTTAAAATATCCACATGGTAAGTACTTACAGGGAAAAAACAGTTTATTCTAGTTTAAATTAAGAAAATAATCATTTTATGACATTTATTTTATTTGCTTGCTTTTGATATGAACTTTGCCGCAATAATTGGTTAAAAAATTGATATGTAGATAGTTTTTCAGTTCATAAATAGCGTAATAAATTGATTAAAATATTTTTTCTATGAAAATGTTAACCAATAATTATTTCTTATAAAATTTCACCTAATTCATAAGCATCCAGAAGGAGTTTCAGATAGTGCTACTTATGGAATGAAGACAATTTCATATGCTTTGGAGTGCTCCATCTGGCAAATGTCTAGGATTTGGTTTATGACCTGGCGGCCCGATTTTGTAACCATGTGTTTTTACGATTTCCGTGTCTTAAATAATATAATGTTTTAATACGTTTATAAAATATGTAATATTGTCACAACTGATTAAAAAATAATAGAAAAGATCTTAGTATTGTTGGAAATGTTTATTATTTGATATTTTGATTCTACAGTGCCATCTACCGCCATTTTCCCGGTATTTTAATAGTTACAGTCCTTCGACTCTCAACGAACCTCTCGCGAGCGCAGACGGCGCTGCTGTATGTACCCTCTCGTCTCCCCCCACCCCCCGGTGCCGTGCAGTCGGCGTCCCCAGGCTCAACGGTTAGCCAATCCCAATGGTCTTACCAATCGGCCCAGACTCGCCACTAACCTTTTTCAACAGTTTATTTAAGACAGGTTTTAGTTTATTATAGACAGATGTGGGTAGTGCTTGTAAATTACGTAATGAAAGTGAAGGAATAGAAACATAAATAATAATCCAAAACAAAATTAATTTGAATATTTGATTTTTGGCAAAATAGCTGAACGCTTGGTATGAATAGAATGTTTACTCATCCACAATACCGGGAGTGTAATGCTAAAACGCGCTGTTCAGCGGCTCCAGTTTGAAGTTTCGATCTAATATAAAGCTATTTTCATTTTTAAACAATAATTTACAAAGTACCATTCGTTCGGGTCCATCTAGTAATATTTAATTTAATAAATATAATGATGATATTGATGTTTTCTTTACCATTCCAACTATATAATTCTAAATGACTAAATGTCTGAAAAGAAAGTTTTCTGCACTTCAGCTCAAATCGTAAGTACTGTATTGTACTTCAGCTTCTAGGTAAATAACCTTCTTCTAAGTCAGGTTTTTCTTACAGTTTCTCTTGATGCATTCATTAAATGCTAAAATGATACCTTGCTTCCCTACTGTCAGTAAATGTAGCGTAATTTCATTCCTTGTAAGTCTCACACAATTCTTACTGTTTTTAACCTTTTTTTTAAATAAAACAATCAAATTTTGGGGAAGAGTGATAGAAAACAAAATCAATGTACTAGTGAGTTTTTATAAACGTGTTCGAAACAGAGTAAATTTATTTTTAGGAACTAAAACATTACCACAAGGATTATGAGAAAAACTATTAATAGAGATTTTCTTTCAACACACGTTTCAAATTAACACAAAAATTCACCAATTCAATTGAATCCCAATAATTACCTATATAAGCTATAAATATTATCGCCTTAATGCGCCTAAATATGCCTAAATTCCGTCTACGCCAAGAAAATTAGAATAATATTGGTTTGGTCATAACCACAATTTTCAGTTAGAAGCTCATGAAGCTGGAGATGGGGAAACTGGAGCCAAATGGTCCTTATTTTTATTTTTCATTATTATTATTATTATTATTATTATTATTATTATTATTATTATTATTATTATTATTATTATTATTATTATAGCAGATAGTTCTGGAAATAACGTTACGCGACTTCATCCTGGCGACGACTTTCCCACCACTGCAACATCAATCAATTTTACCATTGGCCAAATCGCCCTGTAAATAATAAGTGTCTTGACAATAGAATTGAACCCTAGAAATTTTCTAGTAGAAAAATAAATCAAGAGTAGCTTACATATGTTGTTGAAAAGTAATATATCAAATATTAATACACACATGCATTCCACACTACAGGATAATAAAACGAGTAGAATAAGCATTCAAGGAAGCTTGCAAAAACGTCAAACAAGTCCAATAAAATTGTGGTAATATAAAGACGAGTGAACAAAATCAGTTATCAGTAGTTACATATCTTATTCACTGTTGTAGAAATATTATTATAATGAAAATACGACGAAGAACCAACGCGAATTTATTAATTGATGCAGTAAGATTTTGACCGCATATACGTCATATTGTAGAAGGGAGATGGGCAAAATATTATTCGACTCGTAACCACTTATTTATAGATTTTGAGAAAAATCACATACAACAAGAGATAAAGATATTATACAATAAACTCGAATGTACGGTATCTTCATGAATAAACGTATAGTATTTGGAAGGGCAGGAAATGTCTGAAACAATATTGCTATGAACGCATACTATTGCACATCATGTTTATGTACGACATTTACCGTAAATATCTTGGCTATTTGTTTTCTGGAGACATTACAGGTGAGGCAAAACATTTGCAAATGTATAATTAGAAGGTCACAATATGTATCACGATCAACAAGTGACTATTTTCAACAACATTTAACAGGTTAGGGGTAAAGACAAAAACGAAAGAAACCTCAATCGTTCGTTCAAGTATATTTGTTCTTCTAACAACAGCGGATAAATGATACCCGCGAACACGCAAGTCATCTGCTGTCCTCTCAGGTAATCTCTTAAAGAATTCGCTGCATATTTGCTAATTCGTAAAAGGCTGCAAATATTCTCAGTCATGAGCAAAACTTCTGATATCAGGGAGAAAGGTGTAATATATATGCTTTTGTTAGGATTTTTAAAGAGTAAAAAACCTTCATTTATATCAAACACCCTTCAAAGTGCTTTGCATCGAAGCAAAAAGTAATCAAATATGTTTCATTTCTTATCATTAATGTTTGAGATTTACTCTTGCTCAATATCATGAGACATTATTTTAAAACATTCACCAACACTGTATATTCTCTTATATCATTTCTGATCTCTAAATATCAGTTAGAAATTCGTACTTAGAAGACCTTGAAATCTTCAACAATGTTACAGATGGTTCATGTAAGCTTAATTTTCTAGAATGTTACTTAAGATACAATTCGGGCTCCACTCCCCTCCCCCATATTCCCATTTTGCCCCAAATATTTTAATCTGGAAATTAAACAGCATATTCAAAATATTGATTTTTTTATTTTAATAGTTTTAAACATGTAATGATGATTAAAACAGCAGTATCTCATCTGGCGGCTGATGCAGCAAAATTTGGATATCTATAGAACCTAGAAGATCGGAAACTCCAAAATACGTAGAAGAAGAATCCAAACATTCTTCAAAAAAATGGCAACTCCAAATTCAGCACTTTTTAAATCAATGATTTAAAATATTTTTTACACTCGAAACCAACTTCCAGCACTTCTGGCAACTCGTGCTTTGGATGAGGAAACATTTCCGAAATGTTATAGAATTTCGAAAAAGGTTGCATTTCGTATATGAAGAAACTGCAAATGATCTATAACTAAACTGTTAATTTATGAACAACTTTTAATACAGAATCGGTTTCACAATTTTTGTTTTTCGATGACTGTCAAATAAAAATAATAGTAAAAACTAAGAGCTTCGTTGTATGGTAATAATGGTAATATATTACCACCTTGCATCGCTGCATTCCGCGGCTATAGGTCCACTGTAAAAATTATTTTCCAAGATCCCTTCTCGCTTTCGCTGATTCATTTCATTGAAATCCTAGTTGGTACGTACAATATTTTATTAAAAATCTTCTTTAGTTAAAGTTTAGTAAACATCTGCTAACATTTCATTTGATGGGCAATAATATATATCTATAATCCTCTTCTCACGCATGTCCCTTAGTTGATTACATTCATCAATGTGCTTAGACCTAGTCCCGGAGACACTTGATTCAATTCATCTAATATAAGTCTTTATTATCTTCATTATTACCCTACGCTCATCCACGGGTATATTCATTTCTTTACTGAATTGTCTGAGTCGTAACAAATCTCAGCAGGTTAAAAATGCTGCAATATATTCAGCTTCAATTAGAAGGTGTAGCAACTGAAGATTGCTTTCAACTTGGTGCAAATACTCTCTCTCCAAGAAAGGAAACACAATTACTCGTTGATTTGATCTCAAAACATAATTACTCGATTACTTAAGTAGTAAGAAAATGAAATACATGTGTCAGAAGGTGGGAATAGTTCGACGGTTTTATTGTGTCAAAATAAAAAGAGGAGAAAAGGGGAGAAACTGCTGAAAAAAATATTGTAAATATCTACAAGTGCCACATTTGAAACGGGTATAAACCAACAAAAATTGACAATTACATCCCTTTAATTCATAAGAAGGGAATAGGGAAGTGACAAGACAAGCCACACTAGTCACTGGAAGTCTCCTGTAATTCGATAATGTTAATATATCTATGTTGATTTAAGTGTTGTCTACCGTGCTACTACTTTAAGTAGATCAAAAACATTACCAATATGAATAGCGGGAGACTTCCATACATGATTGGGCTTATCATGTTACTATCGCAAGTCTCTCATTTAAACCTTATCCTGATACATCCCATCTACACATTGGAATGGTTTTTATTATTTCTGTTATTTCTCCTTGTTCTTCAGTTCTTTCCTACCGCATACGAGATGAAAGAATAGACATATTAGATGGATTAATGATGGAGGGTTTTTTTTGGTCTGAGAGGAACACAAGAACTCTATTTTGACCCTATGCATTGCATTGTTCTGATAATGAAAGTTAAGCAATCTAACCGCTGTGCCAGGGCTCGTCTCTTTCGATTAAATATTTTGCAATGTCTACTAATATGCCTGTTATTTTATTATATTCAAGAGGCAAATAGAAGTAAGTGAGTTTGGTCATAATAATGACAATGATAATGATTATAGTAATGGTGAATGTCTACTAATATCTCTGTTATTTTATTATACGAGGATAATTGAGGATAATTATTATACGAGGATACGAGGGTAATTTCAAAAGTAAGGTCTTCAAAGTCTTGAGGTCGCCGGGAAACTAGCATTTCAGCTGTTGGTTGCAGTGATGTGTTTATTACTTCTCCCACTACCAAACAAGTCTATGGTCACGTCGCAGGGACTTGGCAGCAGTTTGTAATGTAACTCTCCTTTGGCGCTACCACCAAGTGCGAAGTTCGCGCAGTGATTCGGTTTTTTAACACAAACACAGGAGCGAAACCGACTGAAATTCATCGCCAGTTGAAAGAAGCGTATGGCAAGTCGTGTATGGATTTCAAAAATGTCCGCAAGTGCTTGCATACGCTTCAGGAACGATGATGAGATGAAAGATGAAATTCAACGCTTCCTCAACGACATGGCGGCGAGCTGGTATGACGTGGGCATACAAAAACTGCTGCAGCGCCTACAAAAATGAATCGACAGAAATTCGATGCATACCAAATGCATTAACAGCGACTGGATTCGACCTAGCTGACAAGCTAGTGTCGAAAATCCTGCCACCGTCGGGACTATAACCTAGGTCCTCCCGGTCAGAGACACTGCAGTGTCAACAGTTGATGCCCTGAGCCAACTCTCCCAGTCCTAGGCCTTAGGAGGTGGAAACCTAGCCGCTAGTCTGCCTCTAAAAGGTTGGCAGCACCCGTGGCGTCTGAAGCGCTCGTGGCGCCTCCACGCGGGATGGGTAGTACACACGCGAACAGGGCGACGTGCGGCGCCACACCGCCTTCCCATTCATTTATTTCACTCCCGGCGCTTCCTGCCCGCCACCGCCACCGCCTTTGAATATGAATGCAAGGAGAGCGAACATCAAGGCGGAAGCTCCCGCATCATTATTACTTTGCGGAGAAGTTTCCGCCGCATTGAAAAGGTGTCGGCGCGGAGGCGGCGGAGAAGGGGGCGGCAGGGGAGGCGGCGGCGGCGGCGGCGGCGGCGGTGGTCGTGGTGGTGGTGGTGTATCTGCTGCTGCGCGGTGATGGTGAAAGGGGATGGTAATGGTAGTTGTCGCGTGGGCGTTGGTGGCGGTGGCGAGGCAGCTTGTGGTGGAGGCAGAGAGCAAGGCCGGTGGTGATGGCGACTGCAATTACGGCAGCAGTGGTGGTGGTGGTAGTAATGGCGAGAGCGAAGGCGGGAAGGGGAGAGAAAAAGCGACCACAGCGGCAGTTTCGTTGATGGTGGCGCTGCTGGCTGTTAAAATACTGCTACCCGCTTTCGTGCGTTCTTAGACTTCTAACAGTTTGGGAAGTCTGCAGTTGTGTTGAAATTTCGAAATTTCAATTCAAGTTTGGTGGGAAAATTCTCATCTGCTCTTTTCGAATGCCGCAAAAAATATGCAACTTGCAACAATATCTCTTGAAATGTTTGAATTGGTCGCGCCTGATAGTAATCTAGTAAATAATAGTAATAATAATAATAATAATAATAATAATAATAATAATAAACAATATCAAAGATAAAAACAAAAACAAGATCAACGCCATTAATTTCTGGTGTGTGCCAATCCTTACGTATTCCTTTGGGGTGGTACACTGGTCTCAGATCGATCTTGAAAACCACAACATCATGGTGCGAACAACATTAACAAAGTACACAATGCACCATCCTAAGTCGTCGGTGGAGCGGTTCTACATCACGAGAAGAGAAGGTGGTGGAGGCCTTTTGGATCTGAAATTTCTTTGCAATAGGCAGACGACAACGATGAAGAAGTATTTTTTAGCTAGGTCTGAAACATCGAGTTTCGAACATTCGCGATTAGAGAAATGCTACCTGTTTTAACATTTGCGACTTCGACATTCGCGAGAGCGCTTTTGATCGTACTACATTTTCTTTCAAAGCGAGCACATTTCATTTCCTTTATCATCATCATCATCATCATCATCATCAGGGAAACGAACTCGGCAGACCTCGGAGCTCGAAGTATAACTTTTTTCAAAAATTTCACAGATGAAATGTCAATTCACATTAATAGAATGACACAATTGTAAAATAATTTAATTCAGCTGCGTCAAATTGGAGGTAAGGGTTTTGGCCAAATGAACAGAAAAGCCATTCAGGATCTGTGCAACTGTCATTATAATGAGCTCATTGTAAAGAAGCACATTGTAATGAGCTCATTGTATTATATGTAATATTGCATTGACTGCAATTGCAATATTGTATTAATTGCTCATATTGTAAAGAGGTTTTGGGGGAACCTAACTCTCGCGAATGTTAAGGGATTACTGTATTTAAAAAGCATGTCTTAATGAAATCTCGCCCCGAACTCCAGCTGACTCTCTCCAACTGACGAGATCTGGACTAAATCTCATTTCTGTTGCAGCGGCAGGACCACAGAGGGTTATACACTTACAGTGAAATCAGATAAATATTATTCCTGTGTGATGCTCAATGTTTTCATTAACTCAGGCTACGTTTCATAGTTAGCGTGCTCGCTTTCCGCGCAACCCCGGATACTATTCCCGGTCGAGGTAAATTATAAATCTGCGCTTTCCTTATAAATGTCCCAGTATCTATTGCTGTGTGATGAAGAAAAATCCCACCCTAAGGTTATGAAGACCAGCATATAGGGTGAAGGTATGCCTTCGTGCAAACCACACGAACTCCTTGTCCCATAGCCAAGAGGCTGGGTCACCGCTGGTCGGCCGAGGCCTGTAGCGGGTTGTCGAGCCAAAGGACAGGACATGTTTCACGGCACTAAGCAAACTACTTCCTCGCGTATTGAATATTGAAATATCACTCGTCTGGTTGTCACCTAATATAAACAAAATAATATTTCATATAGAATAATTGTACAAATTCCGTATTAAGATTTCATTTAACATTCACATTATACAACAATTATTTGTACATAATATTCACAAAAATAAATTTAAATATTTGTACATTTACTGTCTGGGTAGCATGTGTTGTAATGAGTTGTTTTAAACTTGGGTGATTTTGTGTGTGCAGCCCTGATGAACGTCAAACTTAGGAAAGAAATGTAAACGAGATAAACAGCTGAAATCAAATATTGCCAAATCGCACCGACATTTGTTTATAAGGGAAAAAACCTTTAATAACGTGAACACAGGTTTTTGGAAACAATGAGACTGACGGAAACAGTCCCTATATTCTGTCATATGTTGGAAAAAAAATATCCATTAAAATATTTCACATGAATAATGTGTCCTTGTTATTAATAAACTATTCATTATCAGAAGAAAGTTACAATAACTATTTCTCGGAAAATACATTAATTTTATAAACATCCAGAATAGACTTCCAATTCCCATGCAATAATATTTCGATACTATTACCAAGGCAAACACAACTATGTAGTGGGCTATACAATCTTCAAGCGTCTAACTCTGCCACTCACGGCACGATTTGCTGACATAGAACCCCATCGTTTTTTCGTGATAACCTATCTTGAAACCTTACCATCGCCTATTGAGTTACATTTGTGTCATTCTCATGACTACAATCGCTTTCGGCGACGTGTCAAATTTGAAATCGACTGTACTCATTTTACATACGTCACACAGTATTACTGTTTTTAACTTTAAAGACATGAAATAAATAAGAAAATTGATTCAATGAAACAATTAATGAAAGAAAGAAGGAGTTAATATTCCAACCACCAAATTGCATCCAAGGACACAAAATAACCACAACAATTAGATCCACCCCGTCGCCCCGAAAATGCCCAGGAAGGGCGAAGGCTTACACAGAAGCAAGCTATTTATTTTACACTAACAATAGCTACAGAACATACTCAACGGCGACGCAGCAGAACCTAAATGCACGAACGTCTATAATTGGCAACAACAGCCCCCATGCCCTAGCAGGCTATTCCAAGACTCACGAAGCCCCCGTATGACCGTATCACTTCCTCGTAATACCTCTTCGCGGGAAGCGATGCTTTTTAAATCGCCCTGCATCTCATCACCCGTCCACAGCACCCAACGCCACAAAAGAACCCTTGAAAAGCGGTCCTCCCGGTCGTCGCCTCGACAATGCTGGGGGGGTGGGGCAGAGGGGTCGCAGGGGCGGAGGGGGCGCGCGCCGAACGCCGGGCGGCGCCTCAGCGGCTGGCTCGCTAATTGTTTGCATTCCATTAGTCGTCCGCGGGGCAGTATTTGCGCTGCGGCGCGTCGCGTCGCGTCGCCTCGCGCGCCGTGCCTGCCGTACCGCGTCGCGTCGCGGGCCGGGGGCGGCGGCGGCAGGCCTGACGGCGACGGTGGTGGTGGCGGCGACGGCGGCGGCGATGTTGGCGACGGTGGTGGCGGTGGCGATGGTGGGTGCGGACGGTGACAGTGATGGCGGCGGTGGTGGCAGTGACGAGAGCGGCGGCGGCGGCAGCAGGGGAGGCGGGTCGGTGGTGGGGGAGGGGAGAAGGCTTGACCGGGGGCGGGGGCGGGAGCGGTTTTGGGGGCGGGACGGTAGCGGTTGCGGAGTGGTGCTGGCGATGGTAGAGGTGCTGCAGGTGGCGGTGGCAATAGCTATGGCGGTGACGGTGGTGGCGGTGATGGAAGTGGCAGTCTCTGGTGACGGTGGTGGTTGTGGTGATGGTTGAGGTGACGGTGGAAGCAATGATGGCGTCGGTGACAGTGGTGACGGTGATGGTGGTTGCGGTGCTGATGGTGGCGGAGGTGGAGATGGTGGTGACTGTGGCGACGATGGTGGTGGTGGTGGTGGTGAGTATGGTATCGGTGGTGGTGGTGATGCAGATGGGGGAGGCAGCGCTGACTGGGCTGGTAGGGGCTGCGGCCACGGCAGCAGAAGCGGTGGGGCGGCGGGCGGCGGTGGCGGCGAAGGCGCCCTGTGTCTCCTCAAACAGGCGCCCGCGCCACTGACCGGTGTGTGCGGACCGGCGACGCGCCCAATTAGAGGAGCCCCTGGTCACCTGCCTCCCCGCTGTCACTCCGCCGGGCTCCTCATCCCCCAGGTCATGTCTCGCCGTGGTTTCGCTCGCCTAATCACGCCCACACCCACCCACCGCAAACATATCGCGAGCTTGTTGCCACACACCTTTCCTTGTGCCGAAGGCCCCGAGTAAAATGAAATACTAAGGTTGTATTGTTACTGCCAGCCATATCAAACAATAAAGATTTTTATACTTTAAGAGATCGAGAAATGTGGCTCAGAGCATCAACTGATGTCACTACACTGCTCCTGACCGGAATGTTCTAAGTTTGAGTCCCGACCAAGGCAGGATTTTTGACACTGGCTAGATTCGTAGGACGAATTCATACCCTGTCTGGAGGGGAACTCTAGCGACCGGCGATTCTGATAGGTAGTTTTCCAGGGTTTCTCTGATCAACACCAGGCGAATGCCGGAGCAGTACCCTAACAAATGGACCACTAACCATGCACGATCTTTTCTTCCCTTTCCTTATCATATCCTCATCCCTTACTTACATACACGCATGCACTACACTATCACACATGCCGGGAAACCGGTCGGTAACTTACAGCTTGTCCCGGCTGGGGCGGTACCCTGCTGATGGGTATACCTGGTTCCGGAAACCCATTTAGCCAACGGTGAGTCAGGCACCACCAGTGGCGCCAGATCACCAGTTGTCTCACCAGCCACCACCACCAATCTAGCCACCACCAGTTGTCTCACCATCCAGTGGCGCCAGATCTCACCCCCCGAGGAAAGAACATGCACTACACTTACGAGACTAATGATATTTTCTGTTGACTCGCTCGGAATCATTAATCAATCAATCGTAAGAAGATAATATATTGTAATCGTGCACCGAAAAACACGCTGAGTATTCAGAATCGATGTTTTGTGGGTTCTTCTTTCCGAAAGATCGATTGGCAGCAAAACGTCTGTCCGTCTGTGGTCCAAAGCCCAAAATTGTTATTTCTCGATCAATTTAGAGGAACTCAAAGCCCTATGAGTTTGAAACGAATATTTTGACTTCAGGAGGCACTTTACATGAAGCCTCAATATTTTCTCAATAATGGCTCCAAGTTTTTTTATTAAACTTTGTCTTCGGGTACCTTAAAATATGCTTAAGAGAATGGTATAGATCTCATTTTCATTGAAGTCCCTGAAATTTCGAAAATTTCAAATGTTTGAATATTTTTCGGCGTCTTCGTACAACTACTATAACACTGAAAATATATATTTTTCCTGAATGAAATATGTTAATTTAAGATAGATCTTGAAATAAGATAATGTACATTTTTTCGAAAATATTAGTGGTTGTTGCGTACTTTTGTGTAAAATATTTGCAGTTTTTAAATTTTTTAAAACAATTATTTTCTCAAAAATGGCTCCACATTTTTTCTTTACATTTTCATTTCGAATGTATCAAAGGATTGTAAAAAATATTGGTCTCCAATTCCCGTAGAACTGTCTGAATTTTCAAAAATTTCAAAAAGTTATAAGTTCATAATTGCAAAGTTGAAGGTGTAGAGTTTTTTCTTGAACAAAATCTGCTCTAAAAAATCAGCTCTTTAAGAAAATGTCACACACAAGCTTTTGAAGAAACGAGATGTTTTCGTGAAATTTCTGCTTGAAATTAATACACTTTATAAGGAACACGTTTTTCTCAAAACTGCTCCAAATGATTTCTTTAATTTTTTCCCACATACAATAAGGAACGCTTAAATAAATCCTGCAGGTCTCATTTTCGTTGAACTATAAATGTTTGTAAATTGGAAATTTAGAAATAATGGGATAAAGTAATTGGTCTTGTTGCTCCACTAGTTTAAAGACGTCATGTATGACTAATATAGAATAACAAACTTACGATGTAAATTATTTAAAGGTAAAATTTTTGATTGAGCAAATGTGTGTGAGGTTCTGATTTTCATATTATTACTATTATTTCTGTATACATTTTGGATTGCAGAATTTAGTATAATCTTTGATAGAAATATTTGCTATTAACATTATAAGAAATTTCATTTCGTGTTATAATAAAAATACATGGTTGTCTTTTTATTATATTAATCGTATTGCCAGTCCTTTTTCCCTTTAGTATAATAAGTAAATCGAGAATCCGTATTGGAGGAACGAGTTATGACTCATGGTAATTATTGCATGATTTATCTGTGTTTGCATTTAAATAAGTATACAACGTGAAAAGATAAATTTTAAATTAAAAAAATCGGATAGCATAGTTTTAATATCTAACCAAAAAATGCATAAAAATTCAATAAAAATCAGTTCTAGATTGTGTTAACAGTGCTGATGTGATTGTGTTAACAGTGCTGATGTTATGCGCGGTTTACAAAATTTGCTTCTATCAAGATACGACAAAAAAGTAGAATATTTGAAACAATTGAGCTCTGTGGCAGACGCCATGGTCCCAGTTCCATCAGCAATATTGAAGCTTTGCAAAGTCAACAAGGCTCAACAAATCGTTCAAATTATCATTTCTCCTACCCACATATGCAGTAGTTGAACAAGTTTTACATCAAGGAAAAACTTTAGTCTGGGGTACAAACTTGGTTGGGAAAGAATTTATGTTATCAAAATTGTGGGTGGACTTAAAAGAATAATGTCTTGGAGAACATACCAACAAGTTTGTAATTAGCACATGAACAAATGTTCAATACATCTGCAATTGCAAGAGAGGTTGCGGATAGGATATGCTGTATGTCCGGCAATGGATGCAAAAATGTACTAATACAATGTTCCACATTTTGTGGTGGACAACCATACCTCAACGTGACTAAGCCCATTTCATCTCACACTTTTTTGAACACACTGACATTGATCGTGAAGTCGTAGGCTTCCGCGGCCGGAGTCATGTGAATGATCTTGGCTGTCCAGGTGACGCCGCGTCGAAGGCTGTGTTGCCGACGTTTCGACCTTCTTATCGTGGTCTTCCTCAGGGCTGGTCTGCTAAGACCTCGGATGGCACAGACTCTCCCGCAATAGTTTTCTATTTCCTTGGGTCTTGGCTAGCTATTCGGACTTTCCACATATTCTTGCCAGCTGCCATCTATCGCCCCACAATGTAACATGTGCTACACAAACTATGTATAGTAAAGCGGTGAGGAAAATATTCTAGAGCTCAAAAAAGGGCAAGATTATTGTTCTCCCTCTTACATCACATACAATTCTTGTTGTTCTTGACGAAAATAAATCAAATCAAACAGACTTTTTGACATCAAATGAATGACAACGATGAATACCAGTCGATTGAATGAGAACAATTGAAAAAAAATGACAAAGAGTTAAAAATTCTCCTTTGGTTACTGGTACGAGTGTTAAGGGATGGATCGAGAATTTTTTATGTCATTTATCTAAAATCTTCCAGCACTTTTCTCAAAAAATGTGTTACAGGTCTTCTGGCCAACCGTGAAAAAAACCTACCTTAGCGTTCTACCTAAAAAGTGGTGTAGAAATGAATGCATTATTTTGTTTGATAATGTTAATAAACTCGTATTTATTTACAAGGTTCTGTAGTTTTAAGGACTGATAAAAGTTATAAATTATTAGGAAAGAGCATGAATGAAAAATGAGTAAATATATAAACAATTATTTGGCGGAATTTAGTATTAATGATAATATTCATTAATTGACTGAAGGTCATAAAGTTTACATTCGTACTGTAAACGACGCTACACTGTGCACGAATCCATCGTGACCGCTCTTCCGCGTCACATCGTCATTTGATTTGTCATATTCAAAACGTTATAACTAGTTTTATAGGAAATTGTTTCTCCTATAAAAGAGAGAGAGATTTGATGAGAATTTCATTCCAAGTACAACGTACAGAAACATATTTTCGAAGAGAAATATATGTGAAAAGCGCTTTTTCGTAAACTCTAACCTCCAATTTTTTTTAAAAGCACGCGTGATATCACTTTGAATGTTCTCTCTTTTATAAAATGCTAAGACAAAGATTTCATCGAACATTCAGCTCAAGAGGATATTTCTCCGCAGATAAAACCTAACTTAACTGGGTCATACACATAATCACGCTTACTAAGTAGTATTTTGACCTAAATCAATATTCCTATATTGATTGATAATTTCGGGAGCGTTAACTACTGAGGTCATTAGTCCCGTAAGTGAAGTGCATGTTTTTATCGCTGGAGGTAGTGGTTATCTTCCCCGCTGGATGGCGAGATCTAGAGACGACCTACCCGTCGGCAAGCATTTTTTTCCCAACCAGGCAGCTCCCACCTATGGAGCACCTCCCCACCCAGGACACGCTTTAAGCTCCCGACATGTGTGGTAGTGTAGTGATTGTGTGAGTAAGGGGCGAGGATAGGAGAAGGTAGGGGAAGGAAAGATTGAGCGCGGTCCGTGGCCCGTTTGTTAGGTTGCTACTCCAGGGTTCACTTGGTGATGATCAGAGAAACCACGGGAAATTATAGACAGAAATTATAGATAATAAAGGATAGAAAGAATTTTCGGAGACACCTGCTTATACAAGTTTGCAATTTGGTTTGTATGATTTATATATATTCCATCGCTGAGTTCCATGAAGTCAGTCTGCATAGACACTGCTGTTGAATATTCTTAACTTTCTTTTTTGAGAGATACAGTTGTTTCTCCATAGGGGTACAGCTTCAGGAACGCAGAATTGTCTTTGCCAATTCTACTATTAACGTCATTTTCTGATCCTCCCATTGTGCTAGCCAAGATAAGTAAGTGAGAGAGTGCAGTGGTTAAATAGACCTATTGCATATTCGGAAGAAATTTAAATATTATTCAGGCAGAATTTAAGTCGGCCGACGGAACATTTAATACATTGTAAACGGCGACGTGGAATTCAAAGGACAGTTTGCAGTGTCACGGAGAAGCTAAATTCATATGCCGTTTGTCAATACGAATGAGAACTGTCGATACTTACAGTGACGCGAATACCAGAACATTTTTGTTAATTCGGAGAAGGGAAGAAACCACGGAAAGTATAAGAATCCTTAGCATAGCAGGCATTGTTAATTTTCTTTGTACGATCGTACACAGTTCGCGAGTAGGCGCCCATCAGGGACGTAAAGTAGGGACAGTCATTTACATGTCAGTTAGATTTAGGTGATAAGAAGAAAACGCCGTGGATTTTCAAGAAAGAAGCAGAGATACTAGGTCTCGGTCGGCGATTAGAAGAACGAAGACGTCGCGCGGAGGATCATCTGGATTGGTTTCTTCGGGGCGACATGGCACAACGCCAAGAGAGCTCAGGGTACCATTTTGTTTTAAATATCAGAGGTCATGACTATAGAAAATTCAGGCAAATTAAACAATATGTTTGAAATAACGTTAGTTGAATAAACTAACTTTTGTTATTTGAAAAAAAATTAAATGCACGGTTATCATTGTGCAACCTGGCACGTAATTTAGTGCCACAGTATCAGCAAACCTTCATGTGTGGAGGTTTGGTTCATGTGTGGAGCAAACCTACTCTGTGCGGAGGGTGGATCGAGTGGCAATTGACAGAGCAGGTAAGCGGATTGCTACTTAAAACTGAACCCAAACGACTGAGCCAGCACGTCAACGTGCGATTAATTAATGCAAAACTATTTTTACTCCCAATCAAAAGAAAAGTAATTAGCAGATTGAGTCAATCAGTAAGTGTAGGGCATGTTAAGTTAACAGTGAGGATATTTAGAAAACGAGCGAGGAACTAGCCTCAAACTAGCTTCAGAAAATTTGGCCCAAAGGCGGCTAGTTGACACACCTGTATATCTTATACCGTGCTCGAAGGCCAGTCGCGACAGTCTCTGGAGCTCTCTCCCAACAGAATAACCGTACTCCGAGCTTTCTTCGATTCGAATATCCGTTGCCGATTTTGGCTGCGCTTCGCATAGACACCCGGTCACGTGGAACCCGCGGCGATAGGCCTCTAAAACCTGCTTGACGCGTGGGTGGCCAATCGCGGTGCCATTCCATGTTGTCGCGTCGAAGCACTTCGTCATGATCCCGAGATACGAGATTCTCCGAACCGTGTTGGCGCGGGGCGGCGGCGGCGCTAGTGCGTGTTTCCCCTGCCAGTTACACACTTGCCGGCTCGGGGCAGCCCTCAACAAAAGACGACCATTCCCTTGCTGCGTGCCTGCGTGCCCGCCTTAGGGTCGGGAGAGCACAATTCGGCTCATTCCCTGTACCTCAAACTTTGGTGACCTTCAATCTACGCATAGTTTTATTTAGAATTTTACGTTTACGTATCCGACGAACGTAAGTTCCATTACAAATAATTTACTTTAGTTCATTCAAAATTAAATCTATTATTTCCATTATCAAAAATCTGATATTTTTCTTCTGAGAAGAAATTTGATTTTCATCTTCACTCTTGCCTTTTTCATCAAACATTCTCTTCTTCTTTCTTCTTTAAATTCAGAATCTAGGTTAAGTTATTTTGCCATTTCCTTCGCTTCTATTTCTGTATCAAGGGAAGTATTTAACCTTCCTGATTTTAATTCTGAGCTCAGACTATTAATACATTTTTCTGATCAATAAATTGCGATGCCCTCTCTATAAGAAGGCAATGAATTTAAAGTTTTTGACACTTTTTAGAAGCAAAGTCCCATCAGTTTTGGCTTCATCAGTTCTTATTCGGTTGGCTCTCAAATCATTAATGTTGTGACCAAATTAGAACTCACTACAAATTTTATTTGTGCCAGCCACAATTCAGAATCGTACCAACAAACTATCCCAATTTTCCGTGAATCCGGGAGATCTAACAAAGATTAATCGTGTTTCCATATACCCAGTATCGATCAGACAAATATGCAGCAGACGAGAGAGAAACCACTTTCGTCGCACCAGAGAAGTGTACCCCTTTGCAATAAGTGCAATTAAGGTGAACAGTCGATGACAATTACAATAAAAGCTAGAAACTTTGAGGTAAGAGAACGAGAAAACAGTAGTTAGGAGGACGACGTACCGATGCAGTCGAAACGTTCTGGTAACGTTTCGAAGTAGACCACTGAGACCACGAGTGGGGTGGGAAGCGACCGACGGCGGCGAAGCGTCCCCCGCCCTTCCGAGCACAGCCGAAGGAAGCGGACATACCCGAAGGGCGAGGTGGCGCGACAAGACACGTAAGAAGACAACGCATAGAGCAAGTAACAGGAGCGGCACTGCGGGGCTCCCCTCCCCGCGCTGGCTTCCTGCGGCACGAGGAGGCCCGAGCGCGGACGATGCGGCGCGAGGCGTCGGCCCGACGGCGGACGGGCGAACATGAAACGGCGTGATTCAGACTGGAGTATCGTGAGTAGAAGCGGCCGGAAGATTGGGAGGGAAAGTAATTAGCCAGTAGATAACAGTGATCTTGAGTTGAGGCCCCCCCAAATGTTGAAATCATAATAAAGGAGTGAAGCCCCAGGATAACGAAGAAATTGTAAATGGGATGTAATTAAACACAGGGAAAGAACAGAGTAAATGCTCCTGTGAGCACCAACGGCAACCAATTTTGTATGGCGATTATTTATGTAAATAAAAAAGTTCTTGTTATCCACAAGTTTCCATTGTGCATGTCATCGGATCCGGAGCCCATTCCCGGGTAAGAATCCCTGTCCCCTTTTTCTTTATCATAAATCTTGTGGAGAGTCAATCCACGACTCGTTTCAATATATATATATATATATATATATATATATATATATATATATATATAGTAATGGGACGGTCGCGCACGTAACGATTTCGGCGTGTGCGAAAATAATATTTTATTTAACTGGGAGTACTGGAAAGCCTGATGTCAAGAAACGCGCATTTTTCGCTACCTGGGCGCGGTCTCCTTTGTTCAAAAACCGTTCGTCGCCCTGGGTATTTCCGCCGCTGCCGACAGAGCGCCGTGTCAGCGCACTCCCCGCGTCTTCTGGGAAATTGCACTGACGCAGACTGCCCCCTCGAAGACGATTTTCAACCGTGGCTGCCACCACCGCAATTGGCCGACACGCATCGCGCGATTCGGCTGCGCCAATAGACAAGAACTAGGCGAGGGGCGAGACAAGTGATCTCGCGATCGAGGGAGGTAGATGCGTGGGTGAGGTTCGGCCATTCTAATGTGGGCGACGACAGCGAGAGGTTCGGGCAATCTGATGTGGGCGACGACAGCGAGAGGTTCGGGCATTCTGATGTGGGCGACTACAGCGAGAGGTTCGGCTGTTCTGATGACGGCGCCAGCGAGAGGTTGAGCTTTCCGGGGGGGGGAGAGAGGCCACGCCATCGCCGCGATGCGCCAGACCGCCGCCGGCAACGCATCGCCGTCACTTCGCCACCCGCTCATGTGTCGCCTGAAGGGAGAGCCGGAACACTGTACGAGTGTGGGGACCTGAATGGACGAAGGGGTGTCCGGACTTGGCCTGAGAGCCGGCCGCCGCTAAAGGACGCGGTCGTTGTTACCGCATCAGGGCGACGCTTCCTCGCTTCCGCCGCCGCCGCCGCAGCCGCCGCAGCCGCCGCCGCCGTCGCCAGCCGCCCGTCCGACCCGAGAGACGGGGAACGCCAGCCGCGCGCCAGCCCCCGCGCAGCGCCCTTACATCGTTGCTGTTTTCCGCCGCCCGATTCACGGGCCGATGCCGCGCCTGGAGGGGCGGAACGCCCGGACAATGACCCAGAAGGGTCGGACTTTAAGCTAAGTTAGTTGTAAGTTAGGTTAAGATATTGTTACTAATTGTAGGAGGCTTCACCCCTTTAATTATTTTTTTCTTTAATTAAATTCAGAAAGTCAGAAAGAGTGTTTCAATGCCTAATGCATGAAAATGCCCAGTCACGCATGCGTCCTGTCCAACTTTCAGCCGGGCGTATGAGGCAACATATGAGCGCTGACAGAAATCTACAGATGAGTCGGGGCACGCCCTGAGGTCCATCGCGCCGAACTCGATGAGTGTGCGGGGTGTTACTATATATATATATACGTACGTCATTCAATAATTAAAGAGACAAATTGGTCTGGAAAAAAACATCTGGAGTATAATCCTTGTTGTGTTCATAACCTCAAAATTAAGTTGAACGATAGAGAGCCCACTTGAAAATTCCATATTGGTTGAACATTTTGCGATTCATTTTGAACTTGCTGAAGGTGAAGAGATAATTATTACAAGAGGATAGAACAGTTCAAAAGTGATCGAGGCACAGTGACTGACAGATATCGTTATGGTCGCATCAGCTGGAAAAGTCACGTTGATTGTGTTTGGAGACGCTGTAGATGCGTTTATTGTGATTATCACGAACAACAGCGTGTAAGATTATCTCGAAGAACAGCGGATAACACCCTAGATACTGCTTAGATATGCTTTTGAACAAGGTGAAGCCAGTCATGTGAGAGAAAAATCTTGTCGTGGATCTCAGAGGTGAGGTGTTATTCCCCTGCAAAGCAACTCACATCCTCATATTGCCCAACAAAGCCCTGAAACCATCGACAGAGAGGGTTGGAAGGTACTGTCTCATTCCCCTTACAGCCCTGATTAATCACCATCTGATTTCCATTTGTTTGGTCAACTGAAGGAGCCATTACATGGGAAGAAGTTCCAGAGTAACGCGGTTGTCAAACATTTTTGGGAAATTGGTTTAAACACCAAGATAAAGAGTTCTTTGCAGACATTATAAAAAAGCTAACTGCCGTTATAAAGCTAAAAGTCGTTATAAAAAGTTCTAACCGGGCCCCTGTTACGCGCATGGCTGCAGCTATCGGAAGCTGTGGCAAATAGAAGTCCACATCAGTCGCCATTTTGTTGGAAAATGAAGGCGGGAATTCAATTTGTAATACGTACATAGTCTAAATTTTCTTCCGTCTCATGTATTTACGATTTAACTAGAACCACGTGTGGCTTGGTGCAAGAAGGGCCAATGTCAATATTCTAAGTTCGACAGAATGGATGTTTTTCACTTTCGGCAGAACATTGTATCTCAGTTACAACTTCTGAATATTTCACTTTCTGATAATGCAATAGTTTTTAAAACTTTAAATCATTACTATTAATTTGGCCAATGCAGTTGTATTAAACGTATTTAATGGCATTGGCCGTTTTTGACAATTACGAAATAGACCTTTGACCTGATATAAGCCTCACTTTGCTGTGTGAAGGGATGGATAAAAGTAATACATTAGTTTGTATATATTTTGTATATGTTTTTGTATATAGCATTACTTTTAGTTTTCAAGATACTTTAGTTGTTTTTTAACAGATGAGCTTTCATTGAATTGGGTACAGTATAGATTTGTTATACTTTTTTGTATTTTTTGTAATATATATGTTCCTTCTGTTTTTATGAACAAAGTGGAAATTCATTCGTCTTCAACAATTCGAACAAATTTTTTAATTAAATTTCAGTTCTACCTGATGAGGGAGACAAAAGAGCATCCGAAACGTTGAATAACACGAATTAATAAATTTTGATAAGAAGATTTTAAGTATTATTGTGGTTGTCCAAAATTCAACAAGGGTCTGAATAACAACATTTAATACATCACCCATTTGTTTAATGTATTAAGGGTGAAAAATCAAAAAATGAATGAAACTTTAACCATTCTTTATTTTCGTTCAATAAGTTACATAAGCAATGAGAATGGTTTCTGGTAAGAATATACATTTTTGTGTAAGAACAGTAGAGAATCACTGTCAAGTTGTGTGAAACTGTCATTTGAACACTTGTCAAGTATGTGTTTACATTATAAAAACAAAATATGAATTTAGAATACAATATTTCTTAATAATAAAGACAACAGGAATCACACGTAGCAAAGGAACCACATACATAACTTCTAACACATTGTGAGATAAAACCAAAATTGAATTTGGAATTTGGAAACAAATGTACATTTATTTACAAACAGTAAACGAAAAATGGTACATATCTTAAGAAAATATGTTGGTATATCAAACTTTGTATGTTCAGCGCCAGGTTTCAATTTTTTTATTAACATGACCTGCTAGAAAACAACTGTCTTCAAAATGGTCATGGTGACGCTTTGTTTTTAACTCCAGTCTTCTGACATTTCTTACTCACTCCTCGCACAAGTTTCTTCTTCGCAAGAAGGAAACTGTGAAATAGAAATAAAGTCAAATACGGATGAAATGTTTTACGCCGAAATATATTCCACATATTCCAAAGCTAACCAGTACAAGGAAATGCTGCTTTCTTTCTTATGTCTGGTGCTGCAATTTTTTGCAGCACAGGAAATCACCATTTTAATGCCAGAGTTCCAATTTGTAATACACAAATCATTGCAATACTCTAGAAAAACGCTCATGACTAAATAATCGCTCTTAATACTCACAGTAGGCTCGCATATTGCCAACAAAATAGCTTAGGCGCGCCCTTTAAATCTACAGCAGGAACACGCGCTCATGAACACTGTAGTTCTACTTACTACCTCTAAGGTTCTAACAAGTGCATAAATGTTCGAATATGTGCATAATGTGTGCATAATATGTGCATAATGTGCATAATGGGGAATATATTAAAAAGTAGGAAAAGTCCTGTTTCGTAAAAATAAACGTTAATTTATCCAGACCAATTTGTCCCTATAATTATTGAATGCCCCTCGTATGTGTATATATATATATATATATATATATATATATATATATATATATATATATTATTACAGTAATTTAGTAATATATACATTATTATAGTAATTTATAGCAATAGCCCAATTATTATAGTAAATTATTTTTCCTTGACCCTCCGGATTACATTGTGTCTTGGGAATGTGATATCCCAAAAATAGAATATAAATTATTAAGGGAAAACGCGTGGGAAATGATACGAAATATAATAACTAGTAGTGCTGCAGAATGGCACAAACATTCCCGTATTAGTTTTCAATTTCCTTGTGTCTTCGCTAGCTATTTGGAATTGCCACATACTCTTTCTTGCCAGCTGCCATCTATCACCGCCAAAAGTACATTTTTTGGGTCATTTTCTTAATTTTTCGGTTTCCTATTGGTAGAACGGAAATATTAATTTTAGAATATTAAAGAACACAAAAACCTAGTCCTAAATGGCAATTTTCTTTTAACTAGTGGTACTACAGAATGGCACAGTCCCGTATTAGTTTTCTATTTCCTTCGGTCTCGGCTAGCTATTCGGTATTGCAACATACTCTAGCCAGCTGCCATCTATCACTGCCAAAAGCACATTTTTTTCACATTTTCTTAATTTTTCGATTTCCTAATAGTAGAATGAAAATATTCATTTTAGAATATTAAAGAACACACTCCCAAATGGCAATTTTCTCTTAAAAATGTGCCGTTTTAAAGAAATTTGCATTTCAGCGCTACTAAAAATGAGAAATTTGAAGCTCTTTTTCACAGAAAATTTTTGAGTTTTCAAAATACGTTATTTGAATTTATTTGAAGCAGGTTCACTCACAAATATAATAATTTTTACAAATTGCTGGTAATGTGCATATTAAAGATGTGAAAGATCTCTAAAAAAAATCACATTTAAATAATTTTTGAAAAAACAAAAAAATTACTCAAAATAACCTTTACGTCATATTAAAGAGTGGAATTAGCACTATCCGTTACAAAAGTTTGGAGAAAAAGTTTGCAGCCATATATGAGAAAATGGCGTTTGAGCGTTTCTGAAAATGCGAAATTTTGAGCTACTTTTCACAGAAAACGGTTGTGTTTTCGACAAACTTTACTTGACATTATTTAAAGCACATGTACTTGTAAATATAGTAATGTGAAAAAATCGCCGCTAATGTAAATATTAACGACGTGAGAGACAAGTAAAAAAACTACATTTTTCCAATTTTTGAAAAAACAAAAGAATAGAGCAATATGGCGTTTTTGTCATCTGATAGAGTACATTTACCACTGTATCTATCAAAAATTTAATGAAAAAATTTGGAGCCGTTTTTGAGAAAATTTTGAAACTGTCCGGGAGACTTCATGTAAAGTATCCCCAAATTTTACAGGATCTTTTTCAAAATCTCAAAGCTTCGACTAGAACCAGATCGACCGGGCAATATCAATTTTGGAAGAAATCGTACGTATGTTTTAGGCGTTAGCAGTGTTCACAGACAGACGGACAGACGAACAGACAGACGGACGTTTTCCTTTCAATTGGTTTTTCGGTATCAAGGATCCACATTAAAATTATTAAAATTAGAAAAACATTGTATCTTGGTCATTTACTTAGAAACCCCAAATATGAACTATTACAACTAATAATGATGGGGAAAGTTCAGGGTAGAAGGGGAGTCGGCAGGAAGATGTCCTGGTTGGCAAACATCCGAAAATGGTCAGGTATCTCGAGTGCTTCTGAGTTGTTCCATGTGGCACAAGACAAAGAAAAGTTCGGGGAAGTGGTCGCCAACCTCCAGTAATGGAGACGGCACTTCAAGAAGGATCCACAAAAGAGGGGTTTGGCTACATCACGTGTTAGGGGATATTTGTTCTTAATTTAGCAATTGGTTTTATCCACTTTTTCCTTATCAGCGCCCGGCAACGAAATTTTTTCTGGAAAATTGGACATTTTTTCGCGCAGCGTTAAATAACTTTCCCTATTCTACGTATATAATTTCGTGTATACGTATGTATAGGGGAAAGTACAAATTCACGACCGTCCGAGGTTGCTATGGGACCGTATAAACAATTCTGGGGGAAGCTTCCCATATCTGCAACCCGAGCGCTGAAATCAGCCGAGTTATGCCAAAAGGTATTAAACATTTGTGTAGATGAACTAAGTAATAGAATTGTGGGTAAAACAATTGGTAGGTTGTCACCTGTATATACGGGATTTCAGCTTGCTTTGGTCCCTAGATTTTTCAATATGGCGGCCATTCGGCCCTGCCAACTTCGAAAATGTACATGAAGCTAGACATCGGCGCTACATTCAAACATACGCAATTCGAGAAATCTGCCATCAGGTACTTCTCTCATTATAATGTTAATTTTAATCAACTGAATGTTTTGAAACATTGAAATAATTATCATTTGGATCGATTATTTTGATAGTTTACTTCTGAAACTCATAATGTTGAAATATGAGAAGTTTAATGTTTTACTTGATTTTAAAATGCAAATATAATTAGAAAGCTTTAGAGGAATAAATTACATTCTTACAAAGATTGTCAATGATTGATATAATATAGAATTAACGGAAGGAAATTTAAAAAAATTGAAATCAGAGTATTTCTTAAATTTTGTCTCCATTTCATTATTACAATAATATATTTTATCTCAACATTCAACAGTGAAAACTAAGGAAGAAGAGTTAAAACACTATTTATTTTTTTACCAAGTACATTTATTTCACAATTGCAAACAAGTGTTTTTACAGTTAAGTTTTTTGTGAAATCTTCATCTACACTGCCCCTGATCAGATGTACAATTTGTTTTCACAATATACCCCATCCTTCTCTCTATACACAACCATAATTTTCTCTGTATTTTTCCAATACTCCACTGCATTTTTCCAATTTGTCCAAAGTTTACACCTTAAAAAATTAAATAATGTATTCATAACACTATTAAATCTAAGATATTGAATCTCATTTTCCTTGTGTTAAATGTGTCAATGAATTTAGATAATTAAGATACCTGTTTAAAAGCCTGCTTCCAAAGGTTTCTGGCCTTTTCCATTCTGTAGCAAGATTTTCTAAGGACATTCTTATTGAAGAATCACTTTGACTGAGATCACATATTTTCAGTTGAAACTGCATTAGGGAGTAAGCCTTGAAACAGTCTGCCCTTCAGTTCGCTGCAATTTATCAACTATACCCTGTCGTTATTTACTTTTAACACTTGAAAAAAATATTTATATGATAACTGCTTAAATCATTTTAATAGAATATATGAAGGTGAATATGAAAAGATGAAAATAAAAATGCAAGAATAATAATATACAGCATTTACCATGTATCCTGACAATAAATATTTTTAAAATGTTCACATTTTGCACAGAACGTTAGCAGTATTGGTCCCATTTTGCACAGAACGTTAGCAGTATTTTACTTATGATATCTACATTACAGATCTGCTCATGGGCTTTCTGGCCTGGCTTCATAAATCTTTGGTCTCATTGTGTACTACAGTACATACACTCCTTTCTTTGGGTCAGCCATGACTGTAAAATATCAAAAAATTTTAATAAATATAATAGTTATATAATTACATTAATACTATACAAAAGTATTGCATAGTGTAATGTATAATATAATATAGGTTTACATAGTAAATACTGTCCCACATTTAAAATACTAAATATATTTCCATTTGAGTGTGAAAGTATCAAAGTATGTAATCAGTAATTGTATGTTCAAAGCAATGTAAATATGCATGTGATTTATTGAATATGAATTGCTAAAGCAAAGTACCTTGTCATACATTGTTTGAAGCAATTCTCTTTGACAGATATCATTGTTTTTATTTTCACTATTGATATTATTATTACTACTATTAAGGCTGACAAAAATAATTCTCCTGGATAATTTACATCATCTTTACCGCTATAAACAATATACTTACTTCGATTTTCGAAACAAAATTCTTTTAAGAATTCTGAACAAAGAAGTTTAAGGTCCTTGGAAAAAGAATGTATCATAATTGCCTCTGATATTCTCCCAAATTTCATTTTCTGAAAGAACTTTCCCTATAAAGAGTGTTTCCTATTATTTCTTCTTTGCAAACTATACCCAATACAAAGTACAAAAATATACACTCATATGTTGAATGTTACCATCATGAGTCTTTTTATAGATGAATCTTGCAATTGCTTTCTTCACAACCATCTAAGTGATCCGATTGAGTACTGACTTCACAATACTGAAAGATTATTGTGAAGTCGATATGAACTGCATTTTAGAGATTCACATACATTTGTAATGTTCATTTTTTCACATATGTCTTTATTATTAGACCAAACACCATGAATTAAAATATGTTCAATCACCGTGTGTGCTACAATTCCCAATTTATAGATATAACCAAAGATATACAAAATACCTGCATGTGGTAATGCTCAAATAATCTATTCCATAGTACAAAAATTTAAGATTTGTTGGTTGTTATGTTTCATAAACATCTTACCTGAAATAAATATGCCACTTCACATGTACGTTCGGAATTCATTTTCATAATCCATTCTCGTTCTAATTCGCTTTGAAATTCTCATATAGAGCAATAACATTGTATCTTGCTGCACTATTTAATATTCGTTGTTTAACTTTAACACGATTTGCATGCGTCATTTTAACTCACTTACGTGCATTGTTTCCACTGTCTCGTTTAAAAATTCAAAAACAAATAATGCGATAAGAATATCAAATCAAAACGACAAATTCAATTTAAAAATTGTAAATATGCTTCTACGCCAGCTTCTAAGCGTGCAAGAGTGCAGTTTTGAACATGTTGGTAGAAAATAAAACAAATGAAAAGATGCCAACCCCAGCTAAACAAAGTCTCTTTTGGCGTATATGTTCCAACACATGGGGAGTTTCGTTGACGGTTGACTCCTCTGAAATGGACCTGTACTAAACTTAAAGTGAAACGAAAAGTCCCTAAGACAATGCCGTCAGTATAACGGGTGATATTCATGAAGTTGGTATGATCCACTTTCTCTGGGACCATTTGAGCCTGAAAACGGCTATAACTGCGTAGTCGGAGACCGGTCATTATACTACGAAACTTCGGACTGAGCACATCGGCTGAATTAGCTGCGGGGAGCGAAAGTAAAACAGAATTATTTCGATGATACAGAATTGGGACTCCGAAGTATTTTCACTGTGTCGAAGTGAAACTTGTCAATATTACGCTAGCAGTATTGAAGAGTATTCGGACTTTGTAATTTTCTTCGAACATGAAAGTTGGACATTGAATTATTTCGGTGAAACACAATTCGGACTCTGAAATATTTTCACAGTGTCGAAGTGAAACATAAATATTTCACTAGCAGTACTGAAGAGCATTCGGACTCTGAAATATTCTTCGAATACGAAAGTAAAACTTAGAATTTAGCAAGATTCCGAGGGGAAAAACCGTTCGCGACTAGGCGTCCGCCTGAGACGCAAGTGATAGGGTGTATGCGTAGACGAACACAGGTTATTAGCATTAATGGTGATATCCCGCAAGGGACAAGACGTGCCAGTGAGCAAGAAAGAAGATTCCGGTGACTGGTCGACCTGAGGTTGGGTCGAGGCGACGGACGGTGCCATTAAAAGATTTTGGAAGAATCCTGCGAGGCGCCACCCTCCCTCGTCGAGGAACAGATTTATGGTACAGTTCGTACGAACTATCATTTTTTTAAATAATAATATGCGGTCATGACCCAAAGGTTTCAAAAAGAATTACAACAATGTTAGAAAAAAATTCAATGAATAAATTTATTTGATGCTGTTCAAAACAAAATAACTTGTTGAACCAGGGTTTAGGGTGGCACGGTTCCTTTGGTTCCTTTTGTGATTCACTTACTCTCGTGATTCACCCTCCACGGTTCTCTTCAGAGCTGGCGACAAATAATAAGTGAATTATCTTCGCATTGATTAGCTTTGATGAGTCAAAGCATAAATATACACGAAATGACCATGCGTCAAAGCCATATGAAGATATACATTCACAAATTTACGAACAATTTCTTCTTCATCACGACACTTTTCAAATATCACTTCACATTGAAAATTACACTTCACAACACTTTTTTTTAAAAAATAAAATTTGTTTCTATGCTGCTTTGCTTGCTGCTTGAACTCAAATATTAGTATTGAAATGGTTATAGATTTTAAAAAGCCTTCTCGTAATATCATATTCAATTGTTTCTATAACAACAAAATTATTTACTTTTGAATGCAATTCAATTACGCGAAGCATGTGTGGTCATGTTTTTTCGTATTTCAAGACATCTTTTAATAGATTTTGTGTGTCTACCGTGATGGAAGGTGTAAATGCAGGATTTATTTACTGATTTCTTTAACATATTATGTAGTATTTGCTTTAAATATAGACGAGTTGTTTCTTAGTATTAAAATGGAGGATTTGAAAGGTGATAATAAACATGTAAGTAGCATGTGTTTGTGAAATAGAATTGATTTTAAATATTTATTTTATTAGCTTAACAAGTTATTTTTTTTATTTCTTATTAATTTTTTAAGCTTCACTTCGTAAAAAGTACGTATTTTTCAGAAACAAGCTTGTCGTTTCTTCGTGTTATAAGGGTGTAATTCGTGCCGAGACACTACACTAATTTTCAAAATTACAATGGTAGTGGTAATACTATTAAAATTGTATAATTTCAACGACAATGTGAGTGGATTTTTTTTCTTTTAAAATATCGCTTTCTTTAACATATTAAGTAGAATTGGTTTAAAAAACAGACGAGTTCGTTTATTAGTATTAAAATGTGGGGTTTGGGGGGCGATAGTCCCTCAATAACAAAAGGTTAAAAGTAGCATGTGTTTGTGAAATATAATTTATTTGAAATATTGATATTTATGGTGTTTTTAGTGTTAAAATGGGGGGTTTGGGGGGCGATAGTATCTCAATAACAAAAGGTTAAAAGTACTATGTGTTTGTAAAATAGAATTTATTTTAAATATTTCTATTTATTGTGTTAACATAACGAAATTTATTGTCTCGACACGTTTTGAAGAGTTAAAATGGGGGGGTTTGTGAAAAGTTTAGTACAAAAGTTTAAGTAGTATGAGTTTGTGAAATAGATGTTATTTTAAATAATTATATTTATTGCGTTATCATCATAGTTTTCTTCAGTTTTTTATTGTTATTTAACACCCATTAATTAATTTAAAATCGCATTAAGAAGTGAGTTGTTACTACTTATTTGTAAAATTTTAAAATTACATTTTTTGTTCCAGATATTATAAGATGTTCTCCATTTGTTATTGTTATTTGTTCGCATGTTTGTTAAAATTGAATTATGTCTTTTACAAGATTTAATGTTAAAAAAATTGAAATAATTCCAACGAATACGTGAGTTATACTTTTGCCATTTATATTCTGTGGCTTATAGAGCATTTAAAAATTTAATAAGTAGCATTTAGTTAACTAAATAGACGAGTGGCTCTTTTTAGTAACAAAAAATGTGTGGTTTAAGTAGTAAAGAATGTTCAAGTAGCACGCGCTTGTGAAATAGAATGTATTTTAAACACATTTATTACGTTACCATGTTGAACGCGAATAGTAAACAAGGATTCGGTTCATTGAGTCGATTCCTCTCTAGTGAACCGGATCAGTGAACCAAAGGAACCGTGCCACCCTAAACCCTGGTTCAACCAAGATTAGTGCAGTGTCTCGGCACGAATTACACTCTTATAACACGAAAAAAAGTCAAGCTTGTTTCTGCAAAAAAACGTACTTCTTACGAACTGAAGCTTAACAAATTAATAAGAAATAGAAAAATAACTTTTCTCCCTTACATACGTGACACACACGTCGCGACGCAAGCAATCTCACTTTCTGACACCACTGAATAACATTTAAACTTCCCGCTCGGCGCAAATCATAAATAAATCCTGCATTTACACCTTCCATCACGGTAGACATACAAAATCTATTCAAAGAGGTCTTGAAATGCTATAAAACACACAATTCCACGAGCAAAATAACTTGTTGAACGAACAATTTGCCAATCGCATTAAGTAGTGAAGTAAATAATTTTGTTGTTATGGGAACAATTGAATGTGATATTACGAGAAGGGTTGTTAAAATATAAAAACATTTCTATATTGATATTCGAGTTCAAGCAGCAAGCAAAGCAGCATAGAAACAAGTTTTATTTTTTTTTAAAAAGTGTTGTGAAGTGTAATTTTCAATGTGAAGTGATATTTTAAAAGTGTCGTGATGAAGAAGAAATTGTTCGTAAATTTGTGAATGTATATCTTCATATGGCTTTGACGCATGGTCATTTCGTGTATATTTATGCTTTGACCCGTCAAAGCTAGTCAATGCCGACATAATATTTCGCCAGCTCTGAAGTGAAGCGTAAGTGAACCGTGGCGGGTGATTCACAAGAGTAAATTAATCACAAAAGGAACCAAAGGAACCGTGCCACCCTAAACCCTGGTTCAACCACCAACCCAACCAACTGATTATTATTGTACAATCTGGCACGAAACTTAGTTTTTGCATAAGATAAGAACTTTCAGAGTATTCGCCTTCCGTACCGAGAGCAGATCGGGTGACGTATTGAGCAAAGGTAAAGCAATGGTCATCATTCGAACCCAGTGAACTGAGTTAGCATGGTAGTATATGTGGGGAAAATTGAAATTCATTAGTTGGAAGTTTATTAGTTGGAAGTAAAGTGTCATAATAGTATTTTTCTTGGTGGCGCCCATACATCCGCATGTTACAGGAAGCGCCTGAAAAAAGTAATGGTTTGAAGTGTAACGCCAGTTAATGGTACTGGAAATGTATACATTAGCAAGTGGTATAATGAGGCACAACCAAAACAGACAGGTCGTAAAGAACCAATTATCCCCACAAACAAATGAGTGGTATGGACAAACTCCATGCATATTCATTCATGACTGCGCTCCATGCTACAATAGGAAAGAAAGTTGGAAAATACAAGAAATTTATCAGTCTTAGGCTTCAATGGGCTGCAAAGTAAGTAACTCTGTCATGAATTCTATAGAAAATTTTCCTATTTAGTTACTAGAAACTGAAGAAAAGAAGGCAGCACAAACTAGTTCATAAAAGAACGCATTCGTATCAGGCAAAATTATTCTGAAAATAAAAGAAAGGAATAAAAGTTGATTTTCAACGGGACTCTCAACAAATATAGTTATTATGAATATAAATTACGTTTATAAAACATTAGAAACCTGTACACAGTATATTGTCAAGATCTATGTTTTCAAATATACGTCTCATTCAACATGTTAACCATAATAATTTGGCCACCTCTATTATATGTATATACGAATACGATGGTTATACGTAATCTCAGAACGTGATGTACCAAGCACGAATGTATGGTGGGTTGCCTGCCCTAAGGAGCAAACTTTTACTCCTCTCCTCCAGGTAAGTTTCAGCTTCGCTAATGGTCACGGTTGGGAATCTCCAAAAACGTTTTCGACAATTTATTGCTTCCTCAAATCAATCGGGTAACATTCGATACATCTTATCAATGAAACAACATGGAAATAACGATACGTTTTCATATAACGTTTTATTGACTACACCTGAATTTTTCTGCGAGATGATTTTTTTCATATTGTCTTTCTAGATTGTTTAAAGTTTTATCCTCAAACTGTTCCGCAGGATGTTTTCATGAAAGGGCGCTTGAGAATAGTCACGGCTGAGATCCTCGAAAGCGTTCGCGACCTCTTGAAGTCGCGGAAGGGGCCGCCCTGCTCCGCCGCGACGCGTCGCCATTGGCCGGCGTCGCGCCCACCCGACTCCGCCCCTCCCCTCCTGCCCCGCCACGCCCCCCTCGCCCTGCCCCGCCCTGCCCACACCCACCCCAAAGCCAATTTGAGCAATATATTGTTGAAGGTCCCTCGGTTTACTCAATTATCGCAAATGACGAGCCAAAGGCTCAAACACATACACGGATTGCCAGGCATTAGCGCACCGGGCAAACAGCGCGAGCGCAGGCTGGCCGCCCGGCCGCCGTGTTTGGACGGAGACTTTGGGTTTGCAGAAAGCAAACAGATGGGCCCCCGCCCCGTCAGCTCGCGATAGCCGTCCTTTCGTTAGAGGCTAAGTGGCTCCTTTTAAGTTTTAACTGCGTTGCCTTCCCGTCTCGCCAGTCGCCGCGCCGCCGCCGCCCCGTACCGCTCGCTGCCGCTCAGGGCGAGGCGGGACGCGGACGGGCGGCCCTGTGAGTTTCCTTGCCGCAGGCGACGTGCGATCTCGCAAAACGGGGGGGGGTAGGGTGCCGCCTGCCTTACATGCGAGAGGATACTGTGTGGCCCTTTCATTGAGTCCGGCTGATCTCCGCGCTCGCGGGCGGCATTCATGAATATTTCGGTCTCGCGAGGGACCTGCAATGCTTCTCTCCGTCGAGCTTCATTTAGACTCAAGTAATTATATTATGCTCAAAATTATTTATCAAAGAACATAGCGTTTAATCATTACGTGTTTATTATTTAATTTGTGTGTAATTATTGCGTTTTTAGTTACTTGTATTAGTATAATAAATGTAGGAAATAGAGGTTTACGAAGCAACAAGAGATCTTTGGAACGAAAAGATAAATTACACTATCCAAACGGAAAATAGACGTTTCCTTTAGAATCGTTTGGAAAATAAATAAAGACATTGAGAAGATTATTAATAAAAAAACGTAAAAGTTGAAAACAAACTTAATATTTTAAAATGTTCATATTGTTCTCTGATACATTTGAAAAATATACATTAAAATACTACATGTTCACTCAGCCTCAAGCTGTGCCTATTTCAAGGCGAAAAATCCTTGTTATGTCTTCCTTCTACAGAGAAGCGAAGCCGGTTATCCTCAATAGCAGATTTATGCCATGTGAAACGATTTAACCGCGTTGCCTTCTCCTCTTGTCGCTCGCTGCGCGGCGCCTAGCGGGCAGTGCTGCCGCCGTGCGAGCCGCCTCGCTGTAGGCTCCGTGCGATCTCACAAAGGGGGGCGAGCACTGGCTTCCTGACACGCAAGAGGATACTATGTGCCCCTTTCATTGAGGCCGGCTTATCTCCGCTCTCATATAGGGCATTCATGAATATTTCTGTAGTCTCGTGGAGCTGGGGGAGACAGTTCGCTCTCCTTCATGTGGCCGCGAACGGAATTATATTATGTTAAAAACTATTTAACAAGGGAGTTAATCTTCACTGCTTAACATATAAGAAGAGCGTTTATTTATTTGCTTATTGTTGCAACCCAAATAAAAATGCGCATCACGATTTCAAGGAAATTATTAATACTACAACACGGGATTTATCTAGAGCTTTGTGCACGAGGGCAACGGTTTGGTTTTGAGCGCATAAGGGCGAATTTTATAAAAATATCTCATATTAGAGTAGAAAAGTTACTGTTCGAGAAAGTTTGCGCTATTCTGTAGCCCTATTAGTTGCTTTCTCGTATGCCTACATATTTATGTAGTAATGTATGCAGTATGGAGAAAGTTATGCAATGCTGCGGAAAATCGATTTGAAATTTCTCCGAAAATGTAATTTTTACTTTACTGTATACGTACGTATATACGCAGTATATACGTACTATAGGGAAAGTTATGTAATGCTGCGCGAAAAAAAGGCGTATTTTTGGCAGAAAAAATCATTGGTGGGTCCTGATAACAAAAAGTGGAGTTTTTTTTATTCTGAAAATGTCCCAGGGGCTACATGTAAAGTAACCCCCAAAATTAAAATATTGGTTTCAAATTCAAGGGGCCACGAGATTAGTCAGATCGATTGGGGAATGTCAATTTTGGAGAAAATCGGCGGAACGGTTTAGTCGCTAACGTTGTTCACAGATAGACAGATAGACAGACAGACGGATGGACAGACGGACAGACGTTTTGCTTTCAATTGGTTTTTCGGTAACAAGGACCCATAAAACTTGGACTCTGGCTGCAACACGTGTTAGGGGATTTTTTTCTTAATTTAGCGACTGGATTTATCCACTTTTTGTTATCAGGGCTCGGCAATAAATTTTTTTTCTGACGAATATTTTTCTGCTGACTTTTTTTTCTGCCGGTGCATATATACTCCGTGTATATGTACCGTACGTACATGGGAAAGTAAAAATTACATTTCCGGAGAAATTTCAAATCGATTATCCGCAGCATTGCATAACTTTCTCCGTACTGCATATATTATTACACAACCAGAAAGCAACCAGAAAGCAACTAATAGTACTACACACTAATAGTACTAGTACCAGAAAGCAACTAATAGTACTACACAATAGCGCAAACTTTCTCGAACAGTAACTTTTCTTCCCTAATATGAGACTTTTTTATAAAATTCCCCCTTGTGCGCTCAAAACTAAACCGTTGTTCCTCGTGCACAAACTCTAGATAAATCCCTAGTTATTTATATTAATAATTTATTAATATTTTTGGAAAAACAAGTAGAAAGAATTTGTAAAAATCTTTGTTTCACATAGTGCGATAGTAAATTTTCTATAAAAATGAAAGAAAGCAATTTACAAGATTTACTAAAGATAATTTTTGAAAGCATTGTTCCATGTACAAAAACAATTCAATCAATGTTTTTGCTTCTTTTATGTAAATATGTGAGTACAGAAAGGAGAAAAGTTAAGATAGGAAGTTTTTTATATTTTAAATTTATCAACTACTAATCAAGAAAGCAGAGGATTATTTTTTTTATTGTTAGTAGCAAATGTGTGTGTACCAAAAGTGTTGTAGTTGTAAGATCTTTTTTTCATACAGGATATTTATAATGGAAGTGTATGTTTCTTATATGCAATGTGTCTGCAGTAAGATTCAAAGATTATAGTATAATTAGTATTTGATTTCAAGAGATTTCGTGAATGCCAGTGTGCATAGTATCCATGACCCTGAATCCTGTATTTTTTATGTGTTCGGTTGTCATCTGACTGAGCTACGTTGAATAATTGAGGGTATAAAATGCCCCCCCCCCCACGACAGTCGGTCGTAGTGGACTATTTTACCGCATTCAATGCTAAGTGTAGATTTATGATTTAGTATGGAATAAAGTTTATTAGTATGGTATTATTGAGTATGTTTTCTTTCGTATGTTTTTTCCAGGTTAACTTTGTGTCCATTGTGAGTCCTAGGTACTAGTCGGGCGACTTTTCTTGACGTCTCCCAGCGCGGGGTGCGGAGAAAATTTTGGCTTAGGAAGGGTGAAAATCTTTGCTTCTGTTTTTGAAATGTTAATTTTAATTCTCTATTTTTTAGTTTTTTTCGAATATTTAAGTAAGTCATTTTGTAATTGGTCATGTGCGCGTAAGATATCGTCGTGGGATGTGAATTTTGCCGTGTCATCAGCAAACAAAGCTATTTCTTAGGTGCCTGGATGAGGAATATTTGATAAATAGACATTGAAGAGGAGGGGAGAGAGACAGGATTCTTGTGGAACCGCTGTGTCTAATGTATGTTGTTTTGAAAGTGCATTATTTATTTTAACTTTAAAGTTTCTGTTGGTCAGAAAGCTATGAATGATGTTAAATAGATATTGTGGAATTCCCAGTTGTTGTAACTCGTACAGGTGATCAGTATGCCAAACAGTGACGAAGGCCTTTTCAATTTTCGAGAAAATTGCTTGTGTGTTTTCGTTGGTGCAATTCTGTAACAATAGATTCGGTTTGGCTCAGCAGTTGGTGATTAGTTGTTTGTTTCCACCCGAACTCCTCAATTGTACTCCTCAATTGTACTTATTGTAAATGTAAATATTTTAGTGGTTAGGCGGAAGAGCAGGCCTTATGGCCTGAGCCTCGCCAGAAATAAAGACATTTTATTATTATTATTATTATTATTATTATTATTATTATTATTATTATTAGTTGAATATTTGGATCTGAAGCAAAACTGGAAGTCAGGTATTATTTTGATGTTTTAAAAAGTAATTAATCTACTTAGTAAAAATCTTTCGAACAGTTTAGCGATTGATGGAAAAAGACTAATTGGTCTGTAATTTGTTGGGTTTCTTGCATCTCTTCCTGGTTTGCAGAACGGTAAATTTATAGCTATTTTCCAACTTTGAGGGAAATATTATGGTCTTAGAGCTGCATTAAATAGTTCAGTTAACGCGGATACAGATTTTTTGCTTTTTTTAAATTTCTCTGTTGGAGTTATTGTCGTAACCGGGTGATTTTTTTTAATTTGAGTGATTTTTTAGAGGTTTCTGATGGGGAAATAACTGAAGTTGCTATTGTTACCGTTTATGCTGTTTGGTGAAAATCGTTTATGGTATTTAAAACAGTTCCCTCGATGAAGGTTACATTATCACACCGAACATCGCGACGAAGCACAACACTAATGTACGGACAATTAACAAAGTTTTGGTAGCAGTAAAATTAACAAAGTAATCACAAGGTTATTATTTACTGACGAACTAAAAGCTATAAAGTTAAAAATATACTTCAACAAAACTGCAAAACAATCGCTCATTGTGTGCACAAAGACGCTACAAAAGAAAATACAAAACGCAGCAAAAGGAGTAGTAATCAGGAGGCCGGTCGGGTCCCCAACACCAATTTACAGATTTTTTGTTCTCTTCTATTTGGGGGCTGTAGCGCACTTAGGATTACGTTTAGAAAAAAGTTTTGAATAAAAGTAAATGTTATTTTCTTTAAAATTGGGTGTGTTCATTTATCAGAATAATTTATTAAACAGACCTGTTCGTCTCGCAAACTGAGTGCGCTCAGTGCGCATTACACGGGGCACGTGCATTGCGGGTTGCGTAATAATTTCGTAAATTTCACTCCCTTTGCATCCTCCCCTTGTCATAGAATAGAAAAAACTTTTAACAAATTTCAAAATTCCTACAATGTAAGGGAGAACGTTTAGTGACAAACGCATTTACTGTGCAAGGCAACATGATTGACACAATACACAAATGAAGGCTGAACTCGTTTTAAAGCATTGCAAAGTATTCTAGAACTTTCGAGGAAAGAATGAATAGTTAATTTAATCACATTTCGTGACTTTACAGAGCATGGTTACACTCCTAATTATCACCGCTTCCACCTCTCCTCACGCACCTGTCCGTGGGCAGCGCGAATCGAATGACTGAATAGCTGGATTAATATCCTAAAAACTATTTGACAAGGGAGTGGGTACGTCTTTTATCATGTCTATTCGCTAAAAAAAGAAAGTCGAGTTATTTGAATTTTAAATAAAATGACAAAGTTATATTCAATCTTGAAAGGACAATAATTATACAAATTCAACTCGTGCAATTCCTAAGTTTTTTTCTAAGATTTTTGGAAATTTTGTACCTAGTATCGATACCTGACCTATACTTGAACGCAGTATACCACTTGAAATATACAATTAAAACATCACACGCAAATACTATTAGATACAAAACATACACTTTACATACATTTGGCATAGAACAATACTGCTGAAAAAGGAGAAAACATAGCAAAAAATCTTACATCTTTCTATTGTGAAAGAAAATGTACCATTTACATAACTTGAGTGTCTTTTAATTTCCTCTTTTGGATAAATTTAAATAAACCCGTGAATTTCTTTCATCCTTAACTGACTTGTTTCTCTCTCAAAAGATTTCACTCAAGAATAATACTTTTAAAACTCTTCAATTTATCAGTTGAATGTTAAATGTACACAAACACTGTTTAAACTTGTAAAATTCTGATACAAATTTTATACTGTATAATACGTTTCAATTTTATCTGCGTCCGATTTACGACAGCAAGGATATTTAATGAAATCAAAAATTATATTCAATATTCAAGATCTTTTAAAAATAAACGTGCTAGCAAAAGAATTACTTGTTCTTTCAACGAACGTCTGGGTTGTAAATTTAGGTTGTGGATCAAAATTTCGCTGTATATACGAGTTCATATAACTTACAGTAATTCTCTGACTGGCTTGGAAATACCGAGTTTCAACAGAGCGTTCTTCAAGGTTGGCAGCGCGACGGTTCTGCGACGTGTCTTCGTCCACTGTGCAATACAACGATGAAGGATTTCCACTTTTCCTAGCCGCGTCGAAGTGTTATAATTTATCCTCTTGAGATTTTCAATAGTATACAAAAATTTGTAACATTAAAAATTAAAACGTAAAAGCTGGAAAAGAGAAAGACATTCTACTATTGGAGAAATGCTTTTTTTTCGTTAGTGCCACGTGCTCCGGATGAAACGAATTTGCAGGAATATAAAAATTTGTATTACTCTATATTTCGCACGATCTTGAAAAGTTTATATTCAATTATGCTGATGAATAATATTCATTTCAATTATCAAATTTCTTCTCTAATAGTGAATATTCATTATCTTTAATAAGACTTATAATGTCCGTGTTATACGTTCTTCTAAATCTGCTCCTCCAAACAGTTGATCACGATGTTACCTCAGTTGACGCCTCAGAGAAAATGGCAGATCTCAAGGTTCGATCGAAATAATTCGGCTTCAGGCGAACTAAATTTTTGATTGGTTAGTTTCATTCCTTGTAGCCAGTGCGTTCAGAAGTTTATAACACTCTTTGTGGCGTAATCTATTGCAACTCAAAGGATGTATTAACAGCTGTGTGTTCCCTGAGATCGAATCAACTTTTACGGCATCTAACCAGACTCTAGCGGTAACATAATAGAACTCTCATCTCTAGCCGTACTTCTATAGTAGGAGTCTAAAAGCACTGTAATCACCCAAACAAATTCTCGCGAGATGGTTATCTTGCCATGACCTGCTCTGCCCGTGGATATGGGCAGAACAGTCGAGTCCCAGCACTGCCGCTTCCTTGCACCAACACACCACACGCTCTCCCTGGTCTCGCCGCCCCCGGCCCAGCCAAAAACATGTCCCGTTAACCTCCCTGGCCAACTCCAGCCCCGTGCAATGAGCTCTCCGGGCCGGGTCGGGCGTGGAGGCAACCCGGGGGCATGGTGGCGGGAGGCAGTGAGAGGGGGGGGGCGGCGGCCGCGGCTTCCTCTTGAGCCCGCGGAGGGAGGGGCAGTAGGCCGCTCAGTCAGCCAGGCCTCTTGGTGGCGAACGAAGACGCACCCAGCACAGGTAGTGGGAAAATCAAAATTTAATTATGTTTTTAAGTGGGACGCGCGAAATTCATATTTGCGCCCCCATAACACAGCACCACCGCGGAACTTCCGTAACTGGCAGGAAGATTCCTCAAAGAGCGCCCAGATGGGCGAAAGTTACTGTTTATAGGCAGCGCCGGGAAAAATATGCAAACACCCCTAGTACCCCCACAGTACTCTTTTTTCCCATTACATTTACCCGATAATAATATAAACAAAATTTCGTTGAAATTAAAGTGTTCTCGCATTTAAGAATGAAGGTAGAACAGGAACACACACATAGACATATCTATCTATTCCTTTCACACATTAATTTTCCCGGTAAATGTGAGGCAAAGTTTTTACCGAGTGATATAAATAATAGGATTTCATGTAATAATAATTACATACACTATACAAAGTATTGGTTAATAATAATAATAATAATTATTATTATTATTATTATTATTATTATTATTCGCATATTGGCCACAATTGACCACGCAGCACATTTCTCTTTTCCGAGGCTCAGTCGTATTGGTTGATTTTAATATAAGTATGTGTATTTTTACACATACTTTGGTGAAACGAAAAAATAGAGTGATTTTTAAGCTGTAACTGGTTTCGGAAGAAAAGTTGTAGGAAATTTAATTTGTATCTCTTGAAATTATATTTGAATAATTTTTACTCATAACTTAAGGTTGGCCATAAGTTCTGGTTGAACTTAAGGTCGGCCATTTTTCGACAGAAAAAAGTATTGTCGGGCCCTGGTGACGAAAAATTCGATAACTCTTCTTCCTATATGTAGTAAATTACTTCCTCTAACAACATGGGGGGCCCAATGTCGCCCAGGGTCTCGGTGGTGTAGGCGATGCTAATAACCTATACCAGTAAGTACCGAGAACCCCTCCTGTGATGAGATCGCAACCGTATGGCCGTAATAGCCACCTGTAATGGGTTTGGCCTTGCGTAGCCGACAAGTCCACTCTCGCACTTCCTCGCGGTGGCCCCCGGTAATGCATCTAGGGGCAACATGAGGTGCAGTCAAGAGGGATAGGCGAAAGGTCAGTCTCCGGCGCCTTAAAACGGGAGCATCTGGCTAAGGGAAGGAAATCCCTGACAGAAAAACCATCTCGGGGACCCCATGTCACGGGAGAAGGGGGTCGGGGGTCTGCAGGTAATGACCCCGTCGTGCTCTTTGGAGCGACTTGCAACGGATACAATGGACGAAGCCTCGGACACGGGAGCGCATGGTGACGCGCCCCGTGAACAACAGGCCACCATTTATGTCGAGCCTAGCTTGGAACGGTTCACGATTAGGATTCACTTCAAGGTGAATCGCTGCGCAAATTGTGCCCAGAAAGGGGGTATAAGGCCACCGATTTGAATAACATGGTTCGGCATCACGATACTATCCATAGTGATGTCCCCCTAATCTTTTCATGCTCCAAATGCAACAATGCAAAGAATTACAAAGGTAAGCTATTTGCTTTGAGTCATTTCCGTAAGTGCCCAGGTCCGAAAGCATCTCAAGGAGACTTTATATGTGAGTTATGCTCCGCCGACTTCGCAACCAAATCAGGGTTCTCACAACATATGCGCCATGCTCATCCAGAAGCAGTTAATAAAGCTCGAGATGCAAAGGCGCAGCGTACTAGTTGGACTGTTATGCCTGGTGCAGGGAGTCTTCTCTTCCGAAGATATTATGAAAATGGCTGCATTGAAGAAAGAGCAACCAGAGACGTCGAACGAGAGTTTGGCTGTTCAGCTGGGCAAGACCGTCCGACAGGTGGGTGAGAAAAGACAAGAGAGTACATATCGAAGATATTTAGCAGACATTGGAGCTGAATCTACTGTGACTGCAAAATCGTCGTCACCATCCGATGGTCGGAGATCCAATGATTCAGCTAGACCTTCTACTAGTGCTGCTGTTATTGCATCACCTCCCAGGGTGAGTAGGCCTCCAAAGACTCCAGTGAGTTAAATTCTTATGCTGATTTTCTTCTTCTCCCCTGTATCGAATACCTAACCTTAAGGCAGGAAGAAGGCCAGTGATCCCCTGACTTTTCGGCTGTGTCCGTCCTCTTTGATTCTGTTTTATCTGCTATTGACACGGTCCGTTCCGACATCGCAGGTCGGGTAGGACGGAACCAAACTTTTATTGAGTCCCCGGCTGCTATGACGCCTGGAGACGTAACTACTGAAACTTGTCTCAACAGGGCCGCACCAGATGCCAAGCCTAATTGGAAAGAAAATATTTCAACTTGGATAGGAACCTGGGGTACTTCTCAAACTATTGTAGATCAACAACTCGTTGAGATGGGAAATGAACTCAAAAGAAATATTCTATCCCAGGACCAATTGAACGAGACCTAAATTAAAAGTCATCTCGCTGGAATGAAAAATGCCACATCTCCAGGACCAGATAAGATAAAAGTGAGCCACATATCTTCAGGAGCAAAAATTGAAATATTGTCCCTATTGCACACCCACATTTTATACAGTGGCTTTGTGCCTTCCGGTTGCAAAGACAATTGCACCATCCTGATACTAAAAGAGGGTAAGGATAATAAGTTTGTCACTAACTATTGCCCTATCACAATTAGTTACCTGCTGTGTAGAATCTTCTGGGGCATTATGGACAAACGCATTCGATCTGCGGTGAAGTTCAATACACGACAGAAAGGGTTTATCCCTGAATCTGTCTGTTCGCTAATGAAGCAGTCTGTGACATGAAAAAAGCTTAGGGTGGTGTCGGCGTTGTGCTAGATATATCCAAAGCTTTGACACTGTTTCTCACGCGGCGATTCGGTGGGCTCTATCCAGAAAAGGGATCCCTGACGCCTTCACTACTTTGGTAATAGACACCTACGCCGACGTTTCCACCATCATTCAGCACCCCTCGAAAGGAATTGAGGTGCCAATTCGTAGAGGAGTAAAACAGGGAGACCCATTGTCTACACTCCTTTTTAATCTCATTATGGAGTGCCTGATTGAGAAATTGGAAAACATGTCAGGATACACGCTATTGGAAAGGTGCGTGTCCGTGTTAGCATTTGCAGACGATCTGGTGCTGTTAGCAAAAAATGCCCCAGGAGCTCAAGAATTGGTTGATATTGTGATAGAATATCTTGGGGCCCTCGGAATAACATTGTCTCGAAGTGTTCAACATTTCAAATTACCTTTGAAAGATCCTGGTTCATTGAGGACCCCTGTCTGGAAAGGTTGGGGGCGAGAATTCCTCTAGTCAATAATATCATACCCTAACATATCTGGGAGTGAACTATTCTACCTGGAATGGCTTTCCATATAAAGCATCCGTATCGAATTTGATGGAAGCAGGGACGAGGCTTCAGAAGGCGCATTTAAAGCTCACTCAGAAGTTGGCATTACTTCATACATGTATAATGCCACACTACCATTACCAATTGGATTTATCAATGCCATCTATGTTGATGCTCAGAGAAGCGAACGGTCAAATCAGAATGGCAGTCAAACAGTTCTTACATCTGCATAAGAGTACTGCAGATGGCTTAGTTTACCGGGCTAAGAGAGATGGAGGACTGGGATTGCTGTGGCTCGCCCTAAACGCTGAACCTAGGATTACGATTAGAAAAATCTTCAGATCCTATTTGCAGATGGTTGAGCTCCTGTCCGAGTTTCTACCAACGGACATTACAAACCGCCAGAACACTGAGACTCAACTGGCTCTATACTGAACAAGATTTAAGGGCTTATAAAAACAAATGGGAAATTCCCCTTGGGAAATTCCCTTGGGAAAAGCTAGGATCCCAAGGGAGAGCGGTTAAGGCGCATATAAACGATCCGAAATGGAAATGCCTGTTTGAAAGGTTATAATCTTTTGAAACCTGGTCATTTTATAATTGCACTTCAATTGAGATCAAACACCGCTGCCAATAAAATTACTCTTAGTAGAGGAAGGCCCAGGGAGGATGTATACTGCAGGAAGTGTACTACAGCGGTAGAAACCATGAATCACATCCTCGGTTAGTGCATTTTTACGAAGTCAGCAAATAAAGCGCAATGACGAAATCAAGAATTTCATAGAGGGGAAGATGCTCCGGAAATCGGATACTGTGGTGTCCACGGAAGCCACTTGACCTGATAATAAAAAGCCGGGAAGGGGTCCACGTGAACGATGTGACTGTCCGCCACGAGGATGGGTCTAGCCTTCTGAAAGCACGAGAGTAAAATGTGGTAAAATACCAACCAGTCATTCCCCTGGCAGCCCAATTTACCGGAATGCCAAACGCCAGAATCCTGTCTGTGGTGGTTGAAACTTCAGGGGCTATGCCAAGATCCACAGTCAGTGCCCTCAAGTAGCAGGGGATTACGTCTCGAGGCGATTTACTATCTCGTTAATTGCTCTCAAAAGCTCTATTAAGCTCTACACACAATTTGTAAATTATGATGGAGCAATTTAGCATTGCTGGTAGTAAATGCAAAAAAGGAACGTCTTGCTCCCATGGGGACGTCTAGGGAACCCATGGGATCCCAAAATTTATTTAATATAGCCTATAGAAAATTGTGTAGTCAGAATCCATGTTTTGTAAGTCGTTCATATTAAAAAATCGATTGACGGCAAAATTTCTATTCTCTGTCTGTGGTCAATGCTAAACGAAGTGAGCGTGAGTTTGCTGCGAGTTTGAAACTGATTTTATGACTTTGGAGTTATATTACTATAGCTTCATCATTCATATTATTGATGATGATTTTTATGAATGAAATCTGAGGTTTAAAGATATCATGAAATAAGGTCACGAACAATTTGTATGATATGTTATAATGTTTATGACAATTTTTATGATATGATTAGTTAATTTTCTCAAACAGCGGCTCTACGTTTGTTCTTTAATTTTCTCCTCGTTAGTATGTATCAAAGAATGGTAAAAACTGCTGCTGCTCCCATTTTCGGTGACCTATGTAATTTCAAAAATTCCAAATTTCAATACTGAAAATAGAGGTTTTAAATTATGTTTGTTCTAAACTAGTGGTGCTAAAACAGCACGTACTTTCTCGCCACTATTTTCGTGCAAAATTAAGCGACACGTACTAAAAATTTCGAAAAATTGTACATGACCTTTCAAAATTTATCTTTAAGGAACAGATTTTATTAAGGTAAAATTCTATCTTTATAATTGTAGTTGCACGAAGACACCGAAACATTTTTGAATTTTTGAAAAATTGAAGTTTTCAACGCAAATGAGATCTGCACCATTCTCTTAACCGTTCTTCACACTATCAAACAACAAAATTAAATCATAAACCATGGAGCCATTTGTTTAAATTTTGAAAATGTCCCAGGGGCTTCTTGTAAAGAAAATAAACTAAAATATCGGATTCAAATTCAAGTGGCCGCGACATCAGCCAGATAGATTGGGGATTATCAATTTTGGGAGAAAATCGGCTGAACGGTTTAGCCGCTAGCGTTGTTCACAGATGGACAGACTTACAGATGGACAGCCGGACGGGCAGACGTTTTGCCTACATTCGATTTTTCGAAACCAAGGATCCACAAGACGTTGATTCTGGCTACTTCACGTGATAGAGGATTTTTTTTAATTTAGTAACTGGATTTCTGGACTTTTTCATTACCATGACCTGTAATAAGAATTTTCTGTCGAAAATTCGCCGTTTTTTTGCGCAGCTACACATAACTTTCTCTTTATTGCGTAAGCGGTAGCGAGAAAGTAAAAATCAATCCTGAAAAATGATCATATACGATCAGACGTTACATCGCACAGCCTTGCAATAATTACATCATTCAGAATAATCAACATGTCAGTCACAAAGTGCATCATAAGTTTCAAACTTTCAATTCTCAGGCAACCATGTAATATATTTAATTATAATTTAAGCTGTTTTTATCTCTCGATTAGACATAAATTAAACCTTGAATCTCATTGGCTGAGACAATTTAGCGATGGGACACTCGACCCTCCACTTCATCGTCACGAACCACAGTTGTTAGTAAGCTCTTGCACGTGACACAAGCATCAGTATGACGCTCCGACTTTGTGCTAGTTATTATATAGCATTTCTGAATTCTTTATAACAGACTATTCTTTATAATAGAATTAATCATAATGGAGATTAACTCATTTACGTTTGTATCGTGCAACCTGCCTCGGTGACACGTATAACAACTTCATTTAATATGTGATCAGTGAATCATATGCCACACAATCCTAGGACTAGTAAATGGATTTCACGGACTGTGTTAATAATCATTACGCGTTACTCATTCATTGCAACTATCTTCGTATCCAGGACTTTGTGCCGATAAACGCAAACTGCCAATGGTGATCTTAGCGATGGATCGTGTCAACCTTTGTATTGTCGAATGTGTTGGCGATGGTTATCGGATCATGACCCCAGCAACATGCGTGCGCTGACTTACGCGGCGCGCGTAAGCACTGACCTCCCCACTCCTCCGGCGGAGACTTGACTTCACACGCCTCCCGGCGTCAACATTAGCACCCAGCTATTGTTAACACGGATTATACTGTACGGCACATGCTATGTCTTTTCATTCAGTACAAGTGAGCTGTGTTCCAGTTTGTGTGCTCTCTCTCTCTCTCTCTCTCTCTCTCTCTCTCTCTCTCTCTCTCTCATTGAATGTAAACTTCAGTTACTTTATTTATTATTCCAATTTCACGCATATCTACGGTATTCAATCAAACATTTTCACGAAATAAATTCAGTTGCATCATTGCAATCTAATGTATTTTGTTTTTTAGCTTAATTATGTGTGTATAACACGTTCAAGTCTATATCTATTGATTCTCTCGAATAATAGCAATATTTTCCTAAGTATAACAAATTACAGGAATGAAGCGCGTGCGCTTGCATCGTAAGTGTACTGGTCATTCGAATTACCTATCAAGGTGATTGTTATGTGTTGCTGAATTCACAGGTAATTCGCCTTCAATCCACAGCTATTACAACCCTCTAACAACACTACGTACATTATACAATGAATTCAATGCCAGAAATATATTTTCATTTATAGTTTTGAATAAAATATATATATTGCTTGGAACTATTTAATTTTCATATCAAATGTTCTTCGATTTCAAATGAGTTTTACAAAAAATTATGACTGAGATGTATTAATTCGGAGAGAAATAGTGGTATAAATCAGTGGCGTAGCGTGACTCGCACGTTTGGGGATGCTCAACAATAACGCCAACTGAACACATCATGATCTTTAATGTTCTCTAGAATCTATGTTATGAAAACAATGTTACAATACTTCAAAAGATTTATGCCACGAGAGTTCTTGAAAATAAATTATGCAATGGCTCAGCTTTAATTCTCATGCACGATTGGCAATGAGATCACATGTGAATTTATACAGTTCAGATCAAAATAATATTTAATATATTTTAGAAAGAATTCATCTTAGATATTAATTAAGAATTAGTATGCAAGAATTAGTATGCATGTTTCTCCTGTTTGTGCCCATGACCACGCAGAGAATCTCAAGTGAGAGAGAAAAATATTTCACTGGCAAAGTCAAGTGTGCTGCGCTCTCGTGCACAAACGAGAGACTTGCTCAGTCGCCTCTTTCTGAAACGCTTCAGTCGTACGCTAGCGTAAGAAACTCGCGAATCTTTCGGAGAGAGTGAGGTGGGGAGGGGGGAACCTCGCCGTCTGCGCATGCGTCATTGCCCTTCGCAATCTCATGGCAGATGCTGGAACCATTTTACCGTCCAAGCAATCAGAGGGCAGCTTGTACCAACGCGCCGAATTCAACCACAGGAAATCACTTAAAATTTATATAAAACGTGCTCCGCTCAACGGACCACTTGTAAGTTTATCAATACAATATTTAGGATTCTTTGATTAATATTTGACGTGGGGATGCTCAGCATTTTAGCGTCCCCTGACGCTACGCCACTGGTATAAATGTTACTACATAACCATTACTACAGGCGAGAAAGACCTACGTGCTGTTTTAGCACCACTAGTTTCTGCCTGGCGCGGTCATACATTTCTTCACCGTCGTGTTCCTTTTTGTGTCGCTGGTTTCAGAAAGTTTTGAGAGAATATTTGGCCAAACATGAGTTCTGCAGGTGCGATTCCGGGAGTCGAATTTGGTGTTTCACGATAAGTCAGTAGATAAAAATATAGTTCATCCTTCCAAGAAAAATCGTCAGCTTGAGCAATACGAAGCCTCATGAAAATTGATCTGTTTAGTCTCTCAACTTCTCAATTTCATTGTGGCCAAAGCGATGTCGTGAATCGATATTCTACTCCACATTCTCGGAGAAACGTGTTGAACTCCTCCTTTTTGAATGTCCCAGTGTGGTCACTACTTAGGATTTCAGGGATCCCAGACCCTTCGAAGATCACCTGCAGTCTATATGATCCTGTGTCGTAATCGTCTGGGTAATCTCCACTTTGCAATAACGATTGTAATAGTCCACAACTAACAAATATTGTCCTGATCGTAGCGGCCCTCGGTATTCAATGGAAATTCGTTGCCACGGTTTTTCTGGCAGTTGAGTTTTTGTCATTGGTCCTGGAGGATCTGCAAGCGAGGTAATCTGACACTCATGGCAAATTTTCACCCACTTTTCAGCATCTTTATCTATTTTTTGACCAAACGTTTGTCCGAAGTCGTTGCTTCATCTCGACCACATCGAATGTCCTTCACGTGCTATTCGCAATATTTTCTCTTACCTGGATTGCGATATAATTATCCGTGTGCCTCTGACAAGAAATTCTCCAACTATAGTTAACGCCTCCTTTATAAGCTCGTACATCATTTCCGAAATGTCACTGCCTCCATACACTTCCATAACTGCTGCAATTCGGATTCCTGTCTTGTGGAATCTTAGAGTTCCTCCATTGAGCAATGCTTTAGAACTGAACTCTCTACGATCCTGTGTCCTCATCCTTCGGAAAGGGAAGTCTCTTTAGTCTCTTGAGTATCAAAAGGAAAGTAACATAAATTTTAATAATCGTCTCCTGTATTATTTCAGTAGTTTACCTTTCCATTGTGGGTCTCACATGCAACCGATCTCTATAAATGAGGTTTCTAAAGAAATATAATTTCACGGAGACGTGATGAATTGCACTTTCACTTTAAAAATATGAAGGATTTGTTTTTAAAAAAGCATCTGCATATATTCAACTCAAATGCAACCCGCAACACTTTCCAAAGTTTTCGTCAAATAACTCCTTAACAAAGTGTTCTATGGCCTTAAAAACTAAAATTTTGAGGTCAAAGGCCTCAAAGAAACGTTTCTCATACCACAATCTACAAGATAAGACTTTTTCGACATTCAATTAAATTTTCGGGTCCGCGTTTCAATACTATCAAGGCCATCTCAATATTTCAGCCCTTGATGCTGGTAAGAATTTTTGTGACGACACACTTAGAAGCCTTACATTCCTCAATCTTATATTAATGCTTTCTGTATACACCATGGTTTGTGCAGTCTGACAAGGTTTATTAGCATAATCATTGATTCAAGATTTGCTCTCCAACAACAACTAGAAGTACTATTATAATTGCTTGATACCTAAGAAGATTGTTTCTTATGCGTGAAGTGAAAATTTTCAATTAACTTTACACTTAAAAAATTAAAACTTAACTAATTAATTTTGCCGTGGTCTGTAAGTGCTGTGTACCTAATTGTCAAGGGATGTGGGTGTATAGTAAAGAGTGAAGACTGTGTTTGTGTTTTACCTCTACAAGTATTTTCGTTATCATTCGATGAAATTTTCAAGTCAGCGGGTTCGGACATGCTCATTTCTCGAAAGTAAAAAGCTAATTTTTTTTCACTATCACGAAAAGCTAAAAGCTAACTGTCAAAGAATATTGAATAATTACTTCAAAAGTTGTCTTTAAGGAAGCGTTGTGAATTGTTCCAAGAAAACTCTCCACGATACTGAATAAATCTTTATTGAAAATTCCTTTTAAACATCAATTGCATTGACTTTTTTTATTTGATATTGTGTTTGTACATTACGAGTTACCTCTATACATTTTTAAACAAATAAATACGTTTCGTTAATAACTTTCCCTCTTAGAATGGAAATAAAAGGATAGGGATGAGTCTGGAGTTTAACGAGCTAGAGTTCTTGCACGGGGACGCGGAGGCAGTAGGGGAAAACTTGGCACAACGCAGAGAACACACTTTTTAAATTAGCTAAAGTAAAATAGCTTCAAATAAGTGAAAAACAAAAATCAAAACGCCATAGCCTACAATACTATGAATTAATTTAAAAAGCAACTAAATTTAAAATTATAGAAAGAATAGCACAAGTCACTCGACAACTGCCAACAATCGCAATCCAAACGCACGATTTAAATGTTGGCTGTATCTGGAAGTATGTACATCAACGCCCAGCTGCAAATTCATATTGTAAATAATATACCGTTCGATATTAAACTCAAGGTGTCGGTTCGTTAAGATATTCAATACGCAAACATCGTTTGAGCAACATTCCCATGTGCCGAAGTGAAGTCTAAGCCTACTAAATTGTTTCTAATGGTAACAAATGGTATTTAGTACTCAAAGGTGAAAATATTAGTTTGATTACTTTTTGGCTCGAAATTGCTTTTCTTGAGGTACGAAAGTACGCAGAAAATAATCCAATACTTTTTAGGATACGAATGATTTTTCAATTTTCGTACCCCAGAAAATTGTCATTCTGACCCTCCAAAATCCCCTCTGTTCCTCATAACAAATCAAGGAAAGTTAAATAATATTGCAAAGAGTAGTGTTTTACTTGTCCGAACCGATATTTTCGCACTACTTTACTTGGCTTTCTCAAGAGTAAAATCTTTTTCCAATATTTTTGTGACTATCAAGGAAAGCGAAAAGCTAACTCTCAAGGAAAATTGAATAATTTCTTCAAATGTTGTTTATAAAGAAGTATGATTTGTTACAAGGACATCTCTTTAACTCTGAATTAACCATTATTGAAAATTTGTTTACAACATCAATTGCATTGTTATTTTTGTTTGATAATATGTACGTGCATTAGAAGTTACATTTATACATTTTTAAACAAATAAACACATTTCATGAACAACTTTCCTTCTTAATGGAAAGGAGAGACAAATGGATAGGGAAAGGGAGGGGTTTAACATGCGAGAGTTCTCGCACGGGTACGCTAGTGATAGTTAATGTAATTATTTACCATTTGGACTGTATAATCCTAAGAAACCTGTAACAAGTATTGTACTACAGCTTCTGGGTCGATGACCCCCATCTCGATCAGGTTTTTCGTCCAGTTTCCCTGATCCTTTGAGCAAATGTTGAGATGGCCCCTTGTTTTGCTTCTGGACATAAATGTAACTTCATTATTTGTACATGTCTTCTAAATTTCCGAGAGAAATATAATTATTCAAATTATCGTTCTCCATATTGTCGCGGCAGAAAGGATTATTCTTTCATGAAGAACATGATGAGGGTTAAGGGCACAAATTTATAGCAAATTTACCTTTGAAAATAGATTTTATTTTACAGGAGCGAATATTTTGTCAATAAAACTTGAAAAAAACGCTCTTTTTCTGTATTCAGAATTGAACTAGAATATGGCTTAGGATAGATATTACAGAATTGTGAAAACATGCACAGAATTTCGCTTTTCCCCATAGCTCGTCACTCACAGTTTTTAAATGTTTTTACGTAAATAAATGAATAAATCAATAAGTAAGTAAACCTGCTGTGTACCCAATAACCTTGACAACGGATCTGCTCCTTTGTAGATCTTAAGCGCTCCCCTGTGACAAACACTTCAGCTTCCAGTATAGGTCCTCCATTAGTCAGTTGGATTTGGGTTGTAAAAGCATCCAAAAATTTCATGGTACTTCGCTTCCATAGGCTTTCAAAACCTTCGAGTGGTACGAGTTACATACAATTCGATTCCTTTTAAGCTGTTCCCAAAATTCTTTGCTAACTGGTCTGTTGCATTTTGCATCAGAGTCGACGATTATATTAAATTTTACTCACCGAGGATAACATCACGTTTCTTGACTTCGTCGGTTATCTCCACGGTCTGAAATTTTTCACGCAGACTAAATACATACTTGCTCCTTCTTAACTCTTCGTCACACCCTCCTCGATTTGTCGGAATTCTCTGCTTCCTTTTCTTTTCCAGTCATTTCTTACCTTCGTCTTACAAACATTTTTAAAGTGCCGTTTTCTACACACTTTTGACACATATTTGATCGCGCAGGGCAATTCTTCTCTGCATCAAAATGTCCTGGACGGTCATAGCGATACTATTATTCAGGTCTGCATGCACACTCTTGTTGTCATGTTTACCTTGCTGCTTTTTATTTTCCCGTATACGTACGTATACACGGAGTGATATACGTAGTATAGGGAAAGTTATGTAATGCTGCGCGAAAAAATGACCAATTTTCGGCGGAAAAAATTCATTACCGGGCCGTGATAACGGTAAAGTGGTTAAAACCAGTTGCTAAATTAAGAAAAAAATTCCCTAACACGTGGTGTAGCCAGAACCACTATTTTGGGGGTCCTTGCTACCGAAAAACCAATTGAAAAGAAAACGTCCGTCTGTCTGTCCGTCTGTGAACACTGCTAGCGCCTAAACCTTACATACGATTTCTTCCAAAATGGATATTCCCCGGTCGATCTGATTCTAGTCGAAGCTTTGAGATTTTGAAAAAGGTTCTTCAAAATTTGGAGATACTTTATATGAAGCCCCCCGGGGATTTTCAAAATTTTCTCAAAAATGGCTCCAAATTTTGTTCTTTAAATTTCTTGTATGAATAAAGTAAAATACACTTATTAACATGGCATAAGTCCGATTTTCACGAATAACTCTGAATTTTCGAAAATTGTGAAAGTTTGAATTTTTTTTCGGCGTCTTTCTCCAACTACAAAATTGAAGATCGAGATTTTTTCTTCAAATAAAATTTGTTCCGCATATTAAGTTCTTTCATAAAGGTCGTGTAAATGTTTTTCAAAATTTTAGTAGTTTTCCTGCAATATTGCGTGCAATATATGCAATTTTAAAAAATTCTAAAAAAAATTCTCAAAAACGGCTCCAAATTTTTTCTTTAAACTTTTGGTAGGGATAGTGGTAAACTTACTCTATCAGATGACATAAAAGCCATATTGCTCTATATGTTTTTTTTTACAAAAATGTAAATTTTTTCACATGTTTCTCACGTCGAGAGTATTTACATTAGCGGCGATTTTTTCACATTGTTATATTTACGAGTATATGTGCTTTAAATAATGTCAAGTAAAGTTTATCAAAAACACAACCATTTTCTGTGAAAACTAGCTCAAAATTTCGCATTTTCAAAAACGCTCAAACGCCATTTTCTCATATATGGCTGCAGTTTTTCTTCAAACTTTTTTAACGGATAGTGCTAATTACACTCTTTAGTATAACGTAAAGTTTATTTTGAGTTATTTTTTGTTTTTTCAAAAATTGCATAATTGTAATTTTTTGAAAGATCTCTCACATCTTTAATATGCACATTACCAGCAATTTGTAAACATCATTATATTGTGAGTGTGAAACATTTTCTGTGAAAATGAGCTTCAAATTTCGCATTTTCAGTAGCGCTAAAACGGCATTTTCTCTTAAACGGCACATAATTTTTAAAGGAATATTGCCATTTACTACAAGGAGTTTGTGGTAATTCCTAATATCTAGCGAAGACCTAAGGAAATAGAAAACTAATACGGGAAAGTATGTGCCATTCTGTAGCACCACTAGTTACTTTCCTGTATACGGAGTACGTATTCCCTTATATGTATACGGAATATACGTATAGGGGAATGCTGCGGGAAAAAACGGAAGATTTTCGGCAGAAAAAAAAATTATTGCCAGGCCCTGCAATAAAAACGTGGATAAAATCAGTTGCTAAATTAAGAAAAAATTCCCTAATAAGTAGTGTTGCCAGAATCCCGATTTTGTTGGTTTTTGATACCGAAAAAACAATCAAAAGTAAAAAGTTCGAAAAACGTCTGTCCGGTGTATGTGAACAACACTAGCGCCTAAACTACAATTCAATATTATCCAATCTGACCTGAGTCGAAGCTCTGAGATTTTGAAAAACATTCATTAACTTTGGGGGTACTTTAGATGAAGACCCCCGAACATTTTCAAGATTTTCTGAAAACCAAATTTTTTCTTTAAATTTCTTGTAAGAATAGAGGAAAATATAAAGGTAGCATAGGTCCGATTTTCTCGGTTAACTATGAATTTGTGAAAATTGCAAAAGTTTGAATTTTCTTCGGCCTCTTCCTACAACTACAAAATTTAAGATAGAGATTTTTTCTCCAAATAAAATTGGTTCCCCAAAGTGAGATATTTCATTATGATCATGTACATTTTTGAAAATTTTAGTAGTTTTCGCGCAATATTGCTGGCAATATGTGCAATTTTAAAAAATTACAAAACCAAGATTTTCTCAAAAGCGGTTTCAAATTTCTTCCTTAAATTTTTGGAAGGGACAGTGGTAAATATATTCTGTGAGATGACATAAACGCCATATTGCTCTATCCTTTTGTTTTTCTTCAAATATTACAAAAACGTTTTTTTTTTACTTGTGTCTAATGTTAATATTTACACAAGCGGCGATTTGTTCACATTATTATATTTATGAGTACATGTGCTTCAAATAATGCCAACTAAAATTCCTCAAGAACTCAACAGTTTTCTGTGAAACTTAGCTCAAAATTCCGCATTTTCAGGAACGCTCAAACGCCCATTTTCTCAAAAATGGCTCTAGATTCTTTCTTCAAACTTTTCGAACGGGTAGTGCTAGCTGCACTCTTTAATAAGTAAGTTCATTTTGGGATTTTTTTTCAAAAATTACATTAATGTAACTTTTTAAAAGATCTCTCACACCGTTAATATGCACGTTTCCTACAATTTGTAGAAACAATTGTATTTGCGAGTTGAAGTGCTTCAAATAACATCAAAAAAAGTTTTTCGAAAACACAAAATATTCCTGTTAAAAGGAGCTTGAAATTTCATATTTACAGTAGCGATGAACCGCCATTCTCTTAAAAGCAGCTCTAAATTGTTCAAAGAAAATTGCCATTTAGGTGTCACTGTTCTTTACTATTCTTAAAATAATATTTTCGTTTTACTATTGAGAGACCGAAAAATTAAGAAAATGTTTAAAAAAGTAATTTGGGCAGCTATAGATGGCAGCTGGCAAGAGTGTGTGGCAAGTCCGAATTACTAGCCGAGAGCAAACGAAATAGAAAAATTAGACAGGAAAGTCTGTGCCATTCTGTAGCACCACTAGTTATTCTTAAAATTAACATGAGGAATTTGTTTTATTTTTACCTCGTGTAATGTATAACTTGTGCTTGTTTGTTTGACATTTCCCATAACCGCGAAGTTTCCTTTACCCGTACAACTGTCAATGCTGTCCCTTCTTTCAACAATTGACGTAAATCATCTGAACAACACTCAGCTATTTGATTTCGAGCAATGTCGTCTTTTCTGTCTCCGAAATCACAATTTTCTGTTTGTTGTAATCGAATCACGTAATTGCCAATAGATTCATTTACCTGCTAAGATAAACAACAAAAAACATGTCTCTCGTATGACACGTTTACTTGCGATGCAAAATTTTCCAGTGCTGTTTTCGTTAAATCAAATACATTTCCTCCTTCTGACACGAAAACATTCAGTGTATAAACTAGTGGTGCTTCAGAGTGCCACAGACTTTCCCGTATTAGTTTTCTATTTCCTTGGCCTCGGCTAGTTATTCGGACTTGCCACATACTCATGCCAACTGCCATCTATCGTTGACCAAAGTACTTTTTTAAAACATTTTCTTAATTTTCCGGTTTCTTAATAGAAGAACGGATATATTATTTTAAGAATATTAAAGAACAGTAAAACCTCGTCCTAAATGTCAATTTTCTTTGAAAAATTTTTAGCCTTTTCAAAATAATAGTGTTTAAGCACTACTAAAAATGCAAATTTTGAAGCTCTCTTTCATAGAAAATTTTTGAGTTTTCGAAAAACTTCATCTGAAATCATTTGAAGCACTTACACTCACAAATACAACAGTGTTTACAAATTGCCGGAAATGTGCGTATTAAAGGTGTGAGAGATCTTACAAAAAAATTACATTTGTGTAATTTTAAAGAAAAACAAAAATACCCTAAATATAACTTTACGTCATATTAAAGAGTGCAATTAGCACTGTCCGAAAAGTTTGAAAAAAATTTGGAGCCATTTATGAGAAAATGGCGTTTGACCGTTTCTGAAAGGGCGGAATTTTGAACTAGTTTTCAAAGAAAACGGTTGTTCTCGAGGGATTTTACTTGACATTATTTAAATCACATGGACTCATAAATATAATAATGTGAACAAATCGTCGCTAATGTAGATATTACCGACGTGAGATACAAGTCAAAAAATTACACATTTGTAATTTTTGGAAAAATAAAAGAATAAAGCAATATGACGTTTATGTCATCTCATAACAATACATTAGGCACTATCCTTACCAAAAGTTTTAAGAAAAAATTTGAAGCCGTTTTTGAGAAAATCTTGTTTTTTGTATTTTTTTAAATTGAACATATTGCACTCAATATTGCGCGAAAACTACTCAAATTTTCAAAAAATGTGGATGACCTCAATGAAAGAACTCAACATGGAGGACAAATTTTATTTTAAGGAAAAATCTCTATTTTTAATTCTGTAGTTGTATGAAGAAGCTAAACAAAATTCAAACTTTTGCAATTTTCGAAAATTGAGAAATAACCGTGAAAATCGGACCTATGCCACCTTTATACGTGTATGTTATTCTAATCATAAAAGAAGTTTAAAGAAAAAATTTGGAGCCGTTTTTGACAAATGTTGATGATGTTCGGGGGGCTTCATGTAAAGTACATCCAAATTTTGAAGAAAGTTTTTCAAAATCGCGGCGCCTCGAGTGGAATCAGAACGACTGGAGAATATTCATTTTGGAAGAATACATGATTAGGTGCTAGTATTGTTCACAGATAGACGGACGGACGTTTTGCTTTCAATTGTTTTTTCGGTATCAAGGTCCCGCAAAACAGGGATTCTGGCTACGCCACGTGTTAGGATATTTTTGTTAATTTAGCTACTGGATTTATCCATTTTTTCGTGATCACGGCCCGGCAGTTAATATTTTTCTGCTGAAAATTCGCCGTTTTCTTCGCGCAGCGTCACGTGATCTCGTTCGCTTACGCACATGTTCATTTGCCACACGTTTGCACACGGTTTTCACATGCACAGAACACAAATTCACTCCGATTTATCCCGTCACCAACGTAAAATGCTTTATCACTTAGTTGCCACAGAACGTATTGAAAACACCTTATTCGGGACAGGTAATTGCGAATTAAATCAAACAGCTCGTACATTACCTGGCTGACGCCAACCCTTTTATATCGTACTCCAAACTTGTTACATGCAGGTATGCCAACCTAAACACTACAGAGGGAACTGTAGGAACAACTGTAAGGACAACACGATCACACACAAACATCGATTCCCAAGGCGAGATTCGAATCCGCAACCCTTCGAACCGAGGCAGCTTTGGCCCTTCTGCCTTAGTGACCTCGGCTATCCAGGCCGGCAAACCCATACTTCTTCTTTAAAAAAAATCTTGTGTATTTATGTAAATAAAAATGTCTACGAATAAAACATATTACATAAAAGGTACTATATTATTGAACTTGTTTTCATTTACAATGTCTACATTCTTCAAAACAATTACTTACAACCCCTTTGAATATGATTGTAAAAATTAATATTTTATGGTCAGGGTTACATTAATGTTATTTATATTCTTTTGATTTAAATTATTACATATTCCATTCACATTTGTGTTTATTGACGTCTAGAACTTCACTTTCTTAAGACGGAACAGTACCATAATAATTAATATAGTGTATACTTATTAATCTCGTAATAAGCTACCGAAGAACGGTTGGATTGAATTTGACATTCCAAGCTTTTGCCATGCAACATGATTCCCTATTAGGCCTCACGTACACCTATTAGGAGACCGCGAAATCATCCACCTAATATAGCGGAGTCGGGGCATAATTGGGGTTGGTATTCCGGGCTCAAGAAAACGTACGCGTATAATACTTAAATCTAATTTCGAATTGGATAATAGTTACGGTGAAATAATTCTTTTGTTTTGCCATGCATTAGGCAACACGAAAGAAGATTCGGCGAACACCTGGGGTGGTATGAATAAAAATGAGCATATGCTATTTACTCGCGTTTTCTGAGCAGATGCTCGATAGCGTATGAATAAAAGTTTCGAGAATTTTCCTAAAGAATGAGTAAATTCTCAAACTTGAGAAAATTCTCACTCTCCGAGGCTCGGTAGAGCATATGCTCTCAACCATATGAATAAAAACCGAGAATTTACTCCTTTCGTGAGCATATCCTCCGATTGTTTTGAGTCTGGTCTTGAGGTGCCTCACTTTCAAATGTGAAGTTATCGTATCTTTGTTGAAAGTAGTAATCTATTAAGAAATGACTTTTTTCGTGAATATAATAAACTAAAAGTAGCATTGCGCGGCGTCGGGACAAAACTTGCGGAGTTTGTTACGATTTTCGGAGAGAAACATCAAAAATTCCTCGTAACGCTTGTTTTCAGCCAATAAAAGATGGATGTGTCACTCGTTCATATGAAACGAAATTGAAAGTATTTTTGTGAGTAGATCTTGATATTTTCAGTAAGGTGTTGGTAGAGATTTGTACATTTGCCAGACATTCAACACTTTGAAAAACACGTTGAGGTTATGGGCCATGTAATCAAAATTGATCTAAATGAATGAAATTTATACAATTCGAAGAGAAAATTAACAAATAAAAATTAAGAGCCAGAACAAATACACATTTAGTTCCTCTGCACCTTGTATTGTACGCACATTTGTGTAAAAATCTACGATATTTTCGTATAAAAAAACTACGATATTTCGGGCTGAATAGATTAATACAACAAGATATTCAAGCAAAAATGTATGCAAATAAATGTGAATAGAACTACTGGCGTGAATCATGCTGGAAATAAAGATGTTACCCAGCCTGAATCTGCTTAAGACTCCAGAATATGAAAAAGTTGAGACACTTTCGAAATAAAGAAAATTAACAATTACAATACCTTGCTTGTTTGAAACAAAGGTTTTGGTTTTGTCAGTTTTTAATTACGCCCTATATGATTAGGAAGGGGTTATGGCAACTATATAGCTCTTCCTCGGGAGCGTGTTATGATAGAGATGCTTTAGGCAACTGAAATAACGCTTCCGCATTTCATTTGCTCCACTACGCGTGAAATTGAATCTTAAGATTGAAATATACTCTTCACAATGCAACAGCGATAGTTTTCATAAACAACTGCACCGGCAGCACGCAAACGAGATAGTTAAAACAAGTTGTATAACAGCGCGAATCGGAACAAAATCACACCAGCTGCGTAGACAAATGAGAATATCCTCAATTTTCCATGAGAATATACTCATCACTCGGAGAATATTTTTATTCATACGAAATTGAGCAAATGCTCATTGGTGGAAGAATTTTCTCAGAACAAATGCTCATGCTCGTGAGAAGATACTCTGAGCAAATGCTTGTTTATTATTCATACCACTCCTGGTCTTTTTCTCTGCGATAGAGACAAATGAGATTGGGTGGTATGAATAATAAACAAGCATTTGCTCAGAGTATCTTCTCACGAGCATGAGCATTTGTTCTGAGAAAATTCTTCCACCAATGAGCATTTGCTCAATTTCGTATGAATAAAAATATTCTCCGAGTGATGAGTATATTCTCATGGAAAATTGAGGATATTCTCATTTGTCTTCGCAGCTGGTGTGATTTTGTTCCGATTCGCGCTGTTATACAACTTGTTTTAACTATCTCGTTTGCGTGCTACCGGTGGAGTTGTTTATGAAAACTTTCGTTGTTGCATTGTGAAGAGTATATTTCAATCTTAAGATTCAATTTCACGCGTAGTGGAGCAAATGAAATGCGGAAGCGTTATTTCAGTTGCCTAAAGCATCTCTATGATAACACGCTCCCGAGGAAGAGCTATATAGTTGCCATAACCCCTTCCTAATCATATAGTGCGTAATTAAATACTGACAAAACCAAAACCTTTGTTTCAAACAAGCAAGGTATTGAAATTGTTAATTTTCTTTATTTCGTAAGTGTCTGAACTTTTTCATATTCTGGAGTCTTTAGAGAGATTCAGGCTGGGTAACATATTTATTTCCACCATGATTCACGCCAGTAGTTCTATTCACATTTATTTGCATACATTTTTGCTTGAATACCTTGTTTTAATCTATTCAGCCCCAAATATCGTAGTTTTTTTATACGAAAATATCGTAGATTTTTATACGAATGTGCGTACAATACAAGGTGCAGAGGAACTAAACGTGTATTTGTTCTGGCTCTTAAATTTTTATTTGTTAATTTTCTCTTCGAATTGTATAAATTTCATTCATTTGGATCAATTTTGATTACAAGGCCCATAACCTCAACGTGTTTTTCAAAGTGTTGAATGTCTGGCAAATGCACAAATCTCTACCAACACCTTACTGAAAAGATCAAGATCTACTCACAAAAATACTTTCAATTTCGTTTCATATGAACGAGTGCCACATCCAGTTTCCATCTTTTATTGGCTGAAAGCAAGCGTTAAGACTAATTTTTAATGTTTCTGTCCGAAAATCGTAACAAACTCCACAAGTTTTATCCCGACGCCGCGCCGTGCTACTTTTAGTTAATTATATTCACGATAAAAGTCATTTCTTGATAGATTACTACTTACAACAAAGGTACGATAACCTCACATTTGAAAGTGAGGCACCTCAAGACCAGACTCAAAACAATCGGAGGATATGCTCACGAAAGGAGTAAATTCTCGGTTTTTATTCATATGGTTGAGAGCATATGCTCTACCGAGCCTCGGAGAGTGAGAATTTTCTCACGTTTGAGAATTTACTCATTCTTTAGGAAAATTCTCGAAACTTTTATTCATACGCTATCGAGCATCTGCTCAGAAAACGCGAGTAAATAGCATATGCTCATTTTTATTCATACCACCCATTAAGCCTAAGGCCAGAAAATACTGAAAGAAACAGAAAATTCGTTTGAAAGAAGTTTGACTTTGTAAGAGAGGACATATGAAAGATGTTACTTGTTAAATGAAGACACTACTACTAATAAGACTGCAGTCTTTAAAATATTGGACTGCCAACTTGCACGAAACAAATATAGAGGATTATAAAGTGTGAATAGTCATATTCCTATATAGACATGAACTATTGCGTAATAAACAACCTGAATGATTGGTATTACACATGCCATGAGTAAATTGATACCTCTTCACAGTGTTTAAGTTTTCAGATCTCTTCTATTAACCCATCGCGCAAAGTGCGGCGAAATTAACTCGGGTATAAATGGGTTATGAGTGTGTGTGTGTGTGTGTGTGTGTGTGTGTGTGTGTGTGTGTGTATGTGTGTATGTGTGTGTGTGTGTGTGTGTGTGTGTGTGTGTGTGTGTGTGTGTGTGTGTGTGTGTGTACATATCGTCTTTTGTCAGCTCTACAGCACTTATAGTTTTGCCACGGCTTCTTTTATTACGGCAGCCCAATCTCTTCGGTCTTCTGCTTTTCTTCTCCATCTTTTCACTCTTATAGTCATCAGATCTTCTTCCACCTCATCGTCCCATCTTAACCTCGGCCTGCCTCTACTCCTCCTGCCGGCCATTCTCCCTACATATATATTCTTTATTGCCCTCTCTTCCTTCATTCTTATTACATGTCCTATCCATTCCAACCTTCTTATCTTGATGCAGGTAATTATGTTAGGTGTTTTATATTGTTCGGCCAACTCTGCATTTGTTGTACTCCTCCAGATTTCATTTTCTTTAACCGGCCCAAATATTCTACGTAATATTTTCCTTTCCCATATTGCTAGGTTATTTTCCATTTTCTTCGTGAGGGTCCAAGTTTCAGAACCATACGTTACTGCCGGTTTAATGACAGTATTGTACAATTTTAACTTAGCGGCCTTTGAGATCCTTCTTGTCTTAAAAATGTTGTAGAGGCTGCCATAACATCTGTTGCCCGCCGTTATTCTCCTTTTCATATCCTTTTCTACTTCATTATTTTCAGTAATATAGGAACCCAAATACTCTGTGACATTCACCCATTCTACATTTTTTCCATCTAAATTGACATATTTTGATTTATGATAACTTCTTCTAGTTGTCTCATATATTTTGTTTTGTCCTCATTTATTACCAATCCCATTTCTTTTACATATATATATATATATATATTGGATTTCAAATGTAAACAAAGCGTCATCGTGTATGGTCTCACATCGAAATAGTTTGAAGATTGTAAATGGTCTATTAAATTTGAGTTCAGAACTTCTTCGCAATTCACCTTTACAGGTCTGAATGCTTTCGATCTCACTTCTGCATGATTAACTTCACTCCATGGGGTGTGATTTCCTAATTCTTTTTTTAAGTTTATTTTTAGTCCCATTAAGAACGTTGTTATTAGCTATTATTTGTGTTTCAAATACATCATTAGAAAAATTCAACAGTATAAATTGCAATCATCTTACAGTAGTGACAATTCAAAACAATAGTGACAATTGTCATGGATCCACTGGAATTAAATGTCCAGAAATATATTGACGGCTTTACAAAATTGAATTATTCTTTTTTGGCCTTCTTTATAATGGAGTATTGCTTCATGATTGTAACTAGTTAGTTCTCTTTGTAAAATCTGAGACATATTTGGAAGATTTAGAGGTGTATTGCACTTTTCACATGTGGGGAGAGATTATTTTTTTAATTAAATGGAGATGGCTTAATTTGCAATACCCTATTCGTATCCTAATAGAAACGGCTACTTGCTCCCTGCGTCGGATTTTTGTTTGGGTGACTAATGAATAAAAACGATTCATAGATTTATGAAGATAGTTAACTTTTCTGGGGGTGTGGTAGATTCATTTTGGAGTAAGGTACTGTATCTTGCCCAAGGGGATGGTTGGATATAACACTGCTCAATATTCCAAGGCCACCTACCCGACCTCAGTTATAGTCAATATTCCACATCGTATGCATCACTATTGAAATGTTATGATAAATTAAAAATACAATTTTAATTTATTGATTATTCGTAGTTTATTCGTGTTAGTAAATAATTCACATTCACAATTTGTTTATTTCTCGTATGCTACATTCCAAAGCATTCGTATTTATTAGCTATGAAAACTGAAACGTCTCTTCAAATCTAGACGGTGTGTTTTGAATATTAACGCTCTCTGTGATCTAAATACAGTACTTTCTACGCTTACAAAGTATCCTATAGAGAGCAGTGCTGTCTGATTCGTGAAGTTCAGCGCTACCTTTCTTCAAATAAATTAACTACAAGAGCAAGCACGTTAAGAAAAATTACATCTAATCGACAGAGTCCTTAAAGACTCTATATTTTAAACCATGAGTCAAAATCTACCGAATGAAAATTAGGAAGTTCTTTAAAACTAACCACGTCTTTTCGATAATGCAGCAACGTAGAGTATGAAGACTGTAAATACGAATATTTAGTCCAATGGTTGGCGAACATGTATTCCCCTACTTCCTCGTCATCAATTTTATCATGCGGTCGAGAAATAGAAATAATGGTGGGTTCCGTGCGTGGTGTGTGTATTGACGACCTAGTTCAGTCTGTCAGTCTTCATGTACGCAGACATCTCTTGTTTCACGGGTATATATTACCTTTCCTCTTACTCTATGGAAGCTGGTTCTATGGATGGGTATTTGTGTACGGCGTTGAAGATTATTATGAAGCAGGACTCATAGGAGTGGCAGTCATTGGATTGTTACAGATTTTGACCTGTTTATGTTGCCACTGGTCTGTTCACGTAAAATGTTTTTTGACGTGTAGTACCGTAAGTATGCATTTTATTACTTTCCCGAATGCCGTTCATTTCCGTTTGTATTTTCATGCGTTTGTCACACTTCAACACAGTATGCCCGGCATGAAGTGCATGCGTGGCAAACCCGAACAGACAGTATATTTTGCAGTAAAAATACGGCAAATGAAGTCGTGGGTCATCTTGTAATTGTCACTTTGATCAAATCTGATTTATGCATGCACACATTTTAATGTGTAATGTTTATGATGGGTAATGTTTCGCTTCCCACTTTAATCATCAACATCCTTATTTTTCAGACTAAAGACCCATTAAAAGCACAAGTCGCTAAAGTTATTCCCACAGCAAATAATGGTTCATCAGAACTTGTATCTATTCATCACACTAGGGTAAGTTTGTACTGTTTTTTATTAATAAAATTTGTAGATGAATTAATAATAAAATCATAATATAATCATTTTTTCTTAGGATGAAATCACAAAATCTATCAGTATTTGGTTCATGTTTCAAAAAACAAAGTATGTTTGGGATGACAACAAGAGAAGATTTAATGGAGTGCAGTTCCCAGTGGATTCAACATTTGGAGAATATATGGAATGGAAAGGATATCAAGAGGACCAGGATGTTACTAATGCCGACATGAGATATGGAAGAAATAAGTAAATTTTCTTTTACTTCTATATTACTAATTTTTTTCAAATAAACATAGATATTGGACTTCAATTTGTTTTGATTATCTGTCAGTTAATTCTATTAAATTATGTGTAACAGGTTGGAAATGGTGGTTCCAGAATTCATGGAACTCTTTAAGGAGCGAGCTACTGCTCCTTTTTTTGTATTCCAAGTATTTTGTGTGGCACTTTGGTGTTTGGATAAATATTGGTTTTATTCTCTATTTACACTAGTCATGCTCATTCTATTTGAATGCACCCTTGTTCAGCAACAATTGCGTAATATGGCAGAGATTCGTAAGATGGGTAATAAACCATACAACATTCAGGTGAGTGTCTGATTTTCTTTGAAAAGAAATGGTGTTTACAACAATTTTCTGCTTTTATCAAGCTGAGCATACATTTATAGTTTTTATGACACAGGTTTATCGAAATCGAAGATGGCGACCTGTTTACACTGATCAATTAGTTCCTGGTGATGTAGTCTCCATTGCTAGGTCGCAGAATGATAATTATGTCCCTTGTGACTTGTTGCTTTTGCGTGGACCATGCATTGTTGATGAGAGCATGTTGACAGGTAGGTATTGCATCCAGAGGTTGTTCCGGATCTGTTTTATTTTTCTACTACTATGTTTCTTCTTCAATTAAGGTGAATCGGTTCCCCAAATGAAAGAACCCATTGAAAACCTGGAGCCAAGTCGTGTCCTGGAAATGGAATCTGATGGTAAACTTCATGTGTTGTTTGGTGGCACCAAAGTTGTGCAACACACTCCACCCAGTAAATCATCTGCTGGACTTCGTGGTGAGTATAGTAAACATGTTTCCAAATGTTTTGCATCATCTACTATAAGAGTATAAATAAGGATTTTTATGTTCTTACAGCTCAAGATAATGGTTGTGTCGCTTATGTGTTACGAACTGGTTTCAATACCTCTCAAGGAAAACTACTTCGCACCATTCTTTTTGGAGTGAAACGAGTTACTGCTAATAATTTGGAAACCTTTGGCTTCATTCTCTTTCTCCTTGTTTTTGCCATTGCTGCAGCAAGTTATGTTTGGATAAAAGGTAAATATATTGGAATTGAGTGTATGACAGTTATCTGATGATGTGCTTTTTGCCCATAATGTTAACGCTTGTGTTCATTTGCAGGCACAGAAGATCCTACAAGGAACCGTTACAAACTTTTCTTAGCCTGTGCTCTGATCCTTACATCAGTCGTTCCTCCTGAGTTACCTATTGAGCTGTCTCTAGCAGTTAACACATCACTTCTGTCTTTATCTAAATTAGGTATGATAAATTTTCTGTGTTGTCTGTAATTGGAAAATATGATTGCTTTTCCCGGTTCAGAAACTCAAATTTATGAATTTATCTTCCACAAATTTCTTGTCAATATCAATGCAGAGTTAATTTTTCTCTCAATGAACATTAAGTATTTATTAATTTGTATGTTCACCTTAAAATGTGCAATGTTTTGCTGCTTTTCATTAATATCCAGCAAGAATTGTTATGGATAACTGTTTGTCTGTAAGTGCATGTTTATTTTTCTTTGTAGGGGTATATTGCACAGAACCATTTCGAATTCCCTTTGCTGGGAAAGTTGAGATCTGTTGCTTTGACAAGACTGGTACTCTGACTAGTGACAATCTTGTAGTAGAGGGAATTGCTGGGTTGTCGTAAGTAACTATTTTGGTATTTTTTTAACATTTAAAGAGAACAATAACAAGTCATAATGATAGTGTTTTTCCATAACAGAGGAAAGCCCAACGTTGTACCAATAACAGATGCTCCTCTAGAAAGTGTGCAAGTGCTAGCCACTTGTCATGCCCTGGCACAGTTAGATGATGGTCTTGTTGGAGATCCCCTTGAGAAAGCAACTCTCATGGCTGTTGAGTGGAATCTCACAAAAGGTATAATTAGTAGTCTTTTTGGCAGATTCACATTTTTCAATTGTGGTAGTTTGGAAGATTCATGTGAAATTCTCAATTATCAGTCCTTATAATGTTTATACAATGGTTTATAACTTTTCATCATTGACTCCTAATCATTTCTGTTAAATATTTTTCATTGACTAAGTAGTTCCTTAGTGTTTCTAGTAATTTTATTTTTGATGTATCAATTTCTTTTACTTTTGTTTTCCTTCATTACAAATTGAAATTGTCTGTGATTTCTTGATTCTTTGTTATACTCCAATAAAGAAAATTCTTAATAGGTGATGCTGTAATACCTCCAAGACGCGGCAAAGCTCCAGGAATGAAAATTTTTTATCGCCATCACTTTTCTTCAGCTTTAAAGCGAATGTCTGTAATTGCTGGATATACCCTGCCTGGTAGTACAGACACAACATACATTACCACTGTTAAAGGAGCCCCTGAAACCCTCAAATCTATGGTATGCGTTAAAAATGTAAAAAATTATAATGCAAGTTTTTACTACATTTTATTAAAACAAAAATTATTGAATGAAAAGAAAACATATTTTTGGTTGTATTGTGTTTCCAGTTCTCAAATATACCTCACAATTACGATTCCGTGTATTTGGAATTGTCCCGGCGAGGTGCACGTGTATTGGCTTTAGGCTGGAAAGAATTAGGTCGTCTTACTCCTCAGCAAATTCGTGACTTGAACCGCCAAGAATTAGAGTGCAATTTAACTTTTGCAGGATTTGTTATCATTTCTTGTCCATTAAAAAATGACTCAAAGAGTGTTATCAAAGAACTTCTCAATGCATCTCATCTTGTAAGTTGATATCTTATAAAACCTTTTTTAATGTGTGAATTATTTTCTTGCATTTGTGACAAGCTCTTGTTTCAGGTTGTAATGATAACAGGAGACAATCCGTTAACAGCTTGTCATGTTGCTAAAGAGCTGCGTTTTACCCAGAAAGCTAGCACATTGATTTTGACAGAAACTGATGAAGAATGGGTGTGGGAAAGCATTGACCAAACCCAGCAGTTACCTGTGCTACCTGGAACATCATATAAGGACTTGGTCCATAAATATGATCTCTGTGTTACTGGAGAGGTATTTACATTTTAAAATTATTGTTAATGACCCAATTTCTTGGTAAATTGCGATAACAGAGTGGGAGAAAACTTTAATTTAATTTGGATTGACTGGATTTTATTTTGGTAATAAATTTTGGGTCTTAATTTCATTTTAGAGGCATTATCCAAACTGGAAAAACAAGTACCCATTGCCATTGATATGTTGATTGAAATCCAAAGAGTATCATTAGATATTTTGTTTTAAAATAAATTATTCCCCATTAAATAAATAAAATTGCAAGTTTTATGCTACATTATACTAGACACTCATTATAGTTTTCTTGTGTATTTCAGGGTTTGACATATTTGAATGAACATCACCACAGTTTTCTTTATCAAATTTTACCACATATATCTGTATTTGCAAGAGTAGCTCCCAAACAAAAGGAATTTGTAATAGTAGCATTAAAATCATTAGGTTACACAACCCTTATGTGTGGTGATGGTACTAATGATGTAGGTGCCCTCAAACATGCAGAAGTGGGTAAGTGTAAATTTCTTAATTCTTATATTGTGGTATTCCTTGTTCATTAAAATTTGAAAAGCACAAATAGGCATTCCTGACAAATGTGAAAACACCACAACACCACATATTATTCCAAAACAGATGTAGAGTTCCATTTGGAATATTACGTAGTGCTGAGATGATTTCATATATCTACTAATCAGTATCAGTATCAGATAATAAATTTAGTTTCTGTTCAGTCTAATGGTAATTTTCATATTAGGAAAATGAGGAAGAGAGAAACAGTATGTGACTATAACTGCAGATGGAAAATACATTTACTTATAAAAGTTCTTTAGATAATCACAGAAGTATTGCCATGAATTTTAATCATTAATGGCATTAATGATTTCTACAACATATATCTCATCATCATTTCAACATATCAATTTTACTATGCATTTTTCCATTGTCTATTTTTTCACATTCAAGTTTTATCTTCATAAGTAAAGTATATTTGAATTGTATGCCATTGCTTTTTCTTGGAGGAAAGGTAATGGTCTCCCCCTACTTCATTACTTTGTGTCAATGGTCAACGTGCAGGATATCACATACTTATTTCCACAAGCGTTTAATAATAACCAATATGTTCGACAGGTGTTGCAATTCTCTCAAATGCACCAGAGCGACTTCCTGATAAAAAGAAAGAACGTGAACGTGACCGCGAACGTGAACGGGAGCGTGAACGGGAGAAGGAGCGTGAGCGAAGGGCTGCTACAAATTCTACTCCTCACAGTCGGCAGGTAATGAAGGGCCTCCCATGCATCCATTTGAAGATTTGCTCTAGACATATTTTGTCTCGGATAGATAATATATATCTATGGTATAGAGCTACAAATGCACATTGTTGCAGAAGGGGATATAAATGGGACATAAATATTTCTAGCCAACTTTTTTTTCTTCAATTTCATTAAACATTAATATCTAGGACCTGAGTAATAATGTGAAGGGCAAGGTATCGATATAAGTCATACCTTCTGGTGTGTTAGTTTTCAGCACAAGTATTGCAGAGAACAGATTACTGCTCACAAAGGCAGTTGGTGTGTGAAAATGTTATGTCTAGCAGGTGATATCGCACACCCACTTCGAATCTTTGAGGTATCCCATGACCTTGATACACTTCTACAAGCATGAATGCAGCTTTCCCCACTTGTCACACATGAGCCTCCGCCATTGTTTGTAAAGGACAAAGTCTCTTTGTGAAGAAAATCTGAATTTAAATCACAATGTGCCAGTGTAGCTTTTGGACAAGGAAAGGACAGAAAATAGTTCAGTGATTGGATTAAACCTTGTTGAGTGGGGTAATGCAGAGTGAGAATTTGGCACATGCAAAGTACATTGTATCTTTTCAGAACAGGCTAGCAATAGTGCTTTGGGTAAGAACATCTTTAAAGAAAGTGGAATTTGTACAATTAAGAGTCAGTTGGTTAAATCTGAGCCAGCATTGCTTTTATGTCCTAATCCTTGAAGAGCATTTAACAGGGACATTGTGGTTTCAGTTTATATTTAGTACACCTTAAAAATGTCAAAGGACAAAACCCCCTCTGAGTGTAAGACCAACCCACTTCACAGAAGAATTTGAACATTTTTCTACAGATGGAAAAATACTTTTTTGCTCTGGCAAAAATCCTTCACATACCTATATATGAAAAAGTGTGGCATGCTCAGTGCTTTCAAATCTTGCAACATATGTCCATGTTGCGTCATTAAACACAAATTTCAAAAATAAATATTCAACAAAACAGTTGAGATTCTATCAATAACATGTTCACCAAAATCCAGGGCCTCAGAAATCTGTTTTCAATTGATTTGTGTCGTGCTTTGGTTTATGTGATATATTTCCTTTTTGGAAATTAAGCTATCCAGTGCTATGTGATTTTCTAGAAAAATACACATGTGAAACAATTCCATATGAATCTACAATAAGAAAGAATTGTCCCTGATTTGTACATGGAAACAGGCGATGGTCCCATCTGGGTATCAATTGATGAAAAAACTGATGTGCAAGGGAATCATATTGGGAACATTGTAATAGGTGTAATGAACAGTGAAATCTTTTATTTTGTTAACTTGTGAAGTGTTACCCAATCTACTACTACTAACTTGTCATCTGCAACGTGATGAAACAGAGGCACAACTGATGAGATCTCAGTTTCATAAAGTTAATACATTGATTTCCGATACATTAATGCTGTAAGTTGTAGTGGTGCTGTGCTATACTATCTGCATTTATTTAGATTATCAGGAATAGTAGTTTTCTAACATTTCTAAATTTTACAAATGCAACAAAGATGAATAAATTTAAACCATAACATTATTTGCAGCACATAATACAGAAAAACAAGAACAATTTCCCAGAAGACTGCCTTTTTTGAACTGAAGTGAGCTTTCAGTTTTTAAATACCGTAATAAGTGATCAAAATTCTTAAAGTAAAGCTGCATATTTGTTAGTTTGCTTTCATAAGAATATTATCTACATCATACAATCATCTCAACTGACAACAATATGATGAATTTGGAAAATTATTAACCATTGTGTTGCCATTTTGTGAATTAACAACATGACAATCTAAGTGCACGAAGATCAAATTTACAATTATTGCCCTTTCTCTCTCTCTCTCTCTGTCTCTTTTTTTTCTTCTTTAATTTTTGAAAATTTGATTGATCAATTTTTCAGTATCAAGGACCCACAAAACATGGATTCGGACTATACAGCACATTAGAGAAAGTAATTTTTCCATATAGAGAGACAAGATTTACCCACTTTGTCATTATCAGGGGCCAGCAATAAGAGCTTTCTGCAAAACATTCCCCATTTTTTCCTGCAGTAATACTATACTTTCTCTATACTGTGTAAGCAGTAGCGAGAAAGTAAAAAGGTTCCTAAAAACAGTTTGAGGATTAACAGAGGACCTAGTGAAGAGAAAGATGATTCCAGTCCTGGAGAAAATTCCTGGATTTGAAAACATTTATGCTATTAGTGCTGTGCTTTGTGGAGACAATTCTGTCACATTGGATATTTCTAGAAGATATGTGCAAGAAGACTACTTGCCAGAAGATCTCTTACATATGCTCCTGTGACTTTGAGTGATCTGTAACGTTCCTTTGGTCAGAAGTCAGAGGAGCAACTGCTGTTGACTCTTACATTCACACTTTAAAACAACTCGTCATTAATTAATGGAAAAAGAAATATCTTTGACAATATTATTTACTCACTGACTACAAGGTTGTTTGTTTTATAGTTTTTTTAACATTTTTGTTTACTGCTTATGCAACGTAGAGAAAGTATTATAATGCTGTGGGCAATTTTTTGACAGGAAAACTCTTTTTACTTTCTCGTATACGTACGTATATACAGACTAATATATGTAGTAAGGGAAAGTTATGTAATGCTGCGCAACAAAAATGGCAAATTTTCGCTAGAAAAAAGTTTGTTGCCAGGCCGTGATAACGAAAAAGTGGATAAAACCAGTTGCTAAATTAAGAAAAAAAAAATCCCCTAACACGTGGTGTAGCCAGAACCCCTCTTTTGTGGGTCCTTGATACCGAAAAACCAATTGAAAGGAAAACGTGTCTGTGAACACTGCTGGCACATATACCATACGTATGATTTCTTCCAAAATGGATATTCCCCGGTCAATCTGGTTCAAGTCAAAGCTTTCAGGTTTTGAAAAAGATTCTATAAAATTTGGGGGTTTTTACATCAAGCTTCCTGGACAAGTTTGTTGAAAAACAATTAGTTTTGGGTATCAAGGACCACAAAACATGGATTCTGATTACACAACGTGATAGAGGAGTTAATTTACTATGTATAGGGGCCTGACAATGTGTAGGGGCTCCTTTTTTGTTACCAGGGCCTGACAATTTGATATTTTCTGTTGAAAATTTCCCATTTTTCCCAAAAGCATTACAATAATTTTTCTATACTGCCTAAGCAGGAGTGAGAAAGTCAAAACACGCAATTTGCATTGCTATACTGAAACAGCAAATGTTCGAAAATGTGCAGCTCATTTTTACATGAACACATGGTATAAACCCTCTAAATAGTTTCTATGATTTTCCATTGCACAGAAATTTACAGATTTTTTTGTTGTCCAATTATACTTTGGTGGATATACAAGAAAACTTTAAATTCAATGCTGTATATATAAATTCTGTATATCTCTTTTTATGCAAAAGCAATTGATGATAGCTTTAGATGTGATCACCTTTGGAACATGTAGCAGCAGTGACGTACATGACTGGCATAACATTTACATTTATAGCTGCCTAAACAAGAGTTAAAATGTTTTCTCCTAAAAACAGAATGACCTATTATGCCCCAGAATGTCTAGTACCCATTCATCATGCTCCAATATTTTTCGAAAGTGTCTTTGTTTTTTTCAATTTTTGTCCTGTTTGAACTCCTCCTGCCCCAGGGCGCAGTGGCCTAATTGCAATGTATCACAAGAGCAAGAGTTCCTAGCTGCAATGGTAATAAATGGCAGTGAGGCTACTGGGCCTTTTTTTGCCTCATTTAGACATGTGATTGAACTCCAGTAAATTTTTCTTTTTTACTACTATGTTAAAGAGTGCTGCAATTGCTACACACTCCCACTTACAGAAGTTATTAAAAGAAATAGAAGAACAAGAACAAGCTCAGATTGTGAAACTTGGTGATGCTAGTATAGCTGCACCCTTTACATCAAAATTAGCATCTATAATGTGCAGTAAGTATGCTAAAACACAAGCTACAATTTCTTTTAATGGTAAAATTGTTTTAATACAATATTTATTGTTGCAGTTTGTCATGTGATTAAACAGGGTCGTTGCACTCTTGTCACAACATTGCAGATGTTTAAAATTTTAGCATTAAATGCTCTTATCCTGGCTTACAGCCAGTCGGTATTATATCTAGATGGAATAAAATTTAGTGATATGCAAGCAACGCTACAAGGCCTCCTCCTGGCTGCATGCTTCTTGTTTATATCTAGATCAAAGGTTTGTTAGACTTCATAAAGATATGTGTCATTAAATCAGCACATTCCTTTGTGTGTTAACCATCATCTTTTTATCTTTTACAGCCATTACGAACACTTTCTCGGCAGCGACCTTTACCTAACATTTTCAATCTCTACACTATTCTTACAGTTCTTCTGCAATTTATAGTTCATTTTATATGTCTAATATATTTAGTACAACAAGCTACCCTTCGATCACCTACAAAGTAAGTTTTATAAAAGGAATTATATAAATGCTGGTGGGGTGTAGAAGATACAAAATGAATGATTCTTTGTTGTTAATTAATTTGAATTGTAGGCCTAACAAACCTGTAGATATTGGAGGAGAAGAAGATGAAGAATTTACTCCCAGTTTGCTAAACAGTACTGTTTACATTATATCAATGGCGCTTCAAGTCTCTACTTTTGCCATTAACTATCGGGTAAGTGGACAAGAATTTCCAAATACCTACAAAAATTCATTACTAAGTTCATATTTCACACATTTGGTTTCTTCTCTTTAGGGCCACCCATACATGGAAAGTCTAGCAGAGAATAAAGCTCTTTTATACAGTATTGTTGGATCAGCGGGAGCTATTCTTGCACTTGCCATGGGTATTGTACCAGATGTAGCAAACCAATTTGAAATTGTCGACTTTCCATCAGAAGTAAGTGAGCATGTTTGGAAATGATTAAGTCTGAGATAAGAATGTTTTTATATCTGAAATTTATTTGTTTTTTCAGTTCCGTTTCATCCTTGTCCAAGTCCTGTTTGCTGACTTTGCATTGTCTTTCCTGGTTGATAGAATTTGCCTTTGGCTCCTGGGCGAAGGTAGATTACGAATTAATTGAAACAGCAGAGTTGTTTCCTGTCTCAGTCAAATGGTCACATGTTATCCACGAGCTCAACCTCATGACAGTCGTGCAGCTCTGGTACATAGTGTGAAGTGTTTGGGTGATGGTTGTCACTTGTTTGTTGACAGTATTGTAATCAGTATCAATAGACACAAGTTTTTTTCCTTCGTTTGACAAAACGTGCTGGCAGTTCATCTGTAATTTTAAGAATTCCTGTGGAACTTGAAGATGCAATATTTCTGAAACTCAGCTTTTTTTTGTGAAGTAAATTGAAAATTCTGTATGTTGCAAGTTCTACCCATTTTCAATTATAGTATGGGTATGTGTGAAGTGATTGTAAATATACTGTACATTAATTTGAATTAAAAACCAAAATTTAATGTTATTGATATTTTGACCATAGCTTTGTTTGAAATAATGTATACAGATAATTTTGTGTGTAATTTCTATGTATTCACTGTTGAATTACTGATCTCATGTGAAGTAATGTTTGCAATAATGATGCATCTCAAGAACAAATACATCGACTTGATCAAGATTATCTAAACATTACATTGCATATATTGTTTAGCCCACCACTTCATATTTTTGAAAAATATTCGTATCCCTGTTTTACTACTTAAAAAATGAGAGTTTACTTGTCCTGATGAATAACATTGCTGAGCAGTTTCTGCATTTACACTCGTGGACTGATATGACTGTAAGCTCAGCAAAAAAACTCACATGTGAGCCCTTATTTGCAAACTGAATTTCGTGTTTGCTGTGGCAGTGTGCTTTGGAGAGTGTTTGATGATAGTCACACAATTCTGCATTGAATGGTGAACCTGGAAACCCTTGTTCCATACACTCGTTGGCTAGTAATAAATGTATTTTGCTTCTAGCTGCATTCTTATTTGTATTTATATTTAATTTGATTTTTCATTTTATAATTTACTCATTTTATTTATTCAATGATGACATCCCTAATTTGTAATTATAGAATTTGTTAGCAAGCAAAATAAGTGATATGAATTTGGGTTTTTTTTTCTTGACAAATACTGTTTGTTGCATTTATTTTGATGAAAATAACATTGCTTATATTAATATAAGCCCCGCCTAGGAAAGCAACGCGGTACTGAGAACACATTCGGCATATCACAACCACCTTATTCAATAATTGCTGAGAGGATATGAGGAGATGGTTACATTCAATGAAACTACTGTACTAGTGTTTCAGGAATATATTTCTAGGGCTGAATATTAGTGAAATCGTCGAGTCATGGTTAGCACTTCAACAATACAAATTACAATCTTGATGTGAACAGCATTGTGTATTGTTATGCTAGGACCCTTCCTTTTTTTAGACAGTCAATTAAACAAGAAATTTTACAAATCTATCATTAATTTTGCTGTTTGACGTTTCAGGAGACTCAGAGTCTGGAGTCTAACTCTCATCTTCATTCTTTTAAAATTTCCCCAAACTATCGGAAATTAAATATTTAAACTATTAAGGGTTTTCATTGAGAAAGAAGTTAGAGTTTTCTACTCAACCCAGTATTGTTATTTTTTTCTTTAAGAAGAATCATAAAGCAATATTCTGAATTTTTGACATTCCATCCCTGTAATTTCTGGTATAAACACAAAATTTTAATAACTTCTTGAAATTAATACAATTAATGTTTATCAGCCATCATTTCAAGACTAATTACATCCCGTGTAATTGGCTTTGGTTGTGTTCTTCTATAAGTTGCAATCAATCAGAAGTGTTTGATGTTTTGTCTTCTAGTGCAAAGGAGCAAATGGGATAAAAATCTCGTAAATTAGAGGATAGGGTGTTTTTAAATGCAAATATCAGAGAGAGTGCATAAAAGTAGGGTCCAGCATTCTCTGACACAAGAGCCCCCTTTACATTTTCAGAAACGTGTTAAAATTTTGCTTTCATGGTGAAAACAGATTGTGTTGTTCTAGAATTTGTTGACCTCTTTCTTTTTATTAGACTTGGAGATTAAGTACTGAAAGATATGAAACAATATTTTGGGTTTTTGATTTTCCTTGTAGTATAATGTTTTTTGTTATAACTTTCCTTAAGCTCTTACATACATGTAATGTAATTGTATGGGGTCAGCTAATTAACTGCAATTTTTTTACAACTGTTGAAATTTTAGTACAAATATTTTCCTATTTATTATATTTATGTAAGAATACTCCACAAGAATATTCTAGTACATGACATAAGTAATCATGCTCATGCTGACTATTGTATGAATATATGGATGTGTTCTGTGTATTCATTTGCTGTTACTTTTACAGATACATTAAATCACAAACATGGGTCTTACACAGGTAGGAGCTTCCAATAAACTATATGTTTTATGAAGACAGTAAAAATAACAGAAGGGTTATAACAAGAATTTCAATTTCATGAAATTCATTTTACTTAGGGCCAAATGCGGAATTAAGTTTAGTCTTTTTGTCTTACATTTTATCGTATTCCCTTTAAAATGTATTTGAATGTTTTTAATTTGCTGATTAATTATTCAAAAGATTCTACCCAAAGGTCTGCAGGTCTTCATTTGCAATAAGTCTTGTTATTGGTTTGGTAGGGACACAAAGTTTGCCAAAGGATGTTATGATTTTGTACATCCATTCCTCTCACTTGATTTTCAGTCATGATAATCAAAAACACAAATACTGTTACACAAACAAAGTAGGTATAAATGTATAAATTATTTTATACTTACAAAAACTTCTATAAATAGATTAAAGGTAATTTGATTTGTGTAATGTTTTTGTGAAAAATATTGCAAACAATTGTTTGTTATTACTGTGTATTATAAATATTGAAGAAATGCTGATCCTAGAGTGAATCTGCTAAATATTAGGCATTCTGAAGAATTAGCTTCATCCTGAATAAAGTTTCTCTATAACAAATAATTATTGAGGTCCATGTAATTCTATTATATGGGTATTCAGACAATAATATAAAAAACAAATTAATGACAGACTTGTAATATTACTTGCATTTACATGATTGTCTTCAAAATATGATTGTTATGATCCCTTGTTCTTTTTAACAATCAAAAGTTTTAAGCATTGTGTTGCCTTAAGTACAGGTATTTGAGAACATATTGTAGTAGTTTCCCAAATGCCATTTGCTGCTAGTCTATACTAACAATTTTCATATGCATTGCATTAATGGCCCTAGTAAACAGCAGTAACACCCAGACATCTTCATTTTTCTCTAATCTTAATAGTAATTCTCTTAAAATCTTTCCAAGAATACACATGTTCACTTAGGTAAGTGTTCAAATTCATTATTTATCACACACAATAAGTTGAAATCCTTGCGATACAAATTACCTTAAGTAATAAACTTACAAACATACATTGCAATAAAATGAAGTTTATAAATACCTATCCAATTTGTGTATTTCAGTTTTAAAAGAGTGAATACAAAGAATCATAAAAATTACAAATGGTAATATATAAGGGAAAAACTCTGATTTTGAGTTAGGCTTGGCTAGATATAATTATTGGTCCTAATGTGTAAAATTAAAAAAAAATTCGAACATTACCTCTTCTATTAAAGATATAGTTTTCTTACAGTGTTTGAAGACGACTATCACCCCACAGTTTAAAATATGTGTTTACTCTACAGGAGAATAAATACACAAACTAACAATTCACAGAATTCCTATATGATAATTCCTCTTCCTCTTTGTGATTGTGAGAAGCTGGGATTACAACTGTCAACACACAAAAGAAACCTTCAAAAACACTTATTTAGCAATGTAACTTTTTAGTCTCTAATTGTAACTTTGAAAATTGTGTTTCTAATCACACAACTACACTAACTAAAATTTCTTGTTTTTTACCTGTAGTTGTAATAATTAATCTGCTAGTCCTTGGAGAGCATTTTGGAGTATTAAGCTTTTTTGCAGTGCGGTTGGATTTTCTGAGACATTATCTTCCAAATTTTCTTCAATTTGAATTGTATTTTTTTCTTCTGAACCCAGATTATGATCTGTCACATTACAATCTTTTTCGTTATTTGTAGTTTTACAGTTATTCTGAATATTATTAATAACAGCTTCATGCATTTGCGGCAAGTGCAACAGTGCAGTGTGAACACGCTCAGCTTCATGAGAATTCTGAACAGGATTGTTGACCTCAAGGATACACTTTTCCTCACATTGTTTCACATTTGTCTGTTCAAATGAAATTTCAGCTTTTGAATGTTTCTCACAACTGATGATATTGCTTATTGCTGATTCATTATTCCCATCTTGGGAAGAAGTTACTTCACTAATATTTTTAAATTTCTGAAATGTATCCAGTAAAGTTGATTGTGTATAACTATTATCAGTGTCAGAATGTACTTCACTAACTTTTGTAGATTTCATCTCAGTATCTTCCTCAACTGCATGTTCAATAATTGTCTCTTCAACTAATGTAGTAGGCACCTCTTCCAACTTTTCATAAATGTGTTCATTGAGATTAATATGATCCACAGTCATCTCTCTTTCCTTTTCATATTGATTTACAATGTTCAGGCTGTCCCTATTTTCAGTTTTGTTTAGCGACATTTCATCTTTCCTACAAATATCTTTACTAATTTCACCAGTTAGTTCTCTTGAAGCACTTGTATTATCTTTTGTGTCTAAATTGCATAGTTCTGTTTTTTCAACTTTTGCAGATATTTCTTTGTCTTCCATTCCCAGAAGGGATTGTTCATCTGTACTTGGTAAAGCATTATATTCCACTTCCTCTATCAATTTTCTAGAAGTTTCATTTGACTTTAAAGCAATATTTTCTTCTTCCTTTTTAAAAATCACTGATTCTGTTAGTCTGTCAGGGAATATTTGTTCTATGGGTTCTGGTGGGATTTCCTCAATTGACTTCCTAGAAGGGGCAAGATCTTCTGGTCCTAATGTACTGGTTATTTCCTTCCAAAACTCATGTGAATCTTCACTTTCACTGCTGCTTCCTTCTGAAACATCTTCCGTAGGCAACCTTTTCTTACATTTTATTTCAATAATATCTTCATGATCTTGCTCTTTTATGGATGTATCAACTGAACTGTCATCCATAATATTGGGGTTATTTTCATCAAATAAATTTCCAAGACCCAGACTTTCAATACATGCTTCATGATTTTCAATTTTCCTTTCCTTTTCTTTCCTATGTGCATCTCGCAGTTTAATAAGACGATGTACACTGTCTCTAATTCTTTTGTCATCTTCTTCATTCCATTTTTGCCTCATTTTCATTTCTGCATCTATTCCTCCTTCATGCCATGCTTCTGCACATGCTCTGTCTTTTGGGAAAACTGGCAAAATATCCAAATGTTGCAAGTTTTTACAAAGAACAATCATGAGTTTACGGTACGGTGACACTTTCTTTAGAATTGGATTCCCTGTTAATGTTAAAACTCTAAGATTATCCATCTCACCTAAAACATACACAATCATGGGATCTTCTAAATGATTATGAGACATGTCCAAAACTGCAAGATTTCTACATCTCGCTAAATGCTCAATGTCCTCCAAAGATGCCAACTTGTTATGGCTTATATCTAAAGTATGAAGCACGGGCAGGATTTCAATATGTTCTATAGTTTTTACAAAATTATGACTCAGGTTTAATGTATCCAATTTCTGTAACAACTCCAAATTTTCTATGCGCCTTATTAAATTATGATGCAAATATAAACTTCTTAGTTCGGTCTGGTTTTCTAAATTTTCAATTTTTTCAATTCCATTACACTCAAGCCATAAACATTTAAGACCCGTGTATTCATCCAAATTTTCAATTCTAGGATATCCTTTGTAATGAAGGTAAAGTACATCATTGAGGTACGGTGTCTGGTACAATTTCAGTTTTTTGCAAATTAGACGAATGGCCTGTTTCGTCATACGAGGGAACTTGTCGACGTCGAGAGCGTCAAGAGCATCTACGGAACACATCTTGCAATCACTTACTCTCTTATATGCACTGGTTCTCTTTAAGTTGGTTCCAGTCACGCGTACTCAGGAATAACATGTGATGTTGCCATAGTAACATCAGGATAATGGAACTTCAATGATGATTCATTGCGGTTTGAAAATAAAATAAAATTGCGATAAAATTTTTAAATACTTTGATAATCAAGAATGTTCGATTGCAAATCAGCTTCACCAAAGCGTTTATTTCAGTATTGTTCGTTCGCATAATTTATTAAACATCAAAAACAATTAAAAAACGGGATAGTGCTTCAACATAACACTGCAATTTTTGCGGAACTTGAAACAGTCGTTCTATTAACTATTAGTACCTTTTAAAATAATTGTTTTTAAAAACGTATCCTACACATTTAGACGAAGCCAGTTTCACGAAGCTTTGTAAGAGTAACTAGTGGCGTTACAACAGTGCATACTTTCCCGCGTTATTGGAAACAGCTACGTAGTACTGAAATATTGCATTTTATGCGCTACTAACATCTTAGCTATTATTTGAAAACGTCCAATTCAACCAAGAAGCGAGCAACTCGCTGTTTCCATCGCAGTGTTGTCCGAACTATGTGAATTCTAGAACTGCACAAAAATAGAATACATGTTTTGCACACCTGTATTGGAAAAAGAAGCCGGATATCCTGGACAATATAGAACTGCATTCCATAGAGCCATAATTAGAAAAGAGTATTCTAAAACCATGCAACAAATACTTTACTCACTACAAATGGTATAGCATTTGTTGCGAAACCTAAATATTTTCATGCAAATTTCAACATAAATTAGACAACTTTTCAAACAGCTCCATTAGGTCACAACAATGACATGGAATTCACAGATATTCGCGGGCGCAAACGGAATTCCATTGTTGCAGACCATTGCGCTTCCAGCGCTTCGCATGCAGCACTTCCATTGTTGCAAGCGCAGTAAATTTACAGCGGGCTATTATGTTTGTCACAAAATTATAGAAAGGCTACTCGTATTTTGAAAAAAATAAGTATGACCTTATTTGAAGATGTAGTTTTGAAAAATATATTTAATTGAAAAAAAATTGTATTTTTAAAACTGTAGTTATAAGAAAACGCCAAAAACGAAGCGCAGTCAATTCCGAGCGGGATATTATGTTTGTCAGGAAATTATAGAAAAACTTCTCATATTTTCAAAAAAAAAATCAACGTAACTTTATTTGATGATCTGTTTTTGATGAGCATATTTCATTAAGAAAAACAATCGTATCTTCACAGTATTAGTTGTAGAAAGACGCCGGAATTTTTTTAACATTTTTGCAAAATCTGGCATTTTAACGAACATGAAACCTGCACCATTCTCTTAAGCTTCCTTTATGCTATATCAGGTCCCAATTTAATCAAAAAAACTTTGTGCGGTTTTTAAGAAAAAATGGTTTAAAGAAAATATAAAAATTGTCTATGTTTGACATAATTTTTCGAAAAAAATATGTTTTTGAAGAATTGAACGTGATCTTATTTGAAGACCTATTTTTTATGAACACATTTCATTTAAAAAATGTATCTTCATAATACTGTACTTGTAGGAAGATTTTGTTGTCGAAAAAATTTTGAATTTTTTCAATTTTCGAAAAATCAAAGTTTTCAACCAACATGAGACATATGCAATTCTCTTAAATGACCTTCAAACTATCCAACAAAAAAATTTAGCCAAAATTGTTGGCGCCAAGTTCGAGGGGCCGCGAGATTATTCAGATCGATTGGAGAGTATCAATTTTGGAGAAAATCGGCTGAACGGTTTAGTCGCTAGCGTTGTGCACAGACGGCCGGCCGGACAGACAGACGTTTTGCTTTCAATTGGTTTTTCGGTATCAAGGACTCACAAAATAGAGATTCTGGCTGGACCACGTGTTAGATTTTTTTTTCCTTAATTTATCAACTGGATTTATCCACTTTTTCGTTACCAGAGCCCTGTAGTAAGAGTTATTCTGCCGAAAATCCGTTGGTTTTTTTTGCGCACCATTACATAACTTCCCTATACTATACGTATAGTATAAGGGAAAGTAAAATCGACGTTCTACGGATATTTATATTATTTCAAATTTTGAAAGACTTTAATATGGAATGTATTACTGATGAAATGCTAACACATGCGTAGATAAATGACCTTTCGTTCAGTGAATACATGTATGTTCTATACCTCGCAACACGGACAAAAGTAATGATTATCAAATAAGTTTCGAATAATTTCCAAAAGTTTAATTTGTAAGCACAAGCTCTACTAAATAAAACAGCTTTATCTTATAACTTCCACCGTCTCGCCAACGATGTAGTTTTCAAGTATCCATTGCAGCATTGTTGCGCAAATTTCAATAAAGCTTTGCGGGTTGCGTGAAAGAAGTAATTTTATATACCTGCTTCTTCTCTTCTATATTTATGAAACTGGATGTTGGTTCTCCGAGACCGTGCGATCGATCTCCATTAATGTTGGCACTTCTACGTATTTTTTCACCCGGAAGGTTTATGTGCTGTTAATTCTATTGTAACTCCACTACATGGCGATGTAAAACAAAATTATTCACGTCAAATGCAACCCGCAACACACTGGAGCATTTTGATAACTCCTGAATAACTCCTAAACTAAGCGTTGTAGAACCTTAAAAACTAAAATTTTGAAGCAGAAGGCATCAAAGAAATATTTCCCCCCCCCCGTTAAATTTTTGCAAAATTAGACATTTCAACGACCATGAAACCTCCACCGTTCTCTTAAGTTTCCATTAGGCTATTTAAGGTCCCAATTTAATCAATAAACATTGAGGAATTTTTAAGAAAATAGTTATTTATGTCACGAGTCTTTAAAGACTAACAGAGGACAAGTCACATACAAAGTTTTTTTTGTTTTTTCTAATTTTCCTAGTTCTTCAAAATATACATTTAACACTTTCATGAGATAAGAATTGCCATTACTCTCGATGTTCTGCAACATGGGTTGTTGATGCAGGTTCTTGGTAGTTTTTAGATAAAAATCGCAGCGCGGAGGTCAAAGTGGGAAAAGAAGGACGAGGACAAGGGGACAAAATGGGAAAGGGGACAACTGGGTCAAGGGGACAAATTGGGCAATGGAACAAAGTGGGACAAGAGGATGAAATGGGAAAATGGAACTAATGGGACAAGGGTTCAAGAAACAAAATGGTGGTGAGAAACATCGTGACAAACAAGGTGAGAAAAACGGACAAGGGGACAAAATGGGACACGGAAGCAAGTGAAACACGGAGCAAAATGGGACAATGCCCGGAGCAAAATGGGACTGTCGGACCGATTGCCAGAACCCCTCTTTTGTGGGTCCTTGATACCGAAAAACCAATTGTCCGTCCGTCCGTAAACACAGCTAGCGCCTAAACCATACGTACGATTTCTTGCAAAATGGATATTCCCCGGTCGATCTGGTTCTAGTCGAAGCTTTGAGATTTTGAAAAAGATTCTCTGAAATTTGGGGGTACTTTACATGATCCCCCCGACATTTTCAAAATTTTCTCAAAAACGGCTCCAATTTTTTCTTTAAATATCGTGCAAAAATATACTCAAATACACAAGGTGGCATAGGTCCGATTTTCACGAATGACTCTCAATTTTCGAAAATTGCAAAAGTTTAATTTTTTCGGCGTCTTTCTGGAACTACAAAATTGAAGATAAAGAGTTTTCTTTTAAATAAAATTTGTTGTCCAAAGTGATTTCTTTCATTAAGGTCATATACATTTTTTTGAAAATTTTAGTAGTTTTCGCGCAATACTACGTGCAAAATATGCAATTTTAAAAATCACAAAAACAAAATTTTCTCAAAAACGGCTCCAAATTTATTATTTAAACTTTTGGTATATATAGTGCCTAAAGTATTTTATGAGATGACAAAAACGCCATATTGCTCTATTCTTTTGTTGTTTTTTTTCAAAAATTGCAAAAATGTAATTTGACTTGTCTCTCACGTCGTTAATATTTACATTAGCCTTGATTTGTTGACATCATTATATTAAGGAGTACATGAGCTTTAAATAATGTCAAGTAAAGTTTCTCGAAAACAACAGTTTTCTGTGAAAAGTAGCTCAAAATTCCGCATTTTCAGAAACGCTCAAACGCCATTTTGTCCTCGATGGCTGCAAATTTTTTCTTGACACTTTTGTAACGGATAGTGCTAATTACATTCTTTAATATGACGTAAAATTTATTTTGAGTTGTTTTTTTTTTCAAAAATTATACAAATGTAATTTTTTGAAAGATTTCTCACATCTTTAATATGCACATTACCAACCATTTGTAAAGATTATTAGATTTGTGAATGTACGTGCTTCAAATAATTTCAAATGAAGTATTTTGAAAACTAAAATTTTCTGTTAAAACGAGCTTCAAATTTCGCATTTTTAGTAGCGCTAAAATGCAATTTTCTTTAAAACGGTACACAATTTTTAAAAGAAAATTGCCATTTAGGACTATTTTTTGTGTTCTTTACTATTCTAAAATTATAATTCCGTTCTACCAATAGGAAACACAAAAATTAAGAAAATGACAATAGTATATTATGCAATTAGTTTATAATGTTGTCCTTTTTTGCACGAATAAGAGGATATTACAGAACGAATGACGTTAGGAGTGAGTTCGGTAATATCTTCTTATGAGTGCAAAAAAGTAACATTATAAACGAGTTGCATACACTATTTTTTTGTATAACAGTATTACAAGGGTTTAAGGAAGCGAAATTAATATGGATGTAAAGTTGTAATTCGTAGTTGTGGTAGTTCCCGAATTCGTGTTTTGACGTCATGAATGCTACCTAAGCAAATAATTTGTTTACAAATGGCAATTAGTTTAAAAGTCGCGATTCAAATATAATGAATTTGCCCAGAGAAATTGTGGCAGAAAATGCAAAAGCAGAAAATGCTATGATACAGAAAAAGTCTTGCAAACGTTGAGAAAGAGTACTTAAAATTTAGGAAATGGATGAATGAAAAACATGCAAATTTATTATGCGAAGCTGTTGTTCATTCGTATCTGTCGGAGCAGGTTGGTTAAGTTAGTATAATGCACATGCTACAATAAAGACGTTTGTTAATTTAATGCATGCTTCTTTGAACATTAAGTCCACAGCATGTAAAGCGTCGACACTATGGTGCACTTTTTCCAAATTAAAGGAAATGCTAAAGATCAAAGAGAATATTGATATTGGAACTTTTCATAAAGTAAGTTTACTTATGAATCAGGCAAATGTAGGATATCAACCTATAAAGGCAATGGTATTCCCCAAGAAGATGTAAACACACTTCTTACAAAAGCTGATGATGAAACTTTTCTTTTAATGAAGGTATAATAATTGCAATGGCAATAATAGTTATGTTTTATTTATGAACTGGTGTATTGTATTAATAACTGGCATGATTTTCAGGTTTTGCTATTTTTGGCATGTTTGGTGCTTGCAGACGTGTCGAATTGTACAATTTGTGCATCAATGATGAGAAAGAGGAAGGTTCTGTTTTGATAGTGAACATTAAAGCGACAAAAAATGACAAGCCCAGAATATTTACTATCGTATCCAGTGAAGAATTTAATTATGCTGAAGTCTGTAAAAAATACATTTCCTTAAGACCTCACATGTTTAACACAAAAAACTTTGTTTTACAATCATGGCAAATGCAGCTGCAATCCAATTGAAATCTATACATTTGCGAAAATACCAAAAAATATTGCAATTTTTTTTAAATTACCAAATGCAGAAAAGTACTCTGGTCATTCGTTAAGGAGAACATCCGCGACGTTTCTCGCAGATAATGGTGGAGATATCACTATACTTAAACGTCGTGGAGGATGGCGGTCTACAAGTGTAGCCGAGTCATACATCCAAGAATTGGTGAAATACTAGATTCAAATAGACAACAGGATATTGGTTAGTGCAGAAAGCAAAGAAAAAACAAACATTTTAGATATAAATGCATGTTCTAGAGTGTCGCTGACCAATTTATCAAATTGTACAATTAATGTACATGCTCACAAGAATTAATTGGATGTTTTTGTTGTTCTTATTATGTTGTTCTTGTTATATTACCAAATAAAAACAAAATATAATTTTAAAGGAATAATAAATTAATAAATTTCAGTTTTTAAAAGTAAGTTTTTTCATAACGTATTTGATTTTACTGCAAACACTGCAATTATTTACATGGTGCCACTGCCTTCTTTAAACTCCATATCTGATAATATATAGGGGTCGTGACTATAACGTCAGTGATGGCTCATATTTCGTGCAGAACTAGCAATGACGTAATGATTCGTGCAATAATATGCCATATTATGAACGATTTTGTTAATGGAAAAGGGTTTTTAATAATGTTGGTATACAAAAAAATGTACTTTTAGCGGTGATAGATGGCAGCTGGCAAGAAAGAGTAGGTGGCAATTCGATATAGCTAGCGAAGACCCAAGAAAATAGAAAAGTAATACGGGAAAGTCTGTGCCATGCTGTAGCACCACTAGTTTTTCTTAGTTTAGCAACTGGATTTATCTTTTACTTTCCCGTATACGTACGTATACACGGTGCGATATACGTAGTACAGGGAAAGTTATGTAATGCTGCGCGAAAAAATGGCAAATTTTCGAGGGAAAAATTCATTGCCGGGTCGTGCTAACGAAAAAGTGGATAAAACCAGTTGCTAAATTAAGAAAAAAATCCCCTAACACTTGGTGTAGCCAGAAATCCTGTTTTGCGGGTCCTTGATATCGAAAACCAATTGAAAGGAAAACGTCCGTCCCGTCCGTCCCGTCCGTCCCGTCCGTCCCGTCCGTCCCGTCCGTCCCGTCCGTCCCGTCCGTCCCGTCCGTCCCGTCCGTCCCGTCCGTCCCGTCCGTCCCGTCCGTCCCGTCCGTCCCGTCCGTCCCGTCCGTCCCGTCCGTCCCGTCCGTCCCGTCCGTCCCGTCCGTCCCGTCCGTCCCGTCCGTCCCGTCCGTCCCGTCCGTCCCGTCCGTCCCGTCCGTCCCGTCCGTCCCGTCCGTCCCGTCCGTCCCGTCCGTCCCGTCCGTCCCGTCCGTCCCGTCCGTCCCGTCCGTCCCGTCCGTCCCGTCCGTCCCGTCCGTCCCGTCCGTCCCGTCCGTCCCGTCCGTCCCGTCCGTCCCGTCCGTCCCGTCCGTCCCGTCCGTCCCGTCCGTCCCGTCCGTCCCGTCCGTCCCGTCCGTCCCGTCCGTCCCGTCCGTCCCGTCCGTCCCGTCCGTCCGTCCCGTCCGTCCCGTCCGTCCCGTGAACACTGCTAGCGCCTAAACCATACGTACGATTTCTACCAAAATGGATATTCCCCGGTCGATCTGGTTCTAGTCGAGCTTTGAGATTTTGTAAAAGATTCTGTAAAATGTGGGGGTACTGTCCATGAAGCTCCCCGGGCATTTTCAATTTTTTTTCAAAAACGGCTCCAAATTTTTTTCTTTGAATTTCTTGTAAGAATAGATAAAAATACCCTTATTAAGGTGGCATAGGTCTGATTTTCCCGGATAACTCTGAATTTTCGAAAAGTGCAAAAGTTTAAAATTTTTTCGGAGTCTTTCTGGAACTACAAAATTGAAGATAGAGATTTTTCTTTTAAATGAAATTTGTTGTCGAAAGTGAGTTCTTTCATTGAGGTCATATATATTTTATTGAAAAGTTTAGTAGTTTTCGAACAACATTGCGTACAATATGTGCAATTTTAAATAATTACAAAAACTAGATTTTCTTAAAAACGGCTCCAAATTTTTTCTTTAAACTTTTGGTAGGTATATTGGCTAATGTATTTTAAGAGATGACAAAACGCCAAATTGCTCTATTCTTTTGTTTTTTCAAAAATTGCAAAAATGTAATATTTTTGACTTGCCTCTCAGGTTGCTAATATTTACATGAGCCTTGATTTGTTGACATCATTATATTAAGAAATATATGAGCTTTAAATAATGTCAAGTAACGTTTCTCGAAAACAACAGTTTTCTGTGAAAAGTAGCTCAAATTTCGGCATTTTCAGAAATGCTCAAACGCCATTTTCTCGTATGTGGCTGCAAATTTATTCTTCAAACTTTTGTAACGGATAGTGCTAATTACACTCTTTAGTATAGCGTAAAGTTTATTTTGAGTTTTTTTTTTGTTTTTTCAAAAATTACATAATTGTAATTTTTTTTTAAAGATCTCTCATATCTTTAATATGCACATTACCAGCAATTTGTAAAGATTATTATATTTGTAAGAGTAAGTGCTTCAAATAACTTCAAATAAAGTACTTTGAAAACTCAACTATTTTCTGTGAAAATGAGTTTCAAATTTCGCATTTTAGTAGCGCTAAAACGCAATTTTCTTTAAAACAGCACATAATTTTTAAACGAAAAATGTCATTTACGACTAGGTTTTTGTGTTCTTTAATATTCTAAAATTAATATTTCCGTTTTACCAATAGGAAACCGAAAAATTAAGAAAAATAAAAAAATGTACTTTTGGCGGTGATAGATGGCAGCTGGCAAGAAAGAGTTCCAATTCCAAATAGCTAGCAAAAACCCATGCAAATAGAAAACTAATACGGGAAAGTCGGTGCCATTCTGTAGCACCACTAGTTTAGTTATCAGGCGCCGGCAAAGAATCTTTTTATGCCGAAAATCCGCGGATTTTTTCGCAGCGTTACATAACATTCTCTATATTACGTATAAGCTCCGTATATACGTACGTATACGGGAAAGTAAATAAAAGACAGTTGATGGTTATCGCACCTTTCACTGCTCAAACGTATAACCTCTTTCTTTCCGGCAGCGCTGATTTGTGTTTACGATATGTTTCACGTGTAATATGACCGTAATACCAACCCCCCGTAAACCACCCGCCGTACTTACTACGTTGGCGTAGGGACTTTTGATTAGAGTTTAGGATAATGGAACGAAGGGCCTATCCCAATTTAAATCCTTTACGTAATGGAAGTATTGCAGCTAGGGATTTTTTCTTAGCTGAAGATTGGCATGAGCGCTTAAGCGAGCCGTTTTGGGAGCAGTTTTCGGGAAAATGGAGTTTGAGCTTTTCTAAAAATGCGGTATTTCGGGCACATTTTTATAGAACACAGTTTTCGAGAATCTTCATACGACATCGTTTGAAGCACATGCATTCACAAATGCAATAATGTGTACAAATTGCGGGTAATGTAAACTAGTGGTGCTACAGAATGGCACAGACTTTCCCGTATTAGTTTTCTGTTTCGTTTGGTCTCAGCTAGCTATTCCGACTTGCCAATACTCTTGACAGCCGCCATCTATCGCGGCCCAAATTACATTTTTTGACATTTTCTTAAGTTTTCGGTTTTCCAATTGTGAAACAAAACTATTATTTTAAGAATATTAAAAAACAGTTCAACCTTGCCCTAAATGGCAATTTTCGTTGAACAATTTGAAGCCGTTTTAAAGAAAATGGCGTTTAGCGCTAATGTAAATGAGAAATTTGAAGCTCTTTTTTACAGAAAAGTTTTGAGTTTTCAAAAACCTTCATTTAAAGTCATTTGAAGCACTTACACTCACAAATTGAATAATTTTTACAAATTGTTGGAAATGTGCATTTTAACCATATGAGAGAACTTCAAAAAAATTAAATTTTTGTAATTTTTGTAACTCCAAATTAACTTTACGCCATATTGAAGAGTGTAATTAGCACTATCCGTTCGAAAAGTTTGAACAAAAAATTTGAAACCATTTTTTAGAAAATGGCGTTTGAGCGTTTCTGAAAATGCGCAATTTTGAGCTAGTTTTCACAGACAACTATTCAATTTTCGAGAAACTTTATTTCGCATTATTCATATACTCAATAATATAATAATGTGACCAAATCGCCGCTAATGTAAATATTAACGACGTGAGACACATGAAAAAACACTACAATTTTGCAATTTTTGAGAAAACAAAAGAATGGAGCAATATGACGTTAATGTCATCTCATACAGCACATTTATCACTATCATCACAAAAGGTTTAAAAAAAATTTGAGCCGTTTTTGAGAAAATCTGCTTTTTGTAATTTTTTTAAATTTCAAATATTGCGTGCAATATTGCGCAAAAACTACTACAATTTTCAAAAAATGTACATGACCTTAGTGAAAGAACTCACTTTGGACAACAAATTTTATTTGAAGGAAAAATCCCTATCTTCAATTTTGTAGTTCTAAGAAGTCGCCGAAAAATTTCAACTTTGGCTATTTTCGGAAATTCGGAGTTAATGGTGAAAATGGGACCACTTAATGTATGCCACTTAATAAGTGTGTTTACTCTATTCTTACAAGAAATTTAAAGAAACAATTTGGAGCCATTTTTGAGAATATCCATTTTGGAAGAAATCGCACGTATGGTTTACGCGCTATGCTCACAGACCGGCAGACGGACGGACGGACAGACAGACGGACGGACTTTAGAAAAGACCCACTTTTTCGGTATCAGGGGACCCCAAAACGTGTATGTCCGTTGAAATCTCGAAATCGATTTTCCGCAGCATTATATAACTCTCCCTGCTACATATATACGTACGTATACGGGAAAGTAATAAAACGATTGCATTTGGGTAACTTTCGAAACAACAAAAAACTGCAGCAAAATGGCATTTGTGTGATCTAATACGACGCTTTCAGCACCACCACTAAATGTTTAAAGAAAAATATTGGAGCCATTTTCGGGAAATTCTTGAATTTGATATTTTTTTATCTGCACATATTTGTCTCTAATAAGCGAAAGCTGCAGGGATTAAAATTTCAAAAAAATATATATGACGCTAAAGAAAGAATTAAATATGAAGAAGAAATTTAATTTTAAAAAGTTTCTGTCTTCAATATCATAATTGTAGGAAGACACGGAAAAAATGTGAAGTTTTGCAATTTTCGAAAAATCAGGAAGATACCTTCTCCATTCTCTGAAGTTATTAGAACAGAATTTAATAAAAAAATTGTTGTCATTGTTTTTTGAAAATGTCCAAGGGTCTTCGTGTAAAGTACCCTCCAAATTAAAATATGGATTTTAGATTCAAGACGTTGCGACATCTGCCAGAGCGATTGAGGAATATCAATTTGGAAGAGAAACGGCTAGTTTGGCACTAGTGTTCATCACAGACGGACAGACAGACGTTTATTTATTTATTTACGTCAAAAACAGTTAAAAACTGCGTATGACGAATGTATGACGTATGACTGCGTATGACGTATGACGTTTCGCCGTCAATTGATTTTTCGGTGCGAAGGACCCACAAAACACGGATTTTGACTACACAATGTATTAGAGGAATTCATTTACAATATATATGAACAAGATTTGCCAAATTTTTCGTCACCAGGGCCCGGTAATAAGTTTTTGTGTCGAAAATTCGCCGTTTTCCGGCAGACGTGTACAATACTTTATCTTGTGTCTTGTGAGAAAGTATAACATTGTAATGTACATATTCTTCAAAATTTGTCCTTCAAGTAATGCATAATTGACATTTTAACTACACTACTTTTTCTCATGATTACTGTCCAAAACATTCTCGTATATTCGACAGATAACGAGTCTATCAGATAACGTCTCTGATTATCTTCCTGACGGGCAATGGAATGGTGTTGCCATAATCCGTAGCGCTTCGTTAGAAATGGAAAGTGATAATCGATCTGTAATCTAGGCGTATTGTTTGCTTCTGTGAAACGGTGTTTCAGCGTTTTCAATAATTCGAAGTTTCTATAGGTTTGAATTGCCTGAAAAGTCACCACTCCAAAACTCGTTAAATCTCATGAGCCCAGCTGTTGTTTTCATGAAAGAACTCGAAAATAGTTCGACTTACAACAGAATGCGACAATTCAGGTTTCTTATTTCAGTTACAAGTTTTCTGGTCGAGAGAATTCGATTTTACATGACAAAAATTCGTAGTGGTTGGTCGGGAAGAGGTCGATTTTTAAGGAGATACATTTACATTGCTCTTATAGAAGAATTACACCTTCGAAAAGTGGTCATGAAAAGAAGTGTTTTTCTCACCTGGTTACACTATATTTACCTATAGAAATGGAAAATCTGTGTCAGATACTAGTTTAACAATGTTCCTGGAACGTTTTTCTGTTAAAAAAAATTATCCGCACGCGAGCAGATCCTCCTTTTCATCGACTCGCAAGCAGATCTACCCGCGAGCACATCTTCAACTTGATAGACTCGCGAGCACATCTTCGACTACATCGACTCGCGAGCACATCTTGGACTTCATCGACTCGCCAGCACATCTTGGACTTCATCGACTCGCCAGCACATCTTCGACTTCATCGACTCGCGAGCACATCTTCGACTTCATCGACTCGCGAGCACATCTCCATCGTGTGGTGAGATCCTCCACTTGATGGAGTGGCTTGAGATCCGACTTGCTTGTGCAAATGCACAAAAGTGATGCGAAACTTGTACTGCGCGTGCTCGTAAGATTGATAGTGCTTTAACGTTCGAGGGTGCAAAAACTCCCGGGGATACTAACGCAGACTTTGTTATGAGCGGAGTGCGATGTGCATTTGTTCGCTGACATCATCACCACCGCTAGTTGTAATCATACTGCCAACCTAAGCGTAAGAAATATGAAAGAGGAATGGCTAGGAAGTTAGTAAATACTCGACACGGTAATCTGATTTTATTCTGCTATTTACATGTCTCTCACGACCAGTTACATTCTTCTCACTCCGGTGTGCGCCAGGCCCTGTCCTTGTTGCTCCCGCGCCGCTTCGTTTGTTCTGGTTTGCTGCAGCGTTGGGGGGTTGAGGGGGTGCGCTCTGTCGTACTCTGCCTTTTGCTATTTCTTTGTAGGATCGCGGGACTAGGTGAGTGCTGCCAATGTGTGTGTGAAGTAATAATGCGTGCAATATGTGCAATTTTAAAAAATTACAAAAACAAGATTTTCTCAAAACGGCTCCAAATTTTTTCTTTAAACTTTTGGTAGGGATAGTGGTAAATTTACTCTATCAATGACATAAAAGCCATATTGGTCTATCGGTTGGTTTTTTCAAAAATTACATAAATGTAAATTTTTTACTTCTCTCACGTCGTTAATATTTACATCATCGGCGATTTTTTCACATTATTATATTGACGAGTATATATGCTTTAAATAATGTCAAGTAACGTTTCTCGAAAACACAACCGTTTTCTGTGAAACGTAGCTCAAATTTCGGCATTTTCAGAAATGCTCAAACGCCATTTTCTCGTATGTGGCTGCAAATTTATTCTTCAAACTTTTGTAACGGATAGTGCTAATTACACTCTTTAGTATAGCGTAAAGTTTATTTTGAGTTTTTTTTTTGTTTTTTCAAAAATTACATAATTGTAATTTTTTTTAAAGATCTCTCACATCTTTAATATGCACATTACCAGAAATTTGTAAACATTATTATATTTGTGAGTGTAAGTGCTTCAAATAACTTCAAATAAAGTATTTTGAAAACTCAATCATTTTCTGTGAAAATGAGCTTCAAATTTCGCACTTTTAGTAGCGCTAAAACGCCATTTTCTCTTGAACGGCACATCTTTTTTAAACGAAAATTGCCATTTATGACTAGGTGTTCTTTAATATTCTAAAATTAGTATTTCCATTCTACCAATAGGAATCAGAAAAATTAAGAAAATGACAATAGCATATTATGCAAATAGTTTATAACGTTGTCCTTTTTTTACACGAATAAGAAGATATTACCGAACGAACGACGTTAGAAGTGAGTTCTGTAATATCTTCTTACGAGTGCAAAAAATTAACATTATAAACGAAGTGCATACACTATTTTTTGTATAACAGCATTATAAGGATTTAAGAAAGCGAAATTAATTGTGTTCGTAGTTGTAGAAGGTTTCAAATTCATGTTTTTACGTCATGAATGCTACCTTAGCGACAAATTTGTTTACAAATGGCAATTAGTTTGAAAGTCGTGATTCAAACATAATGGATTTGCCTCGAGAAATTGTGGTAGAATCTGCAAAAGCAGAAAATGCTGCGATAGCGAAAAAGCCTTGCAAACTTTATGAGAAAGAGTACGTAAAGTTAAGGAAATTTATGGATAAAAAATATGCAAATTTATTATGCAAAGCTGCTGTTCTTTCGTATCTATCGGAGCAGTTTGGTTAAGTAAGTATAATTCACATGCTGTAATAAAGACGTTTGCTAATTTAATGCATGCTTCTTTGAACATTAAGTCCACAGCATGTAAAGCGTCGACACTATGGTGCACTTTTTCCAAATTAAAGGAAATGCTAAAGATCAAAGAGAATATTGATATTGGAACTTTTCATAATGTAAGTTTACTTATGAATCAGGCAAATGTAGGATATCAACCTATAAAGGCAATGGTATTCCCCAAGAAGATGTAAACACACTTCTTACAAAAGCTGATGATGAAACTTTTCTTTTAATGAAGGTATAATAATGACAGTGGCAATAATAGTTAAGTTTTATTAACTGGTGTATTGTATTAATAACTGGTATGATTTTCAGGTTGTTGCTATTTTTGGGCATATTTGGTGCTTGTAGACGTGTCGAATTGTACAATTTGTGAATCAACGATGTGAAAGAAGAAGGTTCTGTTTTGATAGTGAACAAAAAATGAAAAGCCCGGGATATTCACTATCGTATTCAGTGAAGAATTTAATTATGTTGAAGTCTATGAAACGTTTTTGTTTTACAATCATGGCAAATGCAGCTGCAATCCAATTGGTATCAATACATTTGCGAAAATATCAAAAAATATTGCAAATTTTTTAAAATTGCCAAATGCAGGAAAGTACTCTGGTCATTCGTTTAGGAGAACATCCGCGACCTTTCTCGCAGATAATGGTGGTGATATCACTACACTTAAACGTCGTGAAGGATGGTGGTCTACAAGTGTAGCCGAGTCATACATCGAAGAATCGGTGAATAACAAGTTTCAAATAGCTATTAGCTAACAGGATATTGGTTAGTGTAGAACGCAAAAATAACCAAGCATTTTAGATATAAATGCATGTTCTGGAGTGTCACTGACCAATTTATCAAATTGTACACTTAATGTACATGTACACAAGAATTAATTTCATGTTTTTTGTTGTTTTTATTATGATGTTCTTGTTATATTAACAAATAAAAACAAAATATAATTTTAAAGGAGTAATAAATTAATAAATCAGTTTTTAAAAGTAAGTTTTTTCATAACGTATTTGATTTTACTGCGGAAACTGCAATCTATTTATATGGTACCATTACCTTCTTTAAACTCCATAACTGAAAATATATAGGGGCCGTGACTATTACGTCAGTGATGGCTCATATTTCGTACAATAATATGCCGTACTATGAACGATTTTGTTAATGTAAAAGAGTTGTTTATAATACTGGTATTCAAAAAAATGTACTTTTGGCGGTGATAGATGGCAGCTGTGGCAATTCCATATAGCTATAGCTATATCGCTATAGCGAAGACCCAAGGAAATAGATAATTAATACGGGAAAGTCTGTGCCATTCTGTAGCACCACTAGTTTTTCTTAATTTAGCAACTGGATTTATCCACTTTTTCTTTATCACCGCCCGGCAATGAACATTTTTCTGCCGAAAATTCGCCGTTTTTTCGAACAGCATTACATAACTTTCTCTATATTACGCATATTACTCCGTATACACGTACTGTACGTATACGGAAAAGTAAAAATCATTTTACCTCTTGGTTTGAGTAAATTAAGCTGCATGACGCACTTATCTCAGAAAAAATTCAGCAAGGGGTAAGTGCATTATAAAAACGAGGGTGTTAAAAAAGTGCGTGTTAATCTGTAATTGCCCCATGTTTCTATTTAAATAAGAAGAAGCATAAGTAAATGATATTTTGATTATATTTTTCGTTGTTTTAAACAAAATAAAGCTGAAAAGCAGAGTGCAAAAGAAATTTCGCCACTATGATGGTCAAGTATTACAATGCGATAAGGGAGACCCTCTAATAAAATTTATGTGGAAGAATTCATCCTCAGGCGGATCTACTTCATTTAGATTTCCCGAAAGAGAAGACATCAGTTCAGTTGAGAAAAAAGACTCCTCCCCCTAAAATTGGTCGTTGAGGAGAAGCAATTTTTGATTTTTTTTTCTTTTCAGGTATTATCTTTGTTAAGAAATTTTCTCTAACTTTATTTGATAAAAAGCTACTTTTGCAGTAATAAAATGAGTTTAAAACTTTGTTTTTGCATTTTTATCTTTGACCCTTTTTATCCAGATGTGAACTTGATGCGATGTAAAACTCTGTAACTCGGCGATTTTATTGGTCTTATTACCATAAACAGTTTCCAAAATCATCAAATTTCTACCCTTATCACCGACTAAGGTAGCTCAGGGCATCAACGGATGTCACTGCAGTGGCGAGGAGGTCCTAAGGTTCTAGTCTCGACGGTGGCAGGATTTTTGAAAGTGCCTAGATTTTAAGGTCAAATCCTAGCGGTCGGCTGCTCTGATCAGTAGTTTTCCATGGTTTCTCCGATCAACACCAGGTGAATGCCGCAGTAGTATCATAACAAATGCCGCAGACCTCGCGCGATCTTTCTTTCCTCTTCCTTATCCTTTCCTCATCCCTTACGCACACACTTATATGTACTACCCAACCACACATGTCCGAAGACCAGTCGGGAGCTTACAGATCGTGCCGGTTGGGGCGGTTTCCCGCTGGGTATAGATATCTGGTTATGGACCCTCCCCCCCAAAACCGACATGTAGGTCGGCGCCGGATCTCCACACCCGCCATGGGAAGAAACCGCCACCTCCCTTGACAAAAAGCATGCACTACGCTTACAGGACTAATGACCAAAACAGTTGACACCCCCGAAAACACGCAATAATTAATCTACCAATATTATTCACTAATTTATTACTTAAAACTTAATCTAATACATTTTAGCTTTTCATGTAATTAAACGTTATACATTACGCTTTTCAGCAACCTACAATTAACAGGCCATCAACTGGGTTAAATAAAAATGAACTGTTTTGATCGGTCATCAGTAATTTATCTACAATACTCAGTTGTTATCTTTAGCAATGACCTTTGGGCTATTGGAGCGCAGAGACCAGCTCAGATGGCTCAGGGCATCAATCACTGCAGTGCCTTTGACCGAGAGGTCCTACGGTTTGAGTCCCGATCGTGACAGGATTTAGGATACTAACTAAATAGCTAGGTCGAGTTCAGACACTGTCTGGAGGAGAATTCTAGCGGCCAGCTCCTCTGATCGGTAGTTTTCCGTTTTTTTTTGTTTTTTTTTTTGTCGATCAATCCCAAGTGAATGCCGAAGCAGAACCCTAACAATGGACCGCATGCAATCTTTCTTGTCCTTTCCTTGTCCTGTCCTCACCCCTCACCTACACTCACACAGTGGCGTAGCGTGACTCGCACGTTTGGGGATGCTCAACAATAACGCCAACTGAACACATCATGATCTTTAATGTTCTCTAGAATCTATGTTATGAAAACAAATGTTACAATACTTCAACAGATTTATGCCACGAGAGTTCTTGAAAACAAATTATGCAATGGCTCAGCTTAAATTCTCATGCACGATTGGCAATGAGATCACTTGTGAATTTATACAGTTCAGACCAAAATAATATTTAATATATTTTAGGAAGAATTCATCTTCTTAGATATTAATTAAGATTTAGTATGCAAGCACTATTTCTCCTGTTTGTGCCCATGACCACACAGAGAATCTCAAGTGAGAAAGAAAAATATTTCACTGGCAAAGTCAAGTGTGCTGCGCTCTCGCGCACAAACGAGCGACTTGCTCAGTCGCCTCTTTCTGTAGCGCTTCAGTCGTACACTAGCGTAAGAAACTCGCGAATCTTTCGGAGAGAGTGAGGTGGGGAGGGGAGAACCTCGCCGTCTGCGCATGCGTCATTGCCCTTCGCAATCTCTTGGCAGATGCTAGAACCACTTTAGCGTCCAAGCAATCAGAGGGCAGCTCATACCAACGCGCCGAATTCAATCACAGGAAATCACTTTTAAAATTAAAACAAAACGTGCTCCGCTCAACGGACCACTTGTAAGTTTATCAATACAATATTTAGGATTCTTTGATTAATATTTGACGTGGGGATGCTCAGCATCTTAGCGTCCCCTGACACTACGCCACTGCTCACACCAGAGGCGTATCTAGTTATTCAGGCGCCCATGGCAAGCATATAATTTGCGCCCCTGTGGGGATGCTTGAAATTAAGGTGGTTGTTATTTGTTTTATCGGGTATACTGTAAGTAGCGCCCCCTCGTGAGTGGCGCCCATGGCACCTGCCATGTCTGCCATACCGTAGATACGCCACTGGCTCACACGCACTACACTACCACATATGTCGGGAGACCAGTCGGGAGCTTAGTTTGTCGCGGCCGGGGTGGTGCCCCGCTGATGGAAATACTTGGTTAGGGAAAACCGCTAGCCAACGTGTAGATCGGCGCCGAATCTCGCCATCCAGCAAGTGAAGATTATCGCCACCTCCCGCGATATGTATGTACTACACTTACGAGACGAATGGCTTTAGCAGTTGACGCTAATCAATCAATCGATCGATCGATGAAGCCCAGGGAAAATTATTAATTCCCCCTGCAAATATATGGAAAATCACACTTAAGGCGAATGAAGCAATTGCTAAACATTGTATTATGTTGGAGTAAGGGACAGAACTATAATTGCATCTATTTATTTGGAAACTTAAGAAAATAATTTACACAGATAAGACAAAAATATAGCAAATTTAAGACACGCCACAATAATTTACATATCACGGGCGCGAAACAGGTGATTCACTCACGAATCTATACTTTGTCGTTCGAGCGTATGACAGAGGCGAGTACGGGAATCGCCATCCGCTCGTGTTGCGAACACTAATTTTTAACACGCCATGAAATAAATACTATTTTTTAACAACGCAATGCGTCAAGAAAAGGAATATAAATTAAAAGTCAAAAAATTAGAAATACGTTATGCATAACAATAGTCAATGGATTCCAGTTAGCGTCGTCGTCGTTTGTAAATTACAAACAAAGAGGTCTAGCAAAAGACAATTGCGAATCGTTACAGATGTTTCGCACGCGCAAAACAAGCACGAGAAACCGTATTTCGCGCACGGCGTGTTAAAAAAATTATTTATATAGATGAATAAACCAATTTTTTATTCCAAATTGTGGTAGAACTTATTCGCCGTGCACAAGTGAACCAAGTATTACTAATATTACGTTGCTTCTTATAAATATATAAGTACATTGTTTAAATTTGGCCTGAGTGTTCGATTGAATAAATCTGTTCTACTAGGGATAATTTTGGATCAAAATAATTTAATTGGACACATTCCTGTTCGCTCCACATCAACACGACTGAAACGGCGGCAAGTCCGACCCGACCCCATGCCCTGCGCAGACTAGCCGATGACGTTATAAATACGGACGGAATGTCCACAAGATCGTACCTCCGCACATTTAGCAAATGGCGGAATCAGCGTATTGTCCCGCTTCGGCCTAGAACCACCACCTCCTAGAGTTACTGTAGAAGGTGGTGCTAGAACTCGCACCCTTACGGGTAATTATCAGTGGCGTAGCGTCAGGGGACGCTGAGATGCTGAGCATCCCCGTATATAAGAACCTTAAATACTGTATTGATAATCTTACAAGTGGTCTGTTGAGCGAAACACGTTTTGTATTAATTTAAAATTGATTTCCTATGATTGAATTCGGCGGGCTGTTGAAGCTGGCCTCTGATTGCTGGAAGCTAAAATACTTCAGCGTCTGCCGCCAGATTGCGACGAGCAATGACGCATGCGCAGATGGCGAGGTCCCCCTCTCCCCTCTTCACCCCTGGCCCAGAGAAACCCGACTGCTTTACGCTAGCGTCTACTGCGGAAAGAAGCTCGTTTGTGCACGAGAGCGCAGCACACTGCAGGCGTTCAGTAAATTATCTTTCTCTCTCTCACTCGGGAGTCCCCGCTTGGTCATGGGTACAAACTGTAGAAATAGTGCCCGACTACTATTTCTTAATTAATATCCAAGAAATTGTATTATCTCTTAAATAGATTACATATTATTTGAGTCTGCAATGTATAAATTAACAAATGGTCTTATTGCCATTCGCGTATAAGAATTAAAGCTGAGCCATTGTATAATTTGCTTTCAAGACATCGGCAGCCCTGACTGCTGTGAGGATTTTGTGGGAAGCGCCTACACCGTCGTAAGCAATCGAGATCGTGGAAGTAGTCCCAGTGTATCTGCCTTGTGTTGCGTTCGCCTGTTAGACGAAGTAGTTGATAGTGACATTTTGTGTGTTATTGTTGAGCATCCCCAAACGTGTGAGTCACGCTACGCCACTGGTAATTATGTAGCCTAATCATCTTTTAAAAAATCTCGTTCATACCGTACCGACCCAGAGTGCATCAGGCTTTAAACAAGTTGAGGTTTGAAGCTCCACGAGCCTTCCCCTTCCCATCGGAATGCCACTGTTCAAACAAGCTTAGGTGGGTGTCGAGCTGGCCGCCGTTCCTATAATTTATACATGCCAATCAGGGGCGTAGCGTCCATAGACGCGCTGGAAGCGCCGCTTCCCTTACGAATTTCCATCACAATTTTTTACATTTTAAATGTATTAGTATCCGCTTATCAAACTCGATGAAATGTTGGAATATCTATAGTTTCTACTTTACCGGGATTTCATGGTTTCTAGTTTTTTCACGCACTTCTTCGTATTTCCCTCGCCCTGAAGATTGTCAGAGGAGGCTATTGTAGTTCGAATAGGGCGGGCGGCGCGTGAAATATTGTGTACCCTGTGCGAGGCTACAAGAAGCGCAGCCCTCAGGAGACCTCCGTGGTTCAGATGGAATAGTGAGTTTGGCTTGTGAAGGACTGTGATTGAAACGTGACTACTGAACTGTGAATAAAGCGTGAACCGAGCATCAAGGCACGTGTAAGTATCAGCGTTCATAGACAACTCCTTTTTTAAAAATTTTGGAGATTTCTTCGTAACTGTTCGAACGTGTTCCTTGCATAGGTTATTGTAGGCAGACGGACGCGCTACGGGCCGGCGCTTCCAGACCATTATGGAAGGGGCTGCGGCTGCAACCCGTGCCGGGCGTTCGAACGGTGATGGAGCATCGCCGTCTTTATGTGGATGTGCAATTGAACATTTAAAACAAAATACATTTTCAAGCCTTTCTTTTGAGGAAAAATCAAAAATTATTGCGACTGGAAAACCTACACCAGAACTTCATATTGAGTGCCATTCGAATGGGAAGAAGAATTTCATACGACATTTTCGTGCACAAATCTACGAGAATGTTCCGTGGATAAGTGGGTGCAGAAACACAAATAAATTATTCTGTTGGCCATGTTTATTGTTTTCTAAAGAGAAATCCGTGTGGACGCAAGGAGGATTTGATGATCTTCACAATATTCACAAAGCACAGGCTCGCCATGAAACTTCAGTTTCTCACATCCTATCCCTAAAAAATTTCAAACTGTTTGGAAAACAGAGAATTGAATGCAGTCTCAGTGAGCAGTTTCGGTTGTCTGTACAACGTCACAACGTAGAAGTTTCAAAGAACAGAGATATGTTGACTCATATAATCAGAGTTGTTTGTCTTTTAGGAAAACTAGGATTGGCGTTTCGCGGACACAATGAAATTGTCGAGTCTCATAATCGAGGCAACTACATTGAAATTCTTAAATTTTTGGGTAATTATAATACTGAACTTTTAGCTGTTATTGAAAGCAACAATGTGTTTCGTGGAACATCTCCTGACGTCCAGAATGATATTATTGCGGCAGTTGCGGAAGTTATGCACAGAGAAATTGAAAAGGAGATTTCTGAGGCTCAATTTGTGGCATTAATATTTGATGAAACGACTGATGTGACCATGAAATCGCAACTCACAAGCGTGTTGCGGTATGTTTCAAAGAATGGCGTTCAAGAAAGATTCTTGCATTTCACTGACTGCAGCAAAGACAGATCCGCATCTGGATTATTAGAACATGCAAAAGGAGTTATTAGCACGTACAAGTGCGACACAAAAGTAATAGCGCAAACGTATGATGGCGCAGCAGTTATGGCAGGGGAACATGCTGGACTTCAGGCCAAGTTAAAGATGATTTGTAAAGAAGCAATATTTGTGCATTGTTATGCTCACAAATTAAATTTAGTCTTAGGACAATCTGCTAGCTGTATGAAAGAAGTGCGAATATTTTTCGCCTCTTTATCAGGATTAGGAGCATTCTTTTCTAAATCTACTAAGCTTTAGACACTGTAGTGAAAAAGCGATTACCATCAGCTGCACCAAGACGTTGGAATTTCACCAGCAGGCTTGTACCGACTGTGAAAAATCATACGAGTGATCTGCAGGAATTATTTGCTTCAGTAACAGAAAATTCAAGTGACTGGGACGCTGAAACTCTGTGCTCTGCTCGTGGCTATTTTAATCTTTTGAAAGACTTTGACTTTAATTTTTTCTTAACTTTGTTTTCATGTATTTTTCCTCTTTCTGACTCATTATTTAAAATTTTACAAAATAAGTCCAATGATATTGTGTACTGCATGAAAAAAATTGAAGATTTTGGGATATATCTGAAGCAGTTTCGAGACACTTTTGAATGCTTTTGGGAAGGTTGCAACAGAGAAAGAAGCGAATTTCAGTTCATCAAGCGAGCCAGAGTAGAAAATACAGAGAATGAAAAGAATGTGTACAAGAGATTGTTTATAGAAGTTATAGACAACTTAATATGTCATGTATCTGATAGATTTTCTGATACTTCTAAACTGAAATTCCTAAGCCTTCTTAACCCAGATCTCTATTTAAGTTATCAGTCGTCATTCCCCAGTGAAGCTTTCAATTGTCTAATGGATGTTTATGGAAGGCATTTTGACTCTGCGCGATTGAAAAGTGAGCTCACAGCCATTTATTTTGATAATGAGTTCCACAAGAGTGTCAGTAAATTAAATGATTATATCAAGCACCATGAACTCACACATGTCTTTCCCCAAACATACATACTGACCGCTTTGATTCTTACTATACCTCCTACAAGTGCGTCGGCGGAGAGGTCATTTTCTGCTCTCCGGAGAGTAAAAAACTATCTTCGAAATTCACAAAGCGATGAAAGACTTTCTCGTTTGTCCTTACTGAATATCGAGAGTCAGCTTTTAGATTCGATGATGACAAAGCCATCGTTTTTTAATGATGTCATTGATGTATATGCCCGTAAACCAAGAAGAATTGCACTTAATTTTAAAATGTAATTGTTAAAAATAAAAGTTAATAAATTATAATATTACTTTGATTTTTCCTTATGAAACCTTCCAATATGACTCCTTTAAATTTAGAAACGTGAAAAAAGGTATATAAAGGAGCAAAATGCTCCTGCGTCATTATTTAGGGATATATTGTTGAGTCGATTAAATTTGAGATTTATACAGTATGCTTGGACTTTCTCATCTAATATAAAGACGTTGTTGAGGGAAAGTGTATCAAGTAATAAGGAATAGTAAAGCACGTACTCTTTAGTGAGAAAATTAGCATTGAGGTTTCCAGATTGTCCTGTTAGTAGGACTGACTGCAGTGTGATGGCTATGTACCGGTCGAATTTTACTAGCGCAACACATAAGGGAAGATCTATGTTTATTTGATAAAAATTTTTTTACCAAAACAGATCATTCTAGATTCCGGATGAAACATCCCTCCAGAATGTAATTTCGTTCTATTCTCTTGATAGAGAAATATTTCTGTGTATTTCTTGTTTCGCTTATCGACGAATAAAACTAACTAAAACATTTCCAAGTACTGAAAGAAAGATATTTACTTTCTGATAACAATACTGAGAATAAAAATACTTTTATCAAGAAATGTCCCATGAAAAGTTCCATTAACAAGGTACTTTTAATTAAATAGTTCCTCGAACCATCCGTAAACGATGTAGGTTGAATACAGAATATGCCGCTTCCCCTCTTAAAAAATTCACGCTACGCCCCTGATGCCAATCGCAAACATCACTACACTCATTGCAGAATGTGATTACACAGCACTCAGCCCGTACAGCTTTTCAGTTGTTAGGAGCGAGAATTTTTAGAAGACGATGTGATGGGGATGGCTATTACAACCTTGTTTTAAACATTAGAATTAAGTAATGATATGTAATGATATATTAAGTAATGAAAGAGGGAGACTGCATATTATTGACTGTCGAAGGAAGGAGTATTAATTTCATTATCTATTATCAGCCAGATTACGGAGAATGATGAGATAGATGTCTTAAACGATGGAATGATTTTTAAATGAGATGCATCGAAACTGTGGATAGATATAGAAAGACTGATAAATTTTGATGTGTTAGGACGTGTTCTATAGTTGGGTTTTTATGAAGATTTGTGTTGTTTATGTACCAACACAACATACACACTTCTGGACATATTGCTCGAGACCGCAGCGCTTCATCGCCCTGTTCGACGAGCAAATTTAAACGTGTGTAAATCACTTTTGAAAGATCTAGATAAACAGAAAGCGTCATTATCCCTTCGCGATACGTAAGCATTCTCCTACCTTATTGTTCGATTGCCGCAGACTTCTCAAACCGTCGCTGACCGCGAACATGTGAACGGCCCATTTTGTCCACAATGCGAGCGGAGCATTTCCCCACGTGTGTCTTGTGACATACCAGTCAGGAAATAGAGAATATCCTGATCTCTCTTCTGAACAAGACGTCCGCTGCAAGTCGCAACTTCAGTCTTCGCGAGTTACCTAGTTTCATGGACAGCACGCGCCAGTCTCTTGCACTTGCACACACAATTCATGCAAAATGCCAATAATGTGAGTTCCGCACTAGTTAGTTTTATTTCCACAACACAATAAATCACATTTCAAATTTTCTTTTCCTGTAGTTACCATCCGGTTTCCTAATAGATGTTTCGTGTAATGCCTTCGCCACGCCGCGCACTTCTGCACACACCATTCAATCAACGAATACTAATTCAAGCTCCTGCCGTATAGTTGCCGCTCGTGGGGTTGTTCACAAACCACAATTCGCTCAAAGTGCAAATGACAAGTTGTATGTCTAGATTTTCCTGGATATTACTCCGAAAACCTTTCACCGTGGGAAACGCACAAAACCGCCAAAAAATGGCATTTTCCTCCACATAGTTGAGCTTAAGATGGCAAATTTAGGTGCCTCAAAACGTAGCAAATTAAGGCATATTGAACAAGTTATTTGGTTTTGCCATTCTTTCTCTAAGATTGGGCTAACACTGTTAATTAGAAAAATGAGTGTATTTGGAATTTCCCCTTATTTAAACAAATTAGAAAATACTTTCCCTTACAATGAATATGATCCAAGCAGCACAGATCGAAGAAGTAATCCCCAATTTCAGAACACAATAAGCAAACTTCACACAACTTCTCGAGAATGACAAATGCTTCTTTAATAGGTTGATGGTCAATTTCAGTATCTGCATGCCTCAAAAAGGAGTTTTAAGTGAAAACCCTAGGTTAAAGTTCTGCACTGATTCATTTTTCTTTTTTTGTTGGGAAAACTAAAATGTATAATAATCACAATCTAAAATTAAGGTGCAATATACTTTTGATTTCTAAAATTAATCTAATTTTGCACATACACTTCCCTCGACATTAATTTTCTGAAAGACCTACAGAATAGAACATTTATTTTACTACTTAGAAAGCAATCTTCTAATTATCACTATTCATCGCATAAGCAATAAATCGGTATTTAGAAGCAGAGAATAATTTTGATATTCCGAAAACATTTCTGCTCACTACATAGAATGTAAAACCAACCAATAATTTTAAGAAATGTTACAAGAAGCATACAATTTTTCCAATTTATTAATGGAGATATTCAATCAAAACATTTATTTGAAAAATGTTGCAAATATATTGTGCATGGGTAAAATACTTAAAATTTCATTTTCATTAGTAGTATAGAAGTATATTTAAAATTATCATACAATACAAAAGAAACTTTTAAGAAATAGGTAGTTGAAGGAGTGAATAGTAAGGAGGTATTTTTCACAAAAAGGAATTACAAAATAACTTTGTCGGAATGTCGTTTTATTCAGAGTGATACAGCTCAAGGTGGGGGACAAGTGACCAGCACAATACAGTTATGGATGCAACCATTACAGATTTAATTGGAGGTACAGTACATAAAATGAACTATCAATGAAATATTTAGCTTTAACAAATATCTTACCCCACTCATAACAAGTTGATGTTACATGGATCCAAATTTAAAATTATTGATCTATTCCAAAAAAAAAAGCTTTGTTGACAATAGTTTCTGTTCATATTATGTAACAAATTTCATAGTTCTTTAGAGAATATTGTTGCTAACAACAGCGGTCCAAAGAACAATTTAATTTCATTACTACTATGAAACAATGTATTATTTCCTCTCAATCTATAAGAAAATACTTGAAAACATAATTCAATAATTTCACATAAACATTATTAAACAAATTTTTCATTTACTTTCTTTACATTCTATCCTTAAGTTAATTTCACATTAAATAAATAAACCTCATGAGAATTCAGCATATATGAAGACAATACTGTGAAAAAATGCAGCAAATTAAGCAACATTCCAACTCCTACTATTTCCTATATATAATTTGTTCTCAATATAATAAAGATCACATAAATTTTAGCCAGTTTACATATGATGCTACTTCATTAACTTAATGCATGATACAATATATGTTACAAAGTTCACACAAACAGTATCGTATGGTTGTTAGAATAGACAATGACATGATTTTTAAAAAGGCTCACTTGACCGGTAAAGAACTCATCCAAACAAATCTGAAATGAAACTGCTACCTCCTTTACTGGAAAAAATATTACTCCCCAATCGGCCAGTTTACTAACAGATCATGTGACCCTTCAGCACCAAACAGAGAGCCTTTTTAAACTATCTCCCAATATAATATTTTTCTCCCACACAATCATTCTGCCACTCAACATTCAAAACCAGAATCATGCAACATTTTATGATTCCTTGTACAACATTCCACTTCACCCCTGCTCAACACCCAAATTTGGTCATAAAATGACTGGGCTAGTGAGACAAGGCACATGCTGTATACTGGAGTTTGTTCTATTAAGTCTAACTAAGCATAAAATGCAATGTTGTACAACAAGCACAAATGTAAATTTAATATGTTGTGGTATATTAGGGCCTCTCATAATCATTTTTAAATTCTTGAGTCATAGCTGTACAACATGAACACAAACTACATGCACATAAACACACATTCTTTCAAACCCTAAATAACTAGTAATAATGTTTACACCCATGTTTGTAACAATGTACAATGAACCTAATTAAATGGAAAAAAGTGTTTTCATGGTGCATTATTGATTAAAGAAGAACGCAATACCTTTTCCTCACTATCAAGTCAATTTCAAGTCCACAATACCGTACTGTGTAATTTTCCAACTATATCCCAAATAACAATAGACAAATGATACAATATTTATAATTCAGACATCTTTGGCTTGAAATTTTAGGAGAAATCTCCAAGTGTTATCACCCATTATTGAAAATCCCATAATGAGAATATAACAAAACAATATTCTGTATCTACATTACCCAATAATATTAATAATAATAATAATAAAATATCTACCAGAGAAAACACCTGAAGGACACTCTGTAATAATAGAATTCATTTACATTCCCAAGGATCACGTCACAGACCCTCAAGATTAACAGCATGCTGGGGTCTAAATGGAAGGGAGCATAGAGATCATTTACAGCATTCATTCAGCTGATGTACCACATGGTGTTAGTAGATACTGACAACGCTCCCTGGGCCACCCACCCACCCTCTGCTGTTTGAGAAGGAAGAAATTCCCAGTGTTTTTGTTCTTATGAGCAATCTGCATATCACTAATAAAAATAATCATAATAAAAAAAATAGTGATGGTCCTATGTCTGAGATTATGATAACTGCACAATGCTACAGCTGAAAGCTCTTGTAATCTCAACCAGGATTTTAAAATCCAAAAATCTAGATAACTTTTCAATACAAAGAATAGATCCTTAACCACAGAAAGCCTAACAACTACTACAATATATACAATACAGCGTACAAGTAGAGTCAGGGTAAGTTGCGTTACAACAGAAAATAGTGTCTCTTGGTCAAAAATAACATAACTGTTTCAATAGCCCAATTTAAATAGAAAAGTGGTGAAGGGGCTCTTACAATATTTCATTTAACAGATAAAAGAAGAGGTATTTTGTTAGTCAGTAGGCAGTATAGAGTTTGTTGGAGAAATGAAGAAAGTAAGTTCAGGTCTTCGATGACTGTAGAATTAAATAAAATGTTCCATTTTATGATCATAATTTGCTAGACGAGAACTCTGTCTTCTTTCACAGATCAAAGCAAGGTGCCTCAAGATAAAAGTGCAAACCTACCCGCGTTGGAATTCATGAAACATGTTGCCTTGCATAGAGCCGTTAATCAAGTCCCCATGCTGGACATTATTCCAGCAGTTCGGACGTTAGTTGTATCACAAAGAAATGTTATCACTGATGACTCAATAGTCACTGGAGATATTCACACAAGCAGTGACACAGCACCCTTACACAGATACGACAGACATGCTCTTTTGAACCTGCAAAACAATACAACTTCTTACAACAAATAAACAGATTATAATCATATATCAATTGCATGCATCAGACATTTAGAGACCTCGCAGATTTGGGTGCAGGGTGAGGGGACTGTAGCCTCCCATTACAGTGCTTGTAATTAAACTAATCTGGGTGTCACTCAAAAAGTGAGCCCCTGAACCACATTAGTCCAGGGTGACACTTTTTTGCACTTGAGAACTTGCACTTTGACATATACACAAGATACACTAACTATCCTGTACTGATGCTATGAATGTACACATTCGCATGATTCAGGATTTTCAAACTACTCTACAGAATATTAGTGCGATGTTTTCCAAACATTCACAAAACAAGAGGGCTATCATGGCCACACCAACTAGTAGGGTGGGGACTACCACACTTAACAGATTCCCTCATTCTAAGGAGATCTCTAAATTTCTGTAAGGGGGCAATACACCTACCTAGCATGCGCAGCTGTCTTTATTGGCCTGTTGATCATTCAGCTGAGTGTTACGCCCAGGTTGAGCCGGCTTGTGTTGCACTCCAGACTCGGCAGCATTCAAGTCCAACCTTTCATACAAATTATGTGTTAGTCCCATTTTTCAAATTAAAAATATATTAAATATTTCAAAAATTTACACACCTGCCATCCTGAATGCTCTGATAGATTTTCTTAGCTGTCTCAAGGAATGCTTCTTCAACATTTTCTCCTCTGCATAAAAAAACAACAAAACATTCTCAAATATCTGTTTCATGGGCAATATGGAAATAATTAAGAAATATTTTAAAATTTGCTCACGTTCTAGCACTAGCCTCCACAAACATAAGACCATTTTCATCAGCAAACTGTTTAGCTTCCTCATATGTAACATCTCTCTGTGCTTCAAGATCACATTTATTGCCAATCAGGAATATTACCTTTCAAAAAAAAAAAATATACAATTCTGATAAAATATTCACAAATTAAAATTATCGACTTTTATTCCAACAAGAATTAAATTTAGCGAACGGAAAATAAAATTTATAATGTTCAATTTGGGCAGCATTAAAATGAAAAGAACATTTTACATGCTTACAGTACTAGGATTTGTCAAGTTCCTCGTATCAGTAAGCCAGCTACTCAAATGATTATATGTTGAACGACGAGTTGTATCATACACCATTAATGCACCAGCAGCACCTCTGTAGTACGACCTGAACAATAAATGAAAGGATTGGAGACATGATATTAACATAAGACTATTTCAGAACAATTCTAGGAAGGTTTGTTCAACCTTGTGACTGCTCTGAAACGTTCCTGACCAGCAGTGTCCCATATTTGCAATTTAATCTTCTGCCCAGATACATCAATAATCCGTGTCCCAAATTCAACACCAATAGTGTGTGGACAATCGGCCATAACTGAAAAAAACGAAGAAAACTTCTGTGAAATTTTCAATGAACTTATACATGGAAAAAACAGATTCAAGTGCTTAAAATGTGAAGATATTACATCCATTATATGCATCTTAAATAATATGTTCAATTGAAAAATAAAGAAAAACTAACATCTACAGGAACTTACATTTCTTTTCTGTGAACTGATGTAACAGACAGGATTTTCCTACACCCATATCACCAATAATAATATATTTGAAAATATAAGAGTAATTGTAGGGTCCAGCCGACATTTTTACTTCTGAAAAAAAGAGTTAAATAAGACTTGTTAATACCAATAAATACATTATACCAATATCAGACAAAACATCACACCAAATAGGAAGCTAGACTGACACAATGGATGTCATTGGGAGGCACCCATATTTTACAAAAAGAATGCTTTAACACATTGTAGTCTTATGAAATCGTTCTTTAAAAGAATCGTTAGAGTACAAGACAATAGCTTAATTTCATCAGAGTCCCTCAAAACACACGAATTGCGCATAATACATTGTACTTCAATCACAATAAATATGTCATCTGAATCACACAAGAGGGTTTATATCGCATACCTGCTACTTTGCTTACTTCTTTAAGAACACAAACTACCAACAATACACACTAAAACTAAATTTGTAAACGTCACTTCGTACACACAAGGAAAAACACAAGATATTTGGCCCTGAAAATCGCTCGATCTGACAAAATATGGCCGAGGATTGTCATGCAAACCTCAGAAAGTAATCAAATTATGTTTTATTTTCGATTACTTATCTCTATCCTTGGGAAATAAATTACAGCATCAAAAAAAATATAATAATAATTTTAAGATTGCGTGATAATGAAACTGTCGTAATTGAAGTCGAACTGATTCTTGTAATTAGAAAATGGATGTGACGACGTCTATCGTCACTGTCGTTTGCTCAGCTTAGTGTCTTCGCGCGTAATACGAACTGTTTATTTGCCAAGGAACTATCGCAATCCAAATGTGTCGTAATGTTTATATTACCTTAATATAATGTAATAACGTGGCACCAATACTTAAAATAAAGAACCTTAACCTGAAACAATGAACTGTAGTATTCAATTTTTAATCAAAATAAAAGTTTTTTATTGAAGTTTTTGAGATGTATAATATCATGATACAAAGTTCATTCTATAACGAGAACGGACTACAACGACAGTTTTCGAACATTGGTAACATCAGGATTAAATGTTAAAACACAAGTACAAAATATTGAAATTAAATATTTATTAAGCTATTTCACACTAAAGAAAAACATTGTTCTGCACAAGAATTTACAAACTCATCAACCAATTCTTAAATTTACTGTTAAAAATTCACAAGCCTTAACAAGGTTCCTGTAGATAAACAAGCAATCTAATTTTTAATTAGTTCAAATTTTATGAATGGGTTTTGACACAAGAAGTCAATCTCCAAGGAATAACAAATTTGTATTCAAACAATATGATTATAAAATAAATTTCAAAATTAAAGTTCAAATAATAAGATTAAGTAAATTTAACAACAATGCTCATTCTCATTTCCAAATGCATTTAATCTTTAATTTTTATTTATTTATTTATCAGGGCTTTACTACATATTTTGGCACATTACTGTTTAAATGATTTTTGAGAGGAGAAAAGTAATCAATATGATTGAAAATTGGATTTTAATTTTATCAGAAGTTCCAATTTATTATCTTCAGCTATAAAGTATTAAAATTTACCACATCATACAGGCATTATTTATCCAATAAATCATGAAGATAAGTCATTTATGAGGTGTATGACCCTTAAAGTGTACTGGTAACTGGTAGCAAAGATTTATTGTTAAAAGCATGAGAATTTTGCCACCTCAATAAGCCTTGGCTGCTCAGATGCTTGAATGATAAAGTTTGATTGCTCAGTTGCCCTTTCATGGAATCAAGACAAGACTGTGATCACCCTTCTAACTAAATGTTTGGATTCCTTTCCATGTTTTTTAGGGAATAATTTGCATAGAATCCAAGTACATTAAATACATCAATACCTTTATCTCAACGTAAATTTTATTAATAATTCCAACAAAATAATATTCAATAAAAAGGATGTAAAAGTCGCTCTCTCAGATCATTATACTTCATTCTAAGTCAGTCAATCCATTATCATGAACCAGCCTTTGGGCATGTTCTATAACATTAATTGAAATGTAAAAAGTAATGTGATAATAAAACTGTTAGCAAAAAATTGAAAATTGTTTTATTCTTATGAGGGTTATATAAGCCATTTATTGAATTCTTTATTTTCAAAATAGAGAAAGTTAAGTTAACAATTACAATAATTTGCAGAGGAAATAATTTTCTTTGCTATAAATAATCTACAAAGGTGGGAATTAAAAAAAGCCAAGAGAACATTGTGAAGACAAGATTGAGATAATGGTAATCTCCTCAAAAGTACAATTCTTCAAAATCACTGAAAAATAAATATCTTTCATCTTCCTTTAATGAGGGTCTGGGTTTGATCCTCAGCAAATTGATGTGGAATTTGTGATGAACAAAGTGAACTCTCAGCAAGTTATCTCAAGGTTCTTGCATTTCCCCTCTTTTCGTTCCACCATTTCCCCAACAACATAATTACCATCATCTACCCATTAGCTTATCACTCAGTGGCTCCAATGACCTCAGTGGTTGAAGGGCCTCTAAAGCCCAGTAAATAAAAACAATATTATTTCCATTGTCATATTCAAGAGTAAATATTGAGAAGGTAAAATTAACAATGTCAAAATATGATATACCAACGGATCTCTGTTGAACCCAATGCAAGCAGTATTTAGGGAAATCTGAAGAACAATCCAGAAAATGAATTGAACAAATATGTGAAGTTTGAGGGGGGGGGGGCGCTAACATTATACAACTGTTAATACAATTTTTTGAAACCAAAGGATAAAAAAGTCTTATCCTGTATTTAGAACACTAATAAACTGTTTTACGGAAGGCAAAACTAATAAAGAAAAAAGGAATTAAAACCAGGTTATTCTGTTTACTGATGTTGAAATGTTCACACTTGAAACTACTGGTGCTAAAACACTTATTTTCTCGCATTAATACTAAATTTACACCTTTCGAAAATTCAGTTATATGAAAATGAGACCTATGTCATTCTTGTTCACGTCATTTCTTCTACCTGCAGAAAAAAAGTTTGAAGAAAAAGTTTCCAGTGATTTTTGAGAAAATGCTTTTTTTAATGGCATTCATTTCAAACAAAAACTTCTTCAAAAACTTGAACATGACCTTTCTTAAAGAGCTGACTATTTACAAGAATTTTTGTTGAAGGCAAAATTCTTCCATTTTGTAGTTTTGAAATGTTAACTTTATGTAATTTTCGAAAATACGGAGTTCGCCGAAAGTGGGACTAGCGCCATCTTTTTTACATACATATCTACAAACGAGCAGTGTTTGATTTATAAACTTTTGGATACCGGAACGCTCCCCCAATCTAATTATTTATTTAATATAAATAGCTATATATTTGTATAATTTAATAATAAATATTCTGGAGATACCGGAACACCGTTCCGTCGCATTCCGCCAAAAATCAAGCCCTGCATAAGAGGAGAAAATTTAAGGAAAAAACGTGGAACAGTTTTCAACAAAAAATGTTTTAAAAAAATAGAAATTAACTATATTTCTCGCAAAATTACGAGAAAAAATGCTCATATTTCCCCAAAATTTTAGATTATCTTATTTCAAGATATCTTTCAAGAACCGAATTCATTGAAGGAAAAAATCTCTATCTTCGGTATTGTATAGATGTCGAAAACTCTTCACTATCGATGTCGAAAAGAATTGAAGTTTTGCAATTTTCGAAAAATCGGGGATTTTAACGAAAATGAGACCTGGACCTCTTAAGCGTCATTTATGCTATCGGTGAACATAGTTTGTTAAAAATAAATGAGCCATTTTTGAGAAATTTTTGAAAATATTGAGGTTTCATATAAAGTACCCCCCGAAAAATAATCCATTTCAAACTCAGAAGGCCTGGAGTTCATATAAATCGATCGGGGAATATCAATTTTGGAGAAATTAACTTAGGTGCTAATTTTGACCATAGACAGACGTTTTGATGACGGATCGATTTTTCGATATCAAGGATCCGCAGAACATAGATTTCGACTTCATAAAGTATTAAACGAAATAATTTACTAGGTGTATACTTCGGTTTTTATAACCTGGCTCTTGACGTAAATCAGCTGTTACGGTGTCATCCAATAGAGAGCTTGGAGATCATCACCGTGACGTCACTGTGGTGACGTTTAAGCTCCCGATTGGACGAAACCGTCAACAGCCGACTTACGTCAAGTGCCAGGTCATTGAATCCTAAGTACAGGAACAAGGTTTATCCACATTTTCGTTACGGCAATAAGAGTTCTTATGAAGTGCAAGAAAGTAAACTAGTGGAACTACGGAATGGCACAGACTTTCTCGTACTAGTTTTCTAATTTCGTTGACCTCCGCTAGATTTTCGGTTTTGCCTCATCCGCTTCCCAGCTACCATCTATCGCCACCCAAAGTACATTTTTTCAATTTTTTGATCCCCTAATGATAGAACTGAAACAGGATTTTAAGATAATTGCGGAAGAATAAAACTTCACCTCGTATTCAAATTTTCGTTCAAAAACTTGAAGTCCTTTTTTTTATTTTATTTATTTTTTTAAGAAAATGCCGTTTGAGCGTTTCTGAAAACTTGCAAATTTCAAGCCCATTTTCACCCAAAACTTTTGTTTTCGAGAAATTTCAAAAGAAATGATTTAAAGTAATGGTACTCACAAATACAATAATACACAAACAAACATTAACAGCGAGATACTGAACAAAAATTATATTTGCATAATTTTAAAAAAATCAACAAATTAATACATCAACGTGACATTTATGTCATGTTGTTTAGTCCATTTAACACTATACGTAAAAGAAAAAAATTGGAGCCATCTTCGAGAAAATGGCGTTTGAACGATTCTGAAAATGCGGAATTTTGAGCTCATTTTCATAGAAAACTTTTGAGTTTTCGAGAAACTTTATAAGACATCATTTGAAGCACATGTACTCATAAATACAATAATACACGTAAATTGGTGGTAAAACAATTGGTAGTTGCAGGAAAAGGCCGAAAAAATTTCAAGCTTTAGCAATTTTTGAAATTTTAGAATAAATAGTGGAAAAAAAAAGACCTACGTCATCTGTATAAGAGTATCTTGCTCTTTCCATACAAAACATTTAAAGAAAAAAATTGAAGCCATTTTTGAGAAATTTTCCCGAATTTTTGAGAAACGTTCCAGGGCAGCATGTAAAGTAGTACCTCCAAAATTAATGAATGCTATTGCTATTCAAAAACGCTGAGCTTCTAATAGGGCCAGAACGATTGGAGAGTATTCCGTTTGGAAAAAACGTCCTATGCATAGTTTAGCCGCAAGTGTTATTCACAGACGCCAGTCGGACGGACGAATTGGAAAAACAACACTTTTTTTCGGTATAAGAGGACCCCAAAACCTGTATTTCCGTTCAAACCTCGAAATCAATTTTCCGCAGAAGTTTCTACCGATATACAACATATAGGCATATTACTCCGTATACACGTACGTACATGAGAATGTAAAATTTCTTAAAAACTTTTGGGATTTTATTTTTTAAGAGAATAAATTTGAAGCATGTTTTCAGAGTTACTGACAATAATCAGGTATTCAGTCTTGAATTTATGTATAACATTAAATAGTACCTTCTGAGAATATAAAAAATATATTTTATGTTACAAGAGGAATTACTTATCAACAAAGGTTATCCAAATAAATGTAAAAATATGGTATCTTCAACCTCTAAGTTGATAGGACATGCATGCAGAGGATGGAGAAGACTTACATATTTGAATCTTTTCCCTTTACCATGGCTGGTAATCATGGTTTGCCATTGTGTTTCACCAGATGAATAAGGGTAGGATGATCATGAAGAATGATGATGACAGAACGATTATGAATGGGATGATGTTAATGGGATATGTTTTATGAAAAGCTACCCATACCATGATGAAATTACACTTGTAATTCACACTAAAGGTCCTACAATCTCATTTACAAATGGTTAAATTTAAATGTAGATATTAACAAGGATCTCTAATAAACTTAATGAATATTTTAATTTTTATTTCAAAAATAATTTTTAGACATTTTATTATAACAACAACATAAATAAATTGATATAATTATGCTCATAACAAACCAGAGGCAGATCCACAGAAGGGGAACCTCAAAAGCCAAGTAATTATGTACATAAATAAATTTTCCGAGTCTAAGGATATTAAAATAGCTCAACAATTTTCCTGATTTTTAAAATTCCAAAATTATACCTTGAAATCAGGTTTTATAAAAATAGACATATGTGATTAAAAAACAGACATACTACATAAATGATATAGATCTGAATTAATATTTATCAACTTTTAATAAGGGTTTAGTATCCATAAATTACATAACACTAAAGGGGGAGGGAGGGGAGTCTGAGGCAGCTTTACATAGAGGTAGGGAAGTGTGTTACAAGGGGGAGTGGGATATTGAAAGTACTCTAAATTTGCATTATGTAATTTACTGACGATCCCTAATTAATAATAAGTAATTATTAAAAATTTTAAAATTATTATAATTAAATAAATAATATTAATTGTTAATAGAAAATTATAAATATAATAAAGACAGAGCTGAATATTTATTATATTTTTCAAATTTGAATTTCTCCAAACAGTTTCTCCCCTATGATACTTCTCTGGATCCACCCTGTTAACAGACCATGGTTTTTCAATATAATAATAAATTTCTTTGCTAAATTTACTTTGATTATAAATCACATTTGCACTACATAACAAAAAACTATTTTAATACACAAACTTAACAAAGAATTGCACTTTAACATTTTCACAAAAATGTTGGATTAACCTTTTGTTATTTCCTAGCTTAAAAGAAGAGATGAGACCTCCCTCTATTTGCTTTATTGTCTTTTAATTCTTATCAACACACTGAAGTAAAATTAAATTCAATTTAGAAAAGCACTTATTTTAAGGCACTTAAATATATTTTTATTAAGCTTGGTAAAATGTTCTAATTTTGAGACCATTGTAACTTTAATGTTCTAAGCTAGAGTTTATTTAGTCCAAAGGTAAATCTGGTACCTCTTAAAAAAAAAAATCACGTTGTCCTGGAACCATTCACATAAAAGTCAGAACTTCGGAATATGGCATAAATCTTACCAACTTTCAAATGAATTCGAATACTCATTTGCACTCTCTGCTCTTCTTACATACTATTACTGACTTATTGTTTCTGAATGAAACTTATTTATGACACTATTCTTTGTTTCAACAACAATATTTTTACATTTCCAACATTGTCACATTTCTCTTTAGTGTTTGAATTATCTTTGTGAATTGTCAAGTACGAATACTTAAAAAACACTATTTGAAATTATGCAATTAATTCCATGCAATTTTTAGAAATGCAACTAATCTACAAGAAATATTGTTGTCTGATGACATATTCAAATAGTATCACAGTTAATTTTATAAAAAAGGTTTTCTTGAAAGACCAACATTCCAGGAACTAATACATAATGTGAATGATCGTGTAGAGACAACAATACTAAATTGATCATAGTACACTAATGTACTCAATACTAAAAAATCAAACTTTGAATCTAATGATTATAAACATATTTTTCAGATTTTAAAATTATTGTGCCAGTCAAACTGTTTGCTTCTAGAATGTAATCAAGCAATCAAACCTTCAAAATAACTGGACATTCAATGTCCATGGCCCCCTTTAAGTCTATTGTGAAACAGTAAAATTTGCCTGTTTCAGTTATACAATGGATTAAAGTATTAACAATTGTTAATAAAATTGGTTACCATCCATATTAGAAGTTTTAATAGACAAAGTTATTTATAAAATTATATTTTAACATTAAATTGTTTGTCATAGAAACTTCCCACATTGCGTCTTTTACAGATCATGATTTTATAAATGATAATGGCAAGTTATTTTATTTTTTATATCAATGACGACTCTAGTAAAAAAAATGTTAATAACTTATGAAAAATATATCTTTACTATCATCGGTAAAAATTTTCCTTCACAAATTTTAAAATATTTTCAAACATGTATATGAATGATTTGATCGATGAAATAGTACTTAATTAACTTTTCTATGTTTGTATAGTTTATTTAAAAAAATAATTTCTGAATATTTCTCGTACTAAAATACATTTATAATATTTACATTAATGTTAATTTGAGCCAAGCTGACAATGACATCATTTTGAGCACAATATGTATATGCTTCTATATTTGACTAAAGCTCTGAATGAAACAAAGACTCCATCTCTATAACCTTTTCAAAGAATTCTTCCTGTGTTAGAAAATGAGTCTTTGACGAACTTGGGTTCAATGCCCTAGTGTATAAGACTATTCATTACTATCACATAATAAGTCCAGCTATTCATACTGGTTTTGTCTCAGTTCTTTCTCAGTGCAACTAACAACAAATAGGTAGTAAATAAATATATATCATAGGACTTTACTTATGGTTCATTATGGTGAAGTCCCTTAGTAGCAGACATGAATGTCTAAAATCAATATTTATGGACATTTAAAACTATTTCTCTTTGGTCTAGGAATACAGGTAATTGTTTTGCCATTCCACTGGCTAACAACAATACTAAGGCACAAATGGTAAAAATTTGTACATTATTTGACAGTTGGTACGAGCTTGATTCATGAACAATTCTATTACTATTTGATCTTTCAGTACCTCGACTGTGAAGAAAATAAAAGAGGCTGACGCAGGTAATAAAGTTAACCGGCAAGCGGAAGCAGCTTGTCAAAGTTGCCCTGTATGCCTCTGGCAAAACACAGCTACGAATAAATCCAATAACTGGGTAGTATAGTCCAACAGATACTTCAAAAAGAAGAAATGCAAGGAAGCATGTGTAAACACATGAATCCGGAAAGTTGGTTTCTGATATTGCACATGCTCCTAGTGCAACAGATGCTAATAGCATCGTAACTGGCAATATAGAATTGGGTTTGTACTTTTTAGCTACTAGCCACTTATGCAAGGTAGATCCAATCATTATACACAACATAAAGCAAGAGAACACAATTCCTAAAGGAGGACTAACAGGACTTAAAATAGGAGTCCACAGTACAATAAAAACATACATCACAGATTCAAAAATTGATTGAATTAAGCATAACAATAATACTTCTTTTTTCAAAGAAATTTTTAACATGTTACTTAAATCAAACCAGCACATGTTTTGTAAAGTAGATGCTTCATCCCACAGTGAAAATGCTAAGCTGCCAGAAAATATAAGACAAGGAACAGCCAATAAAAAAGGAATTACAGGTCCCATTTCCAATACATCTGCAAAAAGATTTGATATCAAACCTGAAATTATTGCTAGTAATCCATTATAAAATGTTGCTTTTGAAAGTGTGTTATTGAGCCATGACAATGGAAGCTGATGTTTTTCAACATGCTGATAAACATACCATGCTTCAAATACTGAAAACAAAATTGATGTGCCAATACCACCAAGTATACGACCCACAAATAAAACTTTAAAACTTGAAGAAAGCTTTGATAAACAAGACAATAAATAAATAATATTAAATACAATGCACATCAATCTTCGCCCACAGTAGTCTGCAAGTCCACTCACACATGTCCCAAATATGAAGCTTGATGCAAAGCCTGCCATATACAGTAAGAATATTTCATCTTCCCTGAAACCATAGTAGCTATATAACTTGTACATATATGGTCCTTGCAGCCAATCTGCAAAGGTGGCAGGTAAATAAACTGCAAAAAATTTGTACTGTAGTTGACGGAGAGCATCATTTGAATTTTCCTTGTTTGTCACACATTTATAAGTACTGCATTGGAATAAATACACTACAGCAATGAGAAAAAACAATGTAAATAAGAACATTCCAAATGGGAAATTTAAATCTACAAAGTAACAAAATATTAATATGGTGTTACTGAAACTTCATTGGGTACAAAAATGAGGTTACACAAAATCACTTCACAAGTGTGTATAGGTGCATTATCCAGTTTGGTTGTCGTTTACGAACAAATTCATTTGGTTAAAGTTGCACAGCAATACTTCAGGATCATAAAGCATCTTAATACTCCATTATTAAATACACATAATTCTACTGAATATCATCTTGTGGGTAAATGGCCAACTGGTCATGCACCGTCGGGTGCATTTGACGCTGCAGGTTTGGGTTTATCCAAACGCACAATCAGCGCACAATCGTGCACGAATATTGCATCAATTGTACTGAACAACGATTGTACGGTATAGTATAAGAAACTTTAGCAGTCGACACAATACCGCATTTAACGATGTACGGTGTATATCAAAGAAACTAAGCAGTCGTCACATTACCGCATTTAATGAGCATTATTTATCACGATTTATGAACATTGCGAAAAAAACAACATATACACGGCAGTACAACTTTTATTTGCACGAGAGACACAAACGTTCTTGGAAACAACATCCACTTCCCACATTACGGACGTGGTCGGATATTTTATGCAATGAAGTGCCAAAAGGAGGTTTTATTCCCGAATTTATATTGGCTTCTTTGTAGTGAGTTAATGTTATGACGTTTTATAATCTTATCAGTGAATTATTCATTCTGATTAATGATATACTTTGGTGTCATATTCACGAGCATATTGTACGAGTGAAACCCCAGCAAGTCAGCTTATGATACGGAATAATCAGTATTATATAGATTTGATTTATCAACTTTCTTTCAAACTTATAATACAAACTTATAATACTTATAATAAACTTATAATACAATGCTGTGTAACTTAATACAATGCCGTGCCATGCAATGCCGTGTTCACGCACGAGCCCAAAGGGCCCGAGCAGTGTTAATGTTCAAGGGCCCCCGATAGCTTAAAAATTATTTAATACTAAATTTAAAAAAAAAAATTGAGAAACAAAGTTATGGATGATTAGACTATACGCAAAACATTGGTATATACTGCGATTTTTCTAACTTTGCCCCTCAAAGCCACTCAAATTCCATCTTCGCAATGGAATATGTCACGGTATTTCGCATCTTTTTCAGTCGATCCGCTAGATTTCGCATGATCGTGACTGTATGAAGCAGTGCTTGCGATCATGCGACTTCTACCGGAACGACCGAGAAAGACGCGAAATGCCGTGTGATATTCCGTTGCGAAGATGGGCATTGAGTAGCCTTGAGGGGCAGTATAACATTTTTGCGCATCATTGGATAATATTCATAATATGGAATGTTGCTGGTTGATGCGAGAATGACACTTCGTAATATGAAGTTTAATTTTTTTAAACAAAACTTGTCTTTAAATATTTTTATTAAATTTGAGTGCTGAATTATTTTGAATAATTTAAATTCATTCATGTGTTTGAAGTTTTCGACATTGAATAATGTTAAACCGAAACACTAAAAAATACTTTCAAAATATTTTTTTAAAAAACATACAAAAGTTTATGTAAATTGATAGGATTTTCTTTATATTTCAGCATGGAAATTGGGGGGGGGGGGAGGGGAATCGGTAAATGTAAGAATAGTGGGCCGCCAAATCAACCTTAGGCCCAAGGGCCCCCAGTGATGTTAAAACGGCCCTATTCACAAGGCTGGGAAGTTACAATAAAAAAAATGCAGTTTGGGGACGAGGCATCGGAATTTTGAAACTAAATTGTAAACGAAACGGCTTCGCGACCAGCAGCTTAAAACGAGCAAGTTGTGAAAAGCGACTTATATGAAATTCCAGCGTGTCGTGACCTTTTCGTAAATAACTAAAGTACAATTAATTAACAGTAAACGAAATCATCGAATTCTATGTTAATTTCGCTCAAAATGAACCAAACCTGCCAGCTGCCTGCGTTCTCCTGCCAGCTGGCATATTATTGTAATTGGCGGCTCGTGTCTCGGTTGCACAACTCCCAACATATCGATACTTTTAATATGTTAGGAATATATATTTTCCACTTATTACCATTCATTAATCGATATTGCAACCACGAAGTCTTGTAGACTTCGTGATTGCAACATTATAGAAGTATGAAATAATTTTGAAATAAAAGAGAGCCTGTCAAATACTTTCCATGGAGGAATGTATATATTATATTATAGGAGAGGAAACTCGTGTGGCACTACCTACAATAAGGTTCAGGAGTTAAATCGACAACACTTGACACGGACTACTTGATGAAGGAATCATGGGACGCAGTTTATAACGCTGTTGACACAAATGAAAAATATAGTTTATTTTTCTCCAAGCTTTCAATTCATTTTAACGCGTGCTTTCCTCTTAAAAAGAGAAAATTAAACATTTCAAGCAAAAGTAATACTTGGATCACACAAGGAATTAGAACATCGTGTAAAAACAATCGTACGCTTTACTTTACTTCTAAACATCATAACATATCACCGGGTTTCCATATATACTTCCGAGAATATAAAAGAATTTTAAGAAAAGTAATAGTTCAGGCAAAAATAATGAAAAATAGTCAGGACATTTTGAGCGCTAGTAACAAAACTAAAGTAATGTGGGATATCGTAAAAAATACAACCACATCATCTCGATACCTTGTAGAGAATGTTATTTTAAAGGATAATGAAAGATAAACGAGTAATCCGGAAAAAGTTGCCAATCTCTTCAACAAACACTTTTCTATAATTGCGTCTGATCTCACGAAGGGACTAAAATCACAAAATTCAACATTTTACACTTCCCAAAAAATTTCAGATACGATGTTTATTTCCGAAACTTCTCCCAACGAAATCCTCAGAATAGTCAGTAAACTAAAAAATAAATATTCATCTGGTTTAGATGAATTTCCGGATTGTTTATTAAAAACTTGTGCACCTGCCTTTATACATCCGTTAACTCACGTTTTCAATGCTTCTTTATGTACAAGAATATTTCCAGATATTTTCAAAACAGCAAAAATTAAGCCACTTTTTAAAAAAGGGAACAAAAATGATATTCAAAATTACTGGCCAATTTCTCTTTTGTCAGTTTTCTCAAAAATATTAGAAAGGCTTTTCTACTTACGAATGGAAACTTTCCTCAGGAAAAACAGAGCGTTTTCAGACTCACAACACGGTTTTAGAAAATCAAAACCTACGGAAACTGCCATTTTTTCTTTTCTCAAAGATGTTGCTTCATCAATAGACCAAAATGAAGTACCCATTGGAATATTCTTAGATCTCTCGAAAGCTTTTGACGTTATTGACCATAAGATCTTGCTCTCAAAATTACCTTCGTATGGAATTCGTGGTATTGCCCTAGATTGGATAACTTCTTACCTTAAACATCGGACTCAAAGAGTAGAAATACCATACTGGCAGGAAAGGACATTACATACTTATATTTCCAATTCTTTGCCAATTGTGCATGGGGTCCCGCAAGGTTCGATCTTAGGTCCTTTTCTCTTTCTGTTATACGTAAACGATATGCCCTCGTCTATTAAAAATGGAAGAACGGTTCTGTTTGCTGATGACACGAATGTTCTTTGCAAAAAAGAAGCAGTAAATAGTACAATTTCAGAAGTTTCAAATTAGTTTAATAATAACAAATTAATTGTTAACGAAAGAAAAACTGTTTCAATGCATTTTTGCATCTCAAATCGGAAATCGCATGTTCCATTGAAAATGAACAATATGCAATTAGCTGATGTTGAGGCAACAGGCGCGGATCCAGACTTCTCTTTTGGGAGGGGTCACGTTAAGACTCAAGTGCATTTATTTCGGAAACAGGGGAGGGAACAGAATGTAATAACTAGAGACCGGAAAAATATGTAGTAAAAAACGTCAAAATATGTGCATAAATATGTAATAAAAATAGTAAGAATATGTAATAAATATGTAAAATCGAATATAATATGTAATATTAAAATACACTAATAATAAAATATATTTACGTTATACGAAATTAAATTTATAAAAACTGCTCACTTCACATCATACACCTTTCTCGTCGGTAGTAAAAGCTTCATCTATTGTAATCCAGGACGTAGTTTAGCAGCTGGACTAATCCCAATAGAAGCCATTGCACAAACTGGCGAGATCTACGGCCAGCAATAATACACTGTAGCATCTTCATCGATGTGTTACACGTCAATGAACGCAAATTTTTCTCCGAAATTAAGGTTACAGATCACAAAATGCGGAGTCAATGATGCTTTGGACACCCAGATTTCCCCTATAATCTAGGGAAAATGCTGAGATTTAAAAAAATACATCTTTTCATAAAAATATGGAATTAAATAGAAGAAAATTGATAAAATAAAAAAATATATTGTGAAAACAGCAAAATATGTAAAATATGTAATACAATACTAAATATGTAAAAATATGTAACGAAAAAAGTCGATAGTGTATTAGGAGGGCTATGATTCGTCAAGATTACAAGTTTGAGAACGGTAAGTAGAGAGACAAAAAATATGTAATTACATAAAAATCTGGTCTCTAGTAATAACATATTTTTGACGTCTGTTATACGTATATCAGATCGATTTTATTATTCAATAAATATATTTAGAATTACTATTAAAATATTTAGAAATTCAAGATACCAATAATCACATATCAGCTTACTATTGTTACCTCACCCTCATCACCTGGGAGAGTGGCGGGTGTAACTTCGGAATTTTAAACGGTAACCCCCAATCTTTGTTGCAGATTCGAATTCTGCCTACAAACATATGTCAATTTTATTCTGTACATTTGTTTTAAAAAAATGAAAATTTATAAAGTTATCAATAATAACTTTCAAATGACCAAAAATAACTTTCATTTGATACAATATGAAACAATTTGTGAAGAAACTTATATCAGAGAAACATGAAAATGTGTGCAATGAAAAAGAATGTATTTTTAATAAATTATAATTAAAAAGTAAATACATATAATAAATAAATAAACCAAATTATACTTTTATTTTATCTTACAATTATTTTTCTCAATTTCATTTTTTCTTTTTTACATTTTTTCGTTTATAGTGCTCTTTCATATATTAATAAATTTGCACATTCGAATCTTCTTCAATGGCGATTTTTCTATAACAATGTTGTAAACTTCATTATAATTTTTGGGACAACTAAACCAAGACATGGAAACATCTTATAAATTTCATTTAATGCAACATTTAATATATTGCAAATAACTGATCTGATTCCTTTTGCATTACCATGGTGCTTTGTATAAATAAAACCCAAATAAAGTAACGTCATTGCAATACTGTTCATCAAGAACGAAATCTGTCAAAAGATACTTTTGATACCGGATTTGAACTCAGCGAAAGCAAAACATTCAAATAAGATATTTTAGCGTCAGACTCTATCTTCGCTCATCAGCCGAACTAAAATTTTCTAACCGGATTCGGGCTCAGCGACAGCAAAATAGTATTCAGTAAGGTCTTTTAGCAGTGGCGAAGCTGAAGGGTAATCTGGGAGACTTATACTACTCAAATTATTTTTCAATAAAATCTGTCGTGTGCCATTTTTCAATATTTTTGTTACTGAATCGTCGAAAATTGAATGTGTTCGACTCCTTTTCCCCGTTTACGCGCGAGGGAATTAGCAGGGCTGCAGAAATATACTCTTTGGGGCCGGTGGGGCCTTTGGGGGCGAGGAGCCTGCTAGTGGATAGACACCGGCTGGCTTTGCCTCATATGCGCACAAGAGAAAGTGCGCTATCTCCCTTCTTTTGCATTGACTGGGCAGCGAACCCAGCAGGAGCCTAGGCTCTCAGCAGGCACGGACTTGTACAGCGATGCATGCCCACGTCTCGATCAGGCATATTAACCTCATCGCCTGACGTGGGAAAGTAGAGTTGTTTGTGTGCCGCTTGTGTGATTTTTGTTCGTGTTTTCTTTACGAAACAATTAATGAAGCTAAAGATATAGTGTTGCTGACAATGTCCCACTGACTATGCCTCAAAAGCTAAAGATATAGTGTTGCAGACAACGTCCCACTGACTATGTCTCATATCTTCTCAACGGTTCACGATATCGAAATGCAGTTTTCGATACTTGAAATGCGGAATCACGAGTCAAGTAATACGCCTTAGAGATAGAAATAGTAGCGATACGCAGTAATATATTGTGTTAGATAGGAAGAAACTATGACGGACTACAGGTTTCAAGATTTCGAAAACTTTCATTTTATTAAATTTCTTGACGAAAAGCAGTTTTACACCTACAAAGCGTCCTTTCGTTCAAAAGCGTTTTCGTTTCTAATAAAACAATATCCATTCCTTGACAGTAAGCAGCCTCGAAATGAAACGACAAATGTATACATTAATAATGCAAAATATATGCCTGTAGTTTTGTTTGCTGAAGTATAATAATAATAATAAATGTCTTTATTGATATGGCGAGGCTCGGGCCATCAGGCCCGCTCTTCCGCCTAACCACATATCACATGTTAACAATTTAGTTCATACAATGCAATTTACAAAAGTACAAGTATGATAGTTTATATTAGGTAAGTTATATTATAATAGGTAAGTAGTTAGTTGAGTAGAAGTATCATTTGAAGCAACTTATGAACAATATCAAAGGTTAAACAGATACAAAAAATGTTACAGAATGAAATTTGAAAAAGAGAAAAGAATTTGAATTTAGAGACGGAAATCGACAACAAAAATTTAAATTGCATAACGTTATGCGCTCCACTTGTCTGCGCGCTACGCGGCAGCCTGGTATTCACCCCGAGCGACTGTAATCTATTAATACAGAAACATACCATTTTACCCGCCGCTCGGCCCTGGAGGAAAACCCGCTAGTCGGGGAAAACCCACCAGGCAGGCTGCGTCCTAATACAAAGTTAAGCTAAGCTAATCTGAAGTGAGAGGTCCTTGGAATGTTTTCCTCAGCTGCTGTCCATGCTGCACGGGGTCGTCTTCTTGCGTGTGCTTAACTCCGCCTCTGCTCCTAAGAATGAAATACAGTTCCGGCAGTATCAAACAATTCGCACGAAAGTAAATTTTCAACAAAAATACATTAATATTATTCCTAAAAATATATTAATCATTTCTAGATACTTCTGAGGAAGAGGTAAAACTGTCATGAGTTTAATTTGATAACTGACAATTAATAGTTATTTAAATTGTAAACTGAACTGATGTAAACCGACTACTTTGTAAGAAAACGATTCAGGTGTTTTTTAAACGATGTTAATGAGGTGCAGTTTTTAATATTGGAAGGCAATTTATTCCACTCTCGGGCTACAGTAATTGCAAATGATTTATTGTAGTAGTTAGTTTTACTTTTCGGAATGCAGAGTAACTGGGATTTCTGAAATCTGGAGGATTTAAGATGTACAAAATACTTTGTTAAATATGACGGGGAACCTGTTTTTAACATCTTAAATAAAAGACAGAGGCTGTGATACAAACGCCTATTCTTTAGTGTTAAAATTTTGTGATCTTTATAAACACCAGAGATGTGATCGTATTTTCTTATATTATAAATGAAACGAATACATGCATTTTGAGCTCTTTGCAGGGTTTGAGCAAGTGAATCTTTCAAATTGTTATACACAATGTCACCGTAGTCGAAGTGAGGACACAAGAGGGTTTTTACTAACATTTCCTTCGTATTAGTCGGGAGACATTTGTCAATACATCTAAGGGATTGCAAAGATGCATAAACTTTGCGACATACATTTCGGATCTGATATTCCCAGCTTAGATGATCATCAAATATCAAACCCAAGTTTTTCACTTGTGAATGACGAGGCACTGCGACATTGTCTATAAGCACATCAGGAACAGATGAACATTCAAGTTTCTTATGCATTTGGGAAGAGCCAATTATGATCGTTTGTGATTTAGTAGGATTTAAATTGAATCCGTTTCTAATTGACCATTTGACTACAGATGAGAGTTCATTATTTAATTTATTTATTAGTATTTCTACCTGTGATGGTTTCCCGGAGATGTATATTTGCAGATCATCCGCATACATATGATGACTACATTCTTTAAGTTCCCTAGATAGGTCATTTACGTATATTAAGAAGAACAGTGGCCCTAACACGGATCCCTGAGGTACTCCCTGGTGGACAGGATTTGGATTAGAGCAGAGATCGTCAACTACTACGATTTGTTGCCTATTGTGGAGATAGCTTGCAATCCAAGAGATGGTGGAATCAGAGAAACTTAGATGTTTGCATTTCGCTATTAGGATGTCATAATCAACAGAGTCAAATGCTTTACTAAAGTCTAAAAGAGTTAATACAGTTATGTGTCCATCATCTAAGGCTTTTCTTATGTCTTCTGTTACTTTTAATAACGCTGTTTGTGTGCTTCTACCTTCTCTAAAGCCAGATTGGAGGTTATTAAGCAGATCTGAATCAGTTAAATATTTTACAATCTGTTTTCGAACTATTTTTTCCAGAACTTTTGACAATGTCGGCAATATACTAATCGGACGATAATTGCAAGACGCTGACGTCTGCTCAGATTTTGGCAAGGGTCGAACATGTGCAAGCTTCCACGCTTGTGGGAAGGTTCCCGTAGTTAATGAGAAATTAATTAAATGCGTGAGTGCCGGAAGGGCAAATGGTAAAATAAATTTCAATTGTTTGGCTGTGATTCCATCGGAGCCATTAGCATTCGATTTTAACGAAAGAACAATCTTGCCAACTTCGTGATGATCTACGTTACGGAAATAAAATTTATCCCTGAGAGCAGGTGCATTGGTTGCGAGAGTCTGTAATGTATTCCGTTTGACATAAGATGGCATTGGTTTTGAAGCATTTACAAAGTAGTCATTAATGTCATCCAAGGGCATGTCAACAGGTAATGCGGAAGAATTTGCTTTCGAGATCCCCAGGTCTCTCAGTGTGTTCCAAATGTCTTTCGTGTTCGTTTTTACTTTAAAGATGTCATGATAATATCGAATTTTCGCATTCCGAATTTTTTGTTTTACGGAATTTCGTAACTTCTTGTACGCACTTTCATTTTCAGAGGTTTTATTGGATTTGAAGTGACGGTAAGCTAAGTCACGTTCCTGCATGAATTGCTTTAATTCTCTTGTAAGCCACGGGGCCGCGGGACGTGTCACACGTCGCGTTTTCCACGGTGCATGTTTATCGAAAAGATCTGATGTAATTTTATTGAAGGCTTCTACTTTACTATTAAGGGATATTTGATTGTAAATGTCATACCAAGGAGCTTTGGCACTGTCATCGCACATAGCCTCACAATTTATATTTTTGTAATCACGGTAGCGGATCATTTTATGTTTATATTTCGGGCATTTAATAGAGTACATCATAAATAGCAAATCATGCTTTGATACTCCGGAAACAGAAAACTGACCATATAGTAATACTTTCGAGGTGTCTGAAACGATCGCGTGATCTATCCACGTTTCAGTTCCTAACGATAGGTGGGTAGGGCCAAATTCTAATATTTGTAAATTGTATGAATTGATAGTGTCAATAAACTTTTCGGCCGAGTTCGTAAGCGGTGCCATCAGATCGCAATTAAAATCACCCATGATTATGATATCTTGATATTTATTTACGAATTGCGAAAGGGGAACTTCTAACTCGGATAAATCACCCGTTTTCGGGGGCCAGTAAACAACGGCAACAAGTATACGTTTCATTTCAATTTGAATTTCCGCAAACATATATTCCATGCCAGGTAATGTGGTTGTGGAGTGAGCGACTACTTTAACCTTTATGTCATCACGAACAAACAATGCAACCCCTCCACCCGCCTTTTCTTTTGCATTGCTTTTAATTATCGACCTGTCATTGCGAAAGAGTTTATAATTAGATACCGATACGAGTCCTGAATTTATTGTAGATTTCAACCACGTTTCGCTAATTAAAAACAGGTCTGGTTTCGTTTCAGTTATAATATTTGAAATTTCAGAGTAATGCTGCTTAAGTGATTGTGCATTTACGTGGAAAACAGACAAGCCACGAGGAAACTGGGACAAAGAGACCTGTAAATCTTGTAGGGTGGCCGGGCTACTTCGAGCGGGTTTGGGGCTTTCCAAGGGGCCGGATGGAGCACTAGACGCAGGTATAGAATTCCTGGAACGCATGTACTGAGAAAAAGTCGGTGTCAAACTTCCTTGCCACATTTAAGGAGATAAATGCGGGGGGAAGATTAAAGTGGCAATGAGCAGGAAGGAATCGGAAACTAAATAAGTTGCTTTTGATCACAAGTGGGACACTAACTACTTAGAATTAGTTTAAGTAATGTAAGTTTCTTATAACTAGTTGTTATTTTATGGGAATAATAGTTAACTATAATTATAAAAGTAATGACAATATTAGTACACAATAAAAAATGTGACAAAAAAAATAATGAGAGTATTAGTACACAATAGAAGAATTAATTGGAGTAATTAAAAAATAATATACTTCTAATATTAGTAATAATAGACTAAAAGTAGAAGTGTTAATAATAAATATTAATAATAATGATAATAATAATAGTAATAGTAATAATAATAGTAATAGTAATAATAATAATAATAATAATAATAATAATTGAATATCACAATAACAAATTACTGGAGAAGAAAAAAATTATAATTAATTTTAAAAAAATTATAATTAAAAATCTATTTAATTTATAATTAATTTTTGTTTTTAGAAAAGTAGCACATAGTCTTTTGCTCCTAATTCTTTATGCTATCCAGTTCTGCTATAGTTCTGATGCGAACTTTAGTGTTCCTCACCTTTACGATGATGACGCCATCGGTTGTCCAGACGTACTGTTGGCCAAAACGTTCCACAGCTTTTTTTAGGACGTCCAGCCGCATCCTCGTCAGGTCCTCCCGGATGGTGACACCCGTATTTTTCAGGTTTCTCTTCGATTGAAGAATTTCCCGGCGCTTCCTATAACTGGTAAATTTTACTATTATAGGACGAGTACCACCACTACTTTTACGGCCTACTCGATGGCTGCGATCAATGTCGCTAAGCTCTAATTGGACACCTATCTTTTTGGCTACATTGATTGCAATGCAGTCGGTGTCCTCGTCATCACGCTCGGGCTCCCCGAAGATCCTAAGGCAGTTACGACGCTGGTACTGCTCGAGCTCGTCGGTGCGGTCTGCCAGTTGAAGCTTGAGATCATCAATCTCCTTTGTCTGCTGCAAGAGTTTCTCTTCGTACCGAGAAACTAACGCCTCCAATTTCGTCTCCATCACTTCAGCAACAACCTGGGATAATTTGCTCATGAAAGCATCCGAAGTCAGGATGCTTTCAATGAGAGAAGCAGAGACAGCGTCATTGGCTTTGGCGTTGCGTGTAGACATGTTTTAAGAAATAGAGACAATATTTACACAAGAAATAAGTAGAAATAAAAGCTTATTTTACACAAGAAAATACTTTTGGAGAAAACTAAAAATGTTAAACAGTATATTAAAAATGTATATGTTTTACTTAACTCGTTCCAAGCAGACACTGGCGTGTGCGGCGCTCTTCACAAACGGTCCTACGGCTGAATAATCTACCTGCTGCGCCGCTCACTGAAAACTACCTGCGGTGATCCTCGGAGCGCTTAGGGAATACGTCCTCACAGCTCGGAGACCATGACACGACTCGTACAGTATTTGTTAGACACATTGGTCTAGAAAAAATTATCAAGACATGGTTTGATTCATACAACTCAGTCTAACTTTCTCTCTATAGAAAGCATTATGTGAAATGAATATGATTACATTAAAAGAGTTAAGACAATCCTGAGAGATTCCATGGGAAATTAACTGTGCAGAAACGAAAGATTTAAAGAACAAATTATCGACGTTTTTGTTGAATAAAAAAACGATGAATGGAGCTAATTTACAAAAATATGTAAAATAAAATTTTCAGAATAGCCAATTGCATGACTCTAGCTTCGCCGCTGTATTTTAGGTGTAAGGCACTATCCTCGCTCATCAGCCAAACTAAAATGCTCTAAATATAATTCTTTTCGACAAATCTTTACCACTAACCCCTTTTGATAGCTTTAACTTGTGCTAAAAGCGGCTTCTTACATTCTTACAAAACCAGAACCGGCATCAGACTTCAACGTTCAAATTAGGTTCGCCGTTACTAATTACATTAAGCATTTTTACGTTAAAAACACATTGAGTTCAATAGGAGTTCCGATACTGAATTGGATTTTATCATGGAAACTGAATTCTAACAAACCCCTGAAAGCAAGATTGTTGCCAATTTTATGTACATACCATTATTATTATTATTATTATTATTATTATTATTATTTTTAAATGTTTGAAGGCTTGGCAACTAAGGCCTTTAGCCTTTTTACTGTTTATTATAAAATGTCACATACACAAGTACAATTTACAGTTACATTTCAAATTTTATGAAACAGATTTGCTTCTTTCAGGAATTTTAACGTCCTGCCAGTCGCCGTTGTGTCCGTTCCTAGGTCCTCCTTCAGATCCCCCTTCATTTCACATCTGTCTCTGATTGTTACGAGATTCACGCAGTCCGTTAGTATATGCTTCACTGTTAAAACTCCACCGCAGTCGCAGAGAGGTGGTTCCTCATTCTTCAGCATGAATGAAGATGTTATTCTTGTGTGGCCTATTCTTAGCCTGGTAAGGCACACTTGTTCTCTTCGAGTGTAGCTGACGTGTGCTGGCCATTTATTCACGCTTTGCTTGATCGGCTTTAATTTCGTTTCAATGCTATTCCATGTGGTTTGCCATGCTCTGAAAATACACTTTAAAGCGGCATTTCTTGCGTCTTGAGGTCGTATTTCCGTATTAATTTCTAATTGTTTGTTTGCGGCATTTCTTGCTGCAGAATCAGCTTCTTCGTTGCCTGAAATACCTATGTGCCCAGGGCACCAGATGAATGTGACTGATGCTCCTCTCTGACTTAATTTATGACATGATATAAGTATCATTTGAAGCATCGGGTCCACAGGTAGGCGTCTGTCTATGGCGTTAAGGAAGCTGAGCGAGTCTGTGCAGATGACAAATCTTCTTGGGCTTAGAGTTTCACAGTATCGCAAAGCTTGCAATACTGCAAACAATTCAGCTGTGTAGACACTCGCTTCTAGAGGAAGAGTCCATGCTTTTGATATGCCTTCAGTTACAAAGGCTCTTCCAACCCCATTTTTGGTTCTTGATCCATCGGTGTAGATGATTGTATGATTTGCGATGTATTCTTCGAGAACTAATTTAAATCCGATTTTTAATTCTGCGGGAAGGCATTCTTTTTTCTTTACACTGGCTGTGTCGAGTCGAACATCTGGCAGTTTCAGCGTCCAAGGTGGAACTTCATAGGTTTTATACTTCAAAACTGATGGTAGAACGATGTTATAACATCTAGTTATTTCGATAGCACGGATGTTGGCTGGACGAGTGGCAGTAGGTCTTCGATCGTAAATATATGCCAAGTTAGGTCGAGTCATCAATGAATGGTTCAAATGCTCTGGCAGTGACAGCATTTTTGATCTATATCTGAGTAGTAGTGTTTGTCGTCTATGATATAGCGACATGGTACTGGTTTCACAATATAGACTTGAGGAAGGACTAGTGCGGAACGCTCCAGATGCATAACGGAGGCCTGCGTTGTGAATAGCATCTAATTTCCTTAAGCTTGACTTCCTGGCTGAGGAGTACACTGCGCATCCATAATCTATTTTGGACATTACCATTGATTTGTAGAGACGGAGTAAGATGTCTCTATCTGCTCCCCAATTTATATGCGAAATGCATCGTATTACGTTCAGAGCCGTTCTGCATCTAGACAATCTATATGCTGTTTCCAAGTTAAATGTCTGTCAAAGATCAAACCGAGGAATTTTGCCGATTCATTGTATGCCAGTTGAACACCATTTAATGCCAGATGAGGATTTCTGCATCCTTTCCGTTTTCTACAGAAATGGACGCATTTGGTTTTAGCTGCTGCAAATAAGAAGCCGATATTTTCCGCGTTCTGTTCTAAGGTATTTATGGCGTTTTGCATTTTCAATTTGATCATTGCCGGTGATTTGGCTGAATAAAATAGAGCAATATCATCTACATACATGCATTTTCCAACTGATGTTTCTATGCCGTCAAACATCTCATTGATCGCTATGATAAAAAGCGTACCACTTAATGGAGAACCTTGTGGTACACCATTCTCTAGTGCGTGGCTTTCTGAGATGGACTGCCCAATACGGACTTGGAAGGATCTGGTACTAAGAAAGCATGATAAAAAGTTTGGAAGTTTTCCTCTGATTTGCCAGTTGTGTAGCTGTCTCAGAATGTTGTAACGCCAGGTCTTATCAAAAGCTTTTTCCAGATCGAAGAATACAGCAACCATATGTTGTCTTTTGATAAAGGTGTTCTGAATTGCGTTTTCCAGATATATTAGCTGGTCAATGGTGGAATGATGCTGTCGATATCCGCACTGATATTTATTCAGGAGGTTGTATCTCTCGAGACGCCATGTTAGTCTGGTGTTGACCATTTTTTCTAGAATTTTTCCTAGACAGCATGTCAATGATACCGGGCGATAGTTTTCGTGTTTCCATGGGTCTTTGCCAGCCTTTAAAAGTGGAATTATTATCGCCTCTTTCCAGCATTTGGGGTAATTGCCTTGTATCCAGATGTTATTATATATATTTAACAAGATGGAGAGTATTTCTTCTGGTAACCGACGTATTATGCTGTAGGGGAGGTTGTCTGATCCTGCTGCTGTGTCTCCAGCTGCACTTATAGCGTCTTGTAATTCTCGCCTTGTGAAAAGAGAGTTATACGGCTCATCTATATCAGTTGTAAAATTTAGTATTTTTTCCTTCTTCTTCTCGCTTTTTCTCTAAGAAGTCTTCAGGATAGCTGTTTGTGTTGCTGACTTTGGAGTATTGAGAGGCAAAGACGTTGGCTATTTCGTCTGGGTTGCAGATTAGTTGCCCTTCATGCTCTATGCATGTAATAGGACTGAAAACATTTTTCCCGGCGATTGACCTGATCTTCTGCCATACCTCTGTGACTTTGGTCGTCCTGGTTATGGTAGTCACGTATTTCTCCCAACTTGATCGTTTTGCTGTTAGTATTTTTCTACGAGCAAGTGCACGCAAACGCTTGAAAGCAATAAGATTGTCTTGAGTTGGTGAACGCTTATATCTATTGAGAGCTCTTCTTTTCTCTCTTATTGCTTCTTTCGTCTCCGTATTCCACCATGGTACTGGCATTCTGGATGAGTGACCAGTACTTTGAGGAATGTATTTTCCAGCAGCAGAAATTACAGAGTTGGTGAAGTCTGTAACGTCTCTGTCCGTGTTTCCACTGGCATTTATTGGTTTTATGTGTCTAATGAAGCTGGACCAGTCTGCACGGTTGGTACACCAACGTTTTGGTAAATATACGTCGTTCTTTCGTATGTTTGAAGAAATCAACAGAGGGAAGTGATCGCTCTGATGAAGATCTGGAAGTGGATTCCACGTCAAACGTGTTGCAAGATTTGGACTACATATCGAAAGATCTATGGCTGAGAATGTACCATTTCTAGCGTTAAAGTGAGTGCTTGCACCTGTGTTTAAGAGTACGTATGTATTTTTAAGTAACAGGTCTTCAATTCTTCGACCGGCATCGTTTGTTCTAGAGCAGCCCCACGTGGTGCTATGAGCATTAAAGTCGCCTAGAATAAGAAATGGAGGTTGTAGTTGATCGATCAGATCTTGTGGTTCTTCATTTTGCCATGAGGCGTCTGGTAAGTATACGCAACATAATGTCTTCAATGGCTGGTATAGGGTTACTGCTACCGCTTGTAGAGGTGTATTGAGTTGCAGACGACTAACAGGACGTGTGTTGCTGATCAGTATGGCAACACCTCCTCTAGCTCGTCTATCAGGTTCTACGTCACTGCGGAAGGTCTTGTATCCTCTTAAATTGAAACGGTCTTGTGGCTTGAAATGCGTTTCTTGTAAGCAGACACACATTGGCGTGTAATTAGCCAGTAGCAATTTCAGCTCACAATAGTGCGAGATACAGCCGTTGATGTTCCACTGAATAATATTTTCCATAGTTGGAATGGAGTTCTCTGTTATGGGGTGAGTATGTCCGGCTTATTTTCTAGGTTTTCCTTTTGGCCATCCTTTCTTCTTTTTCTTCTTGCGGGGGATTTTGCTTGGATCAATGGATTGGTATTCGTTATTTTCCGCACTTACCATCGAGCTTGTCTCTGAGCAAGTGGTCGTATCTTGACGATTGGTGGTAGATGACTTAGTTTTTTGTTTTAGGAAGTCCTCCTTGGTGTATTTTGAAAGACGATCGACTTCGGTAGCCTGTTGCCGATTCGCCTTTACTGGATGTAGCTGCGGGGGCAGCCACTGGAATTATTTCTGTCTCATTTGGCGGGGGTTCCGAAGATTGCTTTTCACTTAATATTTCACATTGAGTGTTTGTATGTAATTCTTCCGTGTGGATTTTCTTGTTATAAATTTCATTAAAATACTTTTCTATGCAGAGAGTTATTGCAGGCATTAGTTCTCTTACTAATGAAGGAACTGATGTGCTTTTAGTGATTGCTTCTACGTACGTGATGTTTCCTTTACTTTCAGGGCACACAAGCTTTTTTGCTTCAGGATAGCTGATTTTTTGTGTGGCTTTTACTTTTTGTATTGCTGCTTCCTGCTTGTATATTGGGCAGTCCCTTTTGACTTTGTTGAATGCTGTCCACTGCAATTGATGCATTTGATAGGATCTATGCACGGATCATCACTATGAAATGGCTTTCCACACTGACATGCTTTGATTCTCGCACATCTAGATGCTGTGTGTCCAAAACGTAAACACTGGAAGCACTGCATCGGTTGAGGAACGAACAATCGTACGCTCAGACGATGAATGCCAGCTTGAATCTTCTCTGGTAACGTACTACGGTTGAACGTCAAGACATGCGATGCTGAAGGGATTATCTGGCCGTCCCGCCTCATTGTTAGCCTACGACAGGCGATGACTCCTTGAGAAGCTAGTTCTCGAGCTATTTCCTCTTCACTGCAGTTCAGTAAGTCACTGCAAACTACTACACCTTTGCAAGTATTCAACGTGCCATGAGCATTTACTTCAACATCGATAGTGCCTATTTTCTTCAATTCTAGTAACTTTTGTCCTTGATTTTCATTAAATGTTTCTAACAAGAGTCCAGTTGGAGTTTTCTTTATATCTCTTATGGCAGATCCAGCCCAAGTGTTAATACACTTTTCTATTAGAAATGGGCTTACTTTTTCAAAATTCCCTTCTTTTCTTTTAACTGTAAGGTATTTTGGTACTGCTGTTGTGTTCTTAAAGAAGTCATCAGGGTTTACGATTCTTCCAGTTTTCATTTTTTTCGCTCTTAACTCAGGACTTTTTTCTGGACGAGGGTTTTTACGGGATCCCTCAACCCTGAAATCGCAAACTTCCATGCGAGTCCCGCGAAGTTTGCTATCACTCGTAGCAATATCTGCCAGGGATGCCGAGTGATCCGCACCCGTGGCATTGCAGTCGCTGGCTGACGACGCCCGGTGGCCTGCTTGCTCACCACCGACCGCCGGTACTGGGGCTCCGATCCCCTGCACCGTAAGCGTCGATCCTAAAGGACCCTCCATCCCGGGTTTATATTCGGGGTCGCCTTCCCCTAGCGTTTTTGAGCTACCGCCAGCTAAAAGGAAACGGAAGAAGAGAAGGGGGACAGTGAAGAATAGAGTTAGAATAGAAGGGTAAAATAGAAACGACTCCCTAGCCCTCGCAAACCTAATAGCGTCGGGGTCAGAAACACAAGAGTTGGCCGATGGGAAGGTTGGCCTACAGGACAGAGAAGAGAAGTGTGCCACAAGTAAGTGGAAGTAATGACACACCAAGTTAAAAGTGGGAATTATAGGATGTTTAGGGGAGTGACAGCGGACAGCTGCTCTTATTAGTCGCCTTCTACGACAGGGGGAGGTCCCATGGTGTTATTCTACTAAAACCCCCGAAACCACACGGGGTATTATTATTATTATTATTACTAAGTTTAGCTAGTTCTATTTCCTTTGAACAACAGTTGTGACTTTTAAGCTGAGTCCATGTGTTGACGTCTATTTTATCTACAATTATCTCGTTCAATTAATGACAAATATTCACATTAAGTTGGCAACACTAGTAACACAGAGTGTATTTGATTCCGACTTTAGATATGTTACTTGTTTAGATTTATTTCTTTGTACTAAAAATATTTTTAAAGCCATCTTGAAAACACTTTCGTTTTTATTCAAAGTAAATTCCAATTTCTATATAAATTCATTAGTTTTAGCACTGCTAATTTTTTAGAAATTTCTAGAATTGTCTGAAAATATCTGAAAATGTCTCGGGCAGTCCCGATTCTGAAGGGAGACTGGAAAGGTTATTAGTTTCTCAGAGTTTTTTTAGATATGTTAGAGTTTCTCACAAAATTGTGACGGTTCATCATTTTGGGGGGGGGTCATGACCCCCGTGACCCCCCCTTGGATCCGCGCCTGTGAGGCAACAAAATTTTTAGGTCTTTCAATTCAATCAAACCTCAAATGGAATGTACATATAACAGAATTAAACACTAAATTAAATTCATTATGCTACGCATTCAGAATTCTTTCAAATTCTGTCAGCCTTCATGCAGCTCGTTGCGTTTATTTTGCAAATGTGCATTCCCGCCTGAGATATGACATAATATTCTGGGGAAGCTCATCCTGTACTATTCAGACCTTCAGATTGCAAAAGAAAATTATTCGAATAATGAAAAAATGCCTTCCACGTGATTCCTGCAAGCCTCTTTTCATTGAGCTGGGAATCTTACCATTGCCTTGTCTATTTATTTACGAATCTGTAATATTTGTCAAAAATTACCTACTTAACGGAGGGAACGTATTTTCATGCAATATTGATATTTATAATTACAACACACGTCGTAGCAATCACGTGCATCAAGTGTCAGTATCAATAGCTCAGTACAAGAAATCAACATACAATACATGTACGTTACTTTACAACGCATTGCCAGATGACATAAAACAATTAAAGTCGGTACACAAATTTAAGTTTAAAGTAAAATCTTTTCTGCTGCAAAACTGTTTCTATACAATTAGAGACTATACTGATCGTGAAAAAGAAAAATAATGTTTAATGAAACAAAACAAAGATATATAATGAATTAGTTTACGTTTGCATTGTATACATTTAAAAAAAATTAATACGCCTGTAACAAGTAATGTACTTCATCTTCCGGGTCAATGACCCCCATCTCGATCAGGTTTTTGTCCAGTTTCCCTGATCCATTGAGAAAATGCTGAGATGGCCCCTTATTTTGCTTCTGGACGTAAATGTAGCTTCACTGTGCGCACGTTTTGTTTAGCACTCCTTTTGCTTGTAGTTCATTTACAGTTGAAATTGATTTTCTATAACTCGGGAAAAACATTTTTCAAATATTTTTATTTTTCTAAGATAATTATTTTCTAAATTCATTTTTTCGTTTTTTTTTAAATTCTGGCCCGCAAGAAAATGTACGCAGATAAATTTCTTTCCCCACACGTCATATAAGGTTTTTACTGTTTTTTGACAAATAAATAAATAAATAAACACTGCACTCTGTGGCTAGAATGGATACTTCTTGATAGTTGAACAGCTGGCTCAGGTGCACGGTACTCCATCTACTTTTTGGACATCCCATGTAGATAATAACCTCCATATCACGTACTAGTACGCTAATTTGAGCTAGAAAGAATAAATTGGCAATTATAAAAACAAACTTTTCTGTGTAATATTTGTAAAATATATTCTGAAAACCACTGTGGCCACTACTGACTTGAAATTACCATCTAACTTTTCTCGCTTCAAAGCAGAAATTCACTTTTGTCCTGAGGATACTATAGTTTTGCTTTCCTGATTTCTGGGAACGGTAGGGAATCTAAAAAAGCTTACTCTCTCCCGCCCCGTTTTTCTCCAGTCCAATACTGCACACAACTTGTTTATCAAGAAAATACAACTTAATTTTAGAGAATACAGAATATCTCAAGGAAATGAAGTGTACCTACATTATACACGAGCATTTTAAAACTATTATGAGCAGAGGAAAATCTGTAACGAAATATGATCTCGATGTACTAAAAGAAAATCCACACGTACCCCATATAACAATTAGTTTGCAGCATACCGGTATTGTCACTTGCCACCCAGAGGCGACGCTGCGACGCTGTATTTACTAAAAATCATGTGTTCTCCGTTTCCTCGGGGTCTGCCTTCTGACGGGTGAAGTTGCTAACATCACTCGAGGGGGTTGGAGCACATATTTGGGTGGGAAACAGACGACTCTTTGTCGTGTGTGTCTACTGCCCAGATCAAACACTTACGCCTCCGAAATCGAAGATATTCTCACATTCGACACCAAGGTTCCCTACTTGGTGATTTCACCTACTTGGTGATTTCAATGCAAGACACCGGTCGTGGGGTTGCTTAGGTTCCAATAGGAACGGCACCAATCTACCCACTTTAGCAGCGACGAGACGGGGCATATATGTATGCGCGCCGAAACGTCCCACATATTTCCCTTCAGCCCAGCGCGGAACGCGCAAGCGACCGGATATTACCGAATTTGCGATCGCGAAGGGAGTTGATGTCGATGTACCGTCGTTACTACCCGAACTGGATTCCGATCACAATCAGGTAATACGTGTGGTGACATCTCTTGTCGCAGCACGCCAACAAAGAATGCGAACAACGCGCGACATTGACTGGATAGGTTCACAAGCTCAAGTGAGCGATTTGCTCGAGCAGAGACCGCTGGTGACAAATATGGACATAGAATCTGCGGTGCACTTGTTCACTGACACGGTTATGTCCGTAAACAAAAAGTCACGAAAGTGACGCGCGTGCCTGATTCTCGTCCCGAGTTGACAGATGAGCAGAGACTGACACTGCAAGCGCTCCGCAGAGCAGTGTCATCGCCGATTTGATGCTTCGATTTGATGCTTGAAGCAAGCTTCATCGCCGATTTGATGATCCTGCAGACGGGGAGCGGGCCGAGCGCTGAGCCGAGAATTCCGTGCGTCTCTGAGATACGAGAGAAACGCTCGGTGGAAAAGTACAATTGAAGAGTGCAATCTCCACGGCAAACGCCTTTGGGGCTTATCCAAACCGCTGGAGCGGCAACGAGGAATAAACCATTCCATTCAGACCAACCCGGACGCCCCAAGTCTCCCTGGTCAACCTCTTCCGGCACCGGAGTATGTGTGGGACGCCGCCGCTAAAAGCGAAGTCTTTGCTGACTCGCTCGAGAGGCAGTTCAGACCCAATAATGCTGGAGCTAGTGATGCTCACTTGACTGTGCGCCTACGGTGTCACCTAACAGCCACACCGAACACATCAGCCCGCCGAGTGACGGGCGGAGAACTCCGCAGAGTGCTCCGACGTCTAAATCCTAAAAATCTTGCGGCCCTGATGGCATTACCGTCGCCCAATTGAGAGCCGTCGGCGACAAAGGGGTGGAATTTCTCCTGGCGCTCTTCAATGCCTGCCTAGCACAAGGATATTTCCCACGTGCGTGGAAAGTTGCATTTGCTTAATACCCAAGTGCGGTAAAAGCCTCTTCCTGCCGAGAGTAGACCCATTAGTCTACTCTCGCTCCTAGGTAAGACTCTAGAGAGAGAGAGAGAGAGAAAGAGAGAGAGGACGATCTCCATGCAGAGGCGCGTCAGCTGCTGCGCGGAGCTATGACCCGCTCTGAATCCGAATTGTTCGTCTCGGAGGAGACCTAGGCGCCGTATTTCCTGCTGCAAGCGTGCCAGTATGAGGCGTTCTTAAGTCTTTCCTAAGAGCGAGAGTCGACTAATGGGTCTATAACTACTCGGCGCCTTGCTCCAAACATTTAAAAAATATTTATTTTCGTTAACAGAATTGGATCTTCTGCCATCAATGTAAAGGTTGACTAAGGCAATCATTAAAATCCCGTAGTTTGAAATCGGTCGAATGTAGTTCAAAAAACATTCTGAAGAGAAATTAGTGGAGCAACAACACCACATATTTTCTCGCATTATTTGTAACTGCTCCGCAACATTATATTACCGCATGCAAAAGTGTTCAACCAGCAAACATATTTTTCCGCGTGGAGATCCGAACTCAGGTTCTCTTGAGTTAACTCGCCGTAAGCCTTACCTTTATGCCAAGGAATTCGCCTTGACGTACGAACTTGGGCCAACGCTTGTGGTAATGTACAAGCCCAATGGTTTTCTTCAGAAATATATTTTACCCAGACATTTAGATTACAAAAGTTACACAAATCTAAATTAATAAAACTTATGTTTGTCTATGATTTCAAAATAACTACCTTTATATAAGCTCATATGGTTATTCTACTGGTTTATTTATAGGATATAAAACTCATTCAGTTGATTTTATGATTTGTCTGTTTGACCACGCCAATTCCAGTAATGGCTAAAAAAATTTTTGATGAGACATTCCATCACTGAAGGCGAGGGCCGCGGCTCCTACGTGGGGCTGGAAGTAGGCTGAGCGGTAGGCCCGCTGCAGCCCTTCCAGTGGCTCCACAGCTCCCCTTCGCGTGCCCGTGCGAAGACGTCAGTTAAGCTGGCAAAGCCATTTTCAAAAAAACACATTTTCTCTATACCCAGAATTTTGTGCTATTTTTGTGCTTTCCAAATATCCAAAAATTAATTTTTTTGCTCCAACGGTTTTTCCAAAAATTGGTGGCTTTGCTGGCTTAATGTTAAGCTGGCAAAGCCAATTAGCCAAAACAAATTTTCTTTATACACAAAATATTGTGCTATTTTTGTGCTTTTCAAATATATAAACATTAATTTTTTTGCTCTTACCGTTTTTTCGAAAATTTAGAAAAAACGAAATTTCGAAAACGAATTTTCGAAATGCCCGGCAGGCGCAACAAACTACGCGTAAGAAAACTACTCGTAGAAAAAAAACTATCCATCAAAATTAGACTTTCTTGACACAAAAATAATCACAAAACAATTCTCTATCCAACAATGTTGTTTCGAAATATTCAACATTTAATATTCCCTATAAATAATAATAATTCTTTACACTACTGTCAAGAAACAACACAATTCAAGTCATACAATTCCTCATAAAAACTAAACGACTCAATATTTCGCAATGTTCTTTCCCAACAAACAGAACCAAACATTGTTCTAAAAAAGTACACACACGCTGATTTTTTTGCTCTCACAGTTTTTTGCAAAATTCAACAAAACCACTCACGAGTCACCCGGAACAACGCACTCCCGCAGGATAAGAAAATCACTCATCAAGGCAAAACTCTAATTCAAAATCAATTTATCCTCACATAACATCAACCACAATACAATACAATACAATACACAACAATATTGTTTTTAAGTTTTTTATTTTCGATACTATCCAAGAAAAAATTGTAAATCCTTTAACTGGGTACCCAAAAACTGAGGCCAATTGAGGCACATCAATCCTCCTAAATACTAAGCTACTCAACACATAGCATTGGCCTTCCCCAACAAACAAAATCAAACTTCATGCTAATAAACTACACTTACAATGATTTTTTGCTCTAACCGTTTTTTGAAAAATTAAACAAAATGACACGTATGTGGCGCAAGATAGCGCAACTCCGCCAAGAACAAAAACAATTTTCGAAGGAAAAATATCATTCAAACTTAAAATGTCTTATGACAGAACCAACAACAATAATATGCACTAAGCAACAGTAATGTTTTCAAATATTTGATTTTCGATACTATCTATAAAAAATCTAAATCAATACACTGAAAATCAAAAAAACGACGCATGGAGGTAAACAAATCCTAAAATATACTAAATTACTCGACCAATTGCATTGTCCTTTTCCCAGAACAACAACGAAATATTGTTCTCATAAACTACACCAACAATGATTTTTTTGCTCTCATCGTTTTTTTGAAAATTAAACTTAACCTCGTATGTGTGCACCGGAGTGGCGGAACCTCGGGATAACAAAAGCGACGGAAGGAGGCACACATGTCCTAATAAATACGAAACTACTCGTCAAATTGCATTGTCCCTTTCCAAGAATCACAATGAAATATTGTTCTAATAAACTACACCAACAATGATTTTTTGCTCTCATTGAGTTTTAGGAAATTAAACTCAACCTCGTATGTGTGCACCGGACTAACGGGACCTCGGGATAACAAGAGCGACGGAAGGAGGCACACATGTCCTAATAAATACTAAACTACTCGTCAAATTGCATTGTCCCTTTCCAAGAATAACAATGAAATATTGTTCTAATAAACTACACCAACAATGATTTTTTTGCTCTCATTGATCTTTTGAAAATTAAACTGAACCTCGTATGTGTGCATTGGAGTGACGGGACCTCGGGATAACAAAAACGACGGAAGGAGGCGCACATGTCCTAATAAAAACTATACTACTCGTCAAATCGCATTGTCCTTTTCCAAGAATAAATGAAATATTGTTCTAATAAACTACACCAACAATGATTTTTTTGCTCTCATTGAGTTTTGAAAAATTAAACTCAACCTAGTAGGTGCGCACCGGAATGGCGCTCACCTCGGTATAACAAAGACGACGAAAGGAGGCACACATGTCGTAATAAATACTAAACTACTCGTCAAATTGCATTGTCCTTTTCCAAGAATAACAAAGAAATATTGTTCTAATAAACTACACCAACAATGATTTTTTTGCTCTCATTGAGTTTTAGAAAATTAAACTCAACCTCGTATGTGTGCATTTGAGTGGCGGGACCTCGGGATAACAAAGACGACGAAAGGAGGCACACATCTCCTAATAAATACTAATCTACTCGTCAAATTGCATTGTCCTTTTCCAAGAATAACAATGAAATATTGTTCTAATAAAATACACACACAATGATTTTTTTGCTCTCATTGAGTTTTTGAAAATTAAACTCAATCTCGTATGTGTGCAAGGGTGTGGCGGGACCTCGGGATAACAAAAGCGACGGAAGGAGGCACACATGTCCTACTAAATACTACACTACTCGACAAATTGCATTGTCCTTTACCAAGAATAACAATGAAATATTGTTCTAATAAACTACACCAACAATGATTTTTTTTGCTCTCATTGAGTTTTGGAAAATTAAACTCAACTTCGTATGTGTGGACCGGAATGGCGGGACTTCGGGATAACAAAAACGACGAAGGAGGCACACATGTCGTAATAAATACTAATCTACTCGTCAAATTGCATTTTCCTTTTCCAAGAATAACAATGATTGCTCTAATAAACTACACCAACAATGATTTTTTTGCTCTCATTGAGTTTTGGAAAATTAAACTCAACCTCGTATGTGTGCACCGGTATGGCGGGACCTCGGGAAAACAAAAACGACGGAAGGAGGCACACATGTCCTAATAAATACTAAACTACTTGTCAAATTGCATTGTCCTTTTCCAAGGATAACAATGAAATATTGTTCTAATAAACTACACCAAGAATGATTTTTTTGCTCGCATTGGGTTTTGGAAAATTAAACTCAACCTCGTATGTGTGCACCGGAATGGCGCTCACCTCGGTATAACAATGACGACGAAAGGAGGCGCACATGTCGTAATAAATACTAAACTACTCGTCAAATTGCATTGTCCTTTTCCAAGAATAACAATGAAATATTGTTCTAATAAACTACACCAACAATGATTTTTTTGCTCTCATTGAGTTTTGGAAAATTAAACTCAACTTTGTATGTGTGGACCGGAATGGCGGGACTTCGGGATAACAAAAACGACGAAGGAGGCACACATGTCGTAATAAATACTAATCTACTCGTCAAATTGCATTTTCCTTTTCCAAGAATAACAATGATTGTTCTAATAAACTACACCAACAATGATTTTTTTGCTCTCATTGAGTTTTGGAAAATTAAACTCAACCTCGTATGTGTGCACCGGTATGGCGGGACCTCGGGAAAACAAAAACGACGGAAGGAGGCACACATGTCCTAATAAATACTAAACTACTTGTCAAATTGCATTGTCCTTTTCCAAGGATAACAATGAAATATTGTTCTAATAAACTACACCAAGAATGATTTTTTTGCTCGCATTGGGTTTTAGAAAATTAAACTCAACCTCGTATGTGTGCACCGGAATGGCGCGCACGTCGGTATAACAAACACGAGGGAAGGAGGCACACATGCCCTAATAAATACTAAACTAGTCCACTGTCCACTAGTCCATTGTCCTTTGCCAATTATAACAATGAAATATTGTTCTAATAAACTACACCAACAATGATTTTTTTGCTCTCACCGTTTTTTGGAAAAGTAAACTCAAACACGTAGGTGTGCACCGGAATGGCGCATCCTGACGAAGACACTATTCGAAGCCTTCATGGAAAGACATAAAAGCTAATAAAAACTAAACAATACCTGAAAGTGCCTTGCTCTTTTCCATTTGTACAAACGGAAAAGTGTTGCAATAATCTTCATCAACAATAGTTTTTGCTCTCACTGGTTTTTGGAAATTTGAACTTAACAACTTATGTGTGAATGTGTTGGCGAGATTTCCTCACTTTAGTTTTTTTTAGGAGTATATAAAAGATTCGTACTTTTTATTTTATCTTCATCAAAACCTTGTAACAAATAGTAGTGTTTCATAACAGTGTACTGAATTTAACACTTATTAACAATGCTCTTCTACTCATAACATGCGTGGTCATACAGATAATTTCACTGTTATTTAATAGTATATCGTAGATTTTTCAAATGTGATCACTTCATATATTTCTAATTATTTTTATTTCTAATTAATTTCTAATTAATTATCTCCATCTGAAGTTAATAAATTTAATCATTTTTTGAATTATCGTTATTTATTACGCATTTATTTACTAATATTTTGACAGTGCCCGGGCGGAAGAGCAGGCAAGAGTGTCCCGAGCCTCTGTTAGCAATAGACATAAAAATATATTTATTTGTAATCATAATTTATATAGAGTTTTCAGAGGTCTAGGAAAGTGGACAGATTGCATTTTAGCCCACAACGCATCACACAGTTTTTACTTGTTTCGACGTTAAATAAGGAAATATAGTAGAAATGAAAATATATTGCTATTGTAATTTCTCAGGAATTGTATAGAAATTTATTACATGAGTAAGAAAATACAGAAATAAACATAAAAATAATATATAATACATAATACATTCTGTAAAGAAATTAATCTGTATTGAAAGCCTTTAAGAATAAATCTGTGTTGCAAGTTCAGTCTTAATATTTAATATTGTGAAGTGGGATGATAGTGAATACAAACGATCTAGAATGAAGAAGACAATTTAATACAGAAAGTGGAAGTTGCTTAGAGTTATCATGTTTATGACAATTGACTAGAAAGTTTGAGATTAATTATGCAATTACAAAATTAATAAGTTTACTGAACTTTTTATATAAATTGATTAATGTTAGAAAAGTGGGGAATGTATTCAATCAGTTTGTCAAATTAAATCGTTTCTGAAATATATTAGCAGAGCTGGAGCTACTTTGGAAATATTTTTCCTCTTAATAATTTTGTGCTCTAAGTCATCAAACTCCACCCAAATTAAATTTTCATGACATACTGCAGTATAATGTCCAGTTGCACTGCCCTGGGAGATTCCAGATAGCGGTTTGTAATATCTTATTACTCCAGCTAACTTCTATGGAATGCTGTGAAATTCAATTTCTTCTCTGATGAGATTGAGAGGAATTTCATCGTGTTCCACGACATCTTCTACTTCCAGATAAATAAATAAACCTGCAATGATAATAATTAACCCATTTGGTGGTAGAATGAAAACAAAGTGAATACTGTAGGAATTTTAACTCATATTATAGTAACATATTTTAATGACATTAACGCAGATTACTCACCAGCTTCTTCAAATTTGGTGGTACATATGCCATCACATTCAGTTCCATTTGTTGTTTTCTGCCGGCAGGGAAGTGTTTGAATTGTACTATGGTTCATTAGCACCGAGTTGAGATCTGACCTTATTAATACATCTTCTGTTTTCACTGGAATAATGCTTATTTTTTTTTCTCTTACAAGACAGCCAGCACTACATGCTGTAGACTCCCGATAACTGGGAAAGGTTTCCATGACCAGCTTGATCATATGCGAGACAGTGCTATTGCAATCCAGAAGCATTGAACCATTTTGTTGGGAAAACCTATACTGTTCTGATGGTTTAGAAAAAATGGACAAATACAGAAGCATCCTCTGTCTGTAGGTATTACTCTGAACGCCATTGTTCAAAACATTTTCTACTAGATTTAAAAATTGATTTGTATTTGTTTTCACTTTTTCTTTCAAAAAGTCATTTTCTAAGAAAGTATACATCATTAATTGGAGCAGCGAATGGAGGGAACATGTGCCTTGAGCTGTATATTGCTTTGTATTTATTGCTACCGAACTTAGACTTCGAGAGGATCCATTTTTATTAGTGGTATCTTCAAATATTTAGTGAATGCCATTTCTTTTCTGGTTTCTTCCTCATTATTTAAATATCTTGCTTTCCTCTTCTTCGTCGCGTCTAAACCCTTCCAATTTTCTGTTTCATTTAGTGAAATTACATTCTGTCCTGCCTTGGAATGGTAGCAATTAAAACATAACCGTTTTTCTCCGTATCCCTCTTCTTCATTGTCAAGTGGAAACGAACAATCAGATATTATATGTACTGCCTTCATAGAGGTGATGCATTTATGAGCACCTGTCGGAAATTGTCCATTTTTGCAAGCAGGACACATCTTATCTACCTGTGTGTCCTTTCTGTTCATATTTTGTACAGAGGAAAGGTCTGTTAATGAGTCTTCATCAGCATTACTACTGCAGATATCTCGTGCTTCAAGCAGTTTCATTTTTCCATTTAAATATTTTACGTGATCCTCTATGAAATCATCCACTCTCAGCAGTTTCTTAGAGCCCTTATTAAAAATAAAATGTTTTATTTTATTAAATTCCCCTTCAACTGGGGCGCTGGAGGGAGGAATTCGGCCATAGCCAAACTTTTCCCTGAATATACAACTCCACAATGGCAACAGCTCTTGAATTACTGTTGATACAATATCATCAATTGTATTTTTTGTTTGAATATACTTCAAAAGAACATTTTTATGCTGTTCAGTTGGAGTTAATTTGGACGGATTTTCATTTAGACAACCACTTGTTTCACTTTTGGACACAATTAAAAGAGACAAAATAATTTTTCGTGCTTCTTCCACATCACTGCACATTATTAATTTGCCTATTACGTTGGCATAAAATTTTTTTACCAATCTTGGAGTATTTTTTAAGAAAATACAATAGATTTCCAAAAAATGCGCAACATCCAGCCGTACGTAGCAGTTGGGAATGTGGTCACCAGAAAAACTGTCGGCATACTGTTCAATAGTTAAAAATCCTGTGAATGAGCGTACCACCGCTGTCAACAAGGCCCGTGAGGAATCTGTCACTGTCTCTTTTGGTATAGGTACTCCACTTCTAATCCATGAGTTCAACCAGAAAGCAATTGTATTAGAATCATGACACTCAGAGAGCATTTGTGCCACCGAGAATTGTCCATATCTGGTTCTCACAACAGCTAAATAGAGGCAAATGTGTTTGCTGAGTGAACCTCCAATTGAACGATTTTAGTTACGACGCCACCAGTGGCATCTATACAAACACATGCATTTTCTTCTTTGGCATATTGCCTGTACATGTTCCTCTGGTAATTGGTGGAGTACAACACGAAAAAGGGAACTTTACATATATGGCTGATAGTATTTCCCTTTTCTTGTACATATAAAATTTCTAGAGACTTAATGGGATCTTTGTCCAAATGCGACAGATCAGAAAATTGTTTCGACGCCACACGCAAAACATTTGCACTTGGAATTAATGATGGTTCTGGATCACCATGCATCATTAATTCATTAGCTAAGTCAGAACGCAATCGCTCACTGGACACAGACTGTAGCTTTTCTGCCAACACATTTCTTCGTGGTTGGCGCAAAGGACGCTTCTTACATGTCTTGTTGCCCTTTGCAACTGTGACCAGGAACTGAATGTTACTTAAAGAAACTACAATCCTAATAAAGAGTGTACTCCCGCATTTGCATTTACCTGTAAATAATTTGAATATGTATTATAACACATTTTTACAAACATTAAATATAAATGACTTAAGTACACAAGTATTATCATTACTATATACTTATATTAGTAAGGCAGGTACCTTCTAATGATTCATTGATACTCTTGTATTTACAATGGAATTTATTGTGAGCCTACACTACTGCTAAAATCTTAGAGACAATTGAAAAGAAACGAACTCCTATAATCCGAAAGATATTTCGGTCACATAAAAGCATACTAAGGTATGTCAATTTCTGTTAGAACATCATATGCTGAAATTAAGTAGTGGAGGCATTGCTCTGCATGTTATAAGAGGAAAAAGGTGGGTTTTGCTTAAGTTCGTCGATCTATATTCATCATAATTGGTTTTGAATTCCTGTATCGTTTGCAAAAAGACAATTTCCCAGCTGATTCCTCATATAAATTACCCAGTTGGTGAAGAATTTCTTTATCGGAATGAGAATGCTCGCGGGCGCCCGCGAGCCACACTGCTGTCAACATTCGCTGCCGGAAGCCCTCGGGGCGCGAGATGGTCTTGGCCTCTGGCGACAAGTCGTCGTTGGTAACGGAAGCAGGGAGCGGAGGGCACACCGGGGCTCATACTTGGAAAGAAGCCTTTCATAAGAAATGCAAAATTCGATTCAGTTCAGCAACAATATTTTAAGAAATTAATTTCAGACTTTTTCCTAACAAATGAAGCAATATCTGGTGCCAGTCCTTGGATTGTTGCGATAGAACGCTCTTGAATGTCTTGTCCTGAAGTTGAATTCTTTCTTTGTTTTATTTCTTTTCATTGCACAGAAAAGCTGTTAACAACAATATGTCGACCTAAACATATATATAATCTTCGCTGCATTTTATGATGCTTGGAGAAGACTTCCACATGTAAATTCTGATACCATTGTGGCAAATTAAGGGTATTAAAAAACACGTATGTCTTTTAGAAGTAGCAAGTTCTGCAAATCTAATATCTCCAACTACATCGGCGATGGCATGGTATCCGGTGCGACAGAAAATAGGGGTTCTGACTTCCTCTGCCAACCATCGCACTACTCATATTACTTCTTCGAAAAGCAAAGCCAAAGTGATAAGAGAGCTCCCGCCCCTCCCCACAACCTCCTCGACGGGTCATGATCAAGGATGGCAACAGAAACGAAACTAAGCGAAATTAGGCATTTCGTTACTGTTTCTTGGGTACAGAAACTAAAGTACGTAACGAAACTTAACTCCAAAGCGCGGAGAAGAAATCCATTGCCTATATAGTAACGAAAGTGCCTCTGGAACGAAACTTTACTGAGGCTGGGAATATAGTTTCGTTACAGAAACGGAACTATATTATCATGGGAGTTTAGTTTCTGTACAGGAATTTTATTCAGGATTCAATTTCGTTATTTACAACATATGACGTCACAAACGATTTAGTTTCGCTCCGAGTGACATAACTTGCAAGTAGTGTTTTGGCGACCATTCATATTGAGACCTTCCATGACCTCACTGCAGCCGTTACTCGTGAGTCGCGCCGCCGCTATCAGCCTATCTGTAGGCAGTGTCTATTGCCTCGGAGGGCAGACATGGCGGCAAAAACGTATGTTTACGTTACAGGTTCGGACAGACGAGGAGGTAGAACACTTGTTTGAGTAATCCAAATACAAATTTTGCAAAGATGTGGGCCCCTTAAAATGTAGCTTCAATTTACGAAAAATAAATACATACTTTGCATTATGGAAACAAAATGTTCACAATAATGGGGTCTAATAATTGTTTAAATCCAGAATGTATGTAACATAATGTCATCAGGTGCACCATGTGATAGTTTCTATTTCAATTTCCTTAATGATGGCATTGGTTTACGATATCCTTACAACTGACGTCGGTAGAATTGTTAAGAACGCTTGTCATTGCACTACAAACTAAAAAGAGACCAAGGAATATGACCTTTGCCACCTGTCGTGAAAGAACGACCGCGCTAGAAATCTGACACAGGTTGACAGACCTTGTAGTAGTTCCTCGCGCTGCCGAGGCAACGGTTTTCCAAATGCAACGAAAATTTAAACCTACGCAGATCGAGGAGGGAAACAACGTGATCCCGGATTTGCAGAACGGCAATATAAATTTGAATTGGTTATTGTTATAATAATGATGAGAGGAAAATTGGCACATCCTTTCGTAAGTTACCGGCCCATGCTTTGTGAAGCGATGCTCATCTTTCGATTAGTGACCTGCAGGTTATCTTGTGTTATCCGGTGCGACTTAGAAACTACGTCCTACGTATGCGTTGCGTCTTGTCACGCCGAGCTTTTGCATTTCCCTTTACGGTTGTTTTGAAAAATGGTAAAATATTTACTATGTTAATACTAGGAAGACGGCAATTTTCTTTCTGGTAGGACGAACCCGTCATTTTGACGGGTACGAATTTTTATTGCGTACAATCGTTTGGATTTTAACTCCAACTTCTGAATTGTTAACGAATATTATTGTTGTGTTAAGTATTTCTTATATATGTAACAATGGATGCCTGTAACAAGAGATAACAATAATATTTAACATAAATAAAAAGGTTTTCATTTTTATCTTGTGAAGTTCTTGATCATTCGTAAATTTTAATTAATCAAACCCTCCAAAGTTTCAAAGCAGCAGGAACAAGTATAAAAGGTGTTTCCAGCACTCGACCCAAATGTATATATTTGTTGCAGTGCATGCAGATCCTGGTCTTGTTCTTGCATTTACATGCGCGACATTACAAGTATGTGAACATCACATTTTGTTTCGTTACAAAATTGTGCAGTCTATAAAAGATTCTCGGAGCTCTTTTCAGCTGATGACATGATAGGGGCAGCTGTAAATAAATACAAGTATTGGTTGAATTCTGATGTCCAAGTCTCTGTGACGTCATGGGATTTGCTGGTGATAGCCTCAGAGGGAAGGAGAGAGGATATTGAAACGAGGTGCGCTTCCCTCAGACCATGGAGGTCTCAAGGTCATCTGTCAAACAAATCCAACAGTTCAACGCCTCTTCGCGCCCTCATTCGCATCGCGGGACACTCAGGCCCCTCAGACAGGACCCCAGGCCTGGAGAGTGGATATATTCCTAACATAAATAATTAAAAACATTAAGTTTCTTCACTTGCTTTTCTATTGTCAATTCTCTCTAATTAAAAAGAAACTAATGTTTAAGAAATTACTGAAAATATTTTAGCTCTTACTGTTGAGATGCATTTTTAATATTTAATGAAATTTCGCTGTTGAATTTAATATGCTATAGGGACTGATTTTATATGAAATATGGAAAATATATGAACTTTTATTCAAATACTATGTGCAAAAACCTGCCGCCTATCGAAGTGCGGAAATCGCCACGTGCCATCGTCTTGCAGCCATATTCTTGTAAGTCGCGACGCCGCTATCAGCATGTCGGTCGGCAGAGTGTCCATTTACTTGGAGGGCACTGGAGGTCACCGAGCGTAGGACTCCCGAACCCTCTCCCATTCTCGGCGATCGGCGGTGCGGCCGTGGGCGGGGTGGGAAGGGCACTGCCGCTTCTCGGAAGCGCTGTTGAGAGGTGTCGATGGAAGGGGCGTGGGCCTGCGAGCAAGGCGATCTGCGGACCTAGCCTCCCCCCCTCCTTATTTGAGGTATTTCCGCTGTAATCCGTACTAAACAAAAGTTTTTATAGCATGTTAAACCATGTATCCAGCATGGTCAGTATTGCGTTTAAAAATATACCACAAGAGCCAGAACATATTTTAAGAGTAATTAAATTATCGATAGAGGATAGAGGAATAGGTACAGATAATCACTGGTGTTTAAGTAGTTCTGTTCTGAAACAAAATAATGTACAGAAATGTAGTCGGGTGTACAACTCCTCTCAATGGCTCTCTCCCGACTTACGTTAATTGTCATTCTACAAATATTAATAACGAAACTAAATAAAGAAATAACGTTTCTTACCCACAAAAAGCAAATTCACTTTCGTTTCGTTTCAGTAAAGAAACGAAACGAAACTGTCTTAGACGATCTGTTCTTTCTGTAACGAAACTAAATTCGCGCAGACTTTCGTTTCTTTACTTGTAACGAAACTAAACTCATGAGAAAATAATTTTGTTACAGCGGCGCGGAAACGAAACGTTTAGTTAAGTTTCTGTTGCCATCATTACTCATGATTGCATGCACGCGGGCGCCCGTGCCCGCGAGAGCCCGAGTTGGAACAGCCTGTCCTAGGGGATATTATTCTGAAATTTTTCTTACTTTGACCCTCCAGGCCCGTCTTCACGATGGAATATGTCACGGTATGTCCATTGTGAAGACGGGCCTTCAGAGGCAGAGTTAGAACAATCGCAGTATAATCACGCATTGCACTCCGTGCAACATTGCGATTTTTCTATTTTACGTGCATAAGGAGAAATTATCTCATTGCATAACTATAGAATGATATTGTTTAACTCATTTAGAATAACTTGTATTTTATAACATTAAGAATAATCTTTTGTTTCTACATGTAATACATTTAAAAAATCATGTACGACGTCCATTGTACGTAATTACAAAATGTGAAGTCATCTGACAACAAAATATGTTTTATGCATCATTCGAACATGTGATATAGTGTTAAGAACACCTGACATTCTGTTTGCAAGTTAATTTGTCCCATGAGTGTAGTTGTGGTATTCTTCACGCGGTCGCATTTCACGCTTCTTTGCCTCGTTTTCTGTTTAATTCTTGCTCTTCTATAGTCGTATCGTCGCTATACCGACCGAGGAACATACGGATACAAACGAATGGACGTGTAAAATGACTTGCGACTGAAAATAAGTAACACTGATCTCGATATCTATGTCACTCGTGCAAAACAGCCATTCAAGTCCCATTAGTTTTTGAAGGATAAACAATCTGTTTCACCGGGAGTTGGACTGGGTTTGCAACTGATATTTCAGTTATAATTTTCATCTAAAGTTGTTTTTTTTAATTTATCCTTAAATATAACTTTTTTTATAAAAAAAACTCTTTAATTTATACAGTAAAATCTGTCTAAAACGGAACCTGTACAAGCCGTAAACCTGCCTTAACCGAAAAATTTCTCCGGCTAGAGCAGTTAAATGGCATTTTTACACATCATAAAACCGAACCTGTCTAACGCGGAAATGGTACGGTTTTTCATGTCCTGCAGGGGAAGAATCTTTATAAAACGGAATTCCTGTGAATTTAATGCAATTAGCAGAGATATGCGAGATGTTCTTAATGAAATGAACGCATCTCCAAGCTTGTTTAAATTCCCTATCCCTCTGACGCGTTATTTAGTGATGACAGCAGGTCATTGAAGGAGATGGGTTTCAGCTACCAGCGCAGAATTGAAGTAGTTTAAAAGTTAAAGAAAGACGCCGAAAAATCTCTTTTACACTATTCAGAGTAAATCCAAGACTTTCAATACGATTGCGATCTGCTAACATGCTCTGTGAACAAGTACTTTACATAGGACTGAAGTGAATAGTTTATATATTTTTAAAATAATAATGAAGACTTACCTCTAATAGATCCACTTGTTAAATCTTCATTTATATAATGATGGTGAAACAAAAATCCACATGGTAACTTAGTTTCATTCCAGATTTTTTTTGAAATAATATCTTGCCATTCCCCAGGTAATAGTCTCTTTAACTTTCCTGAGACTCTTGCCTTTTGAACGTCGCACTTCTTTTTCCACAATAAACTTAAGAAATTCGTCCTTTTCTAGAGAAAAAGACATTTTTATGACATTCAATAAACTTGCATCTCTCGAAGCGTGGCTGAAATCCGAATCTTCATCCTCATCATTACAACTTGCACCAGACTCAGACACATTCTCAAAAACATCTTGAATAGGTGGTGCACATGATAACTCATCACGAATTCCGCCTCGATTGCAACTAACATATGCATATATAGAATTGGCATTTGGTGTACTCCCCAATGAAGGAAGTGATTCTCGAACTTCTTTCAGGATTATGGTCCATATCTCGTTGGATTTAGAAACAAGTTTGTCACCTGGCAAGCATATGGAATCCCTGTATTTTAAAATAACAATGGACAATGTCTTATAGTCCAATAATGAAGGCCTCCCACGTTTTGGTATCATTTTTCAAAATGATTGCCAAAATAATGTCCTAAATAAAAGAATAAAAGTAGCAGTGTCGAAAATTGTAATAGAACAAAAAGTCTAAACGAAACATTATGATGATGAAATAAAACAATAAAAGATAAAAACTCACTTACTTGATGTACGACATGTGTCACACAATATCTTATACTTTACAGAGGAAAGAATCTGAAAGAAAAAAAGCAAACTCGAACCGAACTGACCGAACAGACCAAACTGACAAATCTAACACGTACTGTTCGGTTCCGAGTTCTCCGGCCCTATGAAAGGAGTCTAGGTTTCTCCGCGGGTTGGAGGGAGCGCGATAAGGCGATGGGCTGTAGGATTTGTTTCACAGACTTCCAGGAATCACACATGAGCTCTAGGAAAGGACGAACACGTGCTTGAACAATGCATTGGTTTCGCAAACATCAGCTCACTTTTGATTCAGAGAGCGCGAATGTTAGATGCGAAATGGCGAAGCGGAAATCGAATTCGAAATTCACAGTGAAGGTCGGGAGATCATAGGGAGTGTAATTGAGGCATGTGATAAAGAAAAGAGAAAATCATCTACTAGTTCCTCTGACAAAAGCCACAGAAAGAGCAGCGGCATACACTGGTGTTGGAGTAACTAGCGTTAAAACAATTCGTAAAGAAAATAATACACGGAATGAAACAAGTGCTGACAGGTGAACTTATTTCGCCTGGTAAGAAAAGGACAGTGACTCGTCACAACGTCGTGAAAATGTGCGTAATCAGAAATGATGTCTTTAATTTTTACATCCATGAAAAGCAAGTGCCTACGATATCGAAAATGCTGTCCATTATAAAAGAAAAGATCAATTTTCCTTAAGGAAAAAATCACTTTGGAGGTTGATGAAACAGAAGCGATTCAGATGGAGGTGTAATTCAAAACGAAAAGTGTTGGTCGAGAGAGCAGACATTGTTGATTGGAGAGCAAGATATCTCATCCAAATGAGAAAGTTAAGGGAAGAAGGCCGTGAAATACTATATATTGACGAAACGTGGATTGACAACAGCTTGGTATTTCATAAGTGCTGGCAGCATGATGATATAATTGGCGTAACGGCACATATAAGAGCATCAGTTAGATTAATTGTAATTCATTCTGGTGGAAACAATGGTTCGATTAACCTTTTAAATACTAATGGGAAAGAGGTCTCCCAGAGCATTTTAACCCGTACCTACCAATCTGCCGTACCAATGGGATCTTTTTCCCTTGGCCTCCAGAGGCGCGCGACGGCTCTTATCTATCACTTGCTGACGGATGACAAGCAACGGCGCGCGGCGATTCTCGCGTTTGGAGCTCCACCCTACCCCATCCGGCAGGGATGTGTTGATGGAGGCTCCTCCCTACCCCATCCGGCAGGGATGTCTTGAGCGCGAAGAAGGAACGTGGGCTACTGTGACATTTCCTGCTTTTACAAAGCGCCGCAGCTCCAGAAACACAGGAGAACGTTGAACGCCATCCAACCTTCGTATGGAGACGCCGCTCTAACGACAACAAAATTATAATAATAAGATCACATACCACAGTAATAACAGAAGAGATGATTTCTGTTTACACTTTTAAGCGGAATTTGGGTTTCCTATACATATAACTTCCACAAATTTTTTCCATAATATTTTATTTTAACCAACGACGTGGTTCCATATAAATATCTTTTCAGCCTAACAAAGCTTCTCTTTTGTTAGGGCGCCTTCTTTTGTAGGGTATGTAGCGCTTCATTGTTTACTATCTCCCGTCACACTCCACAGTCATAACTAAGCTGCGAATTTATATGCACTAAAAGCAGTAGAAATAGACTGGCAAAATAGGCACTTACAATTCGAAAATAGCCACTTAAGATGGCACTATAAATTTATTAATCACACAGTAATACAAGCAATATATAAGTAATTCAATTAACATTCATAAGAATGACAGTACCACAATGTATTACTCTAAAATTTCTACCGAGAACTGATGTCTGTTGTCTGCCAGAATGTTTTTATAATGGGAGAAACGTCTTTCTATTTCACAAGAAGTTATTCGACAACACTTCATTGCCCCAATCTCTGCTGCAGATCAATACAGTGGTAAGGCAGTTCACTCCCACTCAGCGCTTCTGACAACAATAGCACTTTCTCAACAATAGCATGTTGAAAAACCAATTTGAAAATAGATTTCATAAAATTTCTGATATAGAATCGGAGATCAATGTTTTTGCTTTGTCATTTTCCGTAAATGTTGACAGCGTAAATCACGATTTACAGCTGGAAATATTAGATATTCAAAATGATACGGATTAGGACAAATTCCAGCACAAGGGAGATCTATTTCATTTTTACAACACCTTTCTCCAGAGACAGTTTCCTAAACTCCACGCTGCCCAAAGTTTAAGTAAGTTTGGGTATGTTTGAGAGCAATTGTTTTTCTTGTATGAAAATTTGTAACTCGAGACTCAGGAGCTCCCTCACAGATCAGAATTTGGCAAATGTGCTGAGGTAAAGTTGCGCTCAATCATTTGTGGCAAATAGTGATCGCATTGTGCGAGAAAAAAGATTTAAAAAGCTAGAAACAATTAATAGAGTGCAAGATCTTTATATGTACTTTTTGAAATAGTTTGTATTACAACTCTTCCACAATTTCATTTATATTATTTAAGTCAATTCAACATTCAGTAATTGTTACAATCGCAACGTTTCTCAAGGGTATTCGCTGAAATCATTTCCTTTACCGAATTATTTAATTATTGTTATCCAATGTCAGTGGAAGCGACATAACTCTCCGCAGACAATGTTAATGGCCGTTTTGGTATTTGCGCTAGTGAACTTCCACGGGTGTCTATGGACGAAAGCACCTTGGTACGGAGCGAGAAACAGCGTGCACTGACCGATGAATTTCTCATACAAAGGCGTTTGACACATGAACTTCATGTAATTCATTTTTTCGTCATGTAATTCATTTTTTCTAACGTGGCCGATGACATTAGCTCAATATTACATCTCCTGCCTTATAAAATGAATATTTTTAAACAATGGTAAGCACATTTCTGAAGCAACGAGCTCCGTTGAGAAGGACGGTCGCGAAATAAAAAAGATTCATTTTATAAAGCAGAGGGTGTAATAATTTCCTAATGTCATCGGCCAAGTTAGAAAATAAAAATATAGTGCTCCCGTTGAGAATCGGCCGCCCGATGAGAGACGGGAGCGATCGATCTTGGAACTACCGAGCAAAAACATTATGACCCCTTAACTAATCGGAAGCTTTTACGTCGGTGAAGAAACGCCACTATGGTGTCGTTTCAGCTCCCGAAAGTATGAAACAGTCAACAGATGGAGTACTTCAAATGCACCTCAAAATAAATCCAAGTAATTTAAAGAGTCCGTAACACGAAATCCCGCGCCCTGGTGGAAAAAAAAATCAATCGATTTATCGATACTTCTTCGATTTCTCCTTATTTTGCGGGATAAAATTTTTTAAAAAATTGATTGATTTTTATTAAGGATTTTTGCATTTTGATCAATAAATACGAAAATACGAATTATTTAGGCACACAAAATAGGAATTTATTAGTGAAATAGGAATTTATGGATGTGGAATAATTGATTTTCCAAAACAAAATGAGAGAATAAAATAATTGTTGGTGAGGTTTATTAAAACTCTATTTCCTTCTTATAGTTGGAAAGAAACAAGGAAATTTGTTGAGTACTTTAGTATTTATTAGGATTGGTGTGCCTCCATCCGTGGGTTTTTGGATTCTCAGTCTAATAAATTAGAAATTTTTATGGAAAGCAACGGAGCTCTAATATTTGAAAAATATACTGATGCATAGTGCATTGCATTGATATTGATGCGTTGTAAAGGCACTTAAAATTTTAAGGATATGCTTCTTTGGAATAGTGTCTTTGTTATTCGGCAAAGCGCGCCATTCCGGTACACACATACTTGGTTGAGTTTATTTTCCAATGAACAATGAGAGCAAAAAATCATTGTTGGTGTTGTTTATTAGAACAAAATTTCATTGTTATTATTAGAAAATAACAATGCAATTTGTGGAGTACTTTAGTATTTATTAGGATATGTGTGCCTCCTTGCGCCGTCTTTGCTATTCGCCTGGGTGCGCAATTCCGGTGCACACCTACGTGTTTTAGTTTACTTTTCCAAAAACGGTGAGAGCAAAAAAATCATTGTTGGTGTAGTTTATTAGAACAATATTTCATTGTGATTCTTGGAAAGGGACAATGCAATTTGACGAGTAGTTTAGTATTTATTAGGTCATGTGGCCTCCTTCCGTCGCTTTTGTTATCCCGAGGTTTCGCCACTCCGGTGCACACATACGAGGTTCAGTTTAATTTTCAAAAAAACGATGAGAGCAAAAAATCATTGTTTGTGTAGTTTATGAAAACAATATTTCGTTGTTATTCTTGGAAAAGGACAATGCAATTGGTCGAGTAATTTAGTATATTTTAGGATTTGTTTACCTCCATGCGTGGTTTTTTGATTTTCAGTGTAATGATTTAGATTTTTTTATAGATAGTATCGAAAATCCAAGATTTGAAAACATTACTGTTGCTTAGTGCATATTATTGTTGTTGGTTCTGTCATAAGACATTTTAATTTTGAATGATATTTTTCCTTCGAAGATTATTTTTGTTCTTGGCGGAGTTGCGCTATCTTGCGCCACATACGTGTCATTTTGTTCAATTTTTCAAAAAACGGTTAGAGCAAAAAAATCATTGTACGTGTAGTTTATTAGCATGAGTGTTGAGTAGTTTAGTATTTAGTAGGATTGATGTGCCTCAATTGGTGTGTTTTTGGGTACCCAGTTAAAGAATTTACAATTTTTTCTTGGATAGTATCGAAAATAAAAAACTTAAAAACAATATTGTTGTGTATTGTATTGTATTGTGGTTGATGTTATGTGAGGATAAATTGATTTTGAATTAGAGTTTTGCCTTGATGAATGATTTTCTTAACCTGCGGGAGTGCGTTGTTCCGAGTGACTCGTGAGTGGTTTTGTTGAATTTTGCAAAAAACTGTGAGAGCAAAAAAATCAGCGTGTGTGTACTTTTTTAGAACAATGTTTGGTTCTGTTTGTTGGGAAAGAACATTGCGAAATATTGAGTAGTTTAGTTTTTATGAGGAATTGTATGACTTGAATTGTGTTGTTTCTTGACAGTAGAGTAAAGAATTATTATTATTTATAGGGAATATTAAATGTTGAATATTTCGTAACAACATTGTTGGATAGAGAATTGTTTTGTGATTATTTTTGTGTCAAGAAAGTCTAATTTTGATGGATAGTTTTTTTTCTACGAGTAGTTTTCTTACGCTTAGTTGTTGCGCCTGCCGGGCATTTCGAAAATTCGTTTTTTCTAAATTTTCGAAAAACGGTAAGAGCAAAAAAATTAATGTTTATATATTTGAAAAGCACAAAAATAGCACAATATTTTGTGTATAAAGAAAATTTGTTTTGGCTAATTGGCTTTGCCAGCTTAACATTAAGCCAGCAAAGCCACCAATTTTTGGAAAAACCGTTGGAGCAAAAAAATTAATTTTTGGATATTTGGAAAGCACAAAAATAGCACAAAATTCTGGGTATAGAGAAAATGTGTTTTTTTGAAAATGGCTTTGCCAGCTTAACGGACGTCGTGCGAAGGCGAGTATCACCTCTCAGGGATCCCTTTCGGACGCTCCCATTCATTCCTCTTTATTTTGGAGGCAATGCATGTTGCAGGGTTGGTGGAGATAGAGCTCCGTGTGTCTCCACATACCCTCTGCAAGCGCAGGTTAGGGATTTGCTGTGGAGTCGAGTCCGTTTCTGGGGCGGAGGGAGCAGTCGCTCCGGCTTCCGCAAGGTTGCCTTCGGCCGATGGCTGCGGCGGCAGCGGCGGCGGCTGCGGTGGCGGCTGCGGCGGCGGCTGCGGTGGCGGCTGCGGTGGCGGTGGCGGCTGCGGCTGCGGCGGCGGCGGCGGTGGTGTTTGCGACGCAGCGGCAATGGTGGCGGCGGGCGCTCCCGCGGCGTCCGCAGGGCCAGCGCCGGCGCTGGGCAGCGGCGGGGGCGGTGGAGGCGGCGGTGGCTCCGTTGTTTCCGCCACAGAATAGATACTAGTATAGTAGTACCTTGCTCAGGCGACCCGGTGGGGCATGGGAGGCGGGTGAAAGGCGCAGGTCCGGATCTGAGAAAACAACAAAATTAATATTAGAGGATACCACTGTCTACACTTCTTTTCTTCTTCATTTTTGGAATTACTATTTTTTGCCAAAATTGTTTTTCTGTATGAGGTACACAAATTCCTTAAAAACAAAAATTAGTAATACTATACACTGTGTCATCAATGTAGAATGAATATTAATAAGGTGATAGTGTCAATGGGACACTACAAAAAATGCACAAACAACTCTTGAACCCTATTTAAAAATACTTTACCACAGCAGGTTAAAAATGGACAAAATATGCACAATAAAATTTTAGTTGTCTATTTTTTAGTTTGTTGCCTTTTGAAACAATGAACAATTACCATTTTTGAAAACTGTTATCTGTAGAAAATGACCTTTCTACATCACAAGATGTAATTAGAGCATTCTTCAAAGTTGAAATCTAAGTCAATGTGATGTCAAATTCTTCAATTTTTAATTTTTCCCCATAAATAATGTTGTTGGAGAAATTATGTTTGAGAGAAATTATATAATTTCTTCTTAGCACACCCATATCTACAAACTCTAATTCCAAAGAAATCTTAATATTTTAAACAATTTTTAATGATTTCAATAGAGGTCGTCCTGCTATTCCTAATTTCTGAAATACTACAGGCAATTTTACAATACTCAAGTCTTGTTTCACTGTTTCATTTTTAATGCTCTTTGAGATTCCTTAATTTATGATGCAATGTCTGCATCAAAACTTTTGACAACATAAAATCTAAAAGTGCCTAATTAATGGAGTAATATTTACTTACAAATTTAATCTATGCTGGGATGTGTACCAGAGGGTTACAATGTGTAGTATAACAATAAGCAACAAAGACCATTGTGTGCTTTGAGAATGTAATCCGTTATAGTTTTAATAAAAAATATGCAGCTTTTTTATTATTTATAAATAATGCAAAAAATGCTAGATAGAAGTCTAAATATGCAGTTTTAATGAAAAAATGTCATTATCAAGCATTATGCATGAAGTTCTCAAAAAAATCTACCAAAACATGCAAACATCAGTGGCGTAGCCTGAGTTTTGGCTTAAGGTATGTAACTAGAGAAATGAGAAAATAATTTAAAACTTGAATTATAATTTAAATATTTCTCATTCAACAATACCATTTCTGTCACTTTGATCAATTAGAGAACACAAATAATTTGTATATTTAAAATAAAAAGTGATCCCGTAAAAGTAATAATGGCTTGTAAGGATGAAGAAAATAACAAAAACAAGAATGTGCTGAATACAACTTCAATAACCACAAAATCACAGAGCACTTTATTTGTAGCAGAGCGTGGACACAACAAACCAAAGACATATACATTTCAAAGGTTTGCCCAATACTACACTAACATGGCTCACGTACTTCATGTAGTTTACTGGTTGAAAGTTAGAAAAAGTTGACTAATGTTCACGACCTAGCAAAATATAAATGTCTGACTTCATACTTTAATAATAAGAGCACTATCAAACCCAATGATTTTCAAAATTGTCTAATTCATATAATTTCGAACCCAATAGAATTGGCATAATTTATAAAATGGAAAACAATGATCTATAATAAAAATTTAATAGGAAAGAGAAAATCAATCAATTTAGACACAATGAAAAGCAAATGGCAGTTGTCCTTTTTGCTGCTTACATAAGTGTTTCATCCAGTATGGCGGAGGCAAACGAGGCTTTAGAAATTTTATTTTTAATTTCATGGGACATTACCGTGCTTACACTTGAAATCCAATGAATCTGAATTTCTGGTGAAATTGCACGAGACACTGAAATTTTCATGTCATCCTTGTCCGTTTTATAATATTTCATTATTTCACTTATATATTACATGAAATTTTCTCTATTTGATGATCCCCCATTTTCATTATGACTAGAAAATACAAGCCCTTGTCGTCCAAAAAAGCATTCAACCACGGCCGTCTCTGTCTAGAGATGGCCGTGATTCAACTCGAATGAAGTGTGACAAAATTTCCCTATTTTCCCTTATACCACCGTTGTATTACTCAACATAGCCTGTATTGGCTGTTTAGATAAAATTCTATCCTCTCATATTTTTTACAAATATTTTTAACTGTTTCTCACGTGCTATAATTATGTAGGCACTTTGGATCGCGTGGTGCTCGCCATTCCAGAGTACAGATGTGTATTGCACAGTCACATACCCTTGTGCATTCAACCAGCACATCCCTAACCTAAATTGGCTACAAATATATAGATGCTAAATGCATTAAAATAAGGTAATAAAACTTAAATAAAGGGACAATGTTCATTAATTAACCTTGTTCTCTTACAAACACCGAAGACAACAATGAAGTTTCGTAAAGTTTCGCTTTTTCGTAGGCACCACGGTAGGTACCCTGCATGTAGTGAGTCACGGTGCATCTGATTCACAGCGCAGGCGATATATACTCTCTGGCGCATAGAGGAGAGATACAATATATCTCTCTTCTATGCCCTGGCGCAGGCTAGGCGGCATTTCAAAATGATTCGGTCATCCTTGTGAAGAATCGAGTTCTCAATGGCGCAATGTTTGAAATATAATGGAATATTTTGAAGTAGAAAAAGAAAATAACAAGTTGACAATTTACAATCATTTTAAAATAAAATAGCTGATATTGTCAGGGTATGTAACACATCACCCACATCCATGGACGCTACGCCCCTGGCAAACATGCATAGCAAAAGTAGGCTTTTCTTAAATGAGTTTAAATGATATGAAACATGTTTTTACAAAGTTTGAAAGTTCAGGGAAGCTTATATAAAATGTGTATTTACATGGAAATTCTATGTCTACTCGTTACTCATTCTCAGTAAATTACTGCATATTTTCAAACTCCTTCTCCGAATGATGTCAAAGTTTTTTAAACTGTAGATATAGCTTTTGGGATCCCTTTTTTTTCTTTCCCATATACGTATGTATACACGGAGTGATATATGTAGTATAGGGAATGTTATGTAATGCTATGAGAAAAAAATGACCAATTATTTCATCTAGTTTTCATATATAGATTTTTCTTGAAATTCTCCACTCTTGATTTTCTTTTTTATTAATGAGTGATCAATGTCTAATTATTATCATAGTTTCTGATACAATAATGCTTCAAGTTTGATGACTGTGTCACAGTGATTTAGTATTGCATTCCAGGTTACTGATTTCTTGTTAGGTTTGCATTCCAAAATACTGAGTTCTGGTATCTGATCCAGGGGATCCACTAGATATTTTGAAACCTGTAAACTCTCACCCTACTTGCATCTAGATTTGATTCTGATGGTCAGATTATTTTTCCCTTGTACTTGAATTTTTTTGAATGAGAAAATGTGTCAAATGTTTCTAGGTTGCTTCCATATACTGTGTTTTCACATTATAGATTTATAATACAAAAGAGTTTTGGAACAATGCTATGAAATTTTTTAAGAAAATGAATTGAATTTTATCTATTGTTGAAAAAGATTACAAAGACATCTGCTAGACATTTCAAATGAATAAGTTTTTTAACCTTCTACCGAATATAATTCTTTTTGCGTCTTCTTCCAATGTTTTGATTACTTTTTCTAACAATAGATTGAGCAAAAATTGATAGAGTCCATTATCTTTATTGAACTTCCATGTTTATCTCGGATGTTTCTAAGATTGTTCCCAGAAATAGAAATTTTGAATAAGTGTTAATTAATGTTTGTCTGATCATTCATTTTAAATTTCTCTTACATCTTGGCAGGGGTATAATTTTCAATTTTAATTGAAGCAGATTATTGCCATAGTAAAACAATTCAGATTTTTCTTGTCTACTGAACTCATGGAACTACTGATGCATTATTTTTGGTTTTGGAGCTTATTTTCCTTGAAGTTAAAATAATTTTATGTATTTATATAAAATTATTAAATTATTATATGGATATTCAATAAGTAATTTTTATACTTATTACAAGTAAAGCCCGAATTTGTATGCAAATGCTTATATATTTGGCTAATTGTAACTTCAAAAATGTTCAGATATCTTTACAAATCTGTGTTTTTAGAGCATTCTTAATAAATTTTCTTTTGTACATTCTTGAACATTTTTGCTTATTTTGCCAAATTTTACAGTTACTACATATTTCTGCATAATTTTTTAAAATGTAAGTAGAAAATGATAATAGTTTATTAAAATCAAACACTTTTAAATTTGTGAATAATAATTTATAGTTATTGTAATTTCTGAAACAGCTCTCCAGTCACCATGAAGAAGCAAATTAGCCCTGTAATTGTTGCCAACGGATGTAGATGTAGTGTATTTCGCTTATAATAAGTCCATGAACAAAGGTAAAATTCAATTTGGGGCAGGGGAGCACGGGTCATTGCACTCACAGACTTGGACTCTAATGAAATATCAACCTATGAGAAACAGTTTTCTTCCTCTGAGTGACAGTTTTATCTATCAGGAATGGTTTTCCAGTAAGCAAGAGCTTGTGCATGGGCATTACTGCAGATCACTCTCAGATAATTTGAGCTTTCAAATATTGTTCTGTAACATCTATGGAAGTGAAGATATCATTTTTAATTTATAAAAATATCTTAACTGACAGAAGAACCAGTTTATCAGAAGCAAATTTTGTACTGCATATTTATTACATATTTTATATATTAATTGTGCATATTATATGGTATATTTTAGGCATTCTTACTGCATAGAAATCAGGGCTCTAATTATAATATTGAATATCTAATTAGTATGTAGGTGAGTAATATAACTGAATTAATATAAAATATTTAATTTATATTTGTTAACATTAAGGTAAACTTAAATCATATTCATTTACAATAATTTGTGGAAACAGCTTTTTTTAATGATGTTTTTATGTTCATAGTTAAAATATCATGCCAAAAAATTACCATGCTGTTTAGTAAACAAGTTAACCAAATATAATTAAAGCAATTGATATATTTTGTTGTCTTAAATTGTTATGAGTAGAGACCAGAAGAATATGTAGCATTAAACGTCAAAATATGTACATAAATATGTAATGAAAACAGTAAGAATATGTAATAAATATGTAAAATCCGACATAATATGTAATATTAAAATTCTCTAATTAAAGACACATTTACATATAATGAAATTACATTTAGAAAAATGTCCTAAATAAATTTTAAAATTAATACAAACGTTTTAAAAACATTTTGGAGAGCATGCACAGAGTTGATGCATACTTTGCATCATACAACTTTCTCGTCAGTAGTAAAAGCTTCATCTATTGTTATCCAGGACTTTGCAAATTTTTCTCGGAAATTAAAATTACAAGTCTCAAAATGCGGTGTCAATTATACTTTTGACACTTAGATTTCACCAATAATGTAGGGGAAAATGTTAATTTTTTTTTAATACTTCTAAAATTGAAGAAGATTGATAGAATAAGAAAATATGTTGTAAACACAGCAAAATATGTAAAAAATGTAATATAGAACTAAATATGTAAAAATATGTAATGAAAAAAATAAATATTGTGTTAGGGGGGCGATGATTCACCAAGATTACAATTTTGAGAATGGTAAGTAGAAAGACAAATATGTAATTACATAAAAATCCAGTCTCTAGTTATGAGTTATAAAATAACCCAAAGCTACTTTGTTTTTCAAATGTTGAATTATTGTTTGAACCTTCTACTGTGCTCTTGTTCAATAATAAATTTATGCATTTGTTAGTTAAAGTCCATCAAGAAAAGTTGAATTTGGGAATATTGTGATGAATGACAGGAAAAAAGTTTTGTTAATTTACGTCAGTAATTAAAATAATTGTTTTCTTTAATTTATGGATCTTTAAACTGTAAGTTCTGTGTGTACAATATGTTTTTAACAAAATAATTTAAAACAATAATTATCTAATGGAATTAAAACTGTAATAAAAATTAAGTTCATAAACAAAAGATGCAACAAATGTGTTCATTTTGGGAGGTACATATGTTCACATTTTTTAACTCTTTAAAGAATAAATTTGACAAATTTAAAGTATAGTTTTCGAAACAAAACCTATTTCCTTTCTGATATTGGTGGATTTTATTAGGTACTTAAATGGAAATGCTTTCTTTATAATGAATGGGAGCTTCAGAACCACAATTTATTGTTTGATAATGATTCGAATTGCATTCATGCATGGATGATTCTGAAGATAAGTCAAAATGCATTTGATTATAAAATCTTTGTACAATCAATACTGGTTCTTTAAGAAGTTCACTTAATTCCCTCCACTTTTTGATTACTGAGCTCCTCACTCTGACTTTACTTCTATAAAAGATAACTAGTGGTGCTTCAATGGAAGTATTTTCTTGCATTAATAGTAATAATTGCATAATAATATCATATTGTTCCTTCTGTTCTATCAACACTTGAAGACATTACTTGAAAAATTCAAATGATATCACAAGAAATAATGAAAAAACTACTGATATTTTGTAAAATGTATTTAAATTGATTTAAAGATCTAAAATTAAGGAAGAGATTGCATTAAAAAAAAATACATAGCTTTAATACTGATAGTGAAGGACAAATTGAAAAAAGTATGAAAATTGTCGCCACATAATTCAAAGTTACTGGTTGTGAAAAAAGTTTATTTAATATTGAGAAATACTTGCATTAACAAAGAAATCTCTAGCTTCACTATTAGAGGTTAAAGAAAACTGAACTTTTAAAGTTTTTGAAATTCCTTGGGTCATCATTGTCATCATCATGAACTGACCTGAAATTAAACTTTACAGTTTGTTTCTATCAGTTTATTAGAATATTCTTGGTAGATTATTAGTCTTCTTTATCTTAGTCATGTTTCTTGTGTTGCCACCTCTTTAGTGGCTTGCCTCTGCCTCTATCTTTCATCCCTCGTGGTTTGTACTACCAGATTAATTTTGGCAATCTGTTATTGTTTATTCTCTGTAAATGATCTTGCAATCTCCTTTGACACTGTCCTAAGTCTTCCACTAAACCTTTGGTTTTCAATTTCTTTCTGATGTTTGTATTTCTCAATCTGTCTTTTCTTGTGATTCGCATGAAATGTTTTAGAAATCAATATGTGGTGCCTGTAGTTTTTGCTTGTCTTTCTCTTTCATTACCCATGTTTCAGAGCCTTACATGATTCTAGAGTTAGCAGCTATATTGTGGAGTTATTCCTTAGGTTTTAATGAAAATATGATATATGCCAAATTATTACGCAACATATGGGCAAAAGAAACAAAGAATAAAGAGGGCAATTTTGGGGAAAATCTTTTTTATGTACATTTAAAAAAATGATTATGAGAAATATTTATATTTTCAAAAAAAGTTATTTAAAGATCTCATTTTTAAGAACAGATTTCATTCAGAACAATATATCTGTATTTAATAATGAAATTATAGAGTCAGCTCAGTGTCCGAGATTACTACAGCTGTAGTGTTGTGGTGGTCTCAGACCGCAGGGTCGCGGGTTCGAGTCCTGCCTTGGACATGGGTGTATTTGTGTATGTCAATTTGTGTGTACCATCCTTTCACTCCCTCACTATCATCATCATTTCATCATCCATACTTCCAGGGCTAACAACCCTGGGAAATAAAAATGGGATTCAGCTAAATACCACTATGTATGTATGTATGCGTCGTCCGAGGTGGCCTAAAAGGAAAAAAAAAGGTGGTTGAACCTTTTTTTTTTTCCTTATCCAAAATTTCAGAGGTTTTTCTTATCTTATCTTACTTATTTTATCTTTTCAAAATTTCAGAGGTTTTAATTAAAATAGGGCATACACCATTTTACATATTGATTATGTGATTATACATGAAATATTCAAGTAAAACGTTTTAAGAAAATATTTGGAAACATTTTCAAGAAAAATTTGAAAATGACATTGAAGCTTTGTGTAATATATGTAAAAACTAAAAGATTGGTTTCAAATAGAAGGGGTTGTGATATTAGTTATAGACGGTATTGGTCAGATCTGATTGGCAGGCTGTAGTTTGGAGAGCCCTGATTAGTAAGAAATTAACACGTCCCTCATTCTGAAACTGGACTCTTCCAAAAAACAGCCCTTGTTCAAGGTATTACATGATTCTGTCACACTATTCTTCTTCTCCAAAACATTTAGCTTTCCCATTTTAAATTAAGAGTTGTTGTTTGAAGAGGGTAAAATCAGTTTGAAGAGAGAATTTCCACCCTTCTTCCTATTTAATCGTTTTTGTTCTGCACATTACAACTTAACATCATTGTACAAAATAAACTTAGATATTTCATAATAAAAGCAATTTTTTGTACAATTAATCCATTCTCTTCCATTTAACATAATAGTACAAAGTGAGAAATTTTAAAAAAATCCAAAATTGCCAAAGCTTTAATAAATAAATAAGACTTGATGTAAATGCAATGCAGAAATTATTTATATAGAGTAATTGATAATAGAACAAGTAAATACGATATGCAAATAATGACAAAATGATTTTGAAATACTTTGTGTGATCGTCCATTCTGACGCATCCCAATAAGAATTAATAAACTGAACAAACTAAACAGAATTGACAAATTTTAGTAAAGAAACAAACAGTCGAAGGTGCCATGGCAGCATGTAAAGTGTTACATATTTCTAAAAATACAAGGAACTATGCTGTTAGCAGAGCTGTGAGTAGTAAATGAGGAAACAAAAAACATTTAGGAAATAATTAAAGTTGCATGAACTCTTATGTTATTTTGGAATAATGAAAAACTTTAATTAAATAAATGTTCATATATTAGGTAAAGACAATTGAATGTGTTGTACATGTGATGAGCGATTACACAATCATTTAAAATATAATAAAATTAGGAATTGGAAAAGGGAAAAGAAATGAATATTATTATTATTATTATTATTATTATTATTATTATTATTATTATTATTATTATTTGGATTTTTCATTAGAAATTATTTGCAATGAACAAATTAGTGAAATATAAAGAAATTTATAAAATGGAAAATGTAAAGATACAACAGTTTTGACAAAGAGAAGAGCCATACTTTGTTTCAAACTGTGGTGTAGAAAGGGAATGCAACAATGAATATACACAGACGGGTTTGTGATTTTGGACTCTCAACATTGGGCGCCACTACGGGGTCAGGGATCACAACAGGAAGGAAGGTTTTGAGTTCTTGTAATTTACACTATGAATATATTTTATTACTTGAATCCGGCATCTCATAAACCTCCATTTCGAAAATATTATTTTTGAAGAAAGCTTTCTGTAGTCTAAATTAATCAGAATCATAGATTTTAACTATGCATCTCGTATTTTCTCGAGTGAAGGGCAATCTTTGAATTCACGCGGTTTCTTGCCACCCAAATGGCGGAATACTCAAGGTTCACTTTGGGAGTAGATATACTCCCAAAGAGTACATATACTCCCACTTTGGGAGGAGATATACTCTTTGGTAGATTTCGCTGTCGCCGGCCGCGAATGAATTACAAGCCGTATAATTAATTACATTATACGAGGTGGTAGGGGCCATCCCCTATATTAATTCAGTAGTCTACCTTCCTTTTCCGGCTCTCACACGCAACCAATCTTTATAAATGAGGTCTCTAAATAAAGAGAATTTCACGGAGACGTGACGAACTGCACTTTGACTTAAAAAAAATTGAAGGTTATGTTAAAAAACGCATATGAATTTTCATGTAAAAAGCAACCCACGTTAGGATTTTTGAATTTATATTGTTAAATAGGCCCTAAACGAAGCGTTCTAGGGCCTTAGAAACTAAACGTTCCTCACAGTGTAATATACAGGAAGAGATCTTCTTGACCATTCTATTACGTTTTTGCTGGTTCGACGCTTCTCGATTGTACCCCACCTGTTCAGAGCATGAATAATCTGAAACTGCTTGTGAAATTACTAATTACTAGATATTCTATGCGATTGAATTACACAGGTGTACATCTTTGCTCGATAATAAAGTTAAATAAGAATAGACTGTATTGACAAGGGTGTATGATATTATCAATTACAAGGTGACATATAGAGCAAGAGACGGAGGATAAGAGGGTCTTGAAGAAAAATATATATTAGAGGCTTAATAAGGAAATGGAAAAATAAGGAAGAGGGTAGGGTATAGCATAAGAGAGTTCTCGCATGGGTACGCTAGTTAGTATAATTCTTATAGATGAAAAACAACTAATTGCATTCTCAAAAATATTTTTTGATGTATTATTTCGAGGTCTGATAGAATGTAAAAATGGAATAATTTATTGTTGAAAATTCTTCTATGAATTTGTTATTTCATTTCATACTAAATTCTTAAACCTAACAAAATTAATGTGGGATACAAATAACAACGTGGGATACAAATAATCAATGTGGGATACAAACAACAAATAACAAAACAAAATCAATGTGGGATATAGTAAAAAATGCGACCAAACCAACTAGAAACCTTGTAGAGAATGTTGTTTTAAAAGATAACGATAGAGATGTGAACGATCCGGCAACAGTGGCTAGTCTCTTTAACCAATACTTTTCGAGAATTGCTGTCGATCTCACTAAGGGTTTTCAGCCACAAAATTCAACATCTGACGTTTCCCTAAAAATCTTAGACACTATGTTCGTTTCCGAAACCTCTTCCTATGAAATTCTCAAAATAATCGGTAAATTAAAAAATAAATATTCGGCCGGTTTAGATGAATTTCCGGATTGTTTGTTAAAGACGTGCGCGCCAGCCATTATAAACCCGTTAACTCACATATTTAATGCATCCTTATGCACCGGAATTTTTCCAGATATTTTTAAAACAGCTAAGATTAAGCCGCTCTTCAAAAAAGGCAACAAAAATGAAGTTCAAAATTATCGGCCAATTTCTCTTTTGTCAGTTTTTTCAAAAATATTAGAGAGACTTTTTTATGTGCGAATGGAAACCTTTCTCAATATACACGACGCGTTTTCAAATTGCCAACATGGATTCCGGAAATCAAAATCTACGGAAACAGCCATTTTTTCTTTTCTTAAGGATGTTGCCTCATCATTGAATCAAAACGAAGCAACTATTGGAATATTTTTAGATCTTTCAAAAGCTTTTGACGTCATTGATCACAACATTTTACTTTCAAAATTACCTTCGTATGGAATCCGTGGTATTGCTCTAGATTGGCTATGTTCGTACCTTAAACAACGATCTCAGAGAGTAGAAATACCTTACTGGAATGATGGAACTTTATGTACACACCTTTCCGGTTCTTTGCCAATTGCACGTGGAGTCCCGCAAGGATCGATTTTAGGCCCTATTCTCTTCCTATTATACGTAAATGACATGCCCTTAGCGATTCGAAACGGAAGAACAGTTCTCTTTGCGGATGATACAAATATTCTTTGCAACAAAGAAACCGTAAATAGTACAATATCAGACGTTTCAAATTGGTTCCGTAATAACAAATTAAAAGTAAATGAAAATAAAACTGTTTCAATGCAGTTTTCCATATCAAATAAAAAATTCTGTACTCCATTGAAAATGAACGGTGTGCCATTGACTGATGTTAATGTAACAAAATTTTTAGGTCTATCAATTCAGTCAAACCTCAAATGGAATGCCCACTTAAATGAATTGAACACAAAATTAAGTTCATTATGCTACGCGTTCAGAATTCTTTCAAATTCCGTCAGCCTTCATACAGCTCGTTGTGTATATTTTGCCAATGTTCACTCCCGCCTGAGATATGGTATAATATTTTGGGGAAACACATCTTATTGCTCACAGACTTTCAGATTACAAAAAAAAAATGTACGAATAATAAGCAAATCCAACCCACGTGATTCTTGTAAGTCACTCTTTATTAATCTAGGAATTTTACCATTACCTTGTCTCCTGATTTACGAATCAGTAGTTTTTGTCAAAAATGACTTACTTAAGGGCGGGAATATATATTCAGCAAACGCCGATGTCTATAAGTATAACACACGACGTAGTAATCATATTCACCAAGTGACAGTATCAACAGCTCACTAGAAAAAATTCACATACAATTCATGTACATTACTCTACAACACTTTGCCAGAAGACATTAAACGATTAAATTCAATAGAAAAGTTTAAGTCCCAAGTAAAATCTTTTCTGCTGCATAACTGTTTCTATACAATTTGAGACTATACCGAGCATCAAAAAGGAAAGTAGAATTAATTTTAACAATGATAGTTAATGTAATTATTTATCATTTGGACTGTATAATTCTAAAGAACCTGTAACAAGTATTGTACCACAGTTTCTGGGTTGATGGCCCCCATATCGATCAGGTTTTTCGTCCAGTTTCCCTGATCCTTGAGCAAATGCTGAGATGGTCCCTTGTTTTGCTTCTGGACATAAATGTAACTTCATTATTTGTGCACGTCTTCTGAATTTCAGTGGGAAATATAGTTATTCAAATTATCGTTTTTCATATTATCGCGGCAAAAAGTATTATTCTTTCATGAAGAACATGAGGGTTTAGGGCAGGAATTTATAGCTAATTTACCTTTGAAAATATATTTTATTATATAGGAGCGAATATTTTGTCAACAAAACTCGAAAAAAACCTCTCTTTTCTGTATTCAAAATTCGACTAAAATATGGTTTAGGATAGAGACCACAGAATTGTGAAAACGTGCACCAAATTCACTTCTCCCCATAGCTCGTCATACGCAGTTTTTAACTGTTTTTTGACGTAAATAAATTAAATTAACCTCTACCAAATATGCTTAAATTCGTTTGGAGCTTGCTTCGATCGATTACTCGAACACATTATCTCTTTTCATTATTTTCATCATACCTCGTTCAATGGCTCGTTCTTCACAATTCGTTGGTTCCCTGTGTGAAGTTGCATTTCAGTGATTGTTGGAGATTGTGCTTAATTGTTATAGTAGTGTTAAATATAAATTAGACATCCAATTTGCTGACCCCCCATCAATCTTAAAAAAATCAATGCAACGAATAAATAACAAATTTATTTGAAAAATAGCTAACAATGAGGAATCTATTGGATTTCTCATAATTCTATTTAAATAAAGAATTACTGTAATTTATGAATGTTTGAAAAGTATTATTGCTGTTAGTTATTCACCTTTGTCAGAGTCGTCCCTAGGGATTTATGCTCCCATGGCAATTTGCGCCCCTGTCAGCATATTTCAAATTAGGTTTGTTGTTATTTGTTTTAGCGGGTATACTCTGAATAGCGCCTCTTAAGAGAAGCCCCCATGGCACGTGCCATGCCTGCCATACCGTAGATACGCCTCTGACTTTCGTGTGTGTGATTTGAGTTGTTATTTACACTAAAGCATTCCCTGTAAAGCAGATATGCTGCCTGAAGAAATAAAAATAATAACAAAAAAAATTGTACATCAAAATCCAAACGAAGCAGAAGAGCCTGTCCTTGTCTGCCCATACAGTACATCACACAACATACTAAGAAGCCAAATACAATATCATATGACGAAAAAAAAACATCCTGCAACTGAAAAAGTTGCCAAAATAAACATCGAAAAAAGCCAATATAAGCATCGTAATTTTGAAATCTGAGAACGCTGTTAATAATACAATTACATCAAAATTTAACTTCCTTTTAGCACAAATTGGATTTATTTTATTTATTATTTAATATTGGTTAATACTCAATGTTTTTATTTTTCCTGTATACTATACGTACGTATAGTAATAGGAAAAGTTATGTAATGCTGCGCAAAAAAACGGCGGATTTTCGGCAGAAAAACTTATGTTACAGGGCCCTGGTAAAGAAAAATTGGATATATCCAGTTGCTTAATTAAGAAAAAGATCTAACACGTGGTGCAGCCAGAATCCCTGTTTTGTGGGTCCTTGATACCGAAAAACCAATTGAAAGCAAAACGTCTGCCCGTCCGTCTTTCTGTGAACACGGCTAGCGACTAAATCGCTCAGCCGATTTTCTCCAAAACAGACACTCTCTGATCGATCTGGCTGATCTCGTGGTCCCTTGGATTGGAAACCGATATTTTAATTCTGAGGGATACTTTACATGAAGCCCCCCGGACATTTTCAAAATTTTCTCAAAAACGGCTCCAATTTTTTTCTTTAAATTTCTTTTCACGGTTAACTCAGAATTTTCGAAAATTGCGGAAGTTTGAATTTTATTCGGCGTCTTCCTCCAACTACAAAGTTGCAGATAGATATTTTTCCTTCAAATAAAATTTGTTATTCGTAGTGAGTTCTTTCTTTAAGGTCATGTACATTTTTTTTGAAAATTTTAGTAGTCTTGGCGCAATATTGTCTGCAATATGTGCAATTTAAAAAAAATACAAAAACAAGATTTTCTCAAAACTTTTTCCTTCAAACTTTCGGTAGGGATAGTGATAAATGTACCCTATTAGATGACATAACACCATATTACTTTATTCTTTTGTTTTTTCAAAAATTGCAAAAATGTAATTTTATTGACTTGTCTCTTACGTCGTTAATATTTACATTAGCGGCGATTTGTTCATATTATCAAATTAATGAGTACATGTGCTTTAAATAACTTTAAGTCAAGTTTTTCGAGAACTCAACCGTTTTCTGTGAAAACTAGCTCAAAATTTCGCATTTTCAGAAACGCTCACACGCAATTTTCTCATAAATGGCTCCAAATTCATTCTTCTACCTTTTGTAACGGATAGTGCTAATTGCACTCTTTAATATGACCTGTAAGTTCATTTTGGGATATTTTTTGGTTTTTCAAAAATTACACAAATGTAATTTTTTCAAAGATCTCTCACATCTTTAATATGCATCTTACCAGCAATTTGTAAACTTTATTTTATTTGTGAGTGTATGTTCTTCAAATTACTTCAAATTAAGTTTTTTGTAAACTCAAAAATTTTCTGTGAAAAGAGATTCAAATTTCGCATTTTTAGAAGCGCTTAAACGCCATTTTCTTAAAAAGCGGCTAAAATTTTTAAAGGAAAATTGCAATTTAGGATAGGGTTTTGTATTCTTTAATATTCTAAAATTAATCTTTGCGTTCTATCAATTGGCAACCGAAAAATTGAGAAAATGTCAAAAAATATACTTTGGGCGGCGATAGAAGGCAGTTGGTTTCTCAATGAAATGTATTTATCAAAACTACGTGTTCAAATAAGCTTCAAATAATGCTTATTTTTTTGAAAATGCGAATAGATTTTTTATAATTTCGTGACAAACATAATAGCCCGCTGCAAATTTACTGCGCTTCAGACAGCGGGATGCGTCGTGAATTAGAATTTTCAATTTTTTATATTATTTCTTTGTTCGTTTCTTACATTCGACCTTTTGTTATACATTCACACATTAATCTTTTAGAAATTATTTATTTTGAAATATTTGAAATAAAAATTGCTTGCTCTTTAAGGCTCTTTAGAGAGTATCGACAGTGCAGGGAATGCAACAAATGAATTCCATTTCTCTGTCGCGAATTTCTGTGCATTACGTGTCATTGTTGTGACTTGATATAGCTGTATGGTATCAGGATTCTTTTTCCAATACAAGTTTAGAAACCTTTTGTATTATATTTTTATGCAGTTGTATAACTCACATAGTTTTGACAACACTGCGATGGAAAGTGCAATGCTGCAGTGAGTTGTTCGCTTCTTGGTTGAATTGGACGTTTTCAAATACTAGCTAAGATGTTAGTAGCGCAGGAAGTACAATATTTCAATCCTATGTAGCTTTTTCCATTAACACGAGAAAGTATGTGCTGTTGCAGCACCACTAGTTTATTTATATATTAAATTAGATAATTTAATAGGCACTTGGGAAATTTTGAGAATGAACCGATATTACAATTCATCAAAGCTATACACGTACTATAATCGTTCACCATGTGATATACCAAAATATATAATATTTTGTTAATAATATTGGTTGTAAATGGGGTGGACAAAAGGGTATGCAAATGGCGATATACAGCCTTAGCAACGCCGGCGCAGTGGTTGGCAAGGTCAACAAACTGCATTCAGGCCTTGAAGAGATGGAGGCGCTGGCTAGATAGACAAATAAAATAATGTGTGATTGGTCTGAAAAGGAATGACTGTCGCGGGCGTGGCTACTTGGTTTGATAAGAGATGAATGGATTGGCTAAGGGAGAATAGACTGTCAAATTTTGTCGTTTTGTTTTAAAAAAGAGGAACGAAGAACGGATACCGAAGCGTTGAGGGCGAAAGAACAGGGAGAACTGGACATTCTGATAGTTGTCGTCGAGTAGTAAAGATCGCTCGCGAGATCAACGTTAGTGAAGTAGGACTTGTAACTTTCGAGTGAGACTCAATAGTTTTTCGGAATCTGGAAGTTGATGTGCAACGGGAAGTTCGATTAGGACTTTGAAAGTTTTTTCTTATATTGCGGTTTTGGACTTTAATATTTTACCACTAATTGGGGAAGACTAGGAACCAGTTAAGAACCGGTTAAGAACCGGTAGATATTCTAGTCAGTGAGGGCTGGACGCGTCGGCAACGTCGCAAGATTAGAAGAGAGAAGCGGAACTTGGGATCGCCTACATTCAAGTGAGAAGAGACTGCGGGGCGTCGGCGACCAAGACGGTAAATAATTACTGCAGTACAAAAGATATATATCTTAAAACGAGGTCATGACCTAAGGACTAAACAATTGTAAATATTGTTAAATAAATTGTTGAATTTTATTTCTTTTGGAAATGAAAAGATTTTCATTTAGTCAATCAAAATTGTTAATAGTTAGAAATAGATAATTATTCCCTTTCAGATTCCTCGCCATACTGTACAGTTGGCAGATCAAGTAATCGGCTATCTAGGCGATAGCGATTATCCATAACAGGACCCATTGACCCAGCTAGCCGGACATTTATACATTGGTTGAAATTAGCTGTGGAAGCATTGGTCATTTTTAATTAACGTAACCTGTTCCTGGCGCCCAAAATTTTAATATAAATTCGGAACGGGTCACGATTATAACCATCTTAGATGAATGATGCCAACGATCTCGTAAGAGTCTATGACGAGACGTTGTTGGGACATTTCAACCATTACTATGACCTTTT